>OX451737.1:932277179-932877179 GCA_948472305.1 Vicia faba
ATCCATGCAACGCAGTAAGGTTGAATCATGGTTTCGCTTGTAGAGAATGCCATTGTTGAGGAAGAACTTTGCCGCAAACCTTCTCAGGAACTTCTTGTCATTAACAGATGCGCCTTCGGGGTATTCTTGAGCTTCCAAGTACCTCTTCACTTCATGATACCAAGGTTTTTCAGTTACCTCTTCAGTCTCAAGATCGCAGCAATTTGCAGGTTCATCCAACTTCCAAATGATGATCCGGGGAGCCTCGTTGTCCCATTTGACTTTGAACATAGAAGACATCGTAGCCAACGCGTCCGCTAACTGATTCTCCTCTCTTGGGAAGTGTTCAAAAGTTATCTCCTCGAAGTGGGGAAGCAACGTCAACACATACTCCTTGTAAGGAATAAGATTCGGGTGTTTCGTATCCCACTCGCCTTTGATCTGATTGATCACGAGAGCGGAATCTCCGAAGACACTTAGAAACTTGATCCTTAGGTCAATTGCAGCTTGAAGACCCATGATACATGCCTCATACTCTGCCATGTTTTTGGTGCAGTTGAAACATAGCCGGGCGGTGAGTGGAGTATGAGTGCCTTTAGGGGATATGATCACAGCGCCGATACCATTACCCAAAGCGTTCGAGGCTCCATCAAAGTGCATAGACCATCGGGATCCTTCCTCAGGTCCTTCATCCGGTCCAGGTACTTCACAATCAGTCACTACCATGATATCCTCGTCTAGAAATTCAAAGTTCATCGACTGGTAATCGTCCACTGCCTGATGTGCCAAATGGTCTGCCAATACACTTCCCTTGATTGCTTTTTGAGTTGTGTACTGGATGTCGTATTCTGTCAAGATCATCTTCCATCTTGCTATTCTCCCGGACAAGGCAGGCTTTTCGAATATGTACTTGATTGGATCCATTTTTGAAATCAACAGAGTAGTGTGAGTCAACATATATTGTCTCAGCCGGCGAGCAGCCCATACCAAAGCGCAGAAAGTTTTCTCGAGCAGTGAGTACCGGGTCTCACAGTCGGTAAACTTTTTGCTAAGGTAATAAATGGCGTGTTCTTTTCGGCCAGACTCGTCATGCTGCCCCAGAACACACCCCATTGAGTTGTCCAGTACTGTTAAGTATAAGATTAGAGGTCTCCCTTCAACCGGCGGCATAAGAATGGGTGGTTCTTGGAGATACTCTTTGATCTTTTCAAAAGCGGCCTGACATTCATCGTTCCAACGTACTACTTGATCCTTCTTCAGCAGCTTGAAGATTGGTTCACAGGTAGCAGTTAGATGTGAGATGAATCGGGCAATGTAGTTCAACCGTCCTAGAAAGCCTTTGACTTCTTTCTCTGTCTTGGGAGTCGGCATCTCTTGTATGGCTTTCACTTTGGCAGGGTCCACTTGAATGCCTTTGTCGCTTACGACGAAGCCTAGCAATTTTCCAGATCTCACCCCAAAGGTGCACTTGTTTGGGTTCAACCTCAGCTTGTACAACTTCAGACGGTCAAACAGCTTCTGTAGATGGTCAAGGTGTTCCTCCTCAGTTTGGGACCTTGCAATCATATCGTCGACGTATACTTCTATCTCGTGATGGATCATGTCATGAAATAAAGCAACCATGGCACGTTGGTAGGTTGCCCTAACATTTTTCAACCCAAAAGGCATGACCTTGTAGCAAAAGGTGCCCCACTGAGTAACAAAAGTGGTCTTCTCCATGTCTTCAGGAGCCATCTTGATCTGATTATAACCGGAGAAGCCGTCCATGAAGAAGAATACTTTATCCTGAGCAGTGTTGTCAACCAGAACGTCGATATGAGGCAGAGGGAAATCATCCTTAGGGCTTGCCCTGTTCAAATCCCTGTAATCAACACACATTCGGACCTTACCATCCTTCTTAGGCACTGGAACCACGTTGGCAACCCATTGAGGGTAAGAAGTCACTGCTAGAAACTCGGCATCAAATTGTTTCATAACCTCAGCTTTGATTTTCTCGGACATTTCTAGACGCATACGGCGGACCTTCTGTTTTACCGGAGGGCAATCTTCCTTGGTAGGCAGGTGATGAAACACAATGTCGGTATCCAACCCAGGCATGTCTTCGTAAGACCAGGCAAAGATTTCCACATAGTCATGCAGCATCTGAATCAACCGTTGTTTCATACTGAGCTCTAGATTGGCACCAATCTTGACTTCCTTTCTGTCTGTCTCAGTACCCAGATTTACCGTTTCCATTGGCTCTTCATGTGGCTGAATGGCCCTTTCTTCTTGGAGTAACAGTCTTGCAAGTTCACCAGGCACTTCGCAATCATCTTCACCTTCGTCTTCGGCTAAGTTGATCGGATTTTCGAAGTCATAACTGGCGGTAGCAGAGTCGTTACCAGTGAGATCCAGAGTGGATTGGAACCTGTATGGGTGAGTGTGTGTAAATATAGCTATTTTGCAATATATAATAAAGAAAGAAAAGGAGCGCAAGATTTTGAAATGCAACAAACGTCCAATGTTTTTATTGATGATATATGAAAATGACACACAAAAGCCCTCACAAATGAAGCCACGGTGCCCCGGGTAAGACACCGAGCCATAAAAGTTTCAAAATATTGTCTGTTACAAATTCAAAACAAAAGAGTTCATTACTGAGTGACAAAAGTAATAGGTGTGAAGTCTTTGGCAGTCCAGTTGCTTGGTCCACCGTCGATTGTTGGGTAGATCCAGTTGTCGAATTCAGATTCCTCCACGTCGTCTTCAATAGCATTTACTCCCGGGTTGGTGATGAACACAGGAGGTCTTCCAATCCTTGCCTTACGAACAGCCCTCTGAGCTTCTGCAGTGAAACCCAAACCAAACTTGTCGGTCTTTGGAGTGAAATCAGGAAGTCGGCCCCAGTTTGTGCACTCACCCTTCTCAATAACAGCCTGGGCATCCTTCAAGGAAGCCATCTTCAAAGGAGAATCTTCTACAGTCACAGTCTCTGCTGACGCCAGTGTATGAGGAACTTCTTCAAAGTGCTGGAATGGAGTTTCAATGAATTCCCCATCCATCTCTGTGTACCGGAACGAGTTGAGGTGGCTGACCATATACTCTTCCTCCCCTTGAACTGTCACAATTTTCCCCCTGACCGGGTACTTCAGCTTCTGATGTAGTGTGGAGGTCACCGCTCCAGCCTTGTGGATCCATGGACAACCCAGCAAACAAGAATAGGATGGTCGGATGTCCATCACATAGAAAGTAGAATCAAAAACTTGAGAACCAACCCTGATTGGAATGTCAACTTCCCCATGTACCATCCTTTTCGAGCCGTCAAAGGCCCGGACAACAATGTTACTAGGCTTGAGCTCCAAACCCTCACAATCCAACCTGTCTAGGGCCTTCTTGGGTAATACATTCAATGAAGAACCAGTGTCTAACAACACATGGGCAAGAGTGGTGCCCCTGCATTCGATAGAGACATGCAGGGCATCATTATGGTTCTTTCCTTTGGCAGTCAGATCAGCGTCAGAGAAACCCAACCCATTATCGGCAGTCAAGCTGGCCACACAATCGGTAAATTGATAAGCATATGTTTCTTGTGGCACATGGGCCGTCTTCAGGAAGGAAATCAGGTCCTTGGCATGGGCCTCTGAACTCAACAACAGTGATAACATAGAAATTTTTGATGGGGTGTGCCCCAGCTGCTCAACTACGTTGAAATCACTCTTCTTGATAATCTTGAGAATCTCTTCCATCTCTTGCTGGGAAGCTTCAACAATGGTTGTCTTTGGTGCCTCCGTCAGGGCAGGCACATCAGTAGCAATCCCTTTGCCCCGAGCGTCAGATGACTCGGCAGCAGGGGTAGAAACAGGAACTTGATCAGGAAGAGGAACAGACACACTTGCAGGTGTGATGATAAGAGGTCTCTGAATAACTGGTGGCGCAATATCTGGTGAGAACAGCCTACCACTGCGAGTAACTTTGGCAGGCCTAGTGATGTTGCTGACACTGGTACTAGTATCAAACTCTTATTTAACTCCAAGCACATAAACATCTGCCCCATAGTGCCACGGGACAGCTTTGTTGGATGTATAAGGGAGAGGCCCCGGAACAGTGATGATGATAGGAGAAATCTTCTGAGTGGACATGATTTTGACAGGCTTATTTGAAAGATCCTTAAGAGGGTTGTTGAAAATAGTAACAATAGACACTTCTTCAGTACGGACAACAGGAACAGCAATCTTCTCGAACAAGATCTCTTTGTTATCCATCAGGTTTTGGACGCCTGACTTCAACAAAGGACAACCAGCAGGTGAAACAGCACATAGCAGGCAACCTTTACCACATCCCGGAAATAAACCGGCCAGCAATATGTTCCTTTTGACAGTCAACAACGGAGTAACAACATCTTCCACAAAGGCTACATGTAGGTCTTCCTCAACAGCATTCACTCCATGCTGGGGCATGGGAGCAGTCAAAACATTGGGCCTTTCGGGCGCCTCAAACTGTATTTCTTTAGCATCAATAAGGTCCTGAACCTTATTCCTCAGAGCCCAGCAATCATCCGTAGTATGCCCCGGGCTATCAGAGTGATAAGCGCAACGGGCGTTGGGGTTGTACTTTGGAGAAGCTGTGTTCACTACCTTCGGAGCTTCTTTGACAGTTACCAGATTGGTTGACAGTAGTTGCGGCAAAATCTGAGACAGGGTCATGCTGAGCCGAGTGTACTGCCTTTTAGGTCTCTCACCCCTTGGTTGGTTGTATTGTTGAGGAGCAGCAGCAGGCTTTGAAATTACCAACGCATTGGCAGCTTGGCGGCGTTCCGGTTTAATTTGTCTTCTGGGACCATAAACAGCACTGGCTTCCTTCTTGAAGGGCTTCTTTTCAGTACTCGAGGAGGCACCTTTCTGTATCTTCCCCGACTTGATACCAGCTTCTATCCTCTCACCGGTTAAGATCAGATCTGTAAACCCAGCAGAAGAATTCCCAATTAGATGATTGAAGAACGGACCAGACAGGGTCCCCAGGAACATGTCAACAAGTTCACGGTCAGTCAAAGGTGGCTACACCCTGCCAGCCAGGTCACTCCACTTTTGCGCATACTCCTTGAATCCTTCGCCCGTCCCCAGTGACATACCCTGGAGTTGGGTACGCGTGGTAGCGAGGTCGGAATTATACTGATACTGCCTATAAAATGCAGTAGCCAAGTCCTCCCAGTTTCGGATACTGGCCCCATCCAGTTGATAAAACCATTCGAGTTGAGCCCCTGAAAGGCTATCCTGAAAGAAATGGATCCAAAGGTTCTTGTCTGCAGTGTAAGGTTGGATCTTCCTTACATATGATCTGAGATGCAGCTTAGGGCAGGAAGCCCCGTCGTACTTCGCAAAGGCAGGTGCCTTGAACTTGTGTGGGATCACCACCCCAGAAGATAAACCTAGATCTCCAAAATCCAACCCCGGCACATGTTGAATCTCCATGGCACTTAAACGGTCCTCTAGTTGCTTGTACCTGTCTTCAGCAGGAGGGTACTGTTCGTCATTGTAATCCGTCTCGTTGTCGGAGACCACAGGACTAGGAGCCCTTCCCCCTTGGGGACTGTCTTTTCCTGCTGATGAAGTAGTCTGATCAGCCTCATTCTGCAGTGTATTCCCAAACCTCCGTCCAGTGTTAAACAGCGCAGTCCTCTTCTTCTTCTTCTTCTTTTTCAAGAGCAGAGTCTTCAACTCCTGTTGACCCTGGGCTAAGCTCATGACCAGCTTTTGAAACTGGGCGTTCTGGGCCTGGAGGGCCTTGATAGCTTGTTTGGTAGTAGGCTCGGAAGACATGATGATTGAGTGCTGAAATAAACAGCGAAGAAGATTAAGCAACCTGTAGAAGAAGGGTACCTGTTATGCATATGATGCAATGAGATGCGTATGATTTATGTTTTTTCAAAGGCAATCGGGATTCAACTTTGTAGACAAAAAGGAAACACACTTCATTAGATTCAAACTTTAAATTGTTCAACAATTTGCCCTTAGGCATTACAGGAAATGAAAATACTGAAAAGGAAATAAAAGCTGTAAAAGAAACATCCAAAGCCCATCAGTGCTCCCATGGCCTCCTCTTCTCAGTACGGATATAGTCGTTCAGGATCCGCTCCTCCTCCAATTGCTTAGTCAGCTTCTGGATCTTTTGTTCCTGTTTGTTGAACTTTTCCCGATAAAAATCCCGTTCTTCCTGTAGTTGCGCCCAAGATGTCTTTAGTGTATCAACGTCAGTGGGTATCTGAGGAGGGAGGACAGTTGGAGGAACCCCGTTTTCATCAGGAAATTCAAGAATGATAGGCCTGACAGCTTCGTATGGCATACCTAACTTCTGAGCACGAATGCGGACCCATCTGCAGTAGGGTTCCATTGATAGAGAAGTCTTCGATCCCAACTCATGTGGGTCAGCTTTGTGAATTCTGTCCCAAGCTTTGATGAATCTACGGCGTAGCTCGTCACTGTCTACCTGAAACTCAAAACTGATGTGAGGTACCAACATCTCATGAGGCCCTGCTCTTCTGGCTCTTCCAAACTGACGGAGAGCTAAACATGGATTATAAGAGATTCCTCCCTGGGTACCGATCAATGGAACATTAGGATATTCTCCACAACAATCAATAATGGCTACCTCATCCAAACCTCTGAGAGTCCAAATGATGTCATTATCAGTGAGAGACATTAACCTATGAGCCAAGCCCATTCCTTCTTCATTCTTCAGCACGAACTTAGGGAGGTGCGAAATAAACCACCTCACTAACAAAGGAGCACAACACCACAGAGTTCCCCGTCTTCGGGCAGTACAAGCATAGAGTTGTTGCAGGATATCACCCAAGAGAGTGGGTACAGGGTTTCGAGACATGAAGATCCTTATGGCATTGATATTGACAAAGTTATTAGGATTTGGAAACAATACTAGACCATAGATTAAAAGAGCTAGAATGTCTTCGTACGCCTTGAAGTCTAAGTCATTCCATAAACTATTAGCTTTGCCAACCAGAAACTTAGCCAAAAAGCCCTTAACTCCACTTCTAGTTTCCCAGTTAACCATTACCTCTTCTTTGGTCAAGGGAAGGCCTGCAGCAATCTCTTCAGGCCTAAGAGTCTTCTCCCAACCAGTGAATGGAGTTTGTTCCAAAACAGGGATACCAAGCAAATCAGAGAATTCTTCCAAGGTAGGGACCAGCTGGAAGTCTTGAAAAGTGAAGGAATGGTACAGGGGATCATAAAACTGGACCAGGACACTCATCAGTTGTTAGTCCCACTTTGAAGTGACTAAACCGAGAAGAGAACCATGCCTCTTGATGAAGGAAGTACTGTTTGGAATCCTATCAACCAATTCCTTGAGCAAAGTAGGTGGTTGAACAAAGTTGAGCCAGATAGTATTCCTACGCACGGGCATCATGATGTCCTACAAAACAGAGCAAAGATGAAACCCTCTTGTCTTTGAAATGGGTCAGTCCTTATGCAGGATGCATGCAATGGTATGATGGTATGATGTTATGATAAAGCACACCACAAGTATTCACAAAGGCAAGCATGATAAGGCACACAAGTCACACAAGACAGCCCTTAGAGTTTAGGCCAGCATGAAGGTTAGGTATTACCCTCTTTTAGTTTCGTTGGTTAAGACCTGTCCTATCAAAAGTAACCGGGTTCTAGAGGATCTCAATATCATTGACTACCCTCAATCGGTCATAACTCCAGCATCGCAACCTTTTCTTGCGGCCAGAACCATCGTGAGAGTTTAGCCTCAATGAGTGTAGCATACTGCTACTGTTCTATGGCCAAGTTGGGTCAATTTAGGGTTCTAAGGTCGGTTGGTGTTTAATGACTCCTTAGAAGACCCATATTCTCCTCGTTGCAACACAAGGGATATCGGTACAGACCAAGGTGTCACACCAATGTAGCCACTGCTTCACCCATGTCGGTATACGCCGGACAGGTCCCTCACAGCTTATGCTACCTAAAAGGGTATTCCCCAGATCCGGGTTAGGATCTATGAAACTCCGATGCAAAGCCCACAAATATAAAAGCAAACAATTGAAAACAAGTAAATGATCTAACCCTAAGGTAAACCCACTTTTAAGTTTTCCCCAGCAGAGTCGCCAGTTCTGTGATACGGTGGGAGAACTGACTTGGGTTTTGCGTTTGTTTTTGCAAATGTTTCAGTTGAGCAAGAGTCGCCACCGACTTTTTATTTTATCCTAAGGAAAGGTTAAAAAGCACAGCAAAAACCTTTGAGATGTTTTCTTGGGTTCGGGGGGTAGATTATAGAAAGGGAAGGTATTAGCACCCTTTCTATCCATGGTTATCCATGGGCTCTTAGTTACTTGCTTAGATCAATTGCCTTGTGTTTTCAATTGTTTGAAATGGTGCTTTGTGTGTGGGTTTGAAAATGTTTTGAAAAGAGGCCAATGTGGTGGCAACCTTTGTAATGATTCATGTTTGAATGTATACAAAGGTGTACTTGTCTTTTGAAAAGTTTTCAATGTTTTTGAAAGTTGTTTTGAAAGTGTTGTGGAGTGTGGTTTTGAAAAGTAGGCAAGTGTGTTTTGCAAGTTTTGTCAAGTAACTAAGAGTTGTCTACCCCTAAATTTACTCAAAGGTTTTTCCTTTGTTTTAACCCTTTTAACAATTTTGTTCCACCATTATATTTGGTGGACAATCTTGTGTTAGGATGTTAACGGGACAGATGCGGGTCATCGTTTAGACCATGATTGCAATGGCCCAAGTGTCTTTGGAAATTTTTTTCTTTAAGGGACTTGATCATTTTTTAGGCAACTTTCGAAAGCGTCATCGAGGGACTATGATCATTTGAATTTGTTTTGTTTTGCCAAAGACACCCAACATGCAACATGGCCCATTATTGAAGGCAACAAGTGGAGTAACCCTAGGGGTGCAAGTGTGATTGGTGTTGTCCATTTTTATGCTTTTTTGTCTTTGAATTAGGTCAAGCTATTTGTTATTTGATTTTTGCATACAAACCCTAAGTCTATCATGGCATATTTAGAAAGCTTTAAAATGCGGAATTAAAAGTCCTAAATTATTACAAAATAATCATGGGAATGGGGGTACAAATGTTCAAATGGGGATGAGACTTAATAGGAGAGTGGTATCCCAATATTTACAACCAAATTGAATTAAACGCAAATGTAAAATGATCAATGTATAAGAATAAAGCAATGTAAGTGTATCAATGTATTTGTGTAAGTGTATGTGATTTATTTACAAGTGAAAATAAAAATAAAAATAAAAAAGGTTAATTTTTTAATATTTTCATGTTTAGGGCAAAACCCTAATTTTTCTAAATAAAAAGTAATTGTTATTTATTATATACAATATTTATTAATTATATACAAATAATAAATAAAAAGGAAGTATATTGTAAAAAAATGATTTTTGAGGTCAAATATTAATAAAAATAAAAATATATTATTTTTGTATTTTTATCCTAAATATTCTAATAAATATATAAGTATTTATATTATATATTACATATGTTAAATATACACAAAAATAAAAATATTTATTATTTACAAAAAAAAGTATATTTTTTAGAAAACGTTTTTAGAAAATGCAAATAAAAATAATAACTAAAAGTATATATTTTCACATTATTTCTAAGGTTTTAAATAAAAAGCATTATATTTATTTATATGTACAAATGTAAACAAAAGCAAATAAATTCAAAATAAATGCAAAAATGTATGGAAAAATATTTTTTATATTTTTTATGTTTTGTCAAAAAATAACAAGTCAGAAGAAAAAATAAAAAGTCAAAAATAATTAAAAAAACACACAATGGGCCAAGGGGGTGTATGTGGAAAAAAGTGGTGTAAACAGGAAAACAAAACTCAGGCCCAGCCCAAGTCTATCTTCTTCAACCTCCAGCCAGTTTGTCTCAAAAACGCGCGCTTCACATGCTTGTTCAAACATCCTGATTCTTTGATTTTTAGCACAAACTTATAACATCAAAAATGTAGAGCATCAAACCACGAATTCATACATATAAAGAACTAGATCTAACTCTCAGAAATGAGAGAGAATTTCTTCTCCCCCAATTCCTGACCTAAGTTTTGTCCAATGTTCAGGTTCAAAATTCTCTCAGTACACACAACATAAATGCAAAGTAATTATATGTGTAGCTTCAGGGCCATGAGTAGAGCATGTTTCATTCATAAACCTAAGCCTAACTCTTCCTAGATTGAGAGATAGAAGTCCATGTTTTTACCTGTTCAGCTTGAATCGTGTTCAACAATGGAGGTACTTTCACTGCAATGTGAGGACTTGTACAACTTGCTTGAAGTCCAGGGATGCTTCTCCAATGCTTGGTGTGCTTTGAATCTTGCTATATCAAGCTACAGAAGTCAACCTGCAAGAGAGAAAAGTGAAAATGGCACACTTGGTTAGAGGTGTTACAGTCTGTTTCCAAGGCTTGGGATAGTTTGTATGGATGGTAGGGAATGTGTTTGAACTGGTTTGGATGAAAACGCACGATGGAATGATGTTGTGGGATTCAAGTTGCAGCCTATGCCTTGTTTTGCCATAAAACTGTGTTTTGATGAATGAGAAGGTTTGAAACTTGGTTGGTTCGTGTTTTAGGTCTGGTTTGATGTTTTGAAAATGTTCAAGAAGTTTGTTTAGGCTTGTGTTGACAGGAGATGGAAGTTGGTATGTGTTTGCAAGATTTCTTCTCTGTGAAGCAAGGAAATGTGAGTTTCTATACAAGCCTGTCCAAAGCCCTAAACTATGTTGCACATCTTGTTCTTGATCAGAGTGATTTGTGTACAAAATTCTAGCTCTCAAGATCTTTCCCATGCCTCTTGGATTTGTATTTGACATAAAGTGCTTCTTTACAAGAATGGATAAAATGCTTTTTCTAATTATGGAATAATCTAACATGTATTGCCCAAATGAATGAAATAACAACTTGGAACAATGGTTTAGCATTGAGTTATTGAGTAAGAAAGGGATTAGAGGCCTGTAACCTAGCTTGTGCATGCTGAGTTTGAAAATGCATAGTGTATGAACATGAAATTGGCCTATGAACAAAGTGACTTTTGCCCATCTTGACAAATTCGATTCTCCCTAACCACAAGGGTGTTTGAGAAGTTCTTGGACAATTTGGAAAGCTTGGAATGTGTACTACAATCCATCTTTGTAATGCAAGTTGAAATTCCAATTGGAAGCATGTGAAAAGTGGCCATGAAGTTGGGCAAAAATCCTGCCTAAAATAGGTCAAAAAATGTCTAAGTTAAGAATGTTTTGCACCCTTGTTCCAAAAATCATAACTTGAGCTACAAGCTTCTTTTGAGGAAACTTTGTGAATCAAAGTTGTATATTTTGCAATGGACTATAACTTTCATGTTTTGAGTTTTGTTTGAATCCAAATATATCTTGATGAAAAGATGGGACAAAGTTAGGAAAAAATTAGGAAATTTCATAACTTAGAAAATTTCTAAGTTATGAAATTTCTTCATTTCAAACCCTAATTTGTAATTTTTGATTTCTTGATGAACAAGTTTCATAATTTGACATGTTTTGATGAAAAATGAATCTTGACACTTGATTTTGACCAAAAAGTCAAAGTTTGACTTTTCAGTACACAGTCAAATTTGATCAGTTGACTGGAAAATTCATCTGTCAATCTTGTGCATTTGGGATCTTTTGAATTTGTTGAAGGTGTCAAGACCATGTCATTGAGTCCTTGATTCCATATGTGAGCTTGGTTTGCCATTGGCTAGGTCAAACAGTCAAAAATTGCCTTTGTGCAGTCAAAACCCTAAAAATGACCATTTTGCCCTTTTGGTGATCTGATCAAATTTATTTTGGAATTGTGATCCAAAATTGATCAAATAATCCATATGAGTTCATAATGTTGATGTGGGTCAAAAATCATGAGGTTTGACTGTCAATTGACCACATTTGACTTTTTCCCCAATACAGCTGATTTCTAGGTCAATTGTCCAATTGACTGGGCAAAGATTGGAATTAAGGCTTGAAACTTGGTATGGATAAACTTGTGAGTCCAACATGAAGCATGAAAGTCACTTTAGGCCTTTTAGGTTAAAACATATTTGTGCAAACTCAAACCCTAATTTGGGTCAACAGTGCAAGGAGGAGTCTTGAGCAGAGCAAACCCTAACTTGATCTTGAGCTCCAAGGGTCTTGTGGTGAGAAAATATTGATGAAATGGGAGGGAAAATTTTGGGGTACAACAGTTGCCCCTGTTCAATCTTCTTAGACCTGAGGATGTAGATTGGCTTGCGTGCCTTTCGTGATCCGAAGGTGGAAGATGATTGAACACTAAAGTGCCCAGAAATTTGCACTCGCATAGTGGAGTATCAGCAAAGTGATGTCGGGAATGGGCTTATAGATGCCATTTGGAAGTGGTGGATAGGAGGATGGGCTTATAGATGCCATCTGGAGACGTGACAGAACCTTGTCGGGAATGGCCTTATAGATGCCATTTGGAAGTGTTGATCGCGTAAGAGATTCCTTAGCGAGAAATTGCATACTTTGAGAAAGGAAGATGGTTTCCTGGCCTGTTACAGGTGTTGATCTTCAAATTCTTCATGCAGATATGCCCTGGCTAGGTACAGGTATCGAATCTATAATTAGTTGCTCACAGATATGCCCTGGCTGGATACAGGAATCGAATCTGGAATTGGACGTCTACAGATATGCCCTGGCTGGATGCAGGTATCGAATCTGGAATTTGTCGTCTGTAGATATGCCCTGGCTGGATGCAGGTATCGAATCTGGAATGTGTCGTCTACAGATATGCCCTGGCTGGATACAGGAATCGAATCTAGAATTTGTCGTCTACAGATATGCCCTAGCTGGATGCAGGTATCGAATCTGGAATTTGTCGTCTACAGATATGCCCTGGCTGGATGCAGGTATCGAATCTGGAATTTGTCGTCTACAGATATGCCCTGGCTGGATACAGGTATCGAATCTATAAACTCTTCATGCAGATATGCCCTGGCTGGATACAGGTATCGAATCTACAATCAATCACTCACAGATATGCCCTGGCTAGATACAAGAATCGAATCTGGAATTGTGACAGTTGATAGTAATCATCTTTGGATTGTTCTTTTTCCTGAAAAGGCAAAACATTAGCTGTATGCAATGTCATGATGTATGAAATGCATGATGTCAGGATGTTTTTCAAGAGTAACTGAGATTGTGTGATATGATGCGTATATGCATGCGTCATGGTGTATAAAATGTGAAATGTATTTTTGTCTAGGAAAATAAATCCTTGACGACTGCCGGGAGTTTGTGGAATCCTGGGCTGATGTTGAAGAGTAGAGTTCTTCGCTTCCGCTGGGGGTGATGGTTGCAAGAATAAACCGGTAGGAGAAGATGACTCTGTTGGGGAATAAACTTGTTGGAGAGATTACTCTGCGGGGAATTACTCTGTGGGAAGAGATACTTCGCTGAGGTTTTGATGAGAGCTTCGCTGGGGATTCCGCTGGTAAGTTATGTTGGGGAATTTGATGAACTCCGCTGGGGATAGAAAGAACTTCGTCGAGGATGAACTTTCCGTGGTAATTAGCTGAGAAAGAACTTCACCGAGAAAGAACTTCGCCGAGGACGAACTTTCCGTGGTAATAAGCTTCCAGAATCTACTGGGGAGGATGATTCAACTTTCCAGGGGAAACTTTTCAGACTGCATTGGGGAATGGTTCCACTGGAGTGTCTGGTATTCCGCCGGGGAACAATCTTATATTAAGACTGTCGGGGATGCTTGTTGAGGAACGTCTATACTCCGATGGGGAATATTGAGATCTTCTGGGGATACCCAACTTCCTTAAGGCTGACAGTAGACTAACTCTGCTTGGGGGAGAGTATCGCTAACTTGTTGGGGATACTGTGCCTTTTTAGGGCTGATGGGAGACCAACTCTGCCTGGGGAGAATATCACTGAATCTTATCTTTCTCTGTGGGGAGTGAAGGTATCCTGGTTATGTTCTTCAGCCGAACCTACCTTAGTACCTTGGTGGATAGAGCAACTAGATCGCTTAGGAAATTCTTTATTGCCCCTGTTTCTGATGTCATTTGTAATTAGTCTTTTGTTTCGTATGCAAATATTCATGATTAGCAATTAATGTCAAATGCATATATCAAAAATGAACATTGGACGTTTTTTGCAAAACAAAACAGAAAAAGGAAAAACGATGGGTAATTTGTCTGAAAAATTGAACTTGTATTGATTTGAAATTTGCCTGTAAATAGGCGTTTTATGTACAGGAGGCTGACGTCCTAGTAGGAGAACGCCGCCGAGCAACATAGAGTTTATACAATTTTGAAAAGGAAACAAAACAGCTATGTGAAAAATAATCCCACTGGGTTCCAACTCTGCTATCGCCTTTATGTCTTCAAGCGTCTCATCACCCTGCTGCTTAGTTGAAGATGAAGCTGATTGATTGGAGTCATCTGAGCCCGATAGTTGATGCCGAATTCTGGATGCAAGGTGATCCATTGAGACATAGTATTACGCTTTATCCCTAACTTTTGCCTGGACCGCCCTTTCGGGTTTTCAGTCCACCGGGATAACCATTTTTCCCAAGCCGCCTTTTCTGGTTTTCGACTTGCCGGGTGTACAGATTTTTTCATTTCATCCCTTATTTTTGCCCGAACCCTCTTGGTTCGCCGGGAAGCCCTTATTTTTTCCTAGGTGTGTCAACCTAGCGGGTCCTTAATTCATGCGTAGTATCTTTTTACTATGTCTGCATTGGCGGGGTGAGGAAGGTCGTCACCATCCATGGTGGTTAGAATCATAGCTTCTCCTGAGAAGATATGCTTAACCACAAATAGCCCTTCGTACGTAGAGGTCCATTTGCCCCTGGGATCACCTTGAGGTAGAATGATGCGCTTGATTACCAGGTCCCCAACTTGATACTCTTGTTGTCTGACCTTCTTGTTAAATGCCCTGATCATCCGTTTTTGATACGTCTGACCATGACAAATGGCAGTGAGTCTTTTTTCGTCAATTAGGTTTAATTGATCAAGCCGAGTCTGGATCCAGTCATCTTCGCTCAAGCCTGCATCCTTCATTATCCGGAGAGAGGGTATCTGAACTTCGATAGGCAAGACTGCCTCCATGCCATAGACCAAGGAAAAGGGAGTTGCCCCTGTTGACGTCTGTGCTGAGGTACGGTACCCATGAAGAGAAAACGGCAACATTTCGTGCCAATCTTTGTAAGTCACTGTTATCTTCTGCACAATCTTCTTGATATTCTTATTAGCTGCCTCTATAGCCCCATTCATCTTCGGCCGGTATGGAGAAGAGTTGTGGTGTTGTATCTTGAATTTCTCGCAGAGCTCAGCGATCATCTTGTTGTTAAGATTGGTACCATTATCCGTAATGATCCTCTCAGGTACACCGTATCGACAGATCAGGTTGTGCCGAATGAACCGTGCCACGACGTTCTTGGTTACGGTAGCGTAGGAAGCTGCTTCAATCCACTTTGTGAAGTAATCAATCGCTACCAGGATGAAGCGATGCCCGTTGGAAGCCGTAGGTCTGATTTCGCCGATCATATCAATGCCCCACATTGCAAAAGGCCAAGGTGCTGTCAAGATGTTCAGAGGAACCGGAGGAATGTGCACCTTATCGGCATAGATCTGGCACTTATGACAAGTTCGAGAATGTTGATAACAGTCGGCTTCCATTGTGGACCAGAAATATCCCGCCTGAAGGATTTTCTTTGCCATGGTATGTCCACTGGAGTGTGTTCCGAAGGTACCCTCATGTAGCTCTGCCATGATCTTTTCTGCTTTAGTCTTATCCACGCAATGCAGTAAGGTTGAATCATGGTTTCGCTTGTAGAGAATGCCATTGTTGAGGAAGAACTTTGCCGCAAACCTTCTCAGGAACTTCTTGTCATTAACAGATGCGCCTTCGGGGTATTCTTGAGCTTCTAAGTACCTCTTCACTTCATGATGCCAAGGTTTTTCAGTTACCTCTTCAGTCTCAAGATCGCAGCAATGTGCAGGTTCATCCAACTTCCAAATGATGATCCGGGAAGCCTTGTTGTCCCATTTGACTTTGAACATAGAAGACATCGTAGCCAACGCGTCCGCTAACTGATTCTCCTCTCTTGGGAAGTGTTCAAAAGTTATCTCCTCGAAGTGGGGAAGCAACGTCAACACATACTCCTTGTAAGGAATAAGATTCGGGTGTTTCATATCCCACTCGCCTTTGATCTGATTGATCACGAGAGCGGAATCTCCGAAGACACTTAGAAACTTGATCCTTAGGTCAATTGCAGCTTGAAGACCCATGATACATGCCTCATACTCTGCCATGTTGTTGGTGCAGTTGAAACATAGTCGGGCGGTGAGTGGAGTATAAGTGCCTTTAGGGGATATGATCAGAGCGCTGATACCATTATCCAAAGTGTTCGAGGCTCCATCAAAGTGCATAGACCATCGGGATCCTTCCTTAGGTCCTTCATCCGGTCCAGGTACTTCACAATCAGTCACTACCATGATATCCTCGTCTAGAAATTCAAAGTTCATCGACTGGTAATCGTCCACTGCCTGATGTGCCAAATGGTCTGCCAATACACTTCCCTTGATTGCTTTTTGAGTTGTGTACTGGATGTCGTATTCCGTCAAGATCATCTGCCATCTTGCTATTCTCCTGGACAAGGCAGGCTTTTCGAATATGTACTTGATTGGATCCATTTTTGAAATCAACAGAGTAGTGTGAGTCAACATATACTGCCTCAGCCGGCGAGCAGCCCATACCAAAGCGCAGAAAGTTTTCTCGAGCAGTGAGTACTGGGTCTCACAGTCGGTAAACTTTTTGCTAAGGTAATAAATGGCGTGTTCTTTTCGGTCAGACTCGTCATGTTGCCCCAGCATACACCCCATTGAGTTGTCCAGTACTGTTAAGTATAAGATTAGAGGTCTCCCTTCAACCGGCGGCATAAGAATGGGTGGTTCTTGGAGATACTCTTTGATCTTTTCGAAAGCGTCCTGACATTCATCGTTCCAACGTACTACTTGATCCTTCTTCAGCAGCTTGAAGATTGGTTCACAGGTAGCAGTTAGATGTGAGATGAATCGGGCAATGTAGTTCAACCGTCCTAGAAAGCCTCTGAATTCTTTCTCTGTCTTGGGAGTCGGCATCTCTTGTATGGCTTTCACTTTGGCAGGGTCCACTTGAATGCCTTTATCGCTTACGACGAAGCCTAGCAATTTTCCAGATCTCACCCCAAAGGTGCACTTGTTTGGGTTCAACCTCAACTTGTACAACTTCAGACGGTCAAACAGCTTCTGTAGATGGTCAAGGTGTTCCTCCTCAATTTGGGACCTTGCAATCATATCGTCGACGTATACTTCTATCTCGTGATGGATCATGCCATGAAATAAAGCAACCATGGCACGTTGGTAGGTTGCCCCAGCATTTTTCAACCCAAAAGGCATGACCTTGTAGCAAAAGGTGCCCCACTGAGTAAAAAAAGTGGTCTTCTCCATGTCTTCAGGAGCCATCTTGATCTGATTATAACCGGAGAAGCCGTCCATGAAGAAGAATACTTTATGCTTAGCAGTGTTGTCAACCAGAACGTCGATATGAGGCAGAGGGAAATCATCCTTAGGGCTTGCCCTGTTCAAATCCCTGTAATCAACACACATTCGGACCTTACCATCCTTCTTCGGCACTGGAACCACGTTGGCAACCCATTGAGGGTAAGAAGTCACTGCTAGAAACCCGGCATCAAATTGTTTCATAACCTCAGCTTTGATTTTCTCGGACATTTCTGGACGCATACGGTGGACCTTCTGTTTTACCGGAGGGAAATCTTCCTTGGTAGGCAGGTGATGAACCACAATGTCGGTATCCAACCCAGGCATATCTTCGTAAGACCAGGCAAAGATTTCCACATAGTCATGCAGCATCTGAATCAACCGTTGTTTCATACTGAGCTCTAGATTGGCACCAATCTTGACTTCCTTTCTGTCTGTCTCAGTACCCAGATTTACCGTTTCCACTGGCTCTTCATGTGGCTGAATGGCCCTCTCTTCCTGGAGTAACAGTCTTGCAAGTTCACCAGGCACTTCGCAATCATCTTCACCTTCGTCTTCGCACTACTAAAAAAAAGACATTTGAGAAAAGGTTTTTACATCGGGTATCAAAATAGGTGATGTAAAAAATACAGTTAACAAACTTTTTACATCAGGTATTTATTTCCAATGATATAAAAAATAAGGGAAAAAAATTTTTTCGTCACCTATTACATCGGGTAATCTCATCCACCGATGTAAAAGATTTCCAGAAAAAAAACACGGTGGCATTTTTGTAAATAAGAAACAAGGTGACAAAAAAGTTAAAAAAAAATATAAGAAAGCTATTACATCTGTCTAAAGACAAACCGATGTAAAAAGTGATTCTTTGAATTAATATATAAATTATATTGAAAATGAATAAAAACGTGGGAAAAAAAAAACAACCTATTAAATCGGTGGGAGTCACCACCGATGTAATAGCCTGACGTATTTTAAAAAAAAAAATAACCTATTAAATCGGTGGGAGTCTCCACCGATGTAATAGCCTAAGCAGTATTTTTTAAAAAAAAAATAACCTATTAAATCGGTGGGAGTCTCCACCGATGTAATAGCCTGACGTATTTAAAAAAAAAATTACCTATTAAATCGGTGGAAGTTTCCACCGATGTAACAGCCATCCCCTTATATCGGTCACATATTCCACCGATGTAAAAAGTTCTAAACAGAATTTTCTTTTATTCCCGAAAACTCTTCATTTGCCATTTCCGACCCATTTCCGACCCATTTTCACCGACGATTCCCTCCGCCTACTGTCTGGTCAAGTTCGCCGCTTTATTCCCGAAAACTGTTCATTTGCCATTTCTGACCCATTTCCGACCCATTTTCGCCGATGATTCCCTCCGCCTACTGTCTGGTCAAGTTCGCCGCGACGTTCATCCGACCCATTTTCGACCCATTTTCACCGCGACGTTCATCCCTCCGCCTACCATTTTCCATTCTGACCCATTTTCCTCCGCCTACTGTCACGACGTCGCGACATCTCAGCTAGTAAAGCGATTTCAGTTCAGTTCGTCGCGTCGATTTCAGTCGCAAACTCCTTTGCATCACAGCGATTTCGTCATTATCGGTAAATCTCGATTTCCTTTCATCAGTGTACTAATTTGTTTAAATTGTGTTTCTGTTCTGCGAAACAAGTTAGATATGCTGTTTGGGTCTGATATTTTCGAGCGAGAATAGCTGATATTCTGTTGGTTTGACAGTGGAAGTTTTGCTGCATTTCTGATCATACATTTCATTTCTATTCATACATTTGTGAGATTTTTGGTTTGGAATCGAAAGATAAACTTTGATGATATGATAATTATAGTTTGACATCGGTATTTTGAAGTTGATAATGGAGTTTCGGTTTGTCAATGTGCTTGTGATCGTGTTGCGAGGTTGTTTTTTCGCTTGTTTTAAATTTGAATGAGATTTTTGTTCGTCAATAATATGTTCACTTGATTTTAATTTGGTTGAAGTTTCAATGTCATTATCATGTTAATATGTTATTCTTGCTTGTGGGGGTTTGTTCATGTTTTAATCAATTTTTATTTTGCGATAACAATTTTAAATAGTTGTCGCTGCCTACACCGTCGCTGCCAACACCACTTCCGTGACGCATACCGCCTCCAACACCCATTCTACTGCTTCCTCGTCGCCGATTCATCGGTCCCGTCTTCTGCAAATCATTCTGCAAATCATTCTGGGGTTCGTTCTAATTCTATTTCTTTTTTTTTTTTTTGCATTTTCTTTTTCATTACAATTTCAGCATTTTTATGCATTTACGCTATGTTACATTACATATCAATATTATGCAGTTGGCTAGTATACGATAGTTTAAATTTCTATGGTTCTTCCTTAAGATAAAGTTATACATGTTTATAGATACTAAACTTAGTAACTTTAACTAATGCAACAAGCTACTTGTTTCAAGAAAATATGGTGTATGTTAGTGTTTGTGCAGTGTGAAATTTCATGATCATGATGGTGAAGAGTGAAACATGAAGATTGTTATATTATTAAGTATTTACAGGTTCTGAGACAAAAATTGAATATATGGTGATCGTTTTGAAATTATTAGAAAAGGAAACCAGTGAGAATCAGTTATGTATTAGTGGTGCAAAGTGTAAAAATAATAACAATTAGTAATAAATTGTTAAATGAGAAATGTGTTTTTTCAAAATAATTGGATATTTTATTTGTTAAGAACAATGGTTTGAGAAAAACATATGGACAAGGTTTTGAAAAAAATTTAAGAGAGTGTCTTTGTGTTAGTGTAGTGTTTATATATACTGATTTAAAAATTATTACTAACAAGAAATAAAAAAATATATATAATACGATTAAAACATCAAAGGAGTTAAAATTGAAGAAGAAAAGATAAAATTGAAAATAACAAAGTGGCCTCATATTTTAATCATTGGCCAAAAATAGTTTAATCATTGGCCTCATATAAATTACACTTTGTTACTCATGTGTTTTATACTTTGTTCCATTATTGTTACTATTATTATACTATTATATTTGAATCCCTTTCTCCTATTTTTATGCTCACCAAATAAAAGAAGCGGAAAATTTAGAAACCTATGACAAAAGAATTAATGGTCCTCTCAGAAACACATTGTTTATCTTTAACCTATCAAACTTAATAGAGTTATCACCTTGCCATTGAAATTTGATTCTATTTGTCTTTCTACGCGAAGCAGCGCAACTTGCAATCTCGGAATCTCCGTGAAGTAGCACAGCCGCGGACACACCGTTCGTCAGACCTTCCTCCGTGTGAACATAGTTATGGATCGTAGTTGGATGAGAGCTAATCGATTAAGTGACGGGTACGAACATGGAGTGATGGAATTTCTACAGTTTGCTGAAAGTAATGCTGACAAAAGTCTTCCTACGCTTTTTCTCTGTCCATGTATTCGTTGTGCAAATAAAGAACCAAAACGTAGTAAGAAAGAAATCATGGATCATCTAATTTGTGTAGGGATTTGTCAAAGTTATACAAAATGGATATGGCACGGTGAAGTAGTAGCAAAGTCAAACGTGTCTCAAAGAGATGGTGTTAGTGTAGAAATGGATGATCATCTAGAAGACATGATGCGTGATATTGGACAAGATTCGTTTAAGAGGGCACATACGTATGATACTATATGCAATGACAAGGATAAACCATTGTACCCGGGATGCAAAAAATTTACACGTCTGTCAGCCGTGTTAAAATTATTTAATCTGAAGGCAAAGAATGGGTGGACTGACAAAAGTTTTACCGAGTTGCTTGAATTGTTGACCGAAATGCTTCCAGAAGGTAATGTAATGCCAAGTCGTTATTACGAGGCGAAGAAAATATTGTGTCCAATGGGTTTGGAGTATGAAAAGATACACGCATGCCCTAATGATTGCATATTATACAGAAAAGAGTATGAAAAGTATAATCATTGTCCAAAGTGTAAGGCTTCACGCTACAAAAAGAAAGATGGTGAGTCAATTGATGATGAGGTGGTAAAAAAGGGTCCTCCTGCGAAAGTGGTATGGTACCTACCAATAATTTCAAGGTTCAAGAGATTATTCGCCAATGCAGATGACGCAAAGAATCTTAGATGGCATGCAGAAGAAAGAAAATATGATGGACAAATTCGTCATGTAGCTGATTCTTTGCAATGGAAGAAAATAGATTCTTTGTTTCCAAATTTTGGCAAAGAGTCGAGAAACCTTAGACTTGGACTTGCTACTGATGGAATGAATCCGTTCGGTAATCTGAGTACTAACCATAGTTCTTGGCCTGTTCTCTTGATGATTTACAACCTATCTCCTAGGCTGTGCATGAAGCGTAAATATATTATGTTATCGATGATGATATCGGGCCCAAAACAACCAGGAAATGACATAGACGTTTATCTAAGTCCACTGATTGATGATTTAAGAGTGTTGTGGGATGAAGGGGTGGATGTTTTTGATGCGTATTCTGGCGAATAGTTCAATATGCGTGCCATGTTGTTTTGCACCATCAATGATTTTCCGGCATATGGTAATTTGTCTGGGTATAAAGTTAAAGGGCATAATGCATGTCCTATATGTGAAAAAGACACTTGTTACCATCAGCTTGAAAAAGGAAAGAAGACCGTTTATCTCGGGCATCAAAAATTTCTAAAACGTTATCATCCATATCGTAGATTGCGGAAAGCTTTCAATGGGGAACAAGAGCATGGTGTTGCTCCAAAGCCCTTGTCTGGAGAGGAAGTTTATCAGCGACAACAGGGACTTGATGTTATCTTTGGAAAGTACCAAAAACGATCTACTGTGAAAAATGTATGGAAAAAGAGATCGATTTTCTTCGATCTTCCATATTGGTCTAGTCTTGATGTAAGACATTGTATTGATGTGATGCATGTGGAGAAAAATGTATGCGATAGTGTAATCGGAACACTTCTCAACATTCAAGGCAAGACAAAAGATGGTATTAATGCTCGTCTGGATTTGGGTTTGATGGGTATACGAGAAGAGTTAACCCCACAATATATAGGTAACAAGACATATTTGCCTCCTGCCTGCTACACTTTGTCTAAAAAAGAGAAAACAAGTTTTTGTGAGTGTTTACAAAGTATCAACGTGCCGCATGGTTACTCATCAAATGTCAAGAGGCTTGTATCAGTTAAAGATTTTAAATTAGTTGGCTTAAAATCTCACGACTGTCATGTCTTAATGCAACAACTACTACCATTGGCTATTCGTGGGATATTGCCTAACAACGTAAGGAAGACCATAACTAGGTTATGCTTATTTTTCAATGCAATTTGTTGTAAAACCATTGATCCACTAAAGTTAGACGATTTGGAAAATGAGGCTGCAGTTATCTTGTGCCAATTAGAGATGTATTTTCCTCCTTCATTTTTTGACATTATGGTTCACTTGATTGTTCATCTAGTAAGGGAGATTAGATTATGTGGTCCAGTTTTTTTACGGTGGATGTATCCAATAGAGCGATACATGAAGATTCTAAAAGGGTATACAAAAAACCCACACCGTCCGGAAGCATCGATTATTGAGAGGTACATTGCAGAAGAAGCAATTGAGTTTTGTTCTAACTATTTGTCAGGAGTGGATGTTGTAGGGGTTCCTAAGTCTCGTCATGATGGAAGATATGAGGGTGTGGGTACACAAGGTTTAAAAGTCAAGAGCTTAAGTATTGATGTGGTTGTTCAAGCGCATTTGTATATATTGAATAACATAGATGAAGTTCAACCTTACTTATCTGCTCACAAAAGCATCGTAAAGAAAAAGTACCCCAAGATGAATGAAAGAGGGTTGTTAAAAGAGCATAATAAGAGTTTCTCTGAGTGGTTTAAAGAAAGAATTGCTAATGAAGATAGTGTTTCTAATACAATTAAGTGGTTGTCTTATGGGCCTAAATGTAACCTAATAACTTGGAGTGGATATGATATTAATAAAACCTCTTTTTATACAAAGTCAAAGGATGACCGTAGTACCACGCAAAATAGTGGGGTAATGATTGTGGCCGAGTCCATGCACTTCTCTAGTGCTAAAGATAAAAACCCGGTTATGGCATCTACACCGTACTTTGGGGTGATTGAAGATATTTGGGAAGTTAATTATGTTGTGTTTAAAGTTCCTGTATTTAAATGCAAATGGATTGATATCAACAGTGGTGTCAGAATCGATGAATTTGGAGTTACACTGGTTGATCTTAGCAAGTTAGCTTATGCGAACGAACCATTCATCATGGCATCTCAAGCAAAACAAGTGTTTTATGTCACAGATCCTTCTAATAAAAAGTGGTCAGTGGTTTTACAAGGAAAGGTCCATGATAGTGACGAAAATCATGATGAGAACCTTGATATTTCTGAAACTCATCCTTTCTCAACAAATGTGACTACATTCACTGAAGAAAATGAAGGGGATGATGTGCATGTTATTCGCATGGACCATGAAGAAGGGATATGGGAGGACTAGTAAGATTTTTTGTATAAGTTAATTCCACGTTACTTTATTTTCTAATTGTTTTTATTTTGTGCTTAATTTTATTTCTAATTGTTTTTATTTTGTGCTTAATATTATTTCTAATTATTTTTGTTTTGTGTAAACAGATACATGGGTGATTCAAACCCCAATAAAAGAAGAGTTAGAGGTCCCACTTTAATGACACAAATTGACAAAGTTCATCAAACAGGTGAAAAGATAAAGGTCGAGTTTAATGCAAGAACCTATGAATGTATTGGTGTTGGTAAAAATGCTACAAATTTCAAGAGTTATATAGCATCTCTTGCTCGACAGTATTGTAGCATTGTGAAAAATGATTGGAAAGAAGTAGATGAAGGCGTAAAAGATGCTATTTGGACTGATATTCAGGTATTTTAAATACAATACTTTATTATATTTTATAATCATATACTAATTAACAACATATGACATATACTACATTTGTAGGCTCATTTTACTATTCCAGAATGTAAAGATCCAAAGAATGATAGGTTGAAGAAAGAATGGATTAAATATGCGGGAGAGCGATGGAGAGGTTTTAAGACACAACTCACAGATAGATATATTCATCATCCCATAGAAAATGATCCTCCTCTATATGTCAAGTATAACTTTATTACAGAAGACGCCTGGAAAGAGTTTCTCAAGATTCGAGATACCCCTGAATTTAAGGTTAGTAGGAGTTATATATTTTTGTGTGCATAACATTTTTATTATATTTAGTGATTAATTATTTGTTTGAGTTTATAATAGGAAAAAAGTCAGAAGGGTAAGGATAATGTGGCCAAGAATTTATACCCACATGTATTGTCTCGTGGAGGGTATCGCTTACTTGAGGAGAAAATTATGAAAGAAAAGTCATCATCGAGAGATAATTCCACATTAGATGATAATGATAGTCAATCTCCACCATCACGCCATGAGTTATGGAAGAGAGCACGACAAAAGAAAGGAGGAGAATACACATCAAAATCTACACAAGAGGTTGCCCAAAAAATTGTAAGTAAACAACGAAAAATTATTACAAAGTATAATTATATTTGTGATTGATTAATTGATGTTTTTGCATTTTGTAGGATTCTCTTTTTCAAGAAGCTGAAAAAGGTGCAATTGTTCCAGATGGACGTAACGATATCTTATCATTAGCCATTGGAACATCTGAGCATGGAGGTCGTGTCCGTGGTGTTGGAAAACACCATAAACAAAGCACTTACTTTGGAAGAAAAAGTCAACATATCGACGTAAATGAACAACTTGCAATATTGGAAACAAAACTTAGAGCTGAACTTGAAGAAAAGTTGGTTGAAGAGCGTAAGATGTTTCAGCAATCATTAATGGAGACACTTAAGTCTATGGGTTTATCACAAAGCACAGGTGATATTATATGCATTCAAAAATTGGAAATTATTGATGGAAGCGGAAAAGGAAGTTGTTCAGCTGCAAAGGGAAGCACAAAAGAGAGCACAAAAGACGTGGAAGTTGATGATGTTCAGAGATTGTTACTCATGGTTTTGAAATTGGATGATAACCATTTGGCAATACAATTAAGTCATTGTGCGAGTGTCTCTAATTTTTATGTTTCAGCTAAATGTATCAGAGAGTTATTGGTGGGTTTAGGTCATTGGCTTGACGTGTCTATTCTTCAAATTTGGTGCACGTAAGTAAATTTTATTGTTTTATTAAAGTCAATCTTTATTAATATGTTATATCTCTCATCACTTTGATTCTAATGTTAATTTTAAAACTATTCAGGTATATTCATCGTGTTTGTCTTGAGAATTCCGTTTCAGAATTATATGGATTTATGGACCCTGCTAGGTGTATTTATAATGATAATGTAGCGAAATCTCAAGAAGATGTTAAAAATTACGTGCTAGAAAAGTTACGTGATGAAAACAGAGTGTGCCACTTACTACCATTAATTCATGGGTAAGAATTTTTATGAAATTGTGTTTTATGTTATTTAATTTTGATTTTGATAACATATATATTTTATGCGACTTTTCTGTTTCCACACACACGTACAGGAGACATTGGCAATTAATAGTCATGTGTCCAAGAGACAATTTAGTTGTCGTATTTTGTTCACTTCATCGGGAAATTGACCAGAACACGAAGAAAATTATTACAAAGTAAGTTTATCTTTCATGTGACTTTCATTGTCAACTAATAGTTATGTGATTTTTCATTGGCGAGTATATTTAGTTATGTGATGTTTATATCTTTCTGTATTAGTTCTTTTGGGATTCATCAAATGGCAAATGGAAATAGAAAAAAGGCTACATGGCTTCATCCCAATGTAAGTGTGATGTAAATTATAATTCTATAGTTAAATATATACGATAAATATTCACTAATTATGTCATTCAATTGTAGACAAGGCAACAACATAACTCTAATGATTGTGGATACTATGTGATGAAAAATATGTTGGATATTGTCTCTGCTAATATAACCGAGAATTGGATGCAGGTACTAAAAATAACTTTACTTTGTTCTTTACTTTTTGTTTTTCGACTTAATATGAATTTTAAAAAAATAACTCTATATTGTTATATTTATGTATTATAGGTATTTTATGACCCAACAGAATTAACACCAGATGATTTGTATGATTTGCGACTTCGTTGGGCAAAATGTTTCTTTGACTTACATAGAACTTAAGTTTAGCTGGTGAGTTTTATAGAATTGTATAAGTTGTGGTTTTTGCACAATACATGTGGTTTTTGCTCATGTGTTGAGTTTCTTGATTTTTTTGCTGATGTTAATTGTTATTATTTATTGTCAGGCAATATGATTTTGGTGTTGTCTACCGAAGATTTTATATTGGTAATTCAAGTTTGGAAACTTAGAAATAGTTGAATATTTTAGTATATGTATATTTTGTGAATATTATGTAATTGTAAGTTTTGAAAAAGACTTATAAATAGTTGAATATTGTTTTATATTTTGTTAAGAATTTGTAATTGTAAGTTTGTATGTTGTAATACAATACAAGTTTGCAATACAATTGTTCAATTTGTAAGTTTGTTGTGAAAAATATGAAAACATCGTCCTAAATGTGATATATGTGATGTTGGAAAGCTATGAAATCTATATAGCGACATAAATATAGTCTGTTTGATATTGGAAAAATATGAAAAAATGGGTACAAATTATATTTGTATAGGGAAACCCATAAAATAAATAATCTATTCCAAAAAAATTTCATACATTTTACATCGGTTATTAGTAAAACTGATGTAAAAACTTTCAAAAAGGGACTTTTTACATCGGTTGGAAGTAATACCCGATGTAAAAAGTCGCGTCACTGGGGACTTTTTACATCGGGTATTACTTCCAACCGATGTAAAAAACTGGATCAATTTTTTAAAAAAATGTGCATAATAATTGTTTTTTACATCGGTTCATATATTATAACCGATGTAAAAAAGGTACTTTTTACATCGGGTATTACTTCCAACCAATGTAAAAAACTGGATCAATTTTTTAAAAAATGTGCATAATAACAGGTTATTACATCGGTTCTGATATTATAACCGATGTAAAAAAGGGACTTTTTACATCGGTCCCAGAACCGATGTAAAAAGTCCCTGATTTACTATATCACCTGACTTTACATCGGATCCAAAACCGATGTAAAAAGTCAATTTTACCCGATGTAAAAAGTCATTTCTGCACTAGTGTCGGCTAAGTTGATCGGATTTTCGAAGTCATAACTGGCGGTAACAGAGTCGTTACCAGTGAGATCCAGAGTGGATTGGAACCTGTATGGGTGAGTGTGTGTAAATATAACTATTTTGCAATATATAATAAAGAAAGAAAAGGAGCGCAAGATTTTGAAATGCAACAAACGTCCAATGTTTTTATTGATGATATATGAAAATGACACACAAAAGCCCTCACAAATGAAGCCACGGTGCCCCGGGTAAGACACCGAGCCATAAAAGTTTCAAAATATTGTCTGTTACAAATTTAAAACAAAAGAGTTCATTACTGAGTGACAAAAGTAAAAGGTGTGAAGTCTTTGGCAGTCCAGTTGCTTGGTCCACCGTCGGTTGTTGGGTAGATCCAGTTGTCGAATTCAGATTCCTCCACGTCGTCTTCAATAGCATTTACTCCCGGGTTGGTGATGAACACAGGAGGTCTTCCAATCCTTGCCTTACGAACAGCCCTCTGAGCTTATGCAGTGAAACCCAAACCAAACTTGTCAGTCTTTGGAGTGAAATCAGGAAGTCGGCCCCAGTTTGCGCACTCACCCTTCTCAATAACAGCCTGGGCATCCTTCAAGGAAGCCATCTTCAAAGGAGAATCTTCTACAGTCACAGTCTCTGCTGACGCCAGTGTATGAGGAACTTCTTCAAAGTGCTGGAATGGAGTTTCAATGAATTCCCCATCCATCTCTATGTACCGGAACGAGTTGAGGTGGCTGACCATATACTCTTCCTCCCCTTGAACTGTCACAATTTTCCCCCTGACCGGGTACTTCAGCTTCTGATGTAGTGTGGAGGTCACCGCTCCAGCCTTGTGGATCCATGGACGACCCAGAAAACAAGAATAGGATGGTCGGATGTCCATCACATAGAAAGTAGAATCAAAAACTTGAGAACCAACCCTGATTGGAATGTCAACTTCCCCATGTACCATCCTTTTCGAGTCGTCAAAGGCCCGGACAACAATGTTACTAGGCTTGAGCTCCAAACCCTCACAATCCAACCTGTCTAGGGCCTTCTTGGGTAATACGTTCAATGAAGAACCGGTGTCTACCAACACATGGGCAAGAGTAGTGCCCCTGCATTCGATGGAGACATGCAGGGCATCATTATGGTTCTTTCCTTTGGCAGTCAGATCAGCGTCAGAGAAACCCAACCCATTATCGGCAGTCAAGTTGGCCACACAATCGGTAAATTGATCAGCAGATGTTTCTTGTGGCACATGGGCCATCTTCAGGAAGGAAATCAGGGCCTTGGCATGGGCCTCTGAACACAACAACAGTGATAACATAGAAATTTTTGATGGGTGTGCCCCAGCTGCTCAACTACGTTGAAATCACTCTTCTTGATAATCTTGAGAATCTCTTCCATCTCTTGCTGGGAAGCTTCAACAGTGGTTGTCTTTGGTGCCTCCGTCATGGCAGGCACATCAGTAGCAATCCCTTTTCCCCGAGCGTCAGATGACTCGGCAGCAGGGGTAGAAACAGGAACTTGATCAGGAAGGGGAACAGGCACACTTGCAGGTGTGATGATAAGAGGTCTCTGAATAACTGGTGGCGCAATATCTGGTGAGAACAGCCTACCACTGCGAGTAACTTTGGCAGGCCCGGTGATGTTGCTGACACCGGTACTAGTATCAAACTCTTGTTTAACTCCAAGCACATAAACATCTGCCCATAGTGCCATGGGACAGCTTTGTTGGATGTATAAGGGAGAGGCCCCGGAACAGTGATGATGATAGGAGCAATCTTCTGAGTGGACATGATTTTGACAGGATTCTTCGAAGGAGCCTTAGGAGGGTTGTTGAAAATAGTAACAATAGACACTTCTTCAGTACGGACAACAGGAACAGCAATCTTCTCGAACAAGATCTCTTTGTTATCCATCAGGTTTTGGACGCCTGACTTCAACAAAGGACAACCAGCAGGTGAAACAGCACATAGCAGGCAACCTTTACCACATCCCGGAAATAAACCGGCCAGCAACAGGTTCCTTTTGACAGTCAACAACGGAGTAACAATATCTTCCACAGAGGCTACATACAGGTCTTCCTCAACAGCATTCACTCCATGCTGGGGCATAGGAGCAGTCACAACATTGGGCCTTTCGGGTGCCTCAAACTGTATTTCTTTAGCATCAATAAGGTCCTGAACCTTATTCCTCAGAGCCCAGCAATCATCCGTAGTATGCCCCGGGCTATCAGAGTGATAAGCACAACGGGCGTTGGGGTTGTACTTTGGAGAAGCTGTGTTCACTACCTTCGGAGCTTCTTTGACAGTTACCAGATTGGTTGACAATAGTTGCGGCAAAATCTGAGACAGGGTCATGCTGAGCCGAGTGTACTTCCTTTTAGGTCTCTCACCCCTTGGTTGGTTGTATTGCTGAGGAGCAGCAGCAGGCTTTGAAATTACCAACGCATTGACAGCTTGGCGGCGTTCCGGTTTAATTTGTCTTCTGGGACCATAAACAGCACTGGCTTCCTTCTTGAAGGGCTTCTTTTCAGTACTCGAGGAGGCACCTTTCTGTATCTTCCCCGACTTGATACCAGCTTCTATCCTCTCACCGGTTAAGATCAGATCTGTAAACACAGCAGAAGAATTCCCAATCAGATGATTGAAGAACGGACCAGACAGGGTCCGCAGGAACATGTCAACAAGTTCACGGTCAGTCAAAGGTGGCTGCACCCTGCCAGCCAGGTCTCTCCACTTTTGCGCATACTCCTTGAATCCTTCGCCTCTCCCCAGTGACATACCCTGGAGTTGGGTACGCGTGGGAGCGAGGTCGGAATTGTACTGATACTGCCTATAAAATGCAGTAGCCAAGTCCTCCCAGTTTCAGATACTGGCCTCATCTAGCTGATAAAACCATTCGAGTTGAGCCCCTGAAAGGCTATCCTGAAAGAAATGGATCCAAAGGTTCTTGTATGCAGTGTAAGGTTGGATCTTCCTTACATATGATCTGAGATGCAGCTTAGGGCAGGAAGCCCCGTCGTACTTTGCAAAGGCAGGTGCCTTGAACTTGTGTGGGATCACCACCCCAGAAGATAAACCTAGATCTCCAAAATCCAACCCCGGCACATGTTGAATCTCCATGGCACTTAAACGGTCTTCTAGTTGCTTGTACCTGTCTTCAGCAGGAGGGTACTGTTCGTCATTGTAATCCGTCTCGTTGTCGGAGACCACAGGACTAGGAGCCCTTCCCCCTTGGGGACTGTCTTTTCCTGCTGATGAAATAGTCTGATCAGCCTCATTCTGCAGTGTATTCCCAAACCTCCGTCCAGTGTTAAACAGCGCAGTCCTCTTCTTCTTCTTCTTCTTTTAAGAGCAGAGTCTTCAACTCCTGTTGACCCTGGGCTAAGCTCATGACAAGCTCTTGAAACTGGGCGTTCTGGGCCTGGAGGGCCTTGATAGCTTGTTCGGTAGTAGGCTCGGAAGACATGATGATTGAGTGCTGAAATAAACAGCGAAGAAGATTAAGCAACCTGTAGAAGAAGGGTACCTGTTATGCATATGATGCAATGAGATGCGTATGATTTATGTTTTTTAAAAGGCAATCGGGATTCAACTTTGTAGACAAAAAGGAAACACGCTTTATTAGATTCAAACTTTAAATTGTTCAACAATTTTCCCTTAGGCATTACAGGAAATGAAAATACTGAAAAGGAAATAAAAGCTGTAAAAGAAACATCCAAAGCCCATCAGTGCTCCCATGGCATCCTCTTCTCAGTACGGATATAGTTGTTCAGGATCCGCTCCACCTCCAATTGCTTAGTCAGCTTCTGGATCTTTTGTTCCTGTTTGTTGAACTTTTCCCGATAAAAATCCCGTTCTTCCTGTAGCTGCGCCCAAGATCTCTTTAGTGTATCAACGTCAGTGGGTATATGAGGAGGGAGGACAGTTGGAGGAATCCCGTCTTCATCAGGAAATTCAAGAATGATAGGCCTGACAGCTTCGTATGGCATACCTAACTTCTGAGCACGAATGCGGACCCATCTGCAGTAGGGTTCCATTGGTAGAGAAGTCTTCGATCCCTACTCATGTGGGTTAGCTTTGTGAATTCGGTCCCAAGCTTTGATGAATCTACGGTGTAGCTCGTCACTGTCTACCTGAAACTCAAAACTGATGTGAGGTACCAACATCTCATGAGGCCCTGCTCTTCTGGCTCTTCCAAACTGACGAAGAGCTAAACATGGATTATAAGAGATTCCTCCCTGGGTACCGATCAATGGAACATTAGGATATTCTCCGCCACGATCAATAATGGCTACCTCATCCAAACCTCTGAGAGTCCAAATGATGTCATTATCAGTGAGAGACATTAACCTATGAGCCCAGCCCATTCCTTCTTCATTCTTCAGCACGAACTTAGGGAGGTGCGAAATAAACCACCTCACTAACAAAGGAGCACAACACCACAGAGTTCCCCGTCTTCGGGCAGTACGAGCATAGAGTTGTTGCAGGATATCACCCAAGAGAGTGGGTACAGGGTTTCGAGACATGAAGATCCTTATGGCATTGATATTGACAAAGTTATCAGGATTTGGAAACAATACTAGACCATAGATTAAAAGAGCCAAAATGTCTTCGTACGCCTTGAAGTCTAAGTCATTCCAGAAACTATTAGCTTTGCCAACCAGAAACTTAGCCAAAAAGCCCTTAACTCCACTTCTAGTTTCCCAGTTAACCATTACCTCTTCTTTGGTCAAGGGAAGGGCTGCAGCAATCTCTTCAGGCCTAAGAGTCTTCTCCCAACCAGTGAATGGAGTTTGTTCCAAAACAGGGATACCAAGAAAATCAGAGAATTCTTCCAGGGTAGGGACCAGCTGGAAGTCTTGAAAAGTGAAGCAATGGTACAGGGGATCATAAAACTGGACCAGGACACTCATCAGTTGTTGGTCCCACTTTGAAGTGACTAAACCGAGAAGAGAACCATGCCTCTTGATGAAGGAAGTACTGTTTGGAATCCTATCAACCAATTCCTTGAGCAAAGTAGGTGGTTGAACAAAGTTGAGCCGGATAGTATTCCTACGCACGAGCATCATGATGTCCTACAAAACAGAGCAAAGATGAAACCCTCTTGTCTTTGAAATGGGTCAGTCCTTATGCAGGATGCATGCAATGGTATGATGGTATGATGTTATGATAAAGCACACCACAAGTATTCACAAAGGCAAGCATGATAAGGCACACAAGTCACACAAGACAGCCCTTAGAGTTTAGGCCAACATGAAGGTTAGGTATTACCCTCTTTTAGTTTCGTTGGTTAAGACCTGTCCTATCAAAAGTAACCGGGTTCTAGAGGATCTCAATATCATTGACTACCCTCAATCGGTCATAACTCCAGCATCGCAACCTTTTCTTGCGGCCAGAACAATCGCGAGAGTTTAGCCTCAATGAGTGTAGCATACTGCTACTGTTCTATGGCCAAGTTGGGTCAATTTAGGGTTCTAAGGTCGGTTGGTGTTTAATGACTCCTTAGAAGACCCATATTCTCCTCGTTGCAACACAAGGGATATCGGTATAGACCAAGGTGTCACACCAACGTAGCCACTGCTTCACCCATGTCGGTCTACGCCACACAGGTCCCTCACAGCTTATGCTACCTAAAAGGGTATTCCCCAGATCCGGGTTAGGATCTATGAAACTCCGATGCAAAGCCCACAAATATAAAAGCAAACAAAGCAAACAATTGAAAACAAGTAAATGATCTAACCCTAAGGTAACCCAACTTTTAAGTTTTCCCCAGCAGAGTCGCCAGTTCTGTGATACGGTGGGAGAACTGACTTGGGTTTTGCGTTTGTTTTCGCAAATGTTTCGGTTGAGCAAGAGTCGCCACCGACTTTTTATTTTATCCTAAGGAAAGGTTAAAAAGCACAGCAAAAACCTTTGAGATGTTTTCTTGGGTTCGGGGGGTAGATTATAGAAAGGGAAGGTATTAGCACCCTTTCTATCCATGGTTATCCATGGGCTCTTAGTTACTTGCTTAGATCAATTGCCTTGTGTTTTCAATTGTTTGAAATGGTGCTTTGTGTGTGGGTTTGAAAATGTTTTGAAAAGAGGCCAATGTGGTGGCAACCTTTGTAATGATTCATGTTTGAATGTATACAAAGGTGTACTTGTCTTTTGAAAAGTTTTCAATGTTTTTGAAAGTTGTTTTGAAAGTGTTGTGGAGTGTGGTTTTGAAAAGTAGGCAAGTGTGTTTTGCAAGTTTTGTCAAGTAACTAAGAGTTGTCTACCCCTAAATTTACTCAAAGGTTTTTCCTATGTTTTAACCCTTTTAACAATTTTGTTCCACCATTGTATTTGGTGGACAATCTTGTGTTAGGATGTTAACGGGACAGGCGCGGGTCATCGTTTAAACCATGATTGCAATGGTGCCAAGTGTCTTTGGCAATTTTTTTCTTTAAGGGACTTGATCATTTTTTAGGCAACTTTCGAAAGCGTCATCGAGGGACTATGATCATTTGAATTTGTTTTGTTTTGCCAAAGACACCTGTTGTACCCCAAAATTTGCCCTCCCATATTCTTCAAAATTTGCCAAGTCAAAGCTTCAAAATTCCCCAAGGGTTGCACAGTTCAAGGGCCTCCTAACAGTCAAAAACTAGGGTTTTGGTTCTGACAAAGAAAATGAAATTTCCAAGGGTCCAATCAAGTCCCACATGCCTACAAACATGGTCAAGCATCCTCATACCAAGTTTCAAGACTTACAGCACAAAATTGCACAGTCAAGAACCCTAATTGCACTAAAGTCAACTGTAGGGGCAAAATGGTCATTTGACAGTCAAAAGTTCAAATTTTTGGTCAACATCTCATTTTGAAGCCACAAACATCATTTGATCAATGCTTGATCATGATTCTCAAATCTTGGCTCAAAAAGTCTCAAGATGCAAAAGTTTCCATATTTGGACAGTTGAAAAAGTCAACTGTAACTTGACCAGGGCATAACTTCCACATGGTTTATCAGAAAAATTTCATCCAAAGCTCATTTTGAAGAGAAATACATTTCCTACAACTCCTCTTCACACTTCAAGTCCAAGAAATTCTCTCACAAAAAGTTATCAATTTCAACATTATAGGTCATTTTCAAAAGTCAACAAAAAGGGACTTTAAGTCAAAGGCCATAACTTGAGATTGGTAAATCAAAATTACATGGGACCAAAGGAATTGGTTAGAGGACTTCAAGACCTTTCCAAAAATATCCAAGAACATGAGCAAAGCTTAAAAATTGAGCAAGATATGCCTTGTGGAAGTTGGGAAATTTTTGGGTATTTTGAAAAGTCAACTTTGCTTCAAATGCCTTAAAAATGCTAATGGGCCACATTTTCTTCCAAGAATCATCATCCAAAACATGTGCACGACCATTTGGCCCAAAGGGAAGTTTTTTCATCATTTTTATTTATTTATTTGGATTTTAATTGCTAATAATTCATTTAATTAATTAAAATATATGAAAAAATACCAAACCTAAGTTTTTAAATCTTTTTATGCATGAAATACACTCAAGATTTCGTGCATGATCAGATTTGGAAAGAATCATGGTAATTGGACATGATTTGAAGCAAATATGCATGAAAAAGATTGGAAAATATATGCCATGAAAATCAATATCCATTCCATCAATGCAAAAGGTTTTTTGATCCAATTTTGAACCCTAATCGTTCACACATATATACTGATGCAAACCCTAATGTTCATAACCTCTAAGCTGCGCAAGAACACCCAAAACAAGTTTGCATTTTTTGGCTAAAAATTCAAAACTGAAATCGTGGTTCCAAGGCTTTTCAAGGCAAAATACCAATTGCAATAGCTTGCAAAAGCTTCACTGAACCTAATTGCATTGTTTTCCAACCCTTACACGCCCAGAATTGGTATACAAAACTCAAACTTTTTCATATAATATGCATATTCGTATTTCAATTTTCAAGCATTTCCATTGCATTTTTTTGTGGATTCATACTAATTGATTGATTCTGAAACTAACCATATGATTTAATTGAGTTTTCACGCATTGTACGAAGAATCACCATTGAAGCACCTTAGGGTTTCAGACCTGAAAAATTAGGGATTCTTTCGTCCAGAAAAATTAGCTAACCTAAGTGGCATCATTGGAATCAGGAGATCATGACAAATCCAAAGCACTAGTCGCACTCAATTTATGAGCGACAGATTCCTAATCGCTATTTTCGTGTTCATCAGATGGTGGGGGTTTAAAACCCCCGCTATTTAAATGTATTTTTGTTTCAGGTACAAAAGCCATGGGAGAAGATGATGATGTGTAGGCAGGTGATTGGATCATTTGAATTTCGCGCTGAAATTGACCACTAATTCTTGATTTGCCTTATGTTATTTGTTTCCTATAATATAACCAAAGCGCGTAGTTGGATCAGTTGGCAAGCACGTGGACTGGTAATCCCTGGGACCTGGGTTCGATCCCAGGTCCCCCTCCCTTTCCATATTATTTTTCTAATCTTGCTTATGTGTAGCTCGCTCCCAGAATTCCAGCGTACACTCCATAGTCCAAGAGCGCCACATGGCCACCAAGATCAAACCCAAGGCCAGGATTCAGAGCATATGATGTGCCTCAGTCAAAGGTGCCACACGCTTGCATGAAAAGTCAAACAAGGCCAAGGATAATTGGGCCAGAATTGCTAGGACTTTACCTCCAATTGGGGACAGAACCCCCCAAGGTATTGTATTTCTTTTCTTTTCTTTATTTTATTTGTTTCAATTATTTCTTTTTTTAATTAATTCCTTTAATAAAAATTAATTTCACATAAAAATAATATAAAAAATCAGAAAAGACAAAAATTAAAATCTGTTTTATTTAAATATTATCTTTTTGTAAATAAATCTCACTAATTAATTAGATTTAAATTTAGGGTTAATTTTAATATCTTTTCTTAATAAATTAAAAACTTGTAGAATTAGGGTTTTAAGTATTCTTCATTCTTTTTTTATTTTCTCATCACTAATAATTAATTATTTATTTTTATAAATCAAATCGTATTAATTTATTAGGTTTAATTTTAGGTAATTTTCATATTTTCTTAATAAATTAAAAAAATAGCTAGAATTAGGTTTAAATTTCATTTAATTCTTTCATAAAATTCATAAATACAAAAAAAACCTCAAAAACAATTTCTTTTTATTTTAATTTCATTAATTTAATAATATAATTTAATTTCATTAAAAAGGGTCCACCACCCTCGCTTTCAATTTTAATTCAATTCGCGCGTTTTATTTCTTTTCTTATAATTCTTATGTAACTCTCCCAAAGCCGTGTAAACTTGATATTTATTTCTCGCACTTTATTTCTTTATTTTCTGTCAAATCGGGTCCTGGATTTTAATTTGGCGATGTGGACCCGCGCCTTTGTAATAGTTTAGGAACTTTATCTTTCTCGCAATTTTTAACTGTTAATAATGGCATGCAAGAATGAATGACCAAATAAAAACAAACGCATAGATCACCCTGACATGAACAAGATAAATGTAAATGAAAATGACACACAAAATCACACACCACCCCTAGGGTACGCCTCACTGTTGCCTTGCCTCGAAAGGTGATCGTCGAGTAGAGGATGTCTTAGTAAGTCCTCATGATCCGGGAACCTGGCATGAGGGTAGCTTCTAGGGTGTCTTCCTATTGCTCTGGTGATCACCATGTCTCGAACCTCGAATTGACCTGAACGCCTCCAATGGTGGTGCTACCTACCTCTCAATGGTGGGATGGCACTACTTTAAAGGACATTTACACAGACGAATTCCTTAGGGTAGGTAGACGACTCTAGATACTTGCTCTAATTACAAAACAAATCAAAAATACTTCACACCGACACCTTTTCAAAAGCTTTTAAAAGCAACTTTTCAAACACTCTTGAGGACCGATACAAGAGTCGAACTAGAATTTTCAAAGAAACTTTTTAAAACCCACAGTTGAAAAGCAAACAAACCTTTTTTGAAAACACAAGTGAGCAAGTATCTAAGAGCCCATGGATAACCATGGATAGAAAGGGTGCTAACACCTTCCCTTTCTATAACCTACCTCCCGAACCGAGAGCAATCTCTTTAAGGAATTTTTCTGTGCTTTTGTCCTTTCCATTTGGAGAAAATAAAAGACGGTGGCGACTCTTGCTTCCGCGACATTTCGCGAACCAGCGTTAAACAGTCAGTTCCAGATCCACCGATCACAAAACTGGCGACTCTGTTGGGGATAAAAACTTAAAGTGAGGTGTACCTTAGGGTTAGTTCATAACTATGTTTTCAATTGTATTGACTTGTCTGCTTTAAATTTGTGGGTTGCATGGGAGTTACATAGATCCTAACCCGGATCTGGGGATACCCTGTTTAGGTAGCATAAGCTGTGAGGGACCTGTCCGGCATAGACCGACACGGGTGAAGCAGTGGCTACGTTGGTGTGGCACCTTGGTCTGTACCGATATCCCTTGTGTTGCAACGAGGAGAATATGGGTCTTCTGAGGATTCGTTAAGCACCAACAACCTTAGAACCTTAATTGACACAACTTGGCCATTAGAACAGTAGCAGTATGCTACGCCCATTGAGGCTAAACTCTCGTGATGGTTCTGGCTGCAAGAAAAGATTGTGATGCTGGAGTTATGACCGATTGAGGGTAGTCAATGATATTGGGATCCTCTAAGAACCCGATTACTTTGATAGGACATGTATGAACCAACAAACTGAAAGAGGGTAATACCTAGACCTCATGCTGGCCTAAACTTTAAGGGCTTGCCTTGTGTGACTTGTGTGCCTTACCATGTTTGCCTTGTATCTATTTGTGGTGTGCTTTATCATAACATCATAACATCATGAGCATTGCATGCATCCTGCATAAGGACTGACCATTTCAAAGACAAGAGGGTTTCACCTTTGCTCTGTTTTGTAGGACACCATGATGCCTGTGCGAAGGAATATTATTCGGTTCAACTTTGTTCACTCACCTGAGTTGCTTGAAGAGTTGGTTAGCAGAATTCCAAATACCACTTCCTTCATTCAGAGGCATGGTTCTCTTCTCAGTTTAGTCACTGCAAAGCGGGATCAACAGTTGATGAGTGTCCTGACCCAGTTCTATGACCCTCTGTACCAGTGCTTCACCTTTCAAAACTTCCAGCTGGTCCCTACCCTGGAAGAGTTCTCTGATTTGCTTGGTATCCCTATCTTGGATCAGACTCCCTTTACTGGCTGGGAAAAGACCCTCAGGCTTGAGGAGGTTGCTGCAGCTCTTCCCTTGACACATCAAGAGGTAATGGACAACTGGGTAACTAGAAGCGGAGTTAAGGGTTTCTTGGCCAAGTTTCTGGTTGGTAAAGCTAACAGCTTCTGGAATGACCTGGACTTTAGGGCATATGAAGACATCTTGGCTCTCTCAATCTATGGGTTAGTCTTGTTTCCTAATCCTGACAACTTCATCAATGTCACTGCCATAAGGATCTTTATGTCTCGGAACCCTGTGCCCACTCTCTTGGGTGACATCTTGCAACAACTTCATGCTCGTACTACCCGAAGACGAGGAACTTTATGGTGTTGTATCCCTTTGTTGGTGAGGTGGTTTATTTTGCACCTCCCTAAGTTCATACTGAAGAACCAAGAAGGAAGAGGTTGGGCTCATAGGTTAATGTCTCTCACCGATAAAGACATCATTTGGACTTACAGAGGTTTGGATGAGATAGCTATTATTGATCGATGCGGGGAATACCCTAATGTTCCTCTGATTGGTACCCAAGGAGGAATCTCTTACAACCCATGTCTAGCTCTCCGTCAGTTTGGAAGAGCCAGAAGAGAAGGCCCCCATGAGATGTTGGTGCCTCACATCAGTTTTGAGTTTCAGGTGGATAGTGACGAGCTGCGTCGTAGGTTCATCAAGGCTTGGGACAAAGTTCATAAAGCTGACCCACAAGAGTTGGGGCCAAAGACTTCTTTACCTATGGAAGCCTACTACAAATGGGTTCGCATCCGTGCTCAGAAGTTAGGTATGCCATACGAAGCCGTCAGACCTATCATTCTTGAGTGTCCTGACAAAGATGGTGTTCCTCCAACCATCCTTCCTCCTCAGATACCTACTGATTATGAGACATTAAAGATGTCTTGGTCGCAACTGCGAGAAGAGCGGGATTCTTACCGGGAAAAGTTCAACGAGCAGAAGTTGAAGATCCAGAAGCTGACAAAGCAGTTGGAGAATGAGCGAGCTCTGAATGCTTACATCCGTACTGAGAAGAGGAGACCATGGGATCAATAAGGAGCTCTAGATGTTCTTTTACAGTTTTATTTCCCTTTTTAGTATTTCCCTTTCATGTAACGCCTAAGGGCAACCTGTTGAACAATTTAAGTTTCAAAGTTAAATCTAATGAAGTGTGTTCCTTTTTGTTTACAAAGTTGATTCTCGATTGTCTTTGAAAACATAAATCATACGCATTCCATTCATCATGTGCATAGCAGGTTTTTCTTCTTTTCAGGTTGCTTACTGTTCTTCGCTGTTTATTTCAGCATCATGAATCCTGACTCATCATCAACTGAGATGTCCATCAAGGCTCTTCAGGCGCAGAATGCGCAATTTCAGGAACTAATCATGGGTTTGGCTCAAGGCCAAGAGGAGCTGAAGGCTCTGCTCCTGAAGAAGGAAAAGAAGAAGAAGAGAAGAACTGTTCTTTTCAACTCGGGCCGAAGGTTTGGCAATACTCTGCAGAATGAAGAGGCTGGTTCTTCTATAGGCAAGGGTACCCCTCAAGGGGAAAAGGGTCCTAGTCTGGTAGTCTCCGACAACGAGACTGATTTTGATGAGGAACAGTATCCTCTTGCAGAAGACAGATACAAGCAGTTGGAGGACAGATTGAATGCTATGGAGATCCAACAGGTGCCTGGGCTGGATTTTGGAGATTTGGGTTTGTCTACTGGTGTGATCATTCCTCATAAGTTCAAAGCACCATCCTTTACCAAGTATGATGGGGCGTCTTGTCCCAAGTTACACCTCAGGTCTTATGTGCGGAAGATTCAGTCGTACTCAGTGGACAAGAATTTGTGGATCCACTTCTTCCAGGAGAGTCTTTCAGGGACTCATCTCGAATGGTTCTATCAGCTGGATGGGACCAAGGTTCGTAACTGGGAGGAGTTGGCTACTGCTTTCTATAAGCAGTATCAATATAATGCCGACCTTGCCCCTACACGTACCCAACTCCAGGGTATGTCGCTAGGTTCAAGTGAAGGTTTTAAAGAATATGCACAGAAGTGGAGGGATCTGGCTGGCAGGGTGCAGCCTCCGTTGACTGACTGGGAGTTGGTAGACATGTTCTTGGGGACCCTATCTGGGCCATTTTTCAACCATCTCATCGGTAACTCATCTGCAGGGTTTACTGATCTTATTCTGACTGGAGAGAGAATTGAGGTTGGGATGAAGTCTGGTAAAATTCAGAAATGTGCATCGTCAAGCTCTGAGAAGAAACCCTTCAAAAAGGAGGCCAATGTTGTATATGGCTCTAGACGACAAGAGAAATCTGAGCGCCGCCAATCTGTCAGTGCGGTAATGATTGCCAAACCTGCTGCCGCTCCTCGGCAAACCAATCCTCAGAGGGCTGAAAGACCCAGGAGGGAGTTTACCCGTTTGAGCATGACTTTGTCGCAGATCTTGCCACAGTTGCTATCCACCAATTTAGTGACTGTCAGGGAGGCCCCGAAAGTTGTGAACACTGCCTCTCCCAAATACAACCCAAATGCCCGCTGTGCTTATCACTCCGATAGCCCGGGACATTCCACTGATGACTGTTGGGCCTTGAGGAATAAGGTGCAAGACCTTATCGATGCAAAAGAGATACAGTTTGAAGCGCCTGAGAGGCCGAATGTGGTGACTGCTCCTATGCCCCAGCATGGAGTAAATATTGTTGATGAAGATGTATACGCTGTTTCTGTGGATGATGTGGCTACTCCCTTAATGACTGTCAAGAGGAACCTACTGCTGGCCGGTTTATTTCCGGGTTGCAGTGAGGGTTGCCTGTTCTGTGCTGTTTCCCTATCTGGTTGTCCTTTGCTGAAGTTGGGCATCCAAAGCCTAATGGACAGCAAAGAGATTCTATTCAAGAAGTCCGTTGTTCAGTTTGTTCCGGTAGAAGAAGTTTCCGTTGTTACAATCTTCAATAATCCAATCAAGGCTCTCCCAAGGAAGCCTGTTCAAATCATGACTGTCGCACCTGTTGTTATTACTGTTCCGGGGCCTCTCCCCTACGAATCTGACAAGGCTGTCCCCTGGCACTATGGGGCAGATGTGTATGTGAATGGAATTAAGCAAGAGTTCAACACTGGCACCAGTATCAGCAATATCACTGGTCCAGCCAAGGTTACCCGCAGTGGCAGGCTCTTCTCGCCTGACATTGCACCGCCCGCTATTCGAAGACCCCTTACTATAACACCTACAAGTGTACCTGTTCCCGTTTCTGATCAAGTTGTTTCCCCTGCTGCCGAGTCATCTAATGCTCGGGGCAAAGGGATTGAAGATGAGCCTGCCCGGATGGAGGCACCAAGACCTGTAAATGCTGAGGCCTCCCAACAAGAGATGGAGGAGATTCTAAAAATAATCAAGAAAAGTGACTTTAATGTTGTCGAGCAGCTGGGGCATACACCCTCCAAAATCTCCATGCTCTCCTTGCTCCTGTGCTCAGAGGCCCATGCTAAGGCCTTGATCTCTTTTCTCAAGACGGCCCATGTGCCACAGGAAACATCTGCAGTTCAGTTCACTGATTGCGTAGCAAATCTGACAGCAGACAATGGTTTAGGTTTCTCAGATGCTGACCTTACTGCCAAGGGAAGGGACCACAATGATGCCCTGCATGTCTCTATTGAATGCAGGGGCACTACTCTGGCACACGTATTGGTGGACACTGGCTCTTCCCTAAATGTGCTACCCAAGAAACCCTTAGACCGTTTGGATTGTGAAGGTCTGGAGCTGAAACCTAGCAATATTATCGTCAGAGCCTTTGACGGTTCCAAAAGGATGGTTCATGGAGAGGTTGACATTCCTATCCGTGTGGGTTCTCAAGTATTCGACTCTACCTTCTATGTGATGGATATCCGTCCATCGTATTCTTGTCTACTGGGTCGACCTTGGATCCACAAAGCTGGGGCAGTGACCTCTACCTTGCACCAGAAGCTAAAATACCCTGTCATAGGGAAGATCGTCACTGTGCAGGGAGAGGAGGAGTATATGGTGAGCCATTTGAATTCCTTCAGGTATATTGAGATGGACGGGGAGTTTATTGAAACCCCCTTTCAGCATTTCGAGGAGGTACTTCCAACTTTAGCAGCAGCAGAAACAGCAGTCGAAGAGGATGTTCCTTTGAAGATGGCTTCCTTAAAGGATGCCCGGGCTGTGATTCAGAAAGGTGAATGTGCTAACTGGGGCAGGCTCCCTGATTTTACACAGAAAACTGACAAGTTCGGACTGGGTTTTACTGCAGCGGGACATAAAGCTATGCGGAAGGTAAAGACCAGAAGACCTCATGTGCTCATTACCAATCCAGGAGTGAATGATGTTGGGGAGGATAATGAAGTGGATGAAGCTGAGTTCAATAGCTGGATATACCCGACAACTGAAGGCGGATTGACCAATTGGATTGCCAAGGACCATACTCCTGTTACTTTTGTTACGCAGTAATAAACTTCTTTGTTTTGTTAAGTTGTAATAAACAATAATTGAACTCTATGGCCCGGTGTCTTACCCGGGGCACCGTTGGCTTCATTTGTGAGGGCATATAAATTGTCATTTCATATATCATGAATAAAAATCTTGGACGTTTTCTCGCATTTCAAATCTTATGCTCCTTTTCTTTCTTTCCTTTCTTTACATATTTCAAAACAGCTGTATTTACACACACTCACTCATACAGGTTTCAATCCACTCTGGATCTCACTAGTAACGACTCTGCTACTGCCAATTATGACTTCGAAAATCCGATCAACTTAGCCGAAGACGAAGGTGAAGATGATTGTGAAGTGCCTGGCGAGCTTGCAAGACTGTTACTCCAGGAAGAGAGGGCAATTCAACCACACGAAGAGCCAGTGGAAACAATAAATCTGGGTACTGATACAGACAGAAAGGAGGTAAAGATTGGTGCCAACCTAGAGCTCAGCGTGAAGCAACGGTTGACTCAGATGCTACATGATTATATGGAGATCTTTGCCTGGTCCTACGAAGACATGCCCGGGTTGGATACCGATATTGTGGTCCATCACTTGCCTACTAAGGAAGACTTCCCTCTGGTCAAGCAAAAGGTCCGCCGTATGCGTCCAGAGATGTCTGAGAAGATCAAAGCCGAGGTTATGAAACAGTTTGATGTTGGGTTCCTTGCAGTGACTTCTTACCCGCAGTGGGTTGCTAATGTGGTGCCGGTACCAAAGAAGGACGGTAAGGTCAGAATGTGTGTCGATTACAGGGATCTGAACAGGGCCAGCCCCAAAGATGACTTCCCCCTACCTCACATTGATGTCCTGGTTGACAATACAGCTCAGCATAAGGTGTTCTCTTTCATGGATGGTTTTTCAGGTTACAATCAGATCAAGATGGCACCTGAAGATATGGAAAAGACTACCTTTGTTACTCAGTGGGGCACCTTCTGCTACAAGGTCATGCCCTTTGGACTGAAGAACGCTGGGGCAACCTACCAACGTGCCATGGTTGCTTTATTTCATGACATGATCCATCATGAGATAGAAGTGTATGTTGACGACATGATTGCAAGGTCCCAAACTGAGGAAGAGCACCTTGATCATCTGCAGAAGTTGTTTGACCGTCTGAAGTTGTACAAGCTGAGGTTGAACCCGAACAAGTGCACCTTCGGGGTAAGATCTGGGAAGTTGCTAGGCTTCGTTGTCAGTGATAAGGGTATTCAAGTGGACCCTGCCAAGGTCAAAGCTATTCAAGAGATGCCAGTTCCTAAGACAGAGAAAGAGGTCAGAGGCTTTTTAGGACGCCTGAATTACATTGCCCGATTCATCTCGCACCTAACTCCTACCTGTGAACCAATCTTCAAGCTGCTGAAGAAAGATCAGGTAGTACGTTGGAACGATGAATGTCAGGCCGTTTTTGACAGAATTAAAGAATATCTCCAAGAACCACCCATCCTTATGCCACCGGTTGAAGGGAGACCTCTGATACTATACTTGACAGTGCTTGACAACTCAATGGGGTGTGTGCTGGGGCAGCATGACGAGTCTGGCCGAAAAGAGCATGCCATTTATTACCTTAGCAAAAAGTTTACCGACTGTGAGACCCGATACTCACTGCTCGAGAAAACTTGCTGCGCTTTGGTATGGGCTGCTCGCCGGCTGAGACAGTATATGCTGACTCACACTACCTTGTTGATCTCCAAGATGGATCCTATAAAGTACATATTTGAAAAGCCTGCTCTGTCTGGGAGAATAGCAAGATGGCAAATGATCTTGACAGAATACGACATTCATTACACAACTCAGAAAGCCATCAAAGGAAGTGTATTGGCAGACCACTTGGCACATCAGGCAGTAGACGACTATCAGTCAATGAACTTCGAGTTTCCGGACGAGAGCATCATGATTGTGACTGATTGTGAAGTACCTGGACCGGATGAAGGACCTGAGGAAGGATCCCGATGGTCTATGCACTTTGACGGAGCCTCCAGTGCTTTGGGTAACGGCATCGGCGCTGTAATTATATCCCCTCAAGGCACTCATACTCCACTCACTGCCCGGCTATGTTTCAACTGTACCAACAACATGGCAGAGTATGAGGCGTGCATCATGGGTCTCCAAGCTGCGATCGACTTAAGGATCAAGTTTCTGAGTGTCTTCGGAGATTCCGCTCTTGTGATCAATCAGATCAAAGGAGAGTGGGATACGAAACATCCGAATCTTATTCCTTACAGAGAATGTGTGTTGACCTTGATCCCCCACTTCACGGAGATAACCTTTGAACACTTTCCAAGAGAGGAGAATCAGTTGGAGGACGCGTTAGCTAAAATGTCTTCTATGTTCAAGGTCAAATGGGATAATGAGGCTCCCCGGATCATCATCTGGAAACTGGACGAACCGGCATACTGTTGTGATCTCGAGACCGAACTGGAGACTGAGAAGCCTTGGTACCATGAGGTGAAGAGATACTTGGAAGCTCAGGAATACCCTGAAGGTGCCTCTGTCAATGATAAAAAGTTTCTGAGAAGGTTCACAGCGAAGTTCTTCCTTAGCAACAGCATCTTGTATAAGCGAAACCATGATTCGACCTTACTGCGTTGTGTGGACAAGAATGAAGCAGAAAGGATCATGGAAGAGCTACATGAAGGGACCTTTGGTACACATTCCAGTGGACACACTATGGCAAAGAAGATACTTCGGGCAGGGTATTTCTGGTCCACAATGGAAGCTGACTACTACCAACACTCTCGGACATGTCACAAATGCCAGATATATGCAGACAAGGTGCATGTCCCTCCAGTTCCTCTGAATGTTCTGACTGCGCCTTGGCCGTTTGCAATGTGGGGTATATACATGATCGGTGAGATTAAACCTACGGCATCTAACGGGCATCGCTTCATCCTGGTAGCGATTGATTATTTCACGAAGTGGGTCGAAGCAGCTTCCTACGCTACGGTAACCAAGACGGTTGTGGCACGGTTCATTCGGCACAACCTGATCTGTCGATACGGCGTCCCAGAGAGAATTATTACAGAAAACGGTACCAATCTTAATAACAAGATGATCACTGAGCTCTGCGAGCAGTTCAAAATACAGCACCACAACTCTTCTCCTTACAGACCGAAGATGAATGGGGCTGTAGAAGCAGCAAATAAGAACATTAAGAAAATCGTGCAGAAGATGACAGTGACTTATAAAGATTGGCACGAGATGTTACCGTTCGCTCTACATGGGTATCGTACCTCAGCCAGGACATCAATCGGGGCAACTCCTTTCTCCTTGGTCTACGGCATGGAGGCAGTCTTACCGATCGAAGTACAAATACCCTCTCTCTGGATAATGAAGGATGCAAATCTGAACAAAGATGATTGGATCCAGACACGACTTGATCAGCTAAACCTTATTGATGAAAAGAGACTTGCTGCTATCTGTCATGGTCAGACGTATCAGAAACAGATGATCAGGGCATTTAACAAAAAGGTCAGACCACAGGAATATCAAGTTGGGGATCTAGTAATCAAGCGAATCATCCTTCCTCAGAGTGATCCAAGGGGAAAATGGACCCCCACGTACGAAGGGTCATTTGTGGTTAAACATGTGTTCTCAGTAGGAGCCATGATTCTAACCAACATGGATGGTGACGACCTGCCTCACCCTGCCAATGCAGAAATAGTAAAAAGATACTACGCATGAAAAAGACCCGCTAGGCTGACATGCCTAGGAAAAAATTAGGGCTCCCGGCGAACCAAAAGGGTTCGGGCAAAATGAAAGGATGAAATGAAAAAAATCTGTACACCCGGCAAGTCGAAAACCTGAAAAGGCGGCTTGGGCAAAAATGGGTATCCCGGTGGACTGAAAACCCGAAAGGGCGGTCCAGGCAAAAGTTAGGGATAAAGCGTAATACTATGTCTCATTGGATCACTTTGCATCCAGAATCCGGTATCTACATCAAGTTCAGACGGCATCGATCAGTCAGCTTCATCTTCAACTAAGGTCATCAAGTGATGAGACGCTCGGAGATATAAAGGCAATAGCAGAGTTGAAACCCAGTGGGATCATTTATTTCACACAGCTGTTTTATTTTCTCTTGTACAAAACTGTATAAACTCTTTTGTTCGGCGGCGTTCTCTTACTAGGACGTCAGCCTCTTGTACACAAACGCCTATTTACAGGCAAATTCAAAAATCAATACAAAATCACTTTTCAGTTAAAATTGCCAATTGTTCCTCCTTTTTTCTGTTTTGTTTTGCGAAGAACGTCCAAGGTTCAATTTGTGATATATGCATTGACAATAATTTGCTAACTCATGAATATTTGCATACGAAACAAAGGATTAATTACAGGTAACATTAGAAACAGGGGCAATAAAGAGTTGTCTAAACAATCTAATTGTTCTGTCCTCCAAGGTACCAAGGTAGGTTCAGTTGAAGAACATAACCAGTACATCCCAATTCCCCAGAGAGTGAGCCAGCAAGTCAGTACACTCTCCCCAAGCAAAGTTATCAAATCTTAAAGAAGTTGGGTATCCTCCAACAGGTCTCAACATTCCCCAGCAGCATATATATTCTTAACAAGCATCCCCGGCAGTCTTGACCTAAAGATTGTTCCCCGGCGGTATACCAGACATTCATTGGAGCCATTTCCCCGGTACAATTCAAAACTTCCCCAAGAGAGTCCAATCTAGTTCCCCAAGAAAGTTGGAATTCATCTCCCCAAGCAGTAAGCTTATCCCCAGTAGATTCTGGAAGCTTATCCTCGCAGAGCACGAACGCGTCTCCCGGCTTTATTCAAAGAGTTATTTCCCTACCAGGATATAACTGGGTTATCCTCAGCCAAAAGCCACGGAAAGAGCGTCCTCGACGGAGTCTTCTTATCCCCAGCGAAGTCTATTAACACTTCCAACACAACAATGGTATCCCCAGCAAGTTATTATCAACAACTCAACAAAGTACCTCTCTCCCCACAGAGTATTGCTTCCCAGCAAGATCGTTAGGGTATTTTTCTCCCCGCAGAGTAATCCATTCGCCAAGTTTATTCCTCAACGGAGTTATCTTCTCCTACCGGTATTCTTGAAACTATCATCCCCAGCGGAAGCAAAAATCTATTCTTCAAACATCAGCCCAGGATATGACTTCCCAGCACCCGTCAAGGATTTACTCTCCTAGACAAAAACATACATTCATAAACATCGCATTTCCATACATTATAGCATGCATATATGCATCATACTTTACAAATCTCATTTATGTTGAGAACATCATTGCTTGATCCATATCATGCATTGCATATGACTGACCTTTACCTTTCAGGAAAAGATTCAGTTAAGTTCTCAGCTATATTTCAAGACCTAGACCGGTTCAGTTAAATCGACCCTAAGATTTTTCTGTTTCTTATCCAGTCCAAGGCCTTCTCTGGTTCAGTCAGATCGACCCTAAGATCTCCCTGTTTTTTATCCAGTTGAAGATTTCAAGACCTAGACCGGTTCAGTTAAATCGACCCTAAGATTTTCCTGTTTCTTATCCAGTCCAAGGCCTTCTCCGGTTCAGTCAGATCGACCCTAAGATCTCCCTGTTTCTTATCCAGTTGAAGATTTCAAGACCTAGACCGGTTCAGTTAAATCGACCCTAAGATTTTCCTGTTTCTTATCCAGTCAAAGGCCTTCTCTAGTCCAGCTAAATCGACCCCTAACAGATTTTCCTGATAAAGACTCAGTAGAAGATATCCAAGATTCTCTCAATGATTACTGTTGAGGTTGAAGTCGCCTATGGTTCTCTCCCCGTTACTGCGGAGGTAGTAATCATCCCCAGATTCTCTCAGCGTTACTGTTGAGGTAGAAGACGTCCAAGATTCTCTCAATGATTACTGTTGAGGTTGAAGTCGCCTGTGGTTCTCTCCCCGTTACTGCAGAGGTAGTAATCGCCCCAAGATTCTCTCAGCATTACTGTTGAGGTTGAAGTCGCCCAAGATTCTCTCAATGATTACTGTTGAGGTTGAAGTCGCCCAAGATTCTCTCAATGATTACTGTTGAGGTTGAAGTCGCCCAAGATTCTCTCAGCGTTCCTGTTGAGGTAGTAATCATCCAAGGTTCTCTCAGCGTTCCTGTTGAGGTGGTAACCATCCCTGGTTCATTCATCACCTTTTGAAGATCCAGATTCAGCTCCTGTAACCAATCAGGACACATCTACACAAAGAATTTGAAGACCAGCTCCCGTAACAGGTCAGGTAATCCTTTTCTTTTGCAGGTACGCAAGTTCTCGCTAAAGAATCTCTTACGCGATCGACATCCAGATGGCATCTATAAGCCCATCCACCTTCCATCACCTCTCAGCATGGCATCTATAAGCCTATCATCCTATCCATCAATCTCCAAATGGCATCTATAAGCCCATTCCACCATCACACTGTTACTATGTGAGCGCAAATTTTTGGGCACTCTAGTGTTCAATCATCTTCCACCTTCGGATTATGAAAGGCACGTCAGCCAATATGCATCCTCAGGTCTAAGAAGATTGAACAGGGGCAACTGTTGTACCCCAAAATTTTCCCTCCCATATTCTTCAAAATTTTCCAAGTCAAAGCTTCAAAATTCCCCAAGGGTTGCACAGTTCAAGGGCCTCCTAACAGTCAAAAACTAGGATTTTGGTTCTGACAAAGAAAATGAAATTTCCAAGGGTCCAATCAAGTCCCACATGCCTACAAACATGGTCAAGCATCCTCATACCAAGTTTCAAGACTTATAGCACAAAATTGCACAGTCAAGAACCCTAATAGCAATGCTTGATCATGATTCTCAAAGCTTGGCTCAAAAAGTCTCAAGATGCAAAAGTTTCCATATTTGGACAGTTGAAAAAGTCAACTGTAACTTGACCAGGGCATAACTTCCACATGGTTTATCAGAAAAATTTCATCCAAAGCTCATTTTTAAGAGAACGACATTTCCTACAACTCCTCTTCACACTTCAAGTCCAAAAAATGCACTCACAAAAAGTTATCAATTTCAACATTATAGGTCATTTTCAAAAGTCAACAAAAAGGGACTTTAAGTCAAAGGCCATAACTTGAGATTGGTAAATCAAAATGACATGGGACCAAAGGAATTGGTTAGAGGACTTCAAGACCTTTCCAAAATATCCAAGAACATGAGCAAAGCTTAAAAATTGAGCAAGATATGCCTTGTGGAAGTTGGGAAATTTTTGGGTATTTTGAAAAGTCAACTTTGCTTCAAATGCCTTAAAAATGCTAATGGGCCACATTTTCTTCCAAGAATCATCATCCAAAACATGTGCACGACCATTTGGCCCAAAGGAAAGTTTTTTCATCATTTTTATTTATTTATTTGGATTTTAATTGCTAATAATTCATTTAATTAATTAAAATATATGAAAAAATACCAAACCTAAGTTTTTAAATCTTTTTATGCATGAAATACACTCAAGATTTCGTGCATGATCAGATTTGGAAAGAATCATGGTAATTGGACATGATTTGAAGCAAATATGCATGAAAAAGATTGGAAAATATATGCCATGAAAATCAATATCCATTCCATCAATGCAAAAGGTTTTTTGATCCAATTTTGAACCTTAATCGTTCACACATATATACTGATGCAAACCCTAATGTTCATAACCTCTAAGCTGCGCAAGAACACCCAAAACAAGTTTTCATTTTTTGGCTAAAAATTCAAAACTGAAATCGTGGTTCCAAGGCTTTTCAAGGCAAAATACCAATTGCAATAGCTTGCAAAAGCTTCACTGAACCTAATTGCATTGTTTTCCAACCCTTACATGCCCAGAATTGGTATACAAAACTCAAACTTTTTCATATAATATGCATATTCGTATTTCAATTTTCAAGCATTTCCATTGCTTTTTTTTTTGTGGATTCATACTAATTGATTGATTCTGAAACTAACCATATGATTTAATTGAGTTTTCATGCATTGTACGAAGAATCACCATTGAAGCACCTTAGGGTTTCAGACCTGAAAAATTAGGGATTCTTTCGTCCAGAAAAATTAGCTAACCTAAGTGGCATCATTGGAATCAGGAGATCATGACAAATCCAAAGCACTAGTCGTGCTCAATTTATGAGCGACAGATTCCTAATCGCTATTTTCGTGTTCATCAGATGGTGGGGGTTTAAAACCCCCGCTATTTAAATGTATTTTTGTTTCAGGTACAAAAGCCATGGGAGAAGATGATGATGTGTAGGCAGGTGATTGGATCATTTGAATTTCGCGCTGAAATTGACCACTAATTCTTGATTTACCTTATGTTATTTGTTTCCTATAATATAACCAAAGCGCGTAGTTGGATCAGTTGGCAAGCACGTGGACTGGTAATCCCTGGGGCCTGGGTTCGATCCCAGGTCCCCCTCCCTTTCCATATTATTTTTCTAATCTTGCTTATGTGTAGCTCGCTCCCAGAATTCCAGCGTACACTCCATAGTCCAAGAGCGCCACATGGCCACCAAGATCAAACCCAAGGCCAGGATTCAGAGCATATGATGTGCCTCAGTCAAAGGTGCCACACGCTTGCATGAAAAGTCAAACAAGGCCAAGGATAATTGGGCCAGAATTGCTAGGACTTTACCTCCAATTGGGGACAGAACCCCCCAAGGTATTGTATTTCTTTTCTTTTCTTTATTTTATTTGTTTCAATTATTTCTTTTTTTAATTAATTCCTTTAATAAAAATTAATTTCACATAAAAATAATATAAAAAATCAGAAAAGACAAAAATTAAAATCTGTTTTATTTAAATATTATCTTTTTGTAAATAAATCTCACTAATTAATTAGATTTAAATTTAGGGTTAATTTTAATATCTTTTCTTAATAAATTAAAAACTTGTAGAATTAGGGTTTTAAGTATTCTTCATTCTTTTTTTATTTTCTCATCACTAATAATTAATTATTTATTTTTATAAATCAAATCGTATTAATTTATTAGGTTTAATTTTAGGTAATTTTCATATTTTCTTAATAAATTAAAAAAATAGCTAGAATTAGGTTTAAATTTCATTTAATTCTTTCATAAAATTCATAAATACAAAAAAAACCTCAAAAACAATTTCTTTTTATTTTAATTTCATTAATTTAATAATATAATTTAATTTCATTAAAAAGGGTCCAACACCCTCGCTTTCAATTTTAATTCAATTCGCGCGTTTTATTTCTTTTCTTATAATTCTTATGTAACTCTCCCAAAGCCGTGTAAACTTGATATTTATTTCTCGCACTTTATTTCTTTATTTTCTGTCAAATCGGGTCTTGGATTTTAATTTGGCGATGTGGACCCGCGCCTTTGTAATAGTTTAGGAACTTTATCTTTCTCGCAATTTTTAACTGTTAATAATGGCATGCAAGAATGAATGACCAAATAAAAACAAACGCATAGATCACCCTGACATGAACAAGATAAATGTAAATGAAAATGACACACAAAATCACACACCACCCCTAGGGTACGCCTCACTGTTGCCTTGCCTCGAAAGGTGATCGTCGAGTAGAGGATGTCTTAGTAAGTCCTCATGATCCGGGAACCTGGCATGAGGGTAGCTTCTAGGGTGTCTTCCTATTGCTCTGGTGATCACCATGTCCCGAACCTCGAATTGACCCGAACGCCTCCAATGGTGGTGCTACCTACCTCTCAATGGTGGGATGGCACTACTTTAAAGGACATTTACACAGACGAATTCCTTAGGGTAGGTAGACGACTCTAGATACTTGCTCTAATTTCAAAACAAATCAAAAATACTTTTCACACCGACACCTTTTCAAAAGCTTTCAAAAGCAACTTTTCAAACACTCTTGAGGACCGATACAAGAGTCGAACTGGAATTTTCAAAGAAACTTTTTAAAACCCACAGTTGAAAAGCAAACAAACCTTTTTTGAAAACACAAGTGAGCAAGTATCTAAGAGCCCATGGATAACCATGTATAGAAAGGGTGCTAACACCTTCCCTTTCTATAACCTACCTCCCGAACCGAGAGCAATCTCTTTAAGGAATTTTTCTGTGCTTTTGTCCTTTCCATTTGGAGAAAATAAAAGACGGTGGCGACTCTTGCTTCCGCGACATTTCGCGAACCAACGTTAAACAGTCAGTTCCAGATCCACCGATCACAACACCCAACATGCAACATGGCCCATTATTGAAGGCAACAAGTGGAGTAGCCCTAGGGGTGCAAGTGTGATTGGTGTTGTCCATTTTCATGCTTTTTTGTCTTTGAATTAGGTCAAGCTATTTGTTATTTGATTTTTTTGCATACAAACCCTAAGTCTATCATGGCATATTTAGAAAGCTTTAAAATGCGGAATTAAAAGTCCTAAATTATTACACAATAATCTTGGGAATGGGGGTACAAATGTTCAAATGGGGATGAGACTTAATAGGAGAGTGGTATCCCAATATTTACAACCAAATCGAATTAAACGCAAATGTAAAATGATCAATGTATAAGAATAAAGCAATGTAAGTGTATCAATGTATTTGTGTAAGTGTATGTGATTTATTTACAAGTGAAAATAAAAATAAAAAAAAAGGTTAATTTTTGAATATTTTCATGTTTAGGGCAAAACCCTAATTTTGCTAAATAAAAAGTAATTGTTATTTATTATATACAATATTTATTAATTATATACAAAAAATAAATAAAAAGGAAGTATATTGTAAAAAAATGATTTTTGAGGTCAAATATTAATAAAAATAAAAATGTATTATTTTTGTATTTTTATCCTAAATATTCTAATAAATATATAAGTATTTATATTATATATTAGATATGTTAAATATACACAAAAATAAAAATATTTATTATTTACAAAAAAAAGTATATTTTTTAGAAAATGTTTTCAGAAAATGCAAATAAAAATAATAACTAAAAGTATATATTTTCACATTATTTCTAAGGTTTTAAATAAAAAGCATTATATTTATTTATATGTACAAATGTAAACAAAAGCAAATAAATTCAAAATAAATGCAAAAATGTATGGAAAAATATTTTTAATATTTTTTATGTTTTGTCAAAAAATAACAAGTCAGAAGAAAAAATAAAAAGTCAAAAATAATTTAAAAAACACACAATGGGCCAAGGGGGTGTATGTGGAAAAAAGTGGTGTAAACAGGAAAACAAAACTCAGGCCCAGCCCAAGTCTATCTTCTTCAACCTCCAGCCAGTTTGTCTCAAAAACGCGCGCTTCACATGCTTGTTCAAACATCCTGATTCTTTGATTTTTAGCACAAACTTATAACATCAAAAATGTAGAGCATCAAACCACGAATTCATACATATAAAGAACTAGATCTAACTCTCAGAAATGAGAGAGAATTTCTTCTCCCCCAATTCCTGACCTAAGTTTTGTCCAATGTTCAGGTTCAAAATTCTCTCAGTACACACAACATAAATGCAAAGTAATTATATGTGTAGCTTCAGGGCCATGAGTAGAGCATGTTTCATTCATAAACCTAAGCCTAACTCTTCCTAGATTGAGAGATAGAAGTCCATGTTTTTACCTGTTCAGCTTGAATCGTGTTCAACAATGGAGGTACTTTCAATGCAATGTGAGGACTTGTACAGCTTGCTTGAAGTCCAGGGATGCTTCTCCAATGCTTGGTGTGCTTTGAATCTTGCTATATCAAGCTACAGAAGTCAACCTGCAAGAGAGAAAAGTGAAAATGGCACACTTGGTTAGAGGTGTTACAGTCTGTTTCCAAGGCTTGGGATAGTTTGTATGGATGGTAGGGAATGTGTTTGAACTGGTTTGGATGAAAACGTACGATGGAATGATGCTGTGGGATTCAAGTTGCAGCCTATGCCCTGTTTTGCCATAAAACTGTGTTTTGATGAATGAGAAGGTTTGAAACTTGGTTGGTTCGTGTTTTAGGTCTGGTTTGATGTTTTGAAAATGTTCAAGAAGTTTGTTTAGGCTTGTGTTGACAGGAGATGGAAGTTGGTATGTGTTTGCAAGATTTCTTCTCTGTGAAGCAAGGAAATGTGAGTTTCTATACAAGCCTGTCCAAAGCCCTAAACTATGCTGCACTTCTTATTCTTGATCAGAGTGATTTGTGTACAAAATGCTAGCTCTCAAGATCTTGCCCATGCCTCTTGGATTTGTATTTGACATAAAGTGCTTCTTTACAAGAATGGATAAAATGCTTTTTCTAATTATGGATTAATCTAACATGTATTGCCCAAATGAATGAAATAACAACTTGGCACAATGGTTTAGCATTGAGTTATTGAGTAAGAAAGGGATTAGAGGCCTGTAACCTAGCTTGTGCATGCTGAGTTTGAAAATGCATAGTGTATGAACATGAAATTGGCCTATGAACAAAGTGACTTTTGCCCATCTTGACAAATTCGATTCTCCCTAACCACAAGGGTGTTTGAGAAGTTCTTGGACAATTTGGAAAGCTTGGAATGTGTACTACAATCCATCTTTGTAATTCAAGTTGAAATTCCAAGTGGAAGCATGTGAAAAGTGGCCATGAAGTTGGGCAAAAATCCTGCCTAAAATAGGTCAAAAAATTTCTAAGTTAAGAATGTTTTGCACCCTTGTTCCAAAAATCATAACTTGAGCTACAAGCTTCTTTTGAGGAAACTTTGTGAATCAAAGTTGTAGATTTTGCAATGGACTATAACTTTCATGTTTTGAGTTTTGTTTGAATCCAAATATATCTTGATGAAAAGATGGGACAAAGTTAGGAAAAAATTAGGAAATTTCATAACTTAGAAAATTTCTAAGTTATGAAATTTCTTCATTTCAAACCCTAATTTGTAATTTTTGATTTCTTGATGAACAAGTTTCATAATTTGACACGTTTTGATGAAAAATGAATCTTGACACTTGAGTTTGACCAAAAAGTCAAAGTTTGACTTTTCAGTACACAGTCAAATTTGATCAGTTGACTGGAAAATTCATCTGTCAATCTTGTGCATTTGGGATCTTTTGAATTTGTTGAAGGTGTCAAGACTATGTCATTGAGTCCTTGATTCCATATGTGAGCTTGGTTTGCCATTGGCTAGGTCAAACAGTCAAAAATTGCCTTTGTGCAGTCAAAACCCTAAAAATGACCATTTTGCCCTTTTGGTGATCTGATCAAATTTCTTTTGGAATTGTGATCCAAACTTGATCAAATAATCCATATGAGTTCATAATGTTGATGTGGGTCAAAAATCATGAGGTTTGACTGTTAATTGACCACAGTTGACTTTTTCCCCAATACAGTTGATTTCTAGGTCAACTGTCCAATTGACTGGGCAAAGATTGGAATTAAGGCTTGAAACTTGGTATGGATAAACTTGTGAGTCCAACATGAAGCATGAAAGTCACTTTGGGCCTTTTAGGTCAAAACATATTTGTGCAAACTCAAACCCTAATTTGGGTCAACAGTGCAAGGAGGAGTCTTGAGCAGAGCAAACCCTAACTTGATCTTGAGCTCCAAGGGTCTTGTGGTGAGAAAATATTGATGAAATGGGAGGGAAAATTTTGGGGTACAACACATACGGTTCAGGGTTTGCTTGAAATAGGGGCATTTGTATTCACTCCAGACGATCTGGGCATTCGAGTTAACTACATTCCAACCGCAACAAAGAAAGGGGTAATTTCTTCTCGTTCTCGGGGCTCTATTTTGCATCTCGGGTTTCCTAAATCACAGTTAGGGCCGAAACCTAAGAAACAGATGCTAGGACGAAACAAATATCACCCTTATGCTCTCTCGGGTCAGTGAAGGATAAAGGAGCCACCAAGAGAGTTTGAATTGATTCCTATGCCTTATGAACAATTACTAACCTGCTTGCTCAAATATCGGATAGTCGAGTTACAAGAACTTCCTCCTACCTTGACATGGATTCCCGAAGTCCGTGAAAAAAAGTTTTGTTAGTACCACTCTAGGGTATCCAGCCATTCAATTGAGGAGTGTAGGGAATTCAGGTGCAAAGTTCAAGACTTCATTTACTCTAAAGTGATATCATTCACCCTAAACGATATGCATATAAACTGATGTTTCCTGCTCAGACAAATGTCAAGACTGACAGAGTATCTTCTGAAGCAACAATTCCTTATGGAGACTAGTCTCCTCAACATGGAAATTTCAAATTACATTTGCATTCTCATTTGTAATCTTTCTTGTTTGGTTCAGTACTTTCTTGTATGCAAAACTTGCTTATTTTTTAATACTAATCATAATGCATTGAATATGTTTGTCTTGAACTAATTCATTTGTATTCACTCTTTAATGTTTTTCTTTGCTTTTGATACTTAACTCTTGTTAAATAAATCAAAATACCTCTGGAGGGAGGATGATGAGAAATATACCTATAATTTCAAATGACATGCTTTTGAGTAAAACCTTGTTGACGATGTACAGGCATTATTTCAAATTCCCAAACACTGGAGATATAAGGGAGATAGACCCTCATCAACCCCTTTGAGCCTTGAAGTATGCGTTTCTTTTCTTGTCCAAAAAAAAACCTCACATTTAACCCGGGGCGGGGTAGATTTCAATTAATCTGATCGAGCGTTCATAACTCATCAGGAGCGCGCATCTAAGGACACAACAATGTTTATCCATCAAAAGGTTGGGGAAAGTCAAAACCACAATGGTTAACCCTCGCCTATCAGCTGTGTGCATCAAAAAAGGATGATACCACAATGGTTATCTCTCGCACGCCCGGAGGTCAAATATGGCGATACTGCAATTGTTATCCCTCATCTACCAAGGACTCAGGCAGTCACAATCACTTCTAACAAGTCGAAAATGTCTCGAAGTCACACAACCTGTTTAAAAGGAAAGAAAAGGAAATGATGAAAGGAAGAGAAAAAAATCCCCGCTAAGTCGAAACTTGAAAAACAAGTCGCTTAGGAAAAAGTCAGGGCATCCCGCTGGACTTCAGAGTCAAATTCAAAAAGAATTTGTCCAAGAAAAATTTAGGGAAAGTGAAAAGCATAAAAAGTGAAATGGGATTACCAAATAGAAATTATCATCAAAGAATGAAGTTGTATGATCAAACACCAAGAAAAAAAGAGGTGAGTGACTGCCATGTCCAAAAAACCTCATTTGACTTCTCAACCATTTCAAACTTATCTTGAGAGATGAGTGCTCGCATCGAGTTAATTGGACGTAGGAATAGAGAACATCATGGAGAATGGTTAGGCACCAAATTATTAAGCCTTAAATCCTTTTTTCTAAAAACCAAGAACCAGGCCATATTATAACCCTTAAAAGTCCTAATTGAATCATGGGTTAATTCAAAAGCAATACTATAACGAGACTATAGTAATCTGACTCCTAGGAGGCTTGCTAAACTTTTTGAGTTGGTATCACTCCATTTTTTTACGTTCTTTCTCACAAAAATTGTGATGTTTAATCTTTTCAATAAAAGTTTTTAAACTTCAAGACAAACATGAACTTTGCATTAGAATTATCATTCTTAGAATAAACATTCTTTGCATACGAGCAAGTGCTTAAACATCAAGTGAGCTTGCATAATGAGCATTAGATGGAAGTTTTATTATCTCGAGTGACAAATTGATTCAGGATACCGTTGAAAGGTAAATCATTTTCGAAAATGACCTTAATCTGAGGCAAACCTTCTATTGACTCTATTGAGTAAAATAATACCAATTTAAGAAATGATATGAAGAAAATTGTAAAAGTTGTTTGTCCAGAGTCTTTGTCGAGCAGTGGTGCATTACTTTTAGTTCGTCCCAAAGGACGTATTATTTCAAGTATTTTCTTAAACATGAGGCAGTGCAAGTTGAGAAGTACAGTTGTGTACTAACCTACTTTCAAGACGTAAGCCAACCACCCTGAGGTTATGTTGTCTTCAAAACTCCGTGAACTTCTCATTTCTCCGTGAGCATGAGATGAAGAATTGGTTTGTCAAGACTCTATTGAGCATTGGAAAGCATGTTGAATAATCCATTGAGTAAGTGTTCATCCAATCTTAGACACTCAATTCGGGATTTGATCCCTCAAAGAACATTTAAACTGGGGCAGTTATGTCGGGATTTGACACATTTCTCTGAGAATCCGTTGAGTAGAGGAGAATCTTTTCAGAATCTTAGGATGCATGGGCATTCACTAAGGCATGGTTGAAACCATATCAAACTTTGGTTATCCAGGAGCCGTGTTCTGAAGTTCACAACAATGGGGCAGTTTATCTTTATGGTATAGATCTCAGAAATTCCTCTGGAGGAAATTTTCTTCAAAAGGCCATATAGATTGGGGCAAGGCATTATGTGGGGGAATTCCCGCATCTTCAAAGGTTGATTAGATAAAGTCTAGGAGCGGGATAAATAGCTTGTGAATTTGAAGAGCATGTCAGGAAGTTAGGATCATTATCTCCAATTGAAGTTTGGATTGTCATCCTTAGTTAGATACGAGCAGGAATGCAAAGAGCATGTGAGGTTGTTACCCATATAAGGTTTATGATGGAAACGTTGTTTCCTAGGAGGACTCTTTCCCTAGTAAAGGATTCTTTACTACTTGAAAAATGTTTGTCTGCTAAAGGGTTTCTCTTCAGATATCTTTATTCTCCAACAAAGCATTCCTCATTTCTCTACAGGAGGAGAATGGTTCGTCTCCCCAGAAATTTAGAAGTTGTTTGAAGTCAATGTGATTTCTTCTCAATGAACTGCAATTTATTTTTGTAGTATCCTCTCCAAATTCCTTTTTTTAGTGGCATTAATCCTCGGAGTTGACGTGTTGATGTTGTAATCTTGCATCGCAGTTTTTACCCAGTGGTCAGTAGTTCAAATTGTTTATTCCGCAACGAAGGTTTTCGTTCCACACATGGGGCATATTTCCATAATTTCTGTGTTTGCAAGTACTGTTGGTATTTTATGATAAGAAGCATACCAGCAAATTAACTAAGGAGGGTCTACATGCGACCAACATGAGGATTTCTACATAACAGAATCTAGTTTTCCCCGGTGAATGCTCACTTGTGCTCAGGAGAGAATCATGTATCCCTAATAATGTCATAACCTCACTTGAGTATGCTCTGCCTCTTCATTGCAATGTGTTCTTTCTGGGTTTCTTGAAAGATTATTAATGTATTACCCTTGAAGGCGGCATTTTGTGGTTCCCCCAGTGAGATTAGCCCTTGTCTTCCCCGTGAAGTATGCATGCTACTCCTCAGTGAAGTTTGCACTCTTTTCTCTAGTGAGATCTGCCTGTATTAGAGTTTTCTTGAAGAGATTCCCAATTACCCATGGGAGATTCTGGTTTAGTATTCCCACGGAAGTGGTTTTTCTTCCCAATTTGAATCGATTTCTTCTTCTCAGTGCAACTCTTTGGTGACGTGAGTCTTGCAGGAATGATTGTTTCCAGTACGGTTGGTGTTGTTGATGCCACTATCCAAAGCTTATTTGTTACTCAGTGGAAGAGGTGGCTTTATTCCCAATCGAAGCCGAATTTCAAGGATACTCTGGATTAATTTGCCTTTATCCCCTAGTGAAGCAAGTTTTCTCTCCCCAGTGAAGCAAATTTTTTCTTTTCCCGTGGGAATAGGTATCCTGCCTTCTCGGTGTGGTGTACATGATGGTGCCATTCATAACTCTTCTATCCCCAGTAATAGAAGGTGTTTGAGATATCCCCAGTCAAGATTCTATCCCAAGACGCCTGTTTTCTTCTCAAGAGAAGATTTTCATCCTGGTGGTGTTACCTCTAGTGAGATTGATTGTTTAACTCCCTGTGAAGTTCGGTTTTCCCTAGGGAATTTCACCCTATTAAGTTTCTTGAAGAGACAATTGATCATCATGCCTGCTTATTCCCCTAGTGGATCAAGTCCCTTGTTTTTTCTGGAGCAATATACATTGGCATTTGTCATTCAAGGGTCACTTATCTTCAGTAGGAGAGTGTTGATGGAAAGTCCCCCAGTGGAGTTCCAAATTACAAGTTGTGGTTCGAAGGTTTTCTCTTCCTCCCCAAGTGAAGTTTATCACATATAGTCGTTACCCTCGGTGTGTTCTGAATATAATTATTTTCATTTAAGAATTTCTATGATCCCCAGTAAAGTTTCTATTCTAAGTGAAGTTTTCCTCATTATAGACAAGAAGGGAGTGGATTTGTTCCCCAGGGAGTTGAGAGTTAGATAAGAGTTAAAGATTCTTTCAGAGCTGCGATTTATGTTGGAAATATTCTCCCTAGGAAGTTATTTTCCCGGTGATAGCAATCTTCAGAAGCTGTTGGGTCTGAATTGTGATTCCCCCCTGAAGTTCAGATTGATTTTCTTTTTGCAGAAGATCATATATGTGAAGATAATCGTTCGGGATTTCATTTTCTCCTTAACATCCGATTATTATTGTGTGTTCCCAATGCATTGCTAAAACATGTATCATTTCATTGCATCTACCAAAATAGGAAAAAAAATCCAAACATGCATAAGTATAAGCCAATTGTGTTTACCTTCAGTAACCAGGCTGCTATGCACGCAGATTGGATTTGTTCCCCTAGCGAGTCTAGTTTGGTTTACCACCATTCATGTCTTTTGTATTCTCTATTTCCCTAGTAAGTTATGGTTTTTTTTTCCCTTGCAAGTCTTCAGTTATTTTACCCCTGTTTGCTTTTCCGTTAGAGTGTGAGTAAGAGTCGGTGTATAAACTTTCTTATTTCTCAAGTATTTGAGTATCCATACTTGGTTTGTGGTAATTCAAATAATTACTACTCTTGAAGAATCATGTCCCGCTTCTGGCCTGAGGAATATTGTAGTTCTTGCGCATTTGCAACCTTTTTACATCCTAACCCGTGTTGGAAATCCTTATTAGAGTTCCCTTTGGCTAGTCTCTTTTTCTTATTGATTTCACCTTTGATTGGTGTCCTCTAGGGTTTCTGCTTAGTCGGTTATTTGTCTTCAGTTTATCCATATTGATCGGGTTTTCTTTCTGTTAGCTAAGCTAATATCCCCATGCGATAGTCTTTTTTGGTCTATCTCTTTCTCGTGTGTGTCTAATGTTGACCAGACATGCGTATCTTTATCCCCGACAAGTCCATTTCAAAGTGGCGGTATTTCGTCAAAAGCCTACCCTTGGTTAGTCTCCTTGTTGATTTGAATTCGTCTTTGATATAAACGTTCTCTGTTTAATCTTTGAGTTTCTCTTTTGATTCAAGAGGTCTCTATTTGATATCTGGTTGAGATCGGTTTGACAGATTACTTCTATCTTTGATATCTGGTTGAGATCAATTTGACAGATTTCTTCCATCCTTGATATCTAGTTGAGATCGATTTGACAGATTTCCTCCATCTTTGATATCTGGATGAGATCGATTTGACAGATTTCTTCCATCTTTGATATCCGGTTGAGATCGATTTGACATATTTCTTCCATCCCTGATATCCGGTTGAGATCAATTTGACAGATTTCTTCCATCTTTGATATCCGGTTGAGATCGATTTGACAAATTTTTTCCATCATTGATATTCGGTTGAGATCAATTTGATAGATTTCTTCCATCTTTGATATTTGGTTGAGATCAATTTGATAGATTTCTTCCATCTTCGATATTAGTTTGAGATCCATTTGACAGATTTCTTCCATCTTGGATATCTGGTTGAGATCAATTTGACATATTTCTTCCATCTTTGATATCTGGTTGAGATCAATTTGACAGATTTCTTCCATCTTTGATATCTGGTTGAGATCAATTTGACAGATTTCTTCCATCTTTTGATATTCGGTTGAGATCGACTTGACATATTTCTTCCATCTTTGATATCTGGTCGAGATGAATTTGGCAGATCTCTTCCATTTCAGATTTCTTTGATCGAGTTCTTGTTGTTAGGTCTCTTTCATATCTGGTATCTCTGATAGAGCCTGATATAGTTAGTCTCTTTCTTGAATACCCAATAATTGTCTCGTATGTCTAAACTTGACCTAGCATACATCTTCTAATAAAAAAAAGTTTCATCCTAACCCCGCCGGTTTCATAGTGAAAATTTTATGGTTCTAATAAGTATTCATTCCTCTTCCACCTTGGTTGTTCGAAAAGCGTCCGCCAATCTCACCCCCTGGTTAAAGAAGATTGAATAAGGGCAGTTGTTGTACCCTAAAATTTTCCCTCTTCATTTTTTAAACTCTAATTGGCTTGTAATCTTGTTAGCATGTACATGCATACATATCATTGGATCCATACACATGGGATCAAGTCATTTCATCAATGCAACAAAGCTCTCATATTTTTCAAAGCATGCCGAGTTGTGAAAGATTTGGGTGTTTTTGGTAAATTTAAAGCAATGCGAATTGGAAACAGTACATCAACCGATCTGAGTTTAAAAAATCGTATCTCCTATTTGGGAATGGTGTTTTGGGTTGATTCTTGAAGATTTGAAATCGCCTAGATGTCCTCTCCAACTTTTTTGTTTGGGCCAAAAGCTAAATCTCGAAGGAAGGTCTTCGAATATGAAGTTCTCTTAGAAGTTATACAGTGAAAAATACAAATAAAAGTGTGTTGAATCGTGGTTTCGTGTTCATTAAAAAATTCATAACTTCCGACTGGAATGTCGTATGCGTGCGGTTTTGATTGCCAAAATTTTTTCTCGATTCCATCTTGATGTCGTCTTTGGAAGTCAAGAGATGATTCACTAAGGAAAGACCCGTGAATTTTGAGTTTCCAAATACATGTTTGTGTTGAAACGGAATTCATTTGTATTAATGTTTGATACGGTAAAATTCGCATCTCATTCGATTTTTATCATGTTGAGCTGAGTCCGGAGGAGTTGGTTCACAAACTGCATCTACTACAGTTTCTTATCAGATGCTAAAAGCAAACAGTGACCCGAAGGATTTTGTTTTTGGTCTTCTTCACGCGTGACATAATAGAAATACTGCACGGGAAATTATTTTTGTTTGACACAATGTCAGTAAAACTTCAAAAATTCATAACTTCCTCATTGTTTATCAAATTGAGCCCGTTCTTTTGGAAACACGTCACGAATTTGATTATCTTCATTTTTCATGTTGTAACTTTTTGAAGATTTCGTACGGATGATGATGTGGCACTTCACGGTCGTGTCGGGCTTACGCTTTCAAGTCAAAGCCCGATTCAATTTCTCATTCAAGGCCCAATTTTCTCACACTATATAATCTTGAAATTTGAATTTTCAAAAGGAAGAGGCTCTCATAATTCACCAATTCTCAAAAACACAAGTCTAACAATTTTCTCAATTCTCAAGGATCAAATCAAAGTTTCCTCCACCTTTTGATCAAGAACACAACAACAATTTTATCAAGAATTCAAAGTCAAAATCAAGATCAATTCTTCTCCGATATTTGATTTGTTCATTGCGGTCTCTATACCTAAGCCTCCTCTTCATTTTTATCGGTAAGTTTTCTTGAATTAAACACTTTTGAAATAAGTGATTATTCGAGAAGCACTTTTTTGATCAAGCATGAATTGAATCTGGGTTAAATTTGAATTAAGGCCTTAGATCTAGTGCTAGAATTGTGAATTGATTTTACAATCATGTGTAAAGTCAGGATTGGATAATTGACTTAAGTGCTTATTTGACTTAAGTGATTGTTTTATGAAAGTGCTTAATTGTTAAATCAAATGGTTGATGTTGCACTAAGCCTAATTGTTGGTCTTATATCAATCATGTGTTATTTGAATCTAAACCATGAATTATGCAAAATCATGTGTTGAATGCACAGAGACTTTGTGTTTGATTAAATATCCAAGCCATTGAATAGGCTCAAAAATCTGTTAAAACTGCCTTTGACACGAGGATAACCGGTCACCCGATTATGCTAACCAGTTACAATCCATTTCATTCACAAAAGATTTCAAAACTGTTACGTGGTAACCAGACACCCAATTATGATAACCGGTTACCCCAAGTTAGAAGCAAATTACCAAAAGTTTCAAAGTCTTGGGAACCGGTTACCCAAATATGGTAACTCGTTACCTCAAGTCAGTACCTATTTTCCCAAAATTTTGAGTTAGGGTAACCGGTTACCCAAATCATGGTAACCGGGTTCCCAGGCCAAAAAACAACAATTCCTCTTTTTATTTTGCTCCATTGTTCATTGTGTTTTCTCTTTCAGATTAGTTTTTCCTTGTTATTTTTGACACGTGTGTTGATTGTGCAAGGACTCATACTAATGGATTCTCAAGTTGATACTAATTCATGCTCCACTTTATTTGGGGAACATGAATTCGATATTCAATTTGGTATGTATTTCACTTTATTTATGAGATACGGATGTGATTCGGACAAGTTTATGCTTTGATCCTCGCAACTTGAGGAATACACATATTTGTTGTGTTTTTTTTCTGGATTGTATTTCTATGCAGGATGACTTTTGTGATGGTGTCCGATGCACATCATTTTTATGAGTTATTTTCACACCGTTTGCTTCGAGGCTTATGTTGGACATTTGATTTCTGACTTGCTTTGTTTGATGATGTTAGATTACTGGAAGTTCTCAGAGTTTCTCATTTTTTCTTGCTTCCTACGTATTATTATCCGTTTGGTATTACACTACCTCCTTTTTGTTTCATTCATTCTTTATAGTTTTCTAGATAGTTCTGGGAGCCCCCATAGTGGAAAAGTCGTTGTTTAAAGACATGTAGCAGGTATTCCGCACTTTATTTGCTATATGTGTTGTGCTTGTGTTTTCTTCCTTGGTTGTTTATCGATGAGTCACTCAATTTAGAAATTGAGATCACGACTTCGCTCTCAGTGCATTCTCCTTATAGGATTTTATTGCTTTCCTTTATTTCTTATTGATCAATGAGTCACTCAATTTAGAAATTGATACCACGACTTCGCTCTCAGTGCATGCTCCCTATAGGATTTTATCACTTTCCTTTCTCTTTTTGTTGATCGTTGAGTCACTCAATTTAGAAATTGAGATCACGACTTCGCTCTCATTACATGTTTCCCATATGATAGTTTTGTCAGACTTTCTTTGGCATGTTAGCCTAGATAAGATTTCTCTAGGTGTGCTCTCTTGAGCCTTTTGATTGTTGATTTATTTTCCTACCTTGATCCTTAATATCTTGGTTAGGCATTTGACTTGGGTTAATGTGTGCTACTCATGACACATTGTGTGTGCTCTCTTGAGCTAGCTCTCTTGAGCCTATTGACTTGCTTATTTGATTTCATCTTTGTTTGCATGTTTTGAGATGACATATCCTTGGCATGTTCCCTTAGGAGTTTTTGATTCATCTATATACGATGATTCGAGATAGACATGGTTTTAGGTGATATACCCTTGATATGCTCCTTTAGGACTTCTTGATTCATCTATAGATGGTGATTTGAGATAGACATTAGGATTGTTATCCATGCATGTCAACATAGGATAAAGATTTCCCTTCAAAACTCAACTTTAGGATCAACCATTGTATGATAATATTAGGGATTAGATTTAGATAGTCTCCCTTAGATGTTTTCTTTTTCTTTTGTATCCTTTGCATCTAAAACAAAAACCTTCTTTCTTCTCGGCAAATGCATAAAACATCTAAGACTTTCAAATCCTTTTTTAAGGTAAAAAACACCAACCAATTACTTTCTTTTTGCCAGTCGGCTTTTCTCTTCTAAGAGCATGTTAGTTCCTTTCCTCTACAGATCGTAAGTCTCCAAAGGTCGAGCCACGGTGGAATAATTGAGTCTAACATTGTTCAGTAAAAAATACAAACCCATCAAAACAAGTAAGCCTAACTACGACTGCTCTGATTCCTTAAAAGGGATATGTAGGTATTGGGGTAAAGCCCGAACGAGCACAACTTTACCCTACATTATTTTTTCTTTTCTTTTGCAAGCATTCCCTCTTTCTTTTTTTACTTAAAACCTTAGACATAGACTTTGACCACACCCATTAGATTAGAATAACATGAGTGGATATCATAAAGTACTACGGGCGTATGGGGTGCTAATACCTTCCCCTCGCGTAACATACTCCCTTACCCGATCTCTCGGTCGTTTGACCATGATTTCTCCCTTCTCAGGTTTACTCGATGTTTTACCTTTCCCTTCATGTGGGATAAAAAACGCTCGATAGCGACTTCATTGATTTCATTATCAGTTGACAGTTCAGCCGGTTGTTTCAGTCATGTAATTCGTTTTCTTGCACTACTTGTTCATAGTTGAATCACTTTATAACAAACCCAAATATGAGGAGTTTTCCATTGTTTACTATATTTATAAGAGACCAACAATCCTTGTTTTAACTCAGTTTTAATATGTTTAATCTTTCATTTGTGTTGATTTGTATGAAAGTGTGAAAAAGATCAATGCATTTTTTGATTTTGAGCATAGCCACCTAACCAAAAGTAACTTACCTTGTGAGTGAGCGAGAATTCATTAACCCCTTTGAGCCTTAGTATCAGGGTACATTTCGATGTTTAACTCTAAACTTGTGCATGAGTAAGTAGTTCATCATGGATTCTGCTTTTGTCACTTCATAAGTACAAGATAAACACTTGCGCGGAGAATTCTAAGATCTCTATTAGTTCAGAAGCTACCATGGTCAAGGGGTCCAAGGCTTTGAATAAGTGCTACAAGCAGAGTCATGAAGAAATCAAGACTTCTGAAGCAAGCACTATTGCAGAAGCTTTGAAGCCAAAGAGAGCTTCGATGGCAAGAAGGAAGAGGAAATCAAAGAAGAAGCAGTAGGAAAAAGTAGATTATTTTGATTGAGACAACGAGGATAAAGAAGATTTAGATTGGAAAAAAAATTCTTGAGGCCAAGAATTGGAGATTTGATATGTAGTGTATGGTATATGACAAGCTCGGATGTAATCACTATTGATGAAATGAAAGTTTAAAACCTTTTTCCATAAACATGCATATACTTAGCTTTTCTTATAATTTTTAAAAAGATTCTCTCAATTCTTTTCACAAATAAAATAAAAGCAGAATAAGAAAAACTTGTATGGGATTAAAATAATTCTTAGTAAATATGATCAAGAATCAATCTTAACTTTCTATATACAAACAAATTATGAACATATATCATATGTTCAACTTCTAGTACAGTCAAACTAATTTTGATAATTTAGAGCACATAAGTAGGAAACCGAGATGAGTAGGTGGAAAGGAGTACCAAACCATTTTGTTAGCAAAGAAATAGAATCAGCTTTAGTCATAATAGTTGTATAGACAAAGAAGAGCTAAAACATGATTTTTTTTTTAATTTACCAGAAATTAAATATCAAATCCCAATAAATATACCAGAGTATTACAAAGAATTTGCCCAAAGTTTCAAAGTCTGAGATGCTTCAAAGTTTCATGAGCTTTTAAATATGGTAGCTTCTGGTCATTTTTAGGCACTGATTCTCCATTCAGAAGCAAGCACTAATCTTTGATAAAAACCATGTTTAGATTCTTTTTGATAAAATCAAATCTTTCAATTGTAATGGCCTTAATAAATATATCGGCCCATTGATGATCAATATTAATTAATTGAATATCTATTGCACCCTTTTGAACATAATCTCTAATAAAGTGATGTTTGATTTCAACGTGCTTGGTTTTAGAATTTTGAATTGGATTCTTTTTAAACAAATAACAGTAATATTATCACAGAAAATATCTATACTTCTTCCACTAATATAATAATCTTCTAGTTGATATTTCATATATGGTAGTTGTGTACAAAATTTAGCAACTGAGACATATTTTGCTTTTGCTGTTGACAGATAAATAGTTGCTTGTCTTTTTCTGGCCCTGCATATTAGGTTTTCATCAATTAATTGACAGTTTCACTAGTGGAATTTTTATCAATTCTATCCTCGATATAGTCAGCACCACAAAATCCAACTAGATTATAATCTAAGGATTTTTTTATAAAGAAGTCTCATATTTGTTGTTCCTTTCAGATACCTAAATATTCTCTTAACAGTAGTTAAGTGAGCTTCTCTAAGATCTGATTGAAGTCTTGCACTCAAGCAAACATTGTACAAAATATTAGGCCTAGAAGTTATGAGTTAAAGCAAAGAACCAATCATACCTCAATATAGATTCTGATCCACTTTAGTGTTACTCTCCTCTTTGTTCACATTGTAGTTTAGATGCATATGAGTTGCCATAATCTTGCAGTCTTCAAGATTAAACTTCTTCAGAAGCTCCTCTGTGTACTTCTTCAGAAGCTTCTTTGTGTACTTTGACGGATTAAATATTTTCAAATAATTAAACATGTTACAAAAAAATTATATTGGTTATATTAAAAGATTGGAATAAGAGAATGTTTCATGAGTTAAAAACCAACATGAAAGATAAATCTCAGACAATCTAATTTAAAAACCCTCATGAAAGATTATCTTTTAGATGTTGCTTTTTAAATCATGATTTTTAAGTAGAATCTTAGTTTCCTCGAAGCTACTACCAAAGTAGGGGAAATCTTACTATTTTTCAAATAAAGGGTTTTTGGAGCCGCTAATCTTTGGAGAAGAAAAAAGTTAGGCTCTGGTTAGTGCCTACTTCTCTCACGAGAACGAAACTAATTATTTCTACACAGAGTAGCAAGTATATGAATAAGGTCTTCTCGGCCATGGGTCTCAAAAGTATTAGGGGTTTGGAAAGTGAATGCTTCAGTTGCGTGAAGTCTTGTTTCCATTCTGATGTCCATTCAAATTGTACCTTTTTCCTTAAGAGTCTGTAGAATAGAAGAACATGTTTAATGGACATGTAAATGAACTTATTGAGGGTGGTGAACATACCATTCAACTTCTGATTCTAAATATTATGGACTGAGTATCCATCTTGATGATGATATCACATTTGTTTGGGGTTTTATTTTATCCTTTTTCAGTGAGGTAGAATCCAAGGAATTTCTCGGTCTTAACTCTGAATATGCACTTTTCATGGCTCAGCCTCGTGTTGAATTGGATAAAAGACTGAACATGGTAGTAAAGCAGTCTTCTTCTAATTCCTCCCTATATTTGACTATCATGTTGTCCGTGTAGACTTCTTGCATTTCATCAATCTCTTTCTTTAATATCTTTTCATCATTCTTTGGTAGGTACCACCTACATTTTTTGATTAAGGAGCATTGCATTATACATGTAGTTGTTGTGCTAGTTATGAATGTTGTCTTATTCTGATCCTTCTCGTACATCGAGATCTAGTTGTACCCAAAATACGCGTTCATGAATGAAAGAATCTTGTACCCGACAGAGTTGTCCACCATCTACTCAATGTTGGGAAGATGATAAGAATTTTTAGGGCATGCCCTATTGATGTAGGTATAGTTTATGCATATGCAGCATTTTCCATTCGCCTTCTTGACTAACACTATGTCGGATGACCACTTATTGTATTTCAAATCTGATATGAAATTCATTTGTAAGAGCCCGTCCATGATGCTTTTAACGGCTCCAAATTTCTAAGGTGACTCATGCCATCTTCTTTAGGCGATGTATTTGGAATTTAGGTGTATGTACAGTTTATGGCACACTATGATGGGGTCAATGCTCGACATCTTATTGGGGAAGCATGCAAACTCAGAGTGTTGGCTTTAAGGCATCTAACGAGTTTGTCTTCCAAGGAGTTAAATATATTTTCCCCAATCTTCACAATACATGGTAGATTATCATCAAGTTGGATGGACATGAAATTTCCATATGTGATTAGAATTTGTACATTCATCTTGGCCTTGACAATATGAGGTCTATATGGGCCGTGCTTGCCCTCAAATGTAGCTTCCTACAAATGACTGTTGAATTGTGTGATTTTGACATCTAGGGGTTACTTTTTGTAAGATAAGGCCATCTTCACCTTGCATTTCTCCTAGATGGAGGCCACATCCAGGTTCCTTTGCAAGATTTTATGGCAGTGCCAAGATCCTGTAAGGTATGCGCATATTGTAACACCCTTCTAAACCCAACGGATAATTCACGAATAATTGTAATATTAATCAAACATAAATCACCAACATAGTGTCACATCTTCATAAAAACATAATATAAAACATCTTGCTCTGTAACACGGGTTTTCAAATCATTTTAAATAATTACTTCTTTAATAACATCAACAAATAAATTTAAATCTCACAGCGGAATCACAGTCTCAAGATAACTTCATTTAGTTCACCAATATCAAAAACATTTCCGGTCAATATCAAAAGTCATCATCAATACATCCGTCATAGTAAAACTCTTAAAATAGGTTTATCAAAATAATTGAAACTCCAACTCAAGCGTTTCCCTGCCCGATGTTACAATATTAGAGAAAGACCACTATCATTAACATAAATAATTGAATAACTCCAAGATATACTCAAACTCCTACGAGCTATTCTTGATTACCTGCAAGTTACCCACATATCGAGGTAACATTTCCAAGCAGAAAGGATGATTAATCACAAATTGTTATAAAATATATAAGGAATAAGTACATTAGTTACAATGCATTAACATGAATCCACATATCGTAATACATCATATGTCATACTCACTCTTTCACATCATAGTTTATTCACAACATTATCATGTCATCAAATCAACAATCATTACCAAGACATCATTAAGTCACAAATCATCATTAATTCCACACATCATCATATTAACATCTATCATCAAACACCACTTATATCACAATGTCATCAACATCACTTAATCAATCATTATGCAATGTCATAAATAATGCAATGCAACATCATTAACTCATTCATGTGGTACCAAAACTTCAATAATGACCAAGTCATCCTCCTCTAAAGACCCCCGCCATAAGATTGATTCCCGCTTGGAGCCAGAGCACTTCATAATATTGAACTCAATTCACACTATAGGATTAAGGCCATCACTGGACCAATATCCTATCAACATCACTGGACCAATCATCCTAACAACACCATTTGACAAATGTCCTAACATATACCATGAATGCATGATGCACAACAACACAATAAAACATGACTACTGCTGGTCAAAAGGCATCATCATTCATGTAATCATCATAATATCATCACACATTTTGTATTGCATACATAATCATCATAACTACATCAATTCATCATAAGAACATAAATCATATCACATCAAGGCATAATCACATCAATTCATTATAAGAGCATATGTCATATCACATCAAGGCATAATCACATCAATTCATCATAGCACATTCACTAGATAAATGTAACATATGATTCATTCTAGTTCACCAAAGTATAGTATGTTGTGTTAGTTTTCTAACACTTCGAATGACACATCAAACGGAGTCCAGAAACTCAAGTGACGACCATTACAAAATTTGTCAGGTGCCACTCGCCTGAGGCTCGTTCGACGAGGGTGGGGCGAAAAACTTTCCCCATACAAAATTTTAGGAGCACCTATTTTCCATCATCTCTTTCGCCTGATGACCTCTTCGTTCTCCCGACGAAGCTAGAGTAAGACACCACCTCCATACATTTTCCAAAACCTACCAAAATCACCCCCTCTCTCGCCTCACTCTCGCCTGGCAAAGTCTGGGCGAAGATGCTTCACCCGACGAATTGGGAGACTCGCCGACGAGGGTGTGAAAACAACAACTCTTCTATTGTGTTTTCTATACATAACCAATCCAAATTCCTTATGATTTCATCACCCACTCAGTTCAAAATTCACACAATTCATCATGGTTTCACAATATCACAATAACACATAACAGTAGGCATCATATACATCATTTCGTGCCATTTCACACATCACAAATCATCATTCTCGTCACAAATACTCATATTATCATCATCAATCAAAACCCCAAATACAAACCTACCAATACCTAAACCCATACCAATCATAATGATAACCCCCTTATCTTAGATTATATCTAGCAATCGGTTCTCCTTTGCATTCTACAAAATCCCTCTGAGTTCCTCAATTCTCTAAGTCTTCTCTCTGCCTCTTCCCAAGCGCGATCATACAAAATGAGTGTTCTAAACCCCAAATTTCCCTTATGTCAAACTTACCCATTGGACCCCTAATATGGTCTTCCACTCTTACCCTCACTTAACCTCTTATTACTTACTACTTTGTTCTCCTCATCTCTACATCATATATTATCTTATTTTACTAATTAAAATAATTCTAAATAATTACTCTAATTATCTAAAATATAATTAAAACATCCAATGTCACTTAATTTCCACTATACCACACATAACATCACATTACACATCATATTCATCAAAATATCACATATACTCACAACTACATCACAATTACTCATCATAAATCAATTAAATAAATAAATAAATAAATAAATAATCTAATTATTTTGGAGTGTTACACATATGGTAACCACTTTGTCTATGGAGTTTTTGTATCTCATTTAAAGGTGGACAACAAATGGAAATTCCCTAAGACATATATGTTGGGTCTCTCGAAAATGCATTTGTAGTTTTAATTTTATGAGACTATCAAGAATTATACTTTTATTGTTTTGGCGTTGTCCTCTTCTCTAAAGATAACAACGATTCGATGAAATCCCGCGACAGAATTACCGTTATGTTGAAGCCTTGCAAATATGTTCCCATATATGGAACTAAAGTTTCTTTTCTCATACCCGACTTGGTGAATAATTCGGTGTTCATAATGTCACGTGAAATGGTCCATTTAGGGATTTCACCAAAAACCGGTTCTTGATTCCGATCCACGCACAAAAATTATGCTATTTTTCTCTTAAAGGTTCCCTTAGATGGTTTCTTCGGGAGAGAAACCCTCATATGGTTGATGCAATGAAATAACATACTCCATAGATGAGGGCTATGAAGGGTAGATTCCCTTTCTTATCATCTTCTTTATTGTTATCTCTTCCCTTGCCAGTTGCTTTTACTTCTTCAATTATATTTTAATGCGTATACAAATCTGGTTAAGGGAACATTTTCTTCGCAAAGACTTTCATGTAGAGTCTTTGTGTATCTTGTTGTCTCCTCTTAGGTCATCTTCTTTAGTGTACTTATAAAGCTTTCCTTTCTTTATCATATATTCAATTGCATCCTTGAGGTGAATACACTCATCGATCTCATATCTGTGATATTTGAGAAACTGACAGTACTTTGTTTTATCAGCGCGTGCAAAGTTCTTTATGGCTTGGGGATATTTCAACCCGTCTTATTTGAAGTTCGTATTGACATTCTTGTAGGATTCTTTCTTTAGACCTATTTTAAGGGATGTACTTTGAGAAATAGGACCAGCGTCCCTTGTTTCTTTCCTGACCCCCCTTCTTCACGATGCTTGTTATCATTAGATATCTCAAATGTTTTGTTCTTTTTTATCTCTTCAACCATTAACTTCTCTTTATAGTTGATGTATGGTTTCCCGAGCTAGTAACTCATTCATGCTTTGTGGTTCCTCCAGTTCGAACTTCTCCCTGAACATACAATATGGTCTTAAGCATTTTTCAAAGATCCAATATTTCAAACTATCGTTATCTCCTCTAACTTCTACGACTTCCTTGGTGAGTATGTTAATATCCTCTTATAACATCTCTTTTTTTTCTTTGCATAATGGCACTGAGCACGACCAATGTCTTCAATTGGTGTTTACTTGTTGGGAAGTGGAATTGGAATGTGAAGTCATTACATATGGTTCTCTAAAAACAGATGAAATTGTCTTCTAGGTCGTTGAACCAAGTCATTGATACTCCCTGGGTGAGGAGGACAAAAAGCTTGTACTTAACTACTCCTTTGTAGAGCCGGACCGTGGAGCTTTTCTGACTCCATGCTCTACATATATCCTGTTGGTAAACTCTATGTCTTCTCATAATATTAATCTCATAGAATCTCCATCTAACTAATACCATAAATATTCACTAGTAATTCAAAACATTAAGGATAACTTAGAAAACAAACATTTAGAGTTATCCACGCTCTTTGAAAAAACTAAAAATGATAATGACTTCATGGCCAAAGTTATAGTTTCTTCTAACATAGATATTATAATGCATACTTATCCTTCTCTTAGACTAATTCACATTCTTGCATCTGAAGCTAAAGATAATGTTTTTTAGACAGTAGCTGTTATTCTATCCCCAAACATTACAATTTGCACTATTATTCTTCGCCAATTTCTAAAAATGTCTCTTATTTTCGAAAATACATCTCTGAATGTATTATTTTTTTCATAAAATATTTAAATTTGGAAATGTATATCCAAATAAATTTTTTTTTTTATAAAAAAATGTATTTTCGGATATGCATCTAATAAACCTTATTTTTCACGAAAAAAATGGTGAGCTCAAATATCTATTTCCGAATTCATCTATGTTGTGTTTTTTAAAACTTAATATTGAATGTATCCGGACCGATACACCTAGTTGTTAGAATAATAACACAAGTGTGAGTAAGTATGGCAAATAGTTTCACATTAGATAGAAATGTGGTGATTTAAACATTTATAAATGAGTTAACTCACTTACCTAAAACCTTAGGTAGCCAAATGATGTCCCTCTCACAAAGATGCAAAATCTTACACTATGTATCAATGCTTCCTAGGGAGTCTTTAATTTCGAGAAAGGGACCGACTTACATGTATCGAAATGCCCACGGAAGTTCACACTTGCGGAGAGTGTGGAGAGTGTTGTAACGCCCGATATTTAATTAATTATTTAATAAATATTTTCGAATTTATTTATGAAATTGGTTGATGTTGTGAAATGTCGATTTAAGTTGTTATGTGGTTATTTGATAAATTGGTTGATTTAAGTTGTAGAAATAATATTATTAATAATATTAGAATTGTAGAATATTAATAATATTAAGATGATATAAGGTTAATTGTGTTGGACCTATTTTTATGGTTATAAGTAGTAATATGGGGGTATGTTGTTAAGCCTAATAGAATAATAATAATATTAGATTAAGTTAAATAAAAATTAAGTTAATTAAAAGATGAAGAAGAGTCTTAGAGCAGTACGTGAGAAGTTACAGAGAAGAGGAATAGGAAAAGAGGCAAAGCTAGGTCAATCGTAGAGTTATAGATCAACATTCAATGCAAGGTAAGTGTGAGGTTCTAACTCTATAAAGGATTGTATGATGATGGGTTATGATAGAGTTTGGTTATGTAATTCTATAATCTCTTTGTGTGAATTTGATGTGTATGGGGTTTGTATGTGTGATGATTGATGATGATGAATTGATGTAGATTGTTGATTTAATCTGTTGAAATTGCCTATAATTGATGAATTGATGTTTTGAATTGTGTGGTAATTGATGTATATTGATAGTAATGATAATTGGATGTTTGATTGCGTATTATTTCATGAATTTTGTATTTTTGGAATTGAGAAAAAAGAGTTTTCGTACTGCACTTTACAGAATTCGTAAGACTGTTTGACAACATTTTTGAAAATTTGAAAACTCCATAACTTTTGACTCGGGTGTCCGTTTGACACGCCGCTTGAACTTACAGAAAGATAAAAATATTTTCTACAATGTGGTAATAATTTTGATGGCAGTAGACTAATATTTTATTGGAAGAATTCTGATGTGTGCGTATGTTGTATGTGTTGTAATGCAAAATGTTGCGATTGAATGTGTCAGTGTTGTATAAACGATGTACAAAGGGTTTTGCATGATGTATTAATAATAATTATGGTGTAGTATTATAGTATAATAATTTTTAATTTTTTTGTAATTAGAAATAAGCATTTAAATAATTAATTAACCAGAAATAGTCGAAATATTCTGGATAATTACGCGGTTTTATTTGTAGTAAATTTTGGTTGATTCGTTGTATTGTGTTCTTCATTAAAGAATGTGAACTTGCAGGTGATGTTATTATCTCAATTTATTGGCTAAAACTAAGTTGTAGGCTTATGACCAATGTTGATTTAAGTTGAATTATTAAGTTGTGGTTGAATTGTTGTTGTTGTGTTGTTGTCGCATGCATAGCATAACAAGTTGGTCTGGATTGACAAAATATTAAGTTGAAGACTTATGCCTTGTTGATGCCTCTATTAATTGGCAGATTTCTAAGTTGGGAATTTTGCTTTATTGGTACCACATGCATGTGCATAAAAACAAGTCGCATTTCATGTTCCATCCTGAGTTGTCATGTGGAAGAATTAATTATGTTAAGTGTTGATAAAAAGCTGTGAAGTGGTGAATTGTATGATCTAATCCTAATATATTATTTATCGTACATCTGATTATATTGTTTGATATTCCACCCCTTCTGTTTGGATGTTGACCTCTGTTGGTAACGTGCAAGTAATCAAGAAGAATAGTTGTTACCTTCGTTAGTTCGAGTCAGTGTTGTCGCTCTGATACGTAGCACTCAGGGGGATGAACGCTTGATGTTTAGTTGTTGATATTTATTTCAGTTGCTGAATTTTTAAGTTGATTACATGAAATAATTGTTGGCTTGAAGTTGTTTTAGTTGAATAAAAGATGTTAAGTGAATTGAAGTTGAGTATGTATATCCCGCTGCTTATCAATATAAAGTTGTTTGATTTTTAAAGAATAAATCAGGTTGTTATCGGTTCATCCGAGTTAAGTGTTATGTACCTGTTTTGTATGCGATTAAATGAAGTTTGATTTCAAGTTGTAAATGTAGTATCTTATGTATGTTGAACTCTGATTTTATTATTACCCGCCGGGTAGAATTGAGGTGTTACAAGTGTTAGAATAATAATGCAATAATGCAAGTGTGAGTATGGTGACTTGAACATTTATAAGTGGAAGAACTCACTCACCTATCAACTTAAGATTTTAGGTGGATAAATGATATGTCTCTCACAAAGGTTTATAGTCTTACACTATGTACAATCCTCTCTAGTGAACTCCCTCAACACTAGTAACCATGAATGAAAAAACGATTAAAATAAAATTAAAAAAATATGAAAAATACTACTAAAAATCAACTTAAGTGTCTAAATTTTTTTCTCCGAAAATATGAAAGCAAGTAATAAATCAAATAAAATAAAAAAATAAAGAATTTAAGGTTTTTAGGGTGGTGTCTTATACTTTATCCTAAAATATGGGTTTTTGATCCCTGATTTTTTTTTGATGAATTAGCACCGTAAAATTTTGATTCAGAGTCAATTTTTTAGAAAATCGAGTTTTTTACGTTAAGTCGCGTAAATGTTAGAAACACGGGAACACATGAGTTAGAATGCGAAGATACAATTCTTATGACTCTAATATTGGTAATAATCGATAGATAGTCCCCGATAGCTACACGAAATTTTAATAAAACACGTAGTAAGCGAGTTTAAGAGTGTTTTCAGATATACATCTTTGAATTAATTTAAAGTGAATTCGAAAATACATATTCGAATCAATTTAATATTTATTTTATGAAAGGGTGTGTTTATATATATATATATATATATATATATATATATATATATATATATATATATATATATATATATATATATATATATATATATATATATATATATATATATATATATATATATATATATATATATATCCAAATTTATTTTTAGAATTTCAAAAGTGTGTTTCATAATAGAAAGGATGAGATGAAGAATTTGCTATAGAAAATTCATTCGGGACAGCATGTGGTCACGGTCTCATTGACATGTCCATGCCCAAACCGCACGCCAAACAAAACAAAATACCTACGTGTAACAACAACAAAAAAAGTTGAGGATAAAATGAAACTCCAAATTTCCCATGTCACACTTCACTAGTTTAATTCATGTCCCACCATTCTGAAATCCGAAGCGTTTAATTTTATTTAAAATAAAACCATACTTAATGTCCATTGATACCCACTGAATGGTTGATTAATGTCAGCCATTAACAAAATCATTAGCACCATTTAATTAAATAAAATTAACTTGAACCTTTCAAAGGTGATAAAAAACAAAAGAAAGCAAATAAATAAAATTATAATTTTTGAGGTGACTGAAAATGAAATCAAAGTAATGCAGAACCCTAATAATATACCTGTGTATGTATTTTTGTGAATTTTGATTTGACATGAGATAGGGTATAGTATAGTATATTGAATTCAATTGTATATTCATTGTATAGTATTCATATACATTTCGCAGAGTAAGAAATTAAGCGCGCGAAAGAGATTGCAGAATGAAGAAGACAACCAAACGTCCTTCCAAGAAATCTTTCCATGCTGAAAATGGAAACGGCATATCTCCCTCACCTTCTTCACACCCGTATGATATCATTCTTCCTTTTTTTTTCTTTTCTACCATGCACGTTCATGTTCAAATCTAAATTCACCGTTCATTCTAATTATGGAATTGTAATTTTTCTTTGATTTGTTATTGATTTGTTATTGTTGTTAATTTTGTTAGGGGTGATGGACCAGAAAGAACGGTGAAGAAGGTGAAATTGTCCAAGGCTCTTACAATTCCCGATGGGACATCGGTTTCTGATGCATGTAGACGAATGGCGGCTCGCCGTGTCGATGCTGTTTTGTTGACTGATTCCAGTGCTTTGCTTTCTGGGATTCTTACTGATAAGGTCTGTTTCTATGTCTGTGTTAATGTTTTATAAAATGACATGTTTTTATGTTGTTGATTTGTTTTTCATATGTTTTTGTGGTTAGGATGTTGCTACTAGAGTTGTTGCTGAGGGGTTGTTACCTGATGAGACTGCTGTGTCCAAAGTAATGACGCGGAATCCTGTTTTTGTTACGTCGGATACACTGGCTATTGACGCTCTTCAGAAGATGATCCAGGGTTAGTTTGTTAGCTCTTTAATATTGAAGTTTATATATTTCTGGGTATCGGCTAGTATACGTGTATATGGAAATATATTCTCTCGTGCTATTAAATGAGCTGTTTACATCTATATTGTTGTTACTATTCAACATGATTACATGAATCTTGCATGATAAAAGGGCCGCGATTTGTTGTGAGAATGATGCCAGACAATTGGTTTAGTAGTTACAGTGAATTTATTTTTGTACTTTTCTCTTGGTGGAAATTAGACATACGTGGTTTGGGCATGTAGAGGGAAAACCTGTGGTAAGGAGAGAGTAGATCAGATGAAGATGAGTCATACATCTAGAGGTAGAGGAAGACCTAGAAAAACAATAAGTCAAGTTATTAAGAAAGATCTCGAGATTAACAATTTGGATAGTAGCTTGGTCCCAAATAGAACATAATGGTGGAAGTTGATCCATGTAACTGACCCCACTTAGTGGAATAAGGCTTGATTGTTGTTGTTGTATCTTTTCTTCACACAGTTTAGATCCTGGAATGGAGATTATTTGCAATTGGGCTTTTTTGTTTCTTCTGGAGCCCCGTGCTAAGTGCGTCTATGTACATGTCCTTGCATTTCAATTTGTTCGTGTTTGGAACAAAATATTATGGAGGCTAAATATGGAAATTTAGCTTGAACTAGTAACTTGGGGCCTTAGAGTTGGCAGACAACTTTGTTGCCTTGAACTGAATTAACTGATAACCATGTAAACACTATTTACCTACATGAATTCAAAAAGTAACCAATTGTTCTATAATAGGATCCCCTCTTATCATTATTTCTGCTCGTGTTTTATTCTTTTTACCTTTTCTGCTTCTTTAACTAGTCAGCGATCCTTGAATTGAATAAATGATTTAATTAGATTTACCTTTACATGTTGCTTGATGGAGTCATTGTTTAGAACATAATTTAGTGAGAGATACAGTTTGATTTTTTTCTTAACTGATTTTAGGTAAATTCAGGCACCTCCCTGTTGTGGAAAACGGTGAAGTCATTGCCATATTGGATATCACAAAATGTCTTTATGATGCCATAGCTAGGGTGGAGAAGGCTTGTCAGCAAGGGAGTGCCGTTGCTGCTGCTGCAGTTGAGGGGCCGGACCATCAGCGAGGTAGTAATATAGATTGCTTAACAGTCACCTCTATGCATATCTTACCAATTTGGTACTGCTTGTGCACGAACTTATGAATTGCTTCTACTTGCGTGTGGTACGACTGTATATGTTTATAACAGTCATGACTCATGACTGAGTTTATTATTTGTATCTATAAGTTTTATGGTTTAATTATCTTTGGTCCATCATGCCAATGTTGAGAAGATATAAGAAAATAGAAACTGTATAATTCAAACGAGGTGGATGGAGCAAACAAATACTTCAGTCTTCGGGTGTAATTTGCGACTGAAAAAGTACCAATTAACTTAAGAAATTTTTTACTGTATTCTTGTAAGATTTGTAGCCTAAAGCTCATGGCTTCTTCTCATAGAAGTATTTGAAAGTATTGAAAATTGCCATATTTTCCCTTCATTTTGTAATGATGCTGAATATTTGTTCCAACTGCCACTACTTTTGTCAGCTCCAAATGCTTTCATTGATACATTGAGGGAGCGCATGTTCAAGCCTTCCTTGTCAACTATACTTGGTGAAAATACAAAGTAATTTTCACATCATATTTTCTTGTGTATTGATGAATTGCCTAAGGATGATTTTTATAACAGTTTTTAAAATTATGTAGCTTTATGTATTTCCAGGGTTGCTATTGCATCAGCATCAGATCATGTCCATGTAGCTGCAAAAAGGATGCAAGAGTTGCATGTCAGTTCATCTGTGATTGTAACAGAAGGCAAAGTTCAGGGGATATTGACGTAAAATTTCTTTTTGAGGCTTTATTCTCTCTTTTATGGAATAACATACATGACTGCATGTTTTTTAGATCAGAAATCTCCTTGACCGATATATATGAAACACACTTTTTGACAATATAAAATGCACTTTAGACAATATTTTATTTTGACTTATATATTGTCCTGTGGATCTGTTATGCAGTTCAAAAGACATTCTTTTGCGTGTCATGGCTCTACATCTTCCCCCAGAGTCGACCTTAGTGGAAAAGGTTGTTATTGTTTTATTTGCTGAAGCAACACTATTGTAAAGTTGTTTGTCTTCAGTCTTTTTTCTGGTGCTAATGTTTGCTTAACTATTTAGAATTGATTTGATTTTCTTCTTTATTAGATAATGACTCCAAACCCACAATGTGCAACACCAGAGACAACAATTATTGATGCTCTGCATATGATGCATGATGGAAAGTTCTTACATCTTCCTGTGGTAGACAAAGGTAAATTTTGCCTTCTCAATTGCTTCCATAGTTTCGTACATTAATGTGCTGAATATTATCTGTTTTGCAGATGGAAATGTTGTTGCCTGTGTGGATGTTTTGCAGATAACTCATGCTGCAATTTCTCTGGTAAATATATATTTGAGATATAGATATTAATGATCGTGTATGTTAAAAACTATTAACCTTTGGTACTATGTACTTTGCAGGTTGAAAGTAGCTCTTCTGGAAATGTTAATGATGTGGCAGGCACAATTATGCAAAAGTTTTGGGACTCGGCTTTTTCTCTTGAACCACCTGAAGACTACGACACTAACAGGTAATTTGGTAGTACTGATGTCGTTTATATATGTCTTTTTTTTTTTGGAAATGTTGTTTATATATGTTTTGTTTTGTTCTGTTCTGTAAATAGTTAAATATGTTTTATTGCAGTGAAGTCTCTGGACAACTGACTTTGGATGGGGCAGATACCACAAAGTCTACATACCAGTCTGCAGGTTTTGGACATTCATTTACTTTTAAATTCGAGGATCCCAATGGTCAAATGCATCGTTTCAACTGTGGTGAGTTACATCTTGTGACAAACTTTGCTATATCTAAAATATCAGTCGCCGCCAACATCTTGTGAATAAAACACATGCCTCGTAATCTTTCCCTTTTTCCTACATCTTTTATACGTATAAGAACTTACAAGTATATGCCTCTGCAATTTTCGTAGGTTCTGAAAATCAAGATGAGCTTGTATCAGCTGTTATGCAAAGAATTGGTCCTGTTAATGATGGAGAACGCCCTGCACTGATGGTGTGTTTTAATCTAGTTCAGTTTTATCTGCATTTTTGGTTGGCCTTGCTATACGTGTTTAATTTGACATGATACCTATTTTTCACCCTTTATAGTACGAAGACGATGAAGGAGATAAAATTATTATTTCAACTAATAACGATCTCGCTGCTGCTGTCAGCTATGCTAGATCTGCAGGACTAAAGGTACAGATGTCTGTTTTACTAGTCTTTTCGTGTGGTGATTTTTGCTTCTGTGAGTTTCCTATGATGTATCAAACTGATTGTAACAAACATCTTTGTATTTTAGGCTCTAAAGTTGAATTTGAAGTATGCTGATTCTACCAAAGAGATACAACCAAACTCTGGTACAGCCACTAAACAGAAAACCAGTGTAGTATCTGTCCGCTCTGGTATTTTTGCAGGCGCCGTTGTTCTAACAAGCATTAGTGTATTGCTCTACTTAAAGCGCACCAAATAGTGATACGTTTGCCAGTTCGGAATCAGAACATGCCAGTCATAACTGCATAAATTCTGAGCTCTATGGTAAATCGAATATTTGCTACACACTGAATAGGCGAATGATGTGAAGCTCCTCTAATCGCCATTTTTTTCAGCCTCTGATGTAAGTTCACCCAGTAACCACTTCCCGTGGCATGCAACAATCAAATGTCACGATATTCTTCTATATATTTATATCGAATTTCATATTCCTCAGCTCATATTGGGATATCTGCAATTTGTTATGATTGTATCAAACTTTTTTATAGCATTCAAATTCATTTAATTATTAAAGATGATTGCGCAAGCACATGATACACACCTTATATGGTTGGATGTCTTCCGAAATTCTCAAAACACCCCTTATCGGAATAATGCTTCCGGACGGCATTGTATAGGAATCACACTTTTGTTGGTTAACAATAATATAAAAATAATTATACATTTTGAATTACCAATGGTTGTTTTTCTGTTAAAATTCACTTTCAACAAATACTTGGAAACTTGATGTCATCTCAGTGATTTAATTATTTTTCTCAAATCTTATGAATGATTCAAATTAACTTTTGAAAATTAACTTTTGAGCGCACCTTGTTGTACATATAGACTCAATTTGCAAAAGATCAAATGACTGGGTTCAGAGACACCATCCAGACAATAACTTCTGGATACTTACTTAATATAACTTGCTTAATATAAAACATCAAATTTCCCTCTCCGATTCAGTAACATTTGAAAACTAGAGTAAACTCTTTCAAGTCCCACATAAGCAGTATCACTCATTACTCTAAATTCTTTCAATCTCAGTCCTTACTCATTCGATTTAACCTCTAAATTCTTTCAATCTTAGCCCTCACTCAGCCTTACCTCGTTAATCAAAGTCCAAACATTCATCGCATTCTTTTGTGGCATTTGACGAACAAGCAGTGACTTTGATCCCCTTACTTCCGCACATTACTTATGACTAGTCTCAACTTATATATTCCTTTTTTTTTTTAGCTTTGATTTAATGTACATTATTTTTCCCACATTACTTCTAGTTAGTATTATATAGAGTTTGGAGGATTATGAGTCCATCTTTAAAGACTAATTGGACAAGTGTCTCTTATGTGTCACAAACATGTTTATGAATAGTCGTGTTTTGTCTTTTTATGTAATAATATTACAATAATGTATCTATAAGTGATAAGTGAGTCAGACCTTTGAAAAAAGACATCCTAATAGTATTTAAGATGTCATGCATTTGTTTATTTCTTATCGCTTCTATCTTAAAGTGATACAAGAATCTCCTTTTATAGCTAAGGAGATTCACAAAAGACAAAAACAACATTATTTACAAGCATGACATCTTAAATACTACTCCATCTGTCCCACAATGAGTGATCTATTTAAAATAAAATAGTGTCCCAAAATAAATGACTCATTTTAATTTTCAATACATTTTTTTTCAATTCTACCATCTAATTAATTAAACTTTCATCATTTTTAATACATGATTAGGGGTACTATAGTAAAAATATTATTCTTTCTCTTACTTTTCTATATTTTTCTTAATATGTATCAAATGGTAGGTTGGGTCACTCATTATGGAACAAAGGAAGTATTAGAATATTTTTTTCAAAAGTCTGACACACTTATAACTTATAGATACATTATTGTAGTATTATTACATAAAAATATAAAACACCATTATTCATAAACATGCTTGTGACACATAAGAGACACTTGAAAAGCATTGCAGACTTCATCACCAATTTTCAGAAGTTATAAAACAAAAGTCAAAATTCACCAAGGCATGTAAGAAGCCTTACACGGAGATTAAATGTAAAGATAAAAGGTGTAACTGTACAGCAAAAAAGAAACATCATTATCAAAAATACACCAAATCTCATATGACCTTCAAGAGAAATAAAAAGAAAGCTATCAAGTTCTTTAAAAGAAAACCTTTCAGAGGAAAAAGAAAAAGAAAAAGAAATCAGAGATGCTTTATTTGTGGGAAAAGGGGCATTTTTTTTAATGAATGTCCTAATAGTACCAATAAAGCCGCAAAGTCGATCAAGTCTCTTCAACATCTAGAAGGAGACCTAAAATCTTTGTATTATGAACAAAGCTTTGCTGATGAAGAAACAATTTTTGCCCTTCAAAACTCTTCGTGTGACGAAACATCATTTTCTGAATCAGGAGATGACAAATATTTCTCTGTTTACTCCTTCAAAGAGATAAGAAGTTCTCTTCCTACTCCACCTCTCCCTTGTGTTGAAGTTCTCGTCCGAAGAAAGTTATAACTTATATGGATACAGAGGCCCAAATTATAATGATGAATCCTAGCATTCTCCCAGCACAATCATGGATGACACATGCTGCATACTTTGTAGCAACAAATGGACAAAATTTCAAGATAGATTTAGTGACCAAAGAGAAGGTAGGAATCCAATTTTTCCAAAACTGCATAGTCTAAACAAGGGTCATTTCCAGTAATATTTCAAATAAAGATATTGTAGTAGGAATGAATGTCTACTCAGTAGCAAATAGACTTTAAATTTTCCCCACAGGAATCAAATTCAAAAGAGAATTCAAACCTTAATTTGAAATATTGAAATTATATTCACTTTTGAAAATCCCTGTTAGGTATGAAGAATTCAAGTCCAACCTACTCAAACTATGTGCAGAGCCATGAAAAGTTTCGCCATTCAATACCTCTATGGAAAAACGAAGACTTTTTTTTGTCTAACTTCCTTTTAAGCTCAATGAATATGGTAATCCAACCAAGGCCACTCATCCATGAATGAGTCCATCAGATTAAACATTTGTTGTGGAATAATGAAACCAGCCGCTCAAATAAGGTCTAGTAGAACCTACTAAATCAGAATGTGTTTGTCAAGCATTTTATATGGAAAAGAGATATGATAATATGAGAGGAAAAAATAGACTAGTAATTGACTAAAAATCTCTAAATCATTTTCTCAAAGATGATAAATTTCCTATTCCAAAGGCTTCGTCCTTAAATGTTTTCATCAAAGATTCTCAGATCTATTTCAAGTTCGATCTTAAGTCAGGGTTTTGGAAATTGGGTATCGACCCTGAGGAGCGTTACAAGACAACGTTCTGCATTCTTAACACCCAATACCAATGGTTTGTGTTACCATTTGAGCTTAAGGTAGCTCCATCACTTTTTCAAAAGGCCATGCCTAGAATTTTTGAGCTCATTCTTAATAATATCCTCATTTATATTGATGATGTGCTATTGTTCTCAAAAGAAGAAAAATCTTATAAACATTTATTGGGTCAATTCCTTCAAATAACCCAACAACATGGAATAATGTTCTATGAAAATAAAATTCAATTAGGCCAAACAGAAATTAATTCTCTAATAATGCACTTCTTCCAAGGAAAATACCAACCTCAACCCCATATTGCTCAAGAATTGTTAAACTTTCCTGATGTAAATCTCACACTTACACAAATTCAGCAATTTCTTGGTATAATTAATTATATCAGAGATTTCCTGCCAAAACTGGCGAAATACACAAGTCCTCTATCCCAAATGCTCAAGAAAACCCCCCACCATGGGGAACAAAGCAAACTGAAGCAGTAAGAGCTTTGAAGAAGATCACGCAAACTCCACATGCCTTAAAAATCCTCGGGAATGGTAAAAGAATCTTACAAACTAATGCCAATGATCATTATTAGGGAGCCGTCTTAATAGAAGAAATTGATGGGATAAAGTATTATTGCGGTCATGCTAGCAGTCAATTCAAAGAAGGTGAAAAACATTATCATACCACTTATAAGGAAGCTCTTGCTGTTAAGATGGATATTCAAAAGTTTGACTTTCATCTGAAAGGCCATTAGTTTAAAGTCTATATGGATAATTCCTATTTTCCTAAGATCCTTGAATTTAAAAATAAAATGCCTCCGAATCCTCAAACTCTTAAGCTTAAAGATTGGTTTTCCAGATATGATTTTACACTAAAACATATAAAAGGATATGAAAATATGATCCCTTATTTGTTTTCTAGTCCTATGAAATCCACCCAGTTCATTACTACCAAGCATACTTTTCCTCTGATTCATATGGTCAAACACCTACCAGCCCATGCATCTACGACTAAGAATCTTCCTCCGGGGTAGATTTGTCCTCCTCGCCATCCAAACTCAAAGAATATGCTAGAAATAATCTTTTTTGTTTCATGACTAAGATTATAAGAAAGAAACTCCCAGATGATACCCCTTACTTCCCAGACACACTTTTTCTTCTACCATTCATAATAAACCCAAATTTTAAATTTTTTAAAAACAATTTATAGTATCTTTGGTGTGCAACCAATTTATATGTTATGCATGTTCTTGTCCAAATTGAAGCCACATATAACCACATAATGGATCCAAAGAACCACAAGTCTTTAATTCAGACGGCTCTAGAATGGTATTCTCCATTGGAATGGTGGAGAAAACAATTAAAACAAGTCGTAGACGAAGTCAAAGAAAGAAGATTAGCCTTAGAAGTTGATCGTACCAGTGATCAAAAGAGTGTGGCTGATCTAATGATCTGTTGGTGCAAGCCTTCCACGAAGGAGGGTTGTACCTGTAAGACACTCTGACGATGAAGTTAGAAAAAAGTGGAAGGTAAGAGTGAGTTAGAGTTATGAATGAATCTACCTGACCCTTATGTTCATGAGGGTATTTATAGACCCCAAACGCATGACCAATGGTCTTCATTATGATCCTGAGGATCCAGGCCCATAATGGATGACTGCCAGCGTTCCTACGTGGCAGTAGGGACGGGTATCACACGCTCATAACCCTGGATCAACCATTCTGCTTTCCCCAGGTAGTGGGCGACTCTTCCCATCGTGTAGGGCAATATGGATACGCCCCTAAGGAAGATGGGCAGTCGGATGGTGACGTATCCTCGAAAGAGGGGCACGTGGAAAATATGTCAGCTTGGGCCTCAAAGGATTGGGCCATAATTTGGGCCATCCTCGACGTAGGGGTGAGTTGGGTCATGCATAACAGTGGGCCATTGATCAATGGTTTTTACACAGGTATGTAACATTTATTTTAGTTATCGTTTCTTTTTATTGACGAGTGTTTTATTTCATTTTACTGCATTTTATGCTTTGGTTTTGTGTTTTAGTGTTCTCAGGGTCAAAAGAATAAAACAGGACAAATCGGGGCAGAAAGGTGCATAATTTAGAGTTTCAAAGGAAGTACTACAGGAGCTCTGACACAGGTGGCCCGTGTCGGCCAAGGCGCTAAGAATTCTGATTTTTGGAGTTTTAAGTGTCTTCGATCATTAAGGATACTTTGGGAATTTTGCATTGCTGAGGGATAACCTAATACTATAAAAACCTATTTGTGAGAAAGAGAAGAGGACTTTTTAGACGGGAGAAGGATTCTACGATAAAAATTGGAGCTTTCAAGGGATTCGGAGGACGAAGATTTTTCAAGAGCAATAGCGATTGAAGATCAACGAAATCCAATTATCTTGTAATTCCTAACTTTCTTAATGTAATTTATTTGAAAATTATGTGCGGCTAAACCCTCCAATGCTAGGGGGTGTCCCTGTTTTCCAGTGTAATGACTATGAATTATGATTTTTAATATAGTAGTTTCCTTTCAATTTAATCATTTAATGTTTCTAATACTTTTCTGATCGAATCAATTAGGATTGATTTACAGTTAACAACCAGATGGACCGTGATTGTTAAGGTTTTTGTATGATTAGGATATAGTAGATATCACCTAGGACTAGGGATACACTATTGTCACCGGATTTAACCCTTGATAAAATAAAGGCTTGACTCCATCAGATATGTCTAGGGTCTTAGAATTTAGGATGAATTGTTAAAGGTTTTCCCACTAATGACTTAGGGGAAGATAATTTAAAGGGCCGATAGTTAAAGGTAATGAACCCTTTGAAGAGATCAAGAGTAAAGGTACACATTCACCCCTAGCATAGTATTCATACTAGTAAAAAGTCATAATTTACATTCTGCATATTTTTAATTTCTGTTAAGTGACAATTCCTAAACCAAAACCCCAATTAAGTTTTTGTTTAATTGAACCACAAATTGAACTCAATACATAAACTTGATGGTGAAAATAGTAAGTGTACTATTTTTTCCCCTTGTAATAATAGGGAAATTCCCCGAATGTCGATCTCAAGGAATGGCCTTCAAATGAAGACAATACTGCTCATTGATACAACAACTGGTGGCTCATCCAACTTTATAATAACCACTGGTGTGAAGAAGATTATTAAAGCCATTGCTGCAAATGAGAATTTGGATCTATATGACAGGGCTGTGAATAAACCAGAGGGGATGATTGATTTGAATTTATAAATTAATAAGCAACTGGAAATTGAAGAAGCAATTGCTGCTGAAGTAGAGAAAAACCTAAAAGCAATGAACATGGATACTCAGCAGGTAGCTCAGGTTTAATAGGTACAGAAGGTTGGTTGTGAAATTTATAGTGGACTACACCTTACTGTGCAATGTCTTGTAACTCCATAACAAATTGAGGGGATAAAATTCTTGAGGCAAAATAACCCATATTCTAACACATATAATCCTGGGTGGAAGAATTATCCTAATTTCTCCTGGAAAGATCAGCAACAACAAGCTCCTCAAAAGGCAGAGTGGGAGGTGGCTATTGAAAAGATGGATGCCCACACCTCTAAATTTCAAGAAGAGACAAGGAGTAATTATAGGAATACCACAACTGCAATAAAAAATTTGGAAGTTCAAATGGGACAGATTGCACAACAGGTAGCACTGCAAGCACAAGAAAATCAGAAAAATCATGAGAATGTTAATGTTGTGACAACAAGGAAGGAGAAAGCTGCCAAAGAAAAGAAAGATGAGGTAAAATTTGATGATAATATCATAGAAGTAGAGCTAGAAGTGAGAGATAACAAGAAAAAATAGGAAGTAGTGGTATCACCTGCGAAGCCAGTTAAAGAGAAGACTAAACTAGTGATCAAGTTACCGTATCCATCTCGAGTGAAAAAGAAGGACTCAAAAGAGAAAGAGTTTGATAAATTTGTCCAGGTGTTCAAAAAGCTCAAGATCAACATACCATTCTTTGAAGCACTCGAGAAAATGCCTTTGTATCAGAAATTCATGAAGGAGGCACTATTAAAGAAGAGATCAACAAGAGAGGGATCAGTACCCGTTGATGAGAAATTATGTACAATTGTGCCCGAGAGAAAAATACCTGTCAAGCGGAATGATCTGGGGTCGGTTGCAATACCGTGCACAATAAAAGACATAACTTTCAAGAGAGTTCTAGTTGATTTTGGCTCTAGTGTGAGTTTAATACCATTATCGATTTTCAAGAAGCTCGGTATTGAGAAGATAAGCAGAAGTGGAACAAAATTGAAATTTATTGATCACACCATCAAGCAGTCATATGGGATAGCTGAAGATGTACTAGTGGAAATTGATAATCTTGTTTTTCCAGTTTATTTTCATATCATGGACATACCTGAAGATGAAGAGACTCCTATCATTCTTGGTCAACCATTTATGCTGACTAGTCGATGCAACTTTGATATTGATACATGTAATCTGAAACTGAAATCATTTGATGAGGAGATAACCTTGAAGGTGTTGGAAATCAAGAAGCAAGGCGCAAATGGAAAAAATAAATTTTCAGTCAGAATGATCAAAGTAGAGGGAGAAGGAACAGTTTAAAATCACTCCCAGAAGAAGTCTAAAGAAAAATCTCTCAGGTGGCATCAATAAAAATTCCTAAGCTCAGTCAAGAAGGAAAGAAGAGAAAGAAGAAGGAACATCAAGCTCAGAAGATGGAAGTTGGACGTGGATGGAAGCACAAATGGGTTGATACTTTTGATCTGAATGAGTTATGGATTACGAAAGAGACAAGCAACAAGGTGTAGAAGAGGAAGTACCCCATATAAGAGGATGAACCATCGAGCCATGAGACGTTAAACAAAGCGCTTCGTGGGAGGCAACCCACGCTTCTAATAACTTAGTTTTTCTTTTTGTTTGGTTTATAGGTAATAAAAAGGGAGTCTTGCTGGTGAAAGCTAGGAGGCAACATCATTTGTTGCATTACCCTCTGTGAGTCACCTTCTCGAGCTTGTTCCGAAACATTGGGGTCAATGTTTAGTTCAAGTTTGGGGGAATTTTATTTCTTTTCTACTTTTTTAATTATTTGTTAGTTCTATGTGAATTGCTATGTAAATCCACGAGTTGAAACCTCCAAATTTGGACGAAAATTTGGGTTTTGATCAAGAACTTGGTCCTCATAGAGTTCGAGAATAGTATACAGAGACAAAGGGATGATTGTTCAAGGGTAGGATGTTTGGAATAATGTGAAAGGGATACAAGTCTAACGTGTAGATTAATACCATAGTACTTGAATTCTGAGAAGTATTCCTTGAGTAGTTTATCTTGACAGTATGGCATAATATAGATTCACATGCATGTATGATGGTTGAGAAATAAACAAAGCTGACACCAAATGATGAAAATGCGGTAAAAGGCAACTGGCTCGCTAAGTGGGGTAGCCCTCACTAGGTTATTCAGCCCAAAGGGGGTTGATCCCCAAACATCGTCCATAAAGGATAATATATAAACTGAAAACTTTTGAAAATTTCATCTAAACTTAAAAAGGAGCAAAAGCTCTTATTTGGTGTCTGAGCAAAAACTTCCTTGATCAGTCTTGTGCGTATGATGATCATAAAAAATTCTCATTGCCTTAATTTGATTGTCCGAATGAAAAAGGAGGAAAATCAGAAAAAGACTTAAGTACAAAGCATAGTTATAGAGGTATCTGAAGAGGAAGCTCGAGATTTAAAGGTTCTTACACAAACTCTTCGTGTCATGTGAACACCAGACGAGCTTCTTTTTGATCAATTGGAACGGATGTCCCACGTACAATTACCGGGCTTCTGTGATTTTAATTGGTTCTTGTAATGGTCGCTTGAGGTCAAGCAACAGTTTAAGTTTGAGGGAGTTTGATCAGTGGTTTTTACACAGGTATTTAACATTTATTTTAGTTACGTTTCTTTTATTGACGAGTGTTTTATTTCGTTTTATCACATTTTATGCTTTGGTTTTGTGTTTTAGTGTTCTCAGGGTCAAAATAATAAAACATGACAAATCGGGGTAGAAAGGTGCACAATTCAGAATTTCGAAGGAAGTGCTACAAAAGCCCTGACACGGGTGGCCCGTGTCGACCAAGGCGCTAGGAATTATGATTTTTGGAGTTTTAAGTGTCTTGGATCATTAAGGATACTTTAGGAATTTTGGACTGCTGAGGGATGACCTAATACTATAAAAATCTGTTTGTGAGAAAGAGAAGAGGACTTTTTAGACGGGAGAAGGATTCTACGATAAAAATTGGAGCTTTCAAGGGATTCAGAGGACGGAGATTTTTCAAGAGCAATAGCGATTGAAGATCAACGAAATCTAATTATCTTGTAATGTCTAACTTTCTTATTGTAATTTCTTTTAATATTATGTGTGGCTAAATCTCCCAATTCAAGGGGGTGTCCCTGTTTTGCAGTGTAATGACTATGAATTACTAATTTTTAATACAATAGTTTCCTTTCAATTTAATTGTTCAATGTTTCTAATGCTTTCCTGATCAGACCAATTAGGATTGATTTACGGTTAACAACCAGCTGGACCGCGATTGTTGAGGTTTTTGTATGATTAGGCTATAATAGATATCACCTAGGACTAGGGATACCCTATAGTCTCCGGATTTAACCCTTAATAAAATAAAGGCTTGACTCCATCAGATATCTCTATGGACTTAGGATTTAGGATGGATTGTTAAAGATTTTACCACTAAGCACTTAGGGGAAGATAATCTAAAGGGCCAGTAGTTGAAGTTAATGAACTTGTTGAAGAGATCAAGAGTAAAGGTCATTGTAGGGAAAATCACACACTCACCCCTAGCATAATATTCATACTAGTAAAAAGTCATAATTTACATTCATCATATTTTTAATTTCTATTAAGTGACAATTCCTAAACCAAAACCCCAATTAAGTTTTTGTTTCATTGAACCACAAATTGAACTCAATAATGAAACACAGTTCTTGAGATCGACATTCGGGGTTCTCTATTATTACAAGGGGAAAGTAGTACACTTGCTATTTTTACCATCAAGTTTTTTGCATCGTTGTCGGGGACTGCCGAGTATTGAGTGTAATTCGAGTTCAATTAAAATTTTGTTGCTTTGCTACTAAAATTTTATTTTATGTATAATTATATTTTTGTTTATTCTAGCTGATTTATATCTAATCTTTGTATGCGAGGAGAACCCTCAACTATTTTTCCTTTTGACGCAGAAATTGAAAGGACTTTTTAAGTAAGACACAAGAAAGCTCGATTAGCCAGACTGGCTTCTGACAAAGAACATTCAGTTCATACAAAGTTAGAATAAGAAGAAGAAGGTTCATTAGATCATTCAGGTTCCGAGTCCGAAAAGGAAGAAGAAATTATGGCTGAAAACCCACCACCACCTGAGAGACTTCTTGGGGACTATGGAGGAGAAAATGCTCCAACATGTCGGTTGACTATCATAAATCAACCGGTAAATGTGGAAAAGTTTGAGTTGCACCCTTCAACAATCCGACAGATTGAGAATAAATCTTTCACCAAAAATATCAATGAAGATGCCAATAAACACTTGCAAATATTCCTCCCCATGAGTACTACTTTGAAGATTGAGGGGCATTCTAAAGAAGCTAAGAAGTTAAGAATGTTCCTGTTCACACTTTCTGAAGAGGATGAAGAGTGGTTTTACTCATTACCTGCTGGGAGTATTACTACTTGGGAACAAATGGAGAAAAAATTTCTGGATGAATACTTTTCGGCTTCTGTTTATATTCACAAGAGATATGAAATTATGAATTTTAAGCAGAAAGAAGGAGAGTCCCTGAGTGATGCTTACAAGAGGTTTAAGAGGTTGTTGGTAACTTGTCTCACTCATAGTATGGATCAAACGGAGCAACTGCAAATGTTTGTAAATTACCTTCGAATGAAGACAAAGTAGCTCATTGATACAACAGTCGATGGCTCAACCAACTTTACAACAACCATTAGTGTGAAGAAGATTATTGAAGCCATTGCTGCAAATGAGCATTTGGATCTATATGACAGGGTTGTGAGTAAACCAGAGGGGATGATTGATCTAAAGTTAGAAATTAATAAGCAACTGAAAATTGAAGAAGCAATTGCTGCAGAAGTAGAGAAAAAGGTGAAAGCAATGAACATGGATGCTCAGCGGGTAGCTCAAGTTCAACAGGTACAAAAGGTTGGTTGTGAAATTTGTAGTGGACTACACATTACTGTGCAATGTCTTACAACTCCACAACAAATTAAGGGGATAAAATTCTTGAGGCAAAATAACCCATATTCTAACACCTATAATCCTGGATGGAAGAATCATCCTAATTTCTCCTGGAAAGATCAACAGAAACAAGCTCCTTAAAAGGCAGAGTAGGAGGTGGCTATTGAAAAGATGGCTTCCCACACCTCTCAATTTCAAGAACAGACAAGGAGTAATTATAGGAATACCACAACTGAAATAAAAAATTTGGAAGTTCAAATGGGACAGATTGCACAACAGGTAGTGCTGCGAGCACAAAAAAATCAGAAAAATCATGAGAATGTTAATGTTGTCACAACAAGGAAGGAGAAAGCTGCCGACGAAAAGAAAGATGAGGTAAAATTTGATGATAATATCATAAAAGTAGAGCTGGAAGTGATAGAGAACAAGAAAAAATAGGAAGAAGTGGTATCACTTGCGAAGCCAGTAGAAGAGAAGACTAAACTAGTGATCAAGTTACCGTATCCATCTCGAGTGGCAAAGAAGGACACAAAAGAGAAAGAGTTTGATAAATTTGTCCAAATATTCATAAAACTAGAGATCAACATACCATTCTTTGAAGCACTCGAGAAAATGCCTTTGTATCAGAAAGTCATGAAGGAGGTATTATCAAAGAAGAGATCAACATGAGAGGGATCTGTATCCGTTGATGAGAAATTGTGTACAATTACACCCAAGAGAAAAATACCTGTCAAGCGGAATGATCTGGGGTTAGTTGCAATATCTTTCACAATAAAAGACATAACTTTCAAGAGAGTTCTGATTGATTCTGGGTCTAGTGTGAGTTTAATGCCATTATCGATTTTCAAGAAGCTCAGTATTTTGAAGATAAGCGGAAGTGGGATAAAATTGAAATTTGTTGATCACACCATCAAGCAGTCATATGGGACAGCTGAAGATGTACTAGTGGAAATTGACAATTTTGTTTTCTCAATTGATTTTCAGATCATGGACATACCTGAAGATGAAGAGACTCCTATCATTCTTGGTCGACCATTTATGCTAACTAGTCGATGCGACTTTGATATCGAGACAGGTAATCTGACACTGAAATCATTTGATGAGGAGATAACCTTGAAGGTGTTGTAAATCAAGAAGTAAGGCGCAGGTGGAAAAAATAAATCTTCAGCCAGAATGGTCAAAGTAGAAGGAGAAGGAAACAGTTCAAAATCACTCCCAAAATAAGTCTCAGGAAAAATATCTCAGGTGGCATCAATAAAAATTCCTAAGTTCAGCCAAGAAGGAAAGAAGAAAAAGAAGAAGGAACACCAAGCTGAGAATATGGAAGTTGGAAGTGGCTGGAAGCACAAATGGGTTGGTACTTTTAATCTGAATGAGTTATGGATTGTGGAATAAGAAGATGAAGTGTAATATGGTGGGAGAATTGACTTTAGGGTTTTGCGTTTAATCGCAAATGTTGCGGATAGTAAGAGTCGCCACCGATTTTTCTTTTATCCAATAAAGGAAAGGGTGAAAGGAACAAGAAAGAACTTTTGAGAGTTTTCTTGAGTTCGGGGGGTAGGTTATGAAAAGGGAAAGTGTTAGCACCCTTTTCATCTGTAGTTATTTACGGGATCTTAATCACTAGCTCACTTTGAAATAATGCTTTGTATTTGTGTATGTTTGAAAATATTTTGAAAACGCCTAAGTGTGGCAATTTTGTAATGATTCTCGTATCGTTGAGAATGAATACTAAATGTTTGTTTTGAAAATATTTATGAAAGAGAGTGTGGTTTTGGAAAAAAATGTTTTGAAGATGCCAATGTAAGGCAATTTGCTTTATAATAACACTTTTATTATTCCTTAAGAGTGTTTATAAAGCATTTTGAAAGTAGTTGTTTTGAAAGTGTGAAGTGTGGGAATTGTTTTTAGTTTGTGAGTAAGAAATTACGAGCGATCTACCTACTCAAAAAGTATTTGTTCTTTCCCTCCTCCTTTAGATAGTGCTATTCTACCATTAGTTAGTAGGAAGCCCTATCATTGGATGTGAGGGACATGCGTGGGTCATCGTACAGTCATAGAAGGCAACTTGTAGGACACATTAGCAATTGTCGTTGTAAGAACAAGATTAGTTCTGACCTATGTCAGAGTTTTGATGATAACAATAAATTATATTTAAGATAATTTATACTCTGATGAATGTGTTTGAATGTTTCAGATAATGTTCTGACAGGAACATTCTGAAGTGCTAAGCAAAAAAATTATGAAGAAGTTCTTTGATGAAAGAACCTTTTTTTAAGCGCATCTGCTGACTCTGGTAAGACACTTTATTTTTTAAATATATCTTCTAACATTTAGCAGGTTCCTTGCTCAGAAGATTACTTGAAAGAAAGCGCTGATCAAGTTCTTAGCAAGCAAAGCACTGCCTATAAGATGAGTGAAGCATGTTCTGATTTAAAGACATTGGAGCAAATTCTGAAAGAACGTTAAAACCAACTTGTCTTGTCAAAGCGTAGGAAACATGCTCTTACATTCTGTCGTTTGCTCATTAATGCAAAGACGACTGAAAGCACTCAAGTGTCTACATTAGTTTCTTGGAAAATGGAATATTGCAAGGAAACACACAAGCATTTAATGCTCTCCAACTTTTCTGAAGGCAGCAACGGTCTTATTGTTCCTACTATAAATAGAAGGACATTTATTGCAAGTCAACTACCAAGTTAACAAATCAATTTTCAAAATAGAAGCAAGAAACTACGTGAAAGATTCTAAGCTCACAAACTCTTTGTTCATACAATTTGTGCAATTTATTCTAAGTGAAAAATCACAGTTGTGATATAGCTTGATTAGAAGAAAATTTTATTTCACTATTTGTAAAGATTAAACTCTTGTAATTGTTCCTTGAGAGACCAAGTTTGGTCAGATTTCTCAAGCAGACTAGGACTAGATTTAAGTCTTACTGGTGTTAGTCACTTGTAAGATTACTTGTGCATTGTGAGTCACAACAGTTGTTATGTGTTTGTAATCAGTTGATTATAGTGGATTAAGTCCTTGTTGAGAAAGGCGAAATCACCTTGGCGGGTGGACTGGAGTAGTTTGAGTTCAAACGAACCAGGATAAAAATAACCTTGTCCTTCCATTCTTGTTGAGATTTGTATTGAAAAGGAAAAGAGTCACTTATTCAACCCCCCTTCTAAGTGTTTTCTTACCCCTTCAATTGGTATCAGAGCCTGGTTCTGAGCACAACACTTAACCGTGTCAGGAAAAGATCCAGAAGAAAACACAATGGCCGCTGAACAAAACAATAATAGTTATAACAAACCTCCAGTGTTTGATGGAGAAGATTTTGAGTACTGGAAAGACAGACTAGAAAGTTTATTTCTAGGTCATGATAGTGATCTATGGGATATAGTCTTGGATGGTTACACGCATCCTGCTAACTCAGAAGGAAACAAAGTTGACAGAAAAAATATGGATAGTCTACAAAAAGCTGAATTTAAAAATCATCATAGAGCTAGACATATTTTTCTAAATGCTATCTCTAAAGTTGAATATGAAAAAATCACTAATAGAGATACAGCGCATGATATGTTTGAGTCTCTTAAAATGACTCATGAAGGAAACACTCAAGTTAAGGAGTCTAAAGCTCTGGCTTTAGTTCAGAAGTATGAAGCCTTCAAAGTTGAAGAAAGTGAGTCTATAGAAGCAATGTTCTCTAGGTTTCAAACTCTGATCGCTGGTCTGAGAGTTTTGAACAAGGGATATACCAAAGCAGATCATGTGAAAAAGATCATCAAAAGCTTACCCAGAAGATGGGCACCAATGGGCACTGCTTTCAAAGTGTCAAAAGATATGAACAATGTGTCTCTCGAGGAACTCATCAACACTCTCCGAAGTCATGAGATTGAACTGGATGAGCACGAGCCTCAGAAGAAAGGTAAGTCTCTGGCCCTTAAATCAATTAAGAAATTTGATACTAACGCTTTTCAGGCTGAAGAGGAAAACTCTGAAGAATCAGCGTCAGAAGAAGACGAACTATCCTTGCTCTCCAGAAGGATCAATCATCTGTGGAAACACAGACAAAAGAAGTTCAGGAACTTCAAGAAGTCAGAAGATAAAACAGAATCTTCTGGAAACAAAAAGTCAAACAGAAGAGAGATCATCTGTTATAAATGCAAAGAACCTGGTCACTACAAAAGTGATTGTCCAAAGCTTCAAAAAGAAAAACCAAAGAAGAGGTTTGGTAAGAAGAAAGGGATGATGGAAACCTGGGATGACTCAGATTCTTCTGAAGATGAATTTGGATCTGAAGATGAAAATGCAAACCTAGATCTGATGGCTATCACAGCAGATGACTCAGACTGTGAGTCAGAACAAAGAGAGGTATTTTCTGAATTTTCTAGAGATGAACTTGCTGATAGTTTATCAGAACTTCTAGAAAACTATAGTCAACTCAAAATGAAATACAAGAAACTCAAGAAGAGTCTTGCATCTGATCTTGAGAAACTTGAAACAGAAAAATATGAACTTTTAGAAAACAATTTTAAACTTAAAAAGGAAATTCAAAATGTTCAAAAGAATTTTAGTTCAGAGTCTGTGTCTAGTTCAAAAGATATTCTGAAAGAATATGACTATAGTTTTCAATCTTTTCTAGCTAAAGGCATAGATAGAAGCAAAATGGCTTCAATGATCTATGGAGTCAGTGGGAAAAACAGAAGAGGAATTGGATATGAACCTCCCAAAGGGAAGGAGACATACATTCCAAAACCTGTTGCTAAAATGACCTTCACTTACAAACCTATGAATAAACAATTCAAGTTTGGACACTCACATGATATAAAATATACATCACATTCTGGAAACTCTTATGCTAACCCAAAAGGACCCAAAAAGATATGGGTACCTAAGGATAAAATAATATTTGTTGCAGATGTCCTTAACAACTCAATTGAGACACCAGTCATGGTACCTGGACTCTGGGTGCTCAAGACACATGACGGGAAAAAAGGTCTATATTCCAAAGCCTGGAACTTAAAGCTGGAGGAGATATGAAGTTTGGAGGTAATCAGAAAGGGAAGATTATTGGTTCTGGAACCATTGGAAACAGTAACCTTCCTTCTATCTCCAATGTTTTATTAGTAGAAGGATTAGCTCATAATCTATTGTCCATAAGTCAATTAAGTGAAAATGGCTATGACATTATCTTCAATCAAAACTCCTGTAAAGCTGTAAGTCAAAAAGATGGATCAATCCTCTTTTCTGGAAAGAGAAAGAACAACATTTACAAAATTGATTTATCAGATCTTAAATCTCAAAACGTTAAATGCCTTTTGTCTGTTAGCAATGAGAAATGGGTATGGCACAAAAGATTGGTACATGTCAGTCTTAGAAAAGTCTCTCAACTAAATAAATTAAATTTAGTCAGAGGACTTCCCAATCTGAAGTACAACTCAGAAGCTCTGTGCGAAGCATGCCAAAAAGGAAAATTTTCAAAACCTTCCTTTAAATCTAAAAATGTTGTCTCTTCCTCTAAGCCATTAGAGTTACTTCATATTGATCTGTTTGGGCCAGTTAAAACTGCATCCATCAGAGGAAAGAAGTATGGATTGGTCATCGTTGATGACTTCAGCAGATGGACATGGGTAAAGTTTTTAAAACACAAGGATGAGTAACATTCTGTATTCATTGACTTCTGTACTCAAGTGCAAAATGAAAAAGATTTTAAAATCACAAAAGTCAGAAGTGATCATGGTGGTGAATTTGAAAATCATTATTTTGAAAAGTATTTTAAAGAAAATGGTATTGTTCATAATTTTTCTTGTCCTAGAAATCCCCAGCAAAATGGATTTGTAGAAAGAAAGAATAGAACATTACAAGAAATGGCCAGAACCATAATCAATGAAACTAATATGGCAAAGCACTTTTTGGCAGAAGCTGTGAACACAACGTGTTACATTCAGAATAGAATCTCTATAAGACCTATTCTTGAAAAGACTCCCTATGAATTATGGAAAAACAGAAAGCCCAACATTTCTTATTTCCATCCTTTTGGATGTACTTGTTTTATTCTTAACACCAAAGAAACTCTGAACAAGTTTGATTCCAAAGCACAAAAGTGTTTCATGCTTGGATATTCTGAACGCTCAAAAGGCTATAGAGTATACAACACAGAAACTCTGATTGTTGAAGAATCAATCAAAGTCAGGTTTAATGATAAGCTTGGCCAGCAACAACCAAAGCAAATTGATTTTTCTGTAGGTACAGAAGATCATCCCTCAAACTCTGAAACTTCAGAAGCAAAAGAAGACTCAGAAGCAAAAGAAGACTCAACAGATCATACTCTTGACAATGCTCTGAACAATCTCAGAATCTCTGATCAACCCACTCAGAAAAGGTTTCCTAGAATATCTTCAGCTCACAAAGAAGACGTAATCATTGGAAGAAAAGAAGATCCCATCAGAACAAGATCCTCTCTCAGAATCAATGAAGAATCTTTGTTTGGTTTGGTCTCTCTGATTGAGCCAACTACCATTGATGAAGCTATGAAAGATAATAATTGGATCTTAGCAATGTAAGAAGAACTCAATCAATTCTCCAGAAATGATGTATGGAATCTAGTTCCAAGACCCAAAGGATTCAATGTTATAGGAACCAAATGGGTTTTCAGAAACAAATTGAACGAGAAAGGAGAAGTAATCAGAAACAAATCACGACTAGTTGCACATGGTTATAGTCAACAAGAAGGAATTTATTATAATGAAACCTTTGCCCCAGTCGCCAGGTTAGAGTATATAAGATTATTAATTTCTTTTGTTGTACAAAATAACATTTCATTATATCAAATGGATGTTAAAAGTGTATTTCTAAATGGCTATATTGAAGAAGAAGTATATGTCCATCAACCTCCTGGATTTAATGATTCAAAACATCCAGAACATGTTTTTAAATTAAAAAATTCTTTGTACGGTTTAAAACAAGCTCCCAGAGCTATATACTAATGGGAAATGAATTATTCAAGAAAACACTTGAAGGTGTGCTACTGAAATGCCTAAGTGAAACAGAAGCATACATAGCTCTTTCTACCACACACGTCGGGACATGTGGAGCATATCAAGTAGGACATAAGATGAAATGGTTGTTGTTTCGACAAGGTCTGTATTGGCCCACTATGTTAAAAGACTGTGTTAAGTTTGCAAAAGGATGTCAAGAATGTCAAGTGCACACAGGCATCCAGCATGTACCGGCAAGCAAACTTCATTTGATTGTGAAACCTTAGCCTTTTAGAGGATGGACTTTAGATCTTATTGGAGAAATTCGACCAGCGTCCTCTAAAAGCCAGAAATACATATTGGTAGGCATTGATTATTTTACTAAATGGATTGAAGCCGTCCCTTTAGTCAATGTAGAGCAAGAGAGTGTCATTGAATTTATTCAAAAGTACATTATATATAGATTTGGAACCCCTGAGACAATAACGACAGATCAAGGATCAGTCTTTACTGGTCAAAAAATGCAAGAATTTGCTACAGAAATGGGATTCAAACTGTTAACGTCTACACCTTAATATGGACAAGCTAATGGCCAAGTCGAAGCAGCAAACAAGGTAGTAATCGGTTTAATAAAGAAACACGTGGGAAAGAAACCAAGAAACTGGAACAAGATGTTAGATCAAGTTTTATGGGCTTGTCGAACCTCTCCTAAAGAGGCTACAGGAACAACACCATTTAGCCTAGCTTATGGTCATGATGCGGTATTGCCAGTGGAAATTTGTCTACAGTCAACAAGGGTTCAGAGACATCAGGATATCCCTTCTGAAGTTTATTGGAATATGATGTTGGACGAATTAGTTGATTTGGACGAAGAATGGTTGAAAACTTTAGACCTCTTAAGATTACAGAAGAAACGGGTCGAGAAATCCTATAATCGAAAAGTAAAACCTAAGACATTTCTGCCTGAGGATCTCGTATGGAAGGTAATTCTTCCAATGGATCGGAAAGATAGAAATATGGGAAAATGGTCCCCTAAGTGGGAAGGACCTTTCAAAATTATCTAAACTTTCTCTGGTGGAGCCTATGAGATCGAGGAGTTAAATGAAGATCAAAGGCTTCTGAGAGTAAACGGTAAATACTTGAAAAAGTACAGACCTATGCTTCAAGAGGTTAAAATAGCCAATGTATAGTCACAGTTGAAATAAGAAAAAAAGCCAGAATGGAAATTTAAATTTCATTAAAAATTGCCAAAATGGCCTTAAGTCATTACAATGGGTGATTATACAAATATAGAGACAGAATTTAAAAGGGGAGATTGGCCTTGATCTGGAGGTATTTGATCCTCTGTAATTCCAGATGCCGTTCGCAAAGAGCCTTCGACTGATGGAGGTTTTCAAGTTTAGCATCAAGCGTTTGGGCCCGATCAACATGCTTTAACCCTTCATAAAGTTCCTCTTGGATTTCAGACTCAGTATTAATAGCGAGAAGTTCTTCTTTCCTTTTATCGTTGGCGACAATTTTAGCCTCCAGTTCTTTGATCTGCGCTCTCATTTTAGCTGTGTCTTGATCAATCTCCTCAGCTTCTTTCTGCCTAGCCTCTTGAGCTTTCAAAGCTCTTTTACTTTGGAGGCTGATTCAGTAGCAGCGTGCCAAGCAGCAGCTACATGACCGTTGGCCTCTTCAATCTCGCGAGTAAGAATCCTTCGATGATTGTAGTCTGCTGACACTTGGTCAATAATGGAAGTTAAATCCAAAATAATGCTAGCTACGTCTGGAGAAGCAACGAGGAGATCAACAACCCTCAAAGTGGTCTTCAGGAAGGAAGGAGCAGTAGGTTCTCCCTCCAAGGTTAGCATTAAATCTCTTTTGAAAATTTGCGCCTTAACCTTCTGAAGCGCCTCATCAAGAGGGGATGTTGAGGTAGACTTTTCGGACGCAGTCGAAACGCTGTGATCAAAAGAACTTTCTCGCCCTTTGAGAATGGTAGTCAAATAACCCAGAGGATTTTGCTATTTCAACAAGGCCAAAGCTTCTTTGGTTCGAGACCCTGTCGAAGGGGCACCCTCATTAGTAGCAGTAGCCACATTTGCTACCTGTGCTGGAATATGGGCAGCTTCAGTATTTGTAAGATTTTGGGCTCCTTCAATAGAGTCTTCTCTGCCATCAGCCTCCGGAATTATTTCATCCTGATTCTCCCCCTCCAGCATACCTTCCCTCTCTATTCCAACTACAGCATCGGTAGCCTCCTCTTCGTCACCTTCTTGTACATCATCCAGTGGAGCCCTAATTTCTTCCTGTTCTCCTATAGGGCCTTCTTCATTTGCTTCCTCTATGGTCTCATGTTAAGGCTCAGAAGTTTGGTTCACCTTACCAGCTGGGCTCACAAAAGAGCCTTTTGCTGAAGAAGGCCTATAAGTAGGATCTCCCTCACTATTTAACAGAGTGGCAGATCCTTCGACATGAGTGGGAGCCTGTTTAGAAGTGCCGGCAGTATCTTGAAGATTAAGAAGTTTTATTCTCAGAATTCTTATGGAAAAAGGGGTTAGTTCAGGAAGTAAGCAGATGTCTGTCGAAGTAAATACTTGAAGAGGAACTTCGGCACCGGGGCTGGAATTGTCACTCTCACTAGGATTATTCAGCCTAGCGGCTACCTCTTGCTCAATGAGCTCTCTGATGACTACAGGAGGAGGCCTCGATTTGGTAGCTGTAATCTTAATTTTTGTCTTGGGATGAGGCTCAGGCGCGGGAGCTGGTTTCTTTAATTTTTGTCTCTTCAGAGGAACAAGAGGAAACTCCTCTTCTTCATCACTAGAGATTCCAATCTCCCGAACCTTCCGTTTCTTGGGAGTGGTTTTCTGAACACCCAGAAAGATAAGAGTCGAATACATCGGCATCTATACCAAAAAATAGTAAGGGAGAAAGGTAAAGCAGAAAGTGAATACCTTTGGTGAAGGGTTCACAGAAGGGTCTCCCCCTTTGGTGCTTTCAGCAGCCTTTTTTGTGCTGGTCCTCTTGACAGCTATACAAGAAACAAATATAAGTTGACGTCGAATGATTGAATCTAAGACAAAGAAACAAAAAGAAAGAAAATATCACCTTTCTTGATCTTGTCAAGGACCAGTTTGAACGCTTCACGAAGGTGGTGGGCGAAATCCTTCTCGTCGAAGAATTCCTCATTATAATATTGCCTCCACCACCCCTCAAAATTGTGCGAACACATAAAATTGAGATTGAAGTCGAACAAAGTTAGTACGGTCCGACCAACGTACCTATCAATGTGCTTAGTAGCAGCATCCTCTGAGTAATTTGCGTTATAAAATAATAGCAGTTTCTCTCGATAGTAGATGGGAGATGGGAGTGATTGGACAATACCGAATTGTCGAGAGACAAGATTCAGTTGGTAAGAAATCAAACTTAATTGATTCTTCGAACTCTTGAATCTCAGTGGCATGATTCTGGGTCGGAGAAACGACTCCCAAATGGCCACATATTCGTCCTCCAAGTCCTCCTCATCAGCCGAAGGAAATGGTCTGGTAAACCATTATGGGCCAACTTTTCAACTGGCGAAGGGAGCCATGGTCGAAACAAAATTTTTATGCTCTGCAAACATCATCACAAAGCTGGTGAAGGCCTTTTGAAATTGCTGACCCTCGTCAGTCGGAGTCAACAAGCTAGCCTGGTACCTTCGACCCTTCTGTTCAAAATTTCTGGGGCTTCTTCATTTATCTTATTCTTTTGAGGAAGAAAAAATTCGAAGGTGGCGTTGAGCCAAAGTTGAAGAAGCCAAAAGGGGCCAGAAAGGAGCAAGCTTTCCCTGTCTCCTATGACTTTGAGTTGAGTCACACCATTGCTGATGGACTCATACAGATTATCCAGAATCAATTCAACCAAGCAGAGAGGGTAGCCATGATGAAGCTGTGTTGCAAGCGTGAGCATCTTCTTAGTCACTCGAAGTGACTTGGTACAGAAGACAAAGCGAGATAGCCACATAGCTAAGAAAGCTATATGTTCCACCTCCGACACAGTGCTGTAGGATTTATCATGAAAATGGTTGATGAATGTGGTGTATGTGGGCTTTGTAGCTGAAAACCCAATGGCATCTTCAGATAAATCTTCTGGGTCGAAGTAATCACCAGTCAATCAAAGACCGGTAATTGCTGCTATGTCGAAGAGGGTTGGGGTCACCATTCCACAAGGAAGATGAAACGTGAAGTGGGCGCTGTCCCAGAAGTATAGAGAGGACACTAACATAAGAGGGCAATAAGATAACCCTGTCTTCGACAGCATCACCAAGTCATAAATCCACATTTCCTTCCAAACTGGGGTTTGTACCTTCTCCATCTTATTCATCCAGTCTAAATATTCTGAAGAGAGACTAGGGAACGATCGAAAGATCTTGTTCCCTTTGTTCATGAACTGAAGGTTAATGTCCTCCTTTGTCTGAGCATGTTGCTGGTTAGCTGGAGTCGCATCCTCAGGATCGTTCTTGGGTTTCTTCGCACAACCTATGGGCTTGAGCCTAGGGTGAGTGGGGAAGAAAGCACGATTTTTCGTGGGATCCTTGACGCATGCAGATAAAGGGCCAGACATGGCATATATATTCTCAGAATACCTAACAGGGATGAGGAGCTGGTAATTGTACGCCTCACACCTTTCTTTAGTCATGGGTTCAGAAACGAACCTTGGTCCCTCAGTCGAAGCAGGAGAAGAGCTTGTGGGGAAGATATCTGGTTGACGCTGTACGTCAACAACATTCTTAGGTTTGGGGTTGTTGGGAGCGTTAGAGAGGAAAGCCATTGTTATGAGATAGTAAGGAACGAAGATGATGGTGTAAGGTGTTTTTCTGCAGAGGAGATTAAAAATGCTAAGTGTTGTGAAAGTTCCAAAAGAGAGGACTCAAGGCTATTTATAGTGTCCAGAGGGAAGTGTGTCTCATCAAGGCCATTTAATGCTATGGACGTAGTGGGGCACGTGGCAAGCAACAAAGCAGTTATCGTGCAGGTGATGGGGAACATTTGTCATGCTTGCCTAGGTTCTAGGAGTAATGGTCATAATGGCAGCATGGTAACGGCTGATTGAAAAGACGTCTTGGGAAAAGAGTAATGATGATTCTGAGTGTGGCAGCTGTTGGAAGGTGAAAAATGCACGTTAAGCCTTTTGGACAAAAGAGACAGGTGTCGAATAGGAATGTCAAAGAATGACTATTTCTCTCGACGTTGAAATAGGCATTCTTGGGGGGCAATTTGTTGGCTCTTGAATTCGACACCTACTATATATTGGCCCCATAGACCAAAAATAGAGTAGATAAAGCCAAGCTGGAAAATGCTTCGACAGATGGAAAAAACTTAGAGAAAATATTTGAGTTACAAATTGGTCTTCGACCAGACATCACCATCAAGCCTTCGACGGGAAAGGTCCCGTGACCTTCGACTAGAAGAACAAACCTTCGTGTCAGCACCAAAGACGAAGGATATTTGAATTTGAAGATTGGAGGGAAATGCAGTTCGCCAGCAGTTAAGGGAAAGCGACGTGGCAGGAAGATAGAGGTCGAGGGACATACAGAAGACACTTGTCTTCATCCTAGAGCAAAGCCACCCTCGACAGTTACATAATTTTAGTATAAAAATAGGAAGTTTGTGTAGATTTTTCGGTTGTTCAACCTATTGTGCTAGTTACTCAACATTATTCAAGTACCCGCTGTGCGCGAAAGAATAACTGAGAAAGTACCCGTTGTGCTAGTTACTCAACATTATTAAAGTCCTAATTATCGATTACAACCATATTGAAATAATGTACAAGAAATGTAAAATAGTCTTGTTTTGTTTTTGTTAAGAGAAGAAATGAATTAGCTTAAGAAAATATTTTTAGTCTTTTTGTTTCAAAAGAAATAAAATAAAGTATGTGAATATAAAAATATTTTTGGTGTTTTTGATTAATAAAAAATAAGATGATGATAAAAATAATAAGAGGAAAAAGGGGTCAGAATCAGCACATGGCTGAAATAAGAGAGAATAGAAGTAAGGGGCAGAAACTCTGACTCTGATACGCTGCAAGAAAGAAAATGTTAATAGAAAAGGGGAAGGCCAGAAGTTCTGGGTCCGGGTACACTAAAGGTCTGGGTCCCGGAATAAGGGGAATCCTAGAGGTTCTGATGCCAATGGAAGCCTAGAAGTTCTAATGTTACTGGAAGATCAAAAGTTTTGGTTATTGAGGGAATCTGGAAGTTCTGATATAGCTGGAAACCTAGAAGTTCTAGTGTCACTGGCAAGCTAGAAGTTCTAATAGTGGGTATGTGAGGTGTCAATGCTGTTGGATGAGAATGTCTAGAAGTTCTGGTCCAGGATCACTGTTTTGACAAGCAATTAAAGGGGGTTGATCTAAAAGTTCTGATCCAACTAATGGAGTAAAATGTCAGGAACTAGACATAAAAAAAGGTGTTTCTGGGGCTAGAACTCAGGATCCTTAGCACTAATGTCTTATGCACATGCTCTCTACCACTGGGGTGGCTATACATCTGGTATTAGAAGAAAAAAAAACATATATTACAAAGTAAGCTCTGATGATGAATCTCCTTCTCCATGCCAGTCAAAGCATCTGCAGCTTAGCCATTTCTCAACAAAACAGAAAATGCACATATAGTAGTTATAGTAGGTTTCATCATGATTTCAGAAATATAAAGTATCAAAACTGTAAATCAGAAGCAAGCATGTATTTTTCTAATCCTAATTTCCTCAAGAAGTTCTGAAATGAAATTTTCTCTACTTCGGAAAAAATACATGAAACTATGAATATGTACATAATCAGAGTCAGGATGTCTACATTATATTTTTTTAGAAAATGAAAGTCTAACAATGTCTAAGTAATATGATAAAAGTCAGCAGAAGCTTACCTTGCAGCTGGAAAATGTTTTGTGAGCTAGAGCCTGGTTCTGACCGCTGTGATGTTTTGGTTAGCTTTCTCACGTTCCCAGAAAGTTGAAACAAACTTCCACTTGAGTTATGAATGGCTGTAATATTCTGGAGCAGCCAAGAAGCAATGTTCTGATTTTTGAAATGGAAGTTGGTGGAGATTGAATTGCAATCTGTAAACAGAAGTTGGGATTATTTCTAAATGTATGTTAGAAACTGAGTGGGTGATTTGGCCAAGAGACGTGCAAGAAAATTAGAGTTTGGGCGTAAAAAGAAACAGAAGCTTAGCAAGTTTTTTGTGTTTATGTTTTTAGTTTCCAATTCTTTGAAATTTCAGTAAGGTTTCAAGGCTAATTTTCAAATTCTTGACCTCTTTAACAGTTGCAAATGAAGTTCAATTAATAGGCAAGGATTTTGGAGCTTGGAGAGGCCAAGAGTACAGTCATCATACACTAGGGCATTGAATTGTTCTTGAAGCAAATTCAAACAAGTATGGTTCAATGCACAAAGTAGGGTGGTTAGCAGCTTTAGTCGCTCTTAATCTGAATTTGTAAGCATGAATTATGGAAAAGTACCCTCAGAAGCAAAGGTAAAACATGGGCCCAGCATAAACTTGTACAAAAGTTTGCTTTTCAAGGACAACAATGGTACTTCTATGCCACACGTGGAGAAATCCTTTGGATAAAGACTAAAAAGTGGGTGTGAGCATTAAATGATGATGAGATTTATCAAAACAGAAATTCTGCAATATGAGATTATGTATCATAGCTTAATCTGGATCAGAAGTTCAGCATCAACGTAACTTAGAACAAATATCCAACTTCTGATCTTTGAATCTCCCTATTCCAGCATGATCTGAAGGAGTTCCCAGACTTTTCAAAAAGCTTTTAATACGCTTTGTAGGCCTTCTTTAGACCTCTTGCAAACTCTGCCTGAAGCTACATGAAAACTGGCCCAGAAGTTGTAATCCAAATTCTGATTTGAAAATGCTCAGAATTTACTAAGTGTTATAGTTTCAGGGACGTGTCTTCAAGGATGTATAACTTGAAATCCCAGCATTTCCAGGAGAAGTTCGGTTCTGCAAAGTTTGAGATCTCATTGAGATCTACAACTCTTATGTCAGAAGTTCTTCCAGAATCAACTTGCATCATGGTGAAAATCTGGCTCAAAGTTCTGAACTTATCATTCTTCCTAAACACTTAGAAAAATTTCTAAGTATTTAGAATTTTGACTTTTGACTCTCTTGATGAAACAAACTTCAAATTTTAACATATCTTGATGAAATATGATTCTTAAAACTTGATTTTGATCTAAAAGTCAAAGTTTGACTTTTTAATGTGCAATTGACCATTTTTCCCCTGTGTCAGTTCCAAACCTAAATTGATGTATCAGTGCTGCGAACATGATATCATGGAAGATCTTGTAAGAAAATTCTTGAGAAATGAGAGGGCAAATTTTAGGGTACAATAATGCGTAACATAAAAGGACATCCATATTTTCTTGTGTTAGTGTCACTGTCGTAACCGACAAAAAAAATAGAGTCACCATCATTAATTTTTGTCTTAAGGACGGGGGAATAACAGATAACCCTAATTCGTACAGGGATTCTAAATTCATAAGTCAGTTAGACGAAGAGAAAGTGTTAGTCACCCTTCATCTCCCTTGTTCTCAAGGGGCATCCTATTGTAATTCTCCTTGAACCTTGTCTGGGTTTGAAAATAGCGTAGTCATAGACGCATATCGCAGTTAATAAAAAATATCTCCACAATCCTTTTTTAAATAAGTTGAATTTGAAATTAAGTTAGTAAAAAAGATGTTAGTATTTGATTGATTAGCTGTCTTAGAATGCATGATGAAATTTGAAGTAAAAAAGTTTGAATGATAAAAATATTCGATAAAATAGAAAGAAAATGAAGTTAGTATTTTAGAAAATAACTAGTAGAAGACATGTGCATCCACACGGGTAAATTCATTCCTATCTTAGATCATTCGATATGACTTAGTTGTTATTGATATATAATTGTTATTATGAAATTATTAATAATTAAAAATATTTAAAAATAAATATGTAGTAATATCACTAATAATTACAAATATTTTATTGATTAAAATTATAAAAAAAGTATTATGATGATAACGACTCATGAAAATAGTGAGTTTCAGTGATAAAATTCACATAAGAAAGATATTATGATGATAGTGACATGTAAAAATATTGAATTCCTTTGATAAATTTCATAGGTGTTGATAAAATTTTCAAATATCATTCTCATTTATATTTTTAAATTATTTGATAAAAATTTGAGTTGGATAACAAATTATAAATGGATTGAAAAAAAAAATTATGCTAGATACAAATTAGAAAAGGATTGAACAAATATGTAGTCTTATCGGATAAGTGATTTTTTTGTGAATTTTTTTTTAAATATGTATTGATCTATGAATTGTGAGTTTAGTTAAGTTTACTTTTACTGAAATATTTGCAACAAAAACTACAGACATTATTGTATACTTCAACTCTAGTATCTAAGGATTTGTTATAAAATAATAAATTTAAAACTCTAACATCCTTTATTATATTAAAGGATAAAAAATATATTATAGTGATAGTGACTCGTGAAAATATAAAATGTATACTTCAACTCTAGTATCTAAGAATTTGTTATAAAATAATAAATTTAAAACTCTAACATCCTTTATTAAATTAAAGGATAAAAAATATATTATAGTGACAGTGACTCGTGAAAATATAAAGTATTTATTAAAAATTATTATTTTGATATCAATATATTTATGTATTTTATTTAAAAAATTCATTACAATATTTTGACAAAGTGCAATTGCTATATTTAATGACCAAGAGACCTAATCATCATAGCTGGAATTTCTACAAATAGTGGAATTTCTACAATCCAAATCATAGCTGCCCATTACTATGTATGACCAAGAGACCTAACAATTTTTGACAAAGTGCAATTGCTATATTTAGTGGCAATGCCTATTATTACTCTAATAGGACAATGGAAAGCTTTTTCGAAACGACAATGGAAAGCTAGGGTTAGGAACTATAATACAAAACATTTTAACTGAACAAATATATATACATATATATATATATATATATATATATATATATATATATATATATATATATATATATATATATATATATATATATATATGTTCAATACCTGGCACAGCATGGACCCAGACACTTTGATACTACGACGTAATTTATTCATCTATCTACTATCAAAAAAGTTACAATTGTTGTAATCAAATTTCATGTCTTTAATTGCTTATTGATTAATTTTGTTTCAACATGCCAGCATAGCTATCAAATCCTACTCCATGCCAGTTATTATACACAGTCTAAGCAGACAAGATGTGTGCACTTGGTATTGAACATGTAATTTTGCCCAAACCAGACAATGATTGTGCAAGAGAGACTACACAGCCCTGCTGCTTGTATCCAAAAAGTGCAGAAAATCCATTGGATAGTGCTGCTGTAGTTGCTCAAAACCTGAATTCTTGAAAACATTACAGTCAAAAAGTCAGCATCACTTCAGCTTTTACATCCATCAAAACACACAAAAAAATGAAACATGAGCATTCGTAGTAAATGAAAAAACTATTTAGTTAGCAGATCCTCTTAAGGGGGTAAGGATTCTCTAACAGTAAGACCAATAGCTTGCCCATAACACATCCAATAACATAGTAACATAGTAAGTTTACATAAGCTACTATATCCACTTCCAATTGCAACACCTAAAAATGTCTAAAAAAACCAGAGCTATACACAAACAAATATGCATTGCATGAATCAACAGAGCCAATTGACAAGGAAAATAATATTTATTTAAGAGAAAGATAAGACGCTACATGTATTTTTTGGGACCATTGTTCTCGGGTTAGATTCTTAATCATATAGTCTTCTTTATAAAGATGAGTGATAAGCCAAAAATATAACAGAGAGTTACAACAATTCAACACGCCTCTTCCTTTTTCAGAACGAGTATGAAGAGCATAATAAATATCCGCAAATAAAGTAAGAGTAGGATCAACATTCAACACCTTTACAGTCCAAAACACACTAATAGCAACAAGATCTATGTAATCTACAGTATGTGGAAAGAGAATCAAACCAAAATTCAGTAATGTCAAACAGTCTACACAAGGCCCCCATTCTTTCTTATTAGCAAAAGTAAGAACTTTGACCTCCAAGTACTGTCTTTTAATCCCTTGAACTCCGCCATCTTTATTGTAATTGAGAAACAATTCAGTAAAGGGTACGCCTAATCCCTTAGTCAAATCTCGGACATTGACAGTCTGTCCAATCCCCATGTAAGCTTCATCCTTGATTCTAGAAAAATCCAGGACCCTCTCAAATTCCTCCAACGTAGGCGCTAACTGAAAATTATGGAAAGTGAAACATTAGAGTGGAGGGTCATAGAACTGAGCTAGTAAAGTAACAACTTCCTCTTGCACAATCACTTTGGTCAATTCAAGGATGTCCCCATAGCGTCGAACAAACATTTTCATAGCTTTTTCAATCAATTTTCCCATAATCAGTTTGGTCTTCTGCATATCAAGAATCACAATGCAAACTCGGATAGTTTGTTTCTTGTTGGTATTCATTTTTAAGATACTAACCAAAAACCTTTGATTATTTTGTTCTCAGAATCCTGTGAATAAGACAAGACAAATGCAAAAAACAATGAATATTTGAAATGTAATGACGTATGCATGCATGGTAGTGTAACAAGGTAGTGTGATTTGTGAATGGTATCCTTAGTATATAGGTCCCTAATTTAGTCCTATGGATATTCTACCATCCCCATAAGGTGGCCTCCTTAAGAGTATCATGGATAACACTAGAGGGAAAGGAACAAGGGTCTCCATTAAGCGAAGCCTCTTTGTAGACCGAGACTTTTGTCTCTTAGGTCCTACAAGATTTCACCATGAGATTTTGTTTTAGGGTTATACAAAGAGACATTGGTCAAATTCTGAAGTCCTACCTCTTAGAGAGTCTAGTCCTCTAAAATATATTCCTTCTTTGCAATTCAATCGACTCTAGGCAAAGTCGTCACAAAAGCTCGTAGGAGTGTTTATCCTCCTTAGCCAATAGACAATCCTTCTTTCTAAGGTTTGATTTTATATTTTAAATTAAATCACACATCCACAATATATAATATGACAATATGAATAAAATGAAATAAATAAACAAATAAGCAAACATGTATAGAAATAAAAGATACCAAATATAGAAAAAAAGAAATCTAAGAAACCCAAGACCTAAAGGAGGGAAGACTCTAAACCCTAGGATTGTATCCTCAATAGAGTCGCCAGTTGTCGTAACCGGCAAAAAATAATAGAATCACCACCATTAATTTTGTCATAAGGACGGGGGAATAACGTATAACCCTAATTCGTATAGAGATTATAAATTCATAAGTCAGTTAGACGAAGGGAAGGTGTTAGGCACCCTTCATCTCCCTTGTTCTCAAGGGGCCTCCTATTTTAAGTCTTAGGGTAAGATGGATATTTGGTAGTTAGTATTTCTATATGTTGAGAAAAGGATTTAATTGTTTTAATTGTGAAATCGCCTTGGTTTTAACCGCGTTCCTACGTATCTCCTTGCGAAGAATCAGAGTCTAAATTCGTAGTTCAAATGTGTTTGGTTTTTTTTTTATGGATTATGGAAATATTTTAAATTCTCCTTGAACCTTGTCTGGGTTTGAAAATAGTGTAGTCGTATATACAATTTGCAGTTAATAAAAAATATCTCCACAATCCTTTTTGGAAATAAGTTGAATTTGAAATTAAGTTAGTAAAAAAGATGTTAGTATTTGATTGGTTAGCTGTCTTAGAATGCATGATGCAATTTGAGGAAAAAAATTTGAATGATAAAAATATTTGATAAAATAGAAAGAAACTGAGGTTAGTATTTTAGAAAAATAATTAATAAATAACTATTTTCTTATTATTAAAAATATATTAAATATTTTTAATATGAATCCAATATTTATTTATTAATAATTTTATGACAAAATGCACAAAATATTTTAATGTAATATGTTTAAAAAAATGAGATATTATAAAACTAAATGAACAAAACAAAATATTAGAATAAATAAATAAATTAGCGCAGGGGGTGTATAAGTTAAATCAGGAGGGTGCAAATATGAAGAGTTCAAGCCCAAAACCAATTTTGAGCCCACAAGGCGCATGGGGTGTATTCTTGAGCTGGCTTTGTAATCAGGGGGTTGGAATATAAAGGGCCTGAGCCCAAATAGACTTTGGGTCCGTTTAGACTGCATCTGGCAAGGTGCATGTATATATGGTGTGCTAACAAGATCTCACGTGTTGATTTCATCAAACGGCCACCAAGATCTAGTCCTAGAGCGTTGATTCATTAGTAATCAGAATGGATGGATATGATTGAACATTGACTGAGAGTATGATGGGTATACACGTAGGAGATAGGTCAAAGTATGATGATCGTGTGGCCATCGTGAGCGAGCATTATTTAAGCGAAAATCTGAGCTCTTGACTCATTTTTTCTCCTTCTCTCATATCTCTTCACAAAAAAAATACATCATTGGGAGGTAAAGAGAAGCTCTGGCTTATCTCTAGATTTCCACCACAGGAAATTGCCTCCGCCCTAAGCGCCACGACCGGAAATCGCTTCCTCCGGTGGCAACTCTAGGGAACTACCAGCTTCAACGACCACCACTGTAGATCTTCAAACCTTCATCCTCATGAAATCCAGATCCTGATGATCTTCAACTCCAAACCCAGTATTCATCATACCTTCATCTGGGTTTACAAGAACTCTATGAAGGTCAACCCTAACCCTAAACCCTCTTCAACCAAACCTCAAGAACCCTAACCCCACTTCCAAACCCTAACCAAATCATTAAAACCTAACTTATTCCTCCCTTAACCCTAACCCAATCACCAAACCCTAAGTTGTTTTACCCTAACCCTAAATCAAGTCTAGAAACCCCAATTTAAACCCAAATTTCTAAAAAAACCCACAATCCAAACCCCAATCATACGATTACAAGCATCATCAACAACAATTTAAAAATCCTAAAAGCTAAGTCTCGAGCTTACTTGGTTCTTGTCGTGAATCTTCTTGTTTCTTTATTCTGATCTTTCTGATTACTCTTCTAATTGCTTATTTCTTCTTCTTTGTAGGTGATCTTGCGGTTGATCAGAACCTGGAGAGTAGTCGGAGGATGATCTTCAGTCGGGCTGAGGAGAGAGGGGGTTGTACCTGCAAGGTACTCCAACGATCAAGTAAGAATGGGAGCAAGGAGGTACTAGCAAAATATCAGGTAGTGAGTAGTGAATATGTGATACCTGGCCCTCACAGGTGTGAGGGTTTATATAATGCCCCTGGCGCATGGCCATTGGTTCCTGATTTCCCGCCTAGATATGCGGGTCCAGAAAATCAGGTAACTGTCAGGACTTGGTCAAACCGGGCAGATATGCTCGTAACTAGCCATTGGTTCCAGGGAGGAGGCTGGTTGCGGGCATCTCTCTGGCCGGTCCTTGGTGGCCTGCACGACCCTGGTGTCGGGAAGGCTGAGAAGATGTTCAACGGGAATCTTGGATCGGCGCTGGACCAGAAGGGAAAGAGGGTGGCATTTCCCGACAGTCCGAGTCACGGTCGGTGGGTGGCACCTATGAGATGTCTTGGATTGAGCCCATTCAAACTTTCGGGCTAGTCCAGAACAGTAGCCCCATAAGTCGTTGCTTTTGGGCACAGCAGTGAAGACTTTGATGTCTGCTCGAGGGACGGGGAAATGAGATTTTTCCCGTTATACTTCTCTGTCGGGGAGGCAAAACGTTTGATGTTGGGACTTTTGAATTCAGAGAGGTAGCGTGTTTTAGGAAACGTGTCGGTCAAGCGGTGCAAATGATGGCCTAGGACTAGGGTGTCATAATAACGACCCTTGGGTTCCCAAGGTGCGTATTTATCACGCGCGGGCTGTTTCAGCTATAAATACGAGAGGAACAGGACGATTAGTATTTTTCGCCTTCTCCTTCAACTGCTCGTATTAGTTTGATAGTCGACCACCAGAATTTGCTCAGTTTCTTCGTTTGCGGTCATCCAGCTTCATCTCTTCTTCTTCTATCGGTGATTTTTCGTTCCTCCATTGTCGCATGTCTTATTGTTTTTGTATTTTTCCTTTTAGATATTCATGCGGTTAGGATTTAGGGTTCTGTTAGGGAGGAGGTCGTTAGAGACTCTAGGTGGCAGACGTTGTTCCTGTGGCGCATGGCTGTTGGGGCTGTCGTGGGGCTTCCTCGGGGGCCTGGCGCTGTGTTATAGGTGATTTGTTAGGGTTTGAGATTTTCTACAATTTGTTCCCGTTAGAATACCTCAGGGGATTTCTGGGCTTTTTCTGCGATTTTGTGCCCGTTAGAATACCTTAGTGAGGGATTAGGACTTTCTCCCGCGTTTTGTGCCTGTCAGCGTGCCTCAGTGAGGGTTCTGGTCGGGGATACGATCCTCGTCTCCCAGCACCCTTTCACTTGTTTTAGCGGTGGAAGGGTGGTTTTGGCATTGATGTCGAGCTCATCTTTTTCCTCTGCTTTTCAGGTGTTATGGATGAAGACGCACAGGTTATCTTTTCGAGTGAGTCTACAGAATCCTCCAGGAGCTCTTCAAGCGAGACTAGTGGTAGCTCGTCGAGCATATTGGAGATCTTCGGGGAGCGGCAGAACCAAACGAATCAACAGATGGGGGAGCCTGACGTGGGGGCGACCTCTTCGGCTCGGGGCGGCCTGTTTTCTCCTCGAGATGATGAGGATCCTCGAGATTGGGTAGCGAAAGACCCTTGGGAGTGGCGGTCATATTTCTATGAGCACGGGGAGGATGTTTTCATCGATGTTTACACCCATGAGGAGGGGGACCGAGAGGAATGGTCGTTGTATAACCCCGAGAAGGAAAGTAGGATCTGCTCGAGATATGATAGGAGGCGGATTCTGATGTATGATATAGTCTTCCGGGAGATGGGTCTCCGCCTTCCTTTTTCTGACTTTGAGGTGGCCGTTTTCTGACACCTGCACGTGGCTCCCTCCTAGTTGCTTCAGAACAGAATTGCCTTCATGCGGGCGTTTCAGATAGTGTGCGACTATCTGAAGATAGGGGCCACGATCCCGTTGTTTTTCTATTGTTTTCACATCCAGAGGAGTGGGACTGACGGAAGGTGGGGATGGGTCTCCCTCAAACAGGGAAATGGGAAGTTGTTCAAGGCCTACTTGGAGTCCGTGTGCCACTTTAAGGACAAGTACGTCTTGGTGAAGCCCACCTCGACGAAGGCGTTGCTGAATGTTTTTAGGAGTCGGTCGTCGCTCAACGAGGACGGGACTCTTGTATAAACGAGCTGGGGGAGCCTACCACGACGTTGGTCGCCAAGTTCCCGTTTCAATGGACCAGTAAACATTTCGAGAAAGAGTTGGGATCCTATGTCTGGAGAGAGGGGGAGCTTGGGGATGAGGACCTGTCGAGCTTCGCCACTCTGACTTTGTTTGTAGCTCGAATTCCTCCGATTTAGCGAGTCGGTCGGGAAGGTAGGACAGTGCTGGATAGAAATGGGGAGCCCGTATTTGAGTCGGGCCTCATAAACGTCAGAAAGCTCCTCCAAAGAGAGGATCCCGTTAGATATATGGGTATATATATTCTTTTTCGGTATGTTGTCGTCGTTTATTTAACTCGCCATTTTACTAACTCTTCTACTTTTTTGTTTGTTTTGCAGAAAATATGAATCTTGCTCAGAAACGTCTGGCCAAGACACTTGTTGCTCGAGCGAGAATGGCCAAGAAGGATGCACAAACTAGAGCAGGGCTTGTTCCTGCTCCTGGATCAGGTGGATCATCCTTGACTCTGACCTCAGCTGCTCTGTCTCCATCTGATGTTTCCTCGAAGGCGAAGAGGCCTCAACCTGAGGGGAGCGTTGACCTTACTGAGGAGAAGGGGAAAGGGACTTATGATCTACCTCCTTGCTGGCTGGAGAGGTCTTTTATCGAGAGCGTGACTCTTCTTCTTCCTAGGGCTGAATCTCTCCTTCTCGAGGGAACGAGCCATCCGGAAAAGAGGGCGACGCTGGCCCAAGACGCGGGTGGTTTGATGCGGATCTTGGAGATGGCCGTCGTGTACACCGAGGAGAGTTCATCCCAGGAGGTGGAAAATAAGAATCTCTGAGTCAAGTTGGCGGCGACCGAGAAGGCCTTGGTCGATAAAGACAAAGCCCTAAAGCTGGTCGAGGCAGAGTTAGGGAGGTTATCCGAGGAGCACAGCTCTCTTATGCTTAAGAGCGAGGGTCTCGAGCGAAAGGTGGCGGCCTTGACTACCGATCTTGCGCCCGCTGAGGACGAGCCAGAGGATACCAAGGACTTGAAGACTCGGGCCGAGTTGGTTGCCCGCTTCCAGCTTGCCGTGGACGATGCTCAAGCCGCTTTCGAGGGGAGCTTCGATAACACGGTGAATCAGATGCGTGTGTTGAATCCCAGTGTTGAGCTTAACACTTCGGGCATGTGGGTCAACTATTATGTGGCTGACTGACAGATTCTGGTTCTCGACTACATGAGGGATATTATCAATCAATTGGTTGGGGATCCTGCTCGATTGTCGCCTATCATCGAAGGAGAAGCGGAGGGGTGATTGTGTATTTGTTTCGGCATGTGTGTTGTTTTTGTAATATTTGTTATTTCCCGGGTTGTTGCTCGTTTATGTAATATTCAAAGAATTTCGGCCCTAGTGGTCTCTTTATTTATTTTCCGGCCATTGGTCGTTTCGCTTTGAATATTTAATTTGTGTTATTTGCATGATCGTTGACAAGTTAGCCCGATTAGGACTTTTATATTTTGCAAAGAGTTTGTATCATGGATATGATCGTTTTGTATGTTTGTCGGTGTGGGGAAACTGATCAAACCTCCAGGGTGAATTTCGGGCGAGGGCCAGAATCCAGGTCTCGTTTCGAGGGACTCGGGTTCGGCGGTGTGATGCGGTGGGAGAATTGGCTTCAGGTTTTGCATTTGTGTTCGCAAATGTTGCGGTTAGCAAGAGTCGCCACCGACTTTTCTTTTATCCAAAAGGAAAGGTAAAAAAGCATAGAAAAGACCTTTGAGATGTTTTCTTGAGTTCGGGGGGGGGGGGGGGGGGGTAGATTATGAAAAGGGAAGGTGCTAGCACCCTTTTCATCCATGGTTTTCCATGGGCTCTTAGTTACTTGTTTAGATCACTTGCTTTGCTTTTTCAATTGTTTGAAATGGTGCTTTGTGTGGTTTTGAAAGTATTTTGAAAAGAGGCCTTTGTTTAGGCAATCTTTGTAATGATTCTTGTTCGTAAGAATGTATACAAAGATGTTTGTCTTTTGAAAAATGTTTCAATGTTTTGAAAGTTGTTTGGAAATTGTTTTGAAATGTGTGTGTGTTTGTTTGAAAATAGCAAGGATTGTTTTTGAAATGATCAAGTAACTAGAATCTTATCTACTTACTCAAAAGTCTTTCCTATACATTTTTATTCCTTTGATATTGTTGACCTACTATTGTTTTAGTAAACAAACCTATCTTTGGATGTTAAACGGTACGGGCGTGGGTCATCGTATGACCTTGATAGCAATGGGGCCAAGTATCTTAGCTTGTTTGAGGGACTAAGATCATCTTTGTTTAGGCAACCTTTTGATAGCGTCATCGAGGGACTATGATCTTTTGTTTTATTTTGTTTTGCCAACATACCTAGCATGCATACCATAGCCATTTTTAAGGCAACAAAGTGGGTGAAACCCTAGAGGTGCTTGTGTGAGATGTGTTGTCATTTTTCATGCATTTTGTTTGTCTTGTATTAGGTCATGCTATTTGTTTGATTCTTGTCTTATCATACAAACCCTAGTTTACTAAACATGTATATAATGCGATAAATTGCGTAAAGTAAATCTAAGCTATTACAACAATATTATGGGAGGGGGGTACAAGTTTTGAATGGGGGGTATTGCTCAAAATAAAACCCTAATTTACTATTAAAACCCAATTGAATTTATTGTACAATAAATAAATAAACAAATATTTAAATATGCAATAAAAATGTAAATATGCAAAAATGTTTTGTAATTGTTTTATGTATGAGAAAATAACATTATCTAATTCCTAAAAATAAGAAAAAATAATATTATTATTTTTGAAAGGGGAAACCCTAGTTTTGTTTTAAAAGAAAATATATGTTTTCTAATATTTATTTATTCATTTTTACTCAAGAAAAATAAAATAAAATTATATACAATATTAAAAATTAAATATGTATGAAAAATAAATATTTAATGTGTATAATAAAATAAAATATTTAAGTATTTTTATTATTATTTACAAGTTTATTTAAGAAAATAAGTTTTATAAACCTAATAAACTAATTTTATGCCAAAAAAAATAATAAAAATGCAAAAAATCAAGAAAATATTTTTGGGATTTTTAATGTACAGAAAAAAATAATAAAGTCAATAATCACAAAAGAAATAAAAAATATGCAAAATATAAAAAATGGGCCAAGGGGGTGCAAATAGGAAACAGGGGGGTGTGAAAAGTAGCCAGCCCAAGGCCCAGGCCCAGGACAGCTTCGTCCATGACCTCCAGACAACAAATATGCGTGCGCTTGCCTTCAAATCCTGCTCTTGCTCATGCTTGCATAAAATCAAAAACTCATAACACAAAAATTATAGCTTTTGAACTCACGATTCCAATGATATAAAATTCATGACCTAACTCTAAAAGACCAAGGAGAATTTTAAAGGCCCTAAATTCTGACCTAGTTTTTTCAGCATGTTCAACAACCAAATACTCTTAGCTCAGTTAATATAAATGGAAAGTATGCATATGTACAGCTTAAGCATGTTAAGGACTACATCTTTGCTTCACAAATCGTGATCTAAGGATGCCTAAATAGAGAGATAGAAACTTGAAAAATACCTTGTTCAGTTGAGTTTGGATATGGCAATGTGGGGACTTTGAGTGAGGCCTGAAGTTCTTGTGAGCTTCCTTGAAGTTCCCTCAAGCTTCTCCAATGCTCAGCTTGCCTTGTAGATGCTTGAATCTTGCTGCACGAGTCAACCTGCAAACCTTCAAAATGAAAATGGTGAAGCTTGAAACAGGGCACACAGTTGCAAGACAAGGGCCTGGACAGTTTAGGTGTGATGTATGGAAGGTGTTTCAATGGTTGAATCAAGAAACACACGAGCCAATATTGATTTGGCTTGAGATTTGCAGAAGCTGCCCTGTTTTGGGCAGAAATGTGGTTTTTTGTGTTTTGGAGTGTTTTAGATGTTAGCAATTCGTGCTTAGGCTTGTTACATTGTTCTGAAGTTGTTTGAAATGATACAAAGTCTTCTCTTTATCAGATGCCCAAGCTTTCTTGACTTTTGCAAGTTTGCTTGCTTTTGAAGAAAGTTGGAAGTGACAATGCAAAAGCTTGTACTTGCTAGCTTATGGACTGCATAGAGTTGGTACAAGTTGCCTGATAATTGTGGATCTTGTTTGCAACAAAAGATCAGGTCCATGGCTCAAGAAATGTTAATTTAGAAAAAGTAAGCTTTATGAAAATGGTATTGAGAACTTTATGCCATAAATGGATTAATTCTTTGTGCAAAGCTCCAAAGGTCAGAATAAAGCCAATATCCAATGTGTTAGCATTCAATTTTGGAGTGTAGAAGGGATTAGGAGCTGTAATACCAAGTACAAGCATGTTTGAAACTGATTTGCAACTTGTAACATTGTGAAAATGCCTTGCACAAAAGTGATAAATTTCCATTTTCCTTTCTTCGATTCTCCCTAACCACAAATGATCTTGCAGAGTTCTTGGACATTTTGAAAAGATTGTAACATTCTCTACAATCCATCTTTCAAATGCATTTTGAGATTCTTCATGGAACTAGGTGAAAAGTTGCCATGAAGTTAGGTCAAAAATCTGCCTAAACTAGGGCAAAATTTCACTAAGTTAAAAAGTTTATGGACCCCTATTCACAAACTCATAACTTGAGATCCAAGCATCTTTTGGGAAAACTTTGTGAATTAAAGTTGTAGATTTCATGGAGTACTACAACTTTCATGTTGTAAGTTTTCTTTTAATCTAATTGCATCATGGTGAAAAATTTGTGGAAAGTTGGGGAAAAATAAGAAATTTTCCATAACTTCGAAAAATTCTAAGTTATGAAAATTTTCAAATTAAAACCCTAATTTGCAATTTTAGGTTTCTTGGTCAACAAGTTTCACATTTTGACATATCTTGATGAATTATGACCCTTGGCATTTGATTTTGATCAAAAAGTCAAAGTTTGACTTTTCAGTGTACATTTGATTTTTTGATCAGTTGACTGGAAAATTCATTTGTCAATCCTATGCATTTGAGATCTTTTGAACTATGTGATTAGGTCAAGATGATGCTATTGAGTCCTTGAAATCATGCTTGAACCCAATTGGTCATTGGCTAGTTTAAAAATCAGAAATTGCCCTTTCCCAATCAAAACCCTAATTTTGACCATTTTGCCCTTTTGATGATCTGATTAAATTTCTTGAGGAGTTGTGATCCAAACTTAATCAAATGGTACATATGAGCCTATAATGTTGTTGTGGATCAAAAATTATGAAGTTTGACTGTAAATTGGCCATGGTTGACTTTTTCCCTAGTACAGTTGATTTTTAGGTCAACTGTCCAATTGACTGGGCAAAAATGTGATTCAAGGCTTGAAACTTGGTATGAGCAATCTTAGGGGTCCAAGATGGTGTATGAAAGTCACATGAAGCATTGATGGTCCAAAAATCCTTGTGCAAACTCAAACCCTAATTTCAGGCTAGCAGTGCAAGATGAGGTCTTGAGTTGAGCAAACCCTAATCCTGTCTGGAGTCTAAGAAGTCTTGTGAGGAAAAATCTTGATAATATGAGAGTTTAAATTTTGGGGTACAGCAGCTGCCTCTGTTCAATCTTCTTGAACCTGAAGAGTTAGATTGGTGAGTTTGTCGTTCGTGACTCGAAGGTAAAAGATGATTGGACACTAGAGTGCCTGCAAATTTGCACTCGTCAAAATGTAGTTGAGGGAATGGGTTTAAAGATGTCATTTGGAGATGTGATGGAGTCTTGTTGGAGATGGGCTTAATGATGCCATCCAAGAATGTTTGTTGAATTGTATGTGGTAAGTCAAAAGAATGAGTATCAGAATGGTGTTCGCGTCTAGAACGTATATGAGCTGTATCTGGGGACTGAATTTGAATGATCAAAGGAATAGCATCCGTGTCTGGAGCATATCCAAGATGTATCTGATATCTGAATCTGAATGAGCAACAGAATGACTTCCGTGTCTGGAGTGTATCTGTACTGTATCTGAATCGGAAAACTGAACAAGGGCCAGAATGGCATCCGTGTCTGGAGCGTATCTGAACCAGAATCTGAATAAGTGGCAGAATGACTTCCGTGTCTGGAGTGTATCTGTACTTGAAATTGATAGTTGAATCTGAATGAGAAATAGAATGGCTTCCGTGTCTGGAGCGTATCTGAACTGTATCTGATATCTGAATCTGAATGAGCAATAGAATGACTTCCGTGTCTAGAGTGAATATGTACTGTATCTGAATTGGAAAACTGAATAAGGGCCAGAATGGCATCCGTGTATGGAGCATATCTGAACCAGAATCTGAATAAGTACCAGAATGGCATCCATGTTTGGGCCGTATCTGAACTGTATCTAAAATCTTTGAACATTGTTAATGATAGCTTGTTAATCTTATCCTGAAAAGGGTAAAATGTTAGTTGAAACACAAAGTTATGTTGCATGAAATGTATGATGCAATATATGTGCTTTATCAATGTTTATGATATATGGATGTAATGTATGCACATGCAAGCTAATTTGCTGTATTGCTGAGGAAAATAAATCCATGACCGCTGGGGAAGATAAGATCCTTGACTGCTACCGGGGAAAATAAATCCTTGACCGCCGCTGGAGATTCAAAATCTTTAATTGCTGAGGATGAGAAATCCTTGGTGACTGTTGGGGATGGAAAAATACTTAACAACTTCTGTGGGGATGTGAGGATCCTTCATGTCTTGAAGTTAGAGTATTGACAAAATTTTGTTGTGAGAGTAATGCCAAACTGCTTGAGAAATTTGCTTGGGGAATCCAGAGAATTTGATGACCTCTACTGGGGGTTACACAAAGGAAATCCTTGATCTGCTGGAGAATAAAGAAGACTCTGATGACTTCTGTGGGGAATTAAGAATGAGAATCTTCATTCTGTTGAGGGGCAATGAAAACTTTGGTGATTTCACTGGGGAAACTGAGAATCTTCATTCTGTTGGGGAGCCATGAAAACTTTGGTGACCTCATGCTAGGGAGTAATGAAGACTCTGTGGGGAAGAGTTTACTGCTGGGAGTAGGTTCAGGAGTTTTCGGTTGTCTGCCACTCTACTAGGAAGTTATCCTAGGTTGGAGAGAGACAAAAGTTAATTGTTATCTAGTTGATTTCCAGGCTTCAAGATAACTTACTGGGGAAATTAGATGGTTTCCGCAGGGGATTAGAAGTCTTGACTTGACTGGGGATGAAGGTTTCAGCTCCACTGGGGATCTGTAACTCGAAGTTTTGGCTCCGCTGGGGATTGGGAGTTTGAAGTTTTAACTCTGGTGGGGAATTGAGGGTTTGAAATTTAGCTCCTCTGGGGATATGTATTTCAAGGTTTTAGCTCCGATGGGGATCTAAATGATGTACTGTAGGGATTGCTCCTGGAATAGCCTAAAGACGTTTTCCTATCCTTTCAGTCTGTCAGTAATTGTTCTTTTCCATCTTGTTTATTTGTAAACAGTAATCATGTTCAAATGCATATGTTCATCAATGAATCATTGGACGTTTTTGCAAATAAAAACACAAGTATAAAAGAAAAAGACAAATAGTTTTCTGTACTTTGAAAGAGATATCTTTGTATTTGCTTTGAATAAGTGTTTTATACAAAGGAGACAGACATCCTAGTAAGAGGATGGTGTCATAAAAAGTAAGAAAAATTTATACAAAGAAAGATAGCTATATGTGTAAAAATCCCATGGGGTTCCCATTCCGCTATAGCCTTCGTATCTCCAAATATCTTGTCCATTCATTGCTCCGTCCGAAGATGATTGGATTGATCAGAAGCTCAGAGTTTGTCTGTGAAGAGATTGTCCTTAAAGTGATCCGACGAGACATAGTCATACGCTTTAATTCCCTAACTTTTTCCTGGATCGCCCTTTCAGGTTTTCAGTCCACCGGGAAACCCTTTTTTTCCTAAGTCGCCCTTTCGGGTTTTCAACTTGTCGGGTGTACAGTTTTTTTTTTAATTTATCCCTAATTTTTCCTGAACCGCCCTTTCGGGTTTTCGATTCACCGGGATGCCCTTTTTTGCCTAGGTGTGTCAACCTAACGGGTTATTTATGCGTAGTATCTTTTGACTATGTCTGTGTTCGCAGGGTGCGGCTGGTCGTCACCATCCATGGTGGTTAAGATCATTGCCCCACCAGAAAAGATGTTTTTGATCACAAATGGTCCTTCATAGGTATAAGTCCATTTTCCCCTGGGATCACTTTGTGGCAAAATGATGCGCTTGATTACCAAATCCTCGACTTGATATGTCTGGCGTCTGACTTTCTTGTTGAAAGCCTTGATCATCCGTTTTTGATACGTCTGACCGTGGCAAACAGCAGTAAGTCTCTTCTCGTCAATTATGTTAAGTTGATCAAGTCGGGTCTGAATCCAATCGTCTTCACTCAAACCAGCATCCTTCATGATTCTCAAGGAGGGAATCTGAACCTCGATAGGTAAAACAACTTCCATGCCATATACCATGGAATAGGGTGTTACCCCAGTTGATGTGCGTGCTGTGGTACGGTACCCGTGGAGAGCAAACGGTAACATTTCATGCCAGTCCTTGTAGGTGACTGTCATCTTTTGTATGATCTTCTTGATATTTTTGTTAGCAGCTTCAACCGCACCAATCATATTTGGCCGGTAGGGGGATGAATTGTGATGTTGAATCTTGAACTGCTCGCACAAGGTTGTGATCATAATATTGTTAAGGTTTGTACCGTTGTCAGTGATGATCCTTTCGGGGATACCGTACCGGTAAATAAGGTTCTCCTTGATGAAGCGGGCAACCACGTTCTTAGTAACGGATGCGAAGGAAGCTGCTTCGACCAACTTGGTGAAGTAGTCAATAGCCACCAGAATGAAGCGATGTCCATTGGATGTTATAGGCTTGATCCCTCCAATCATGTCGATTCCCCACATAGCGAATAGCCAAGGAGCTGTTAAGGTGTTTAGAGGAACAGGAGGCACGTGCACCTTGTCTGCATAGATTTGACATTTGTGACAAGTGTGGGAGTGTTGATAGCAGTCAGCTTCCATGGTATACCAGTAGTAGCCTGCCCATAGAATCTTCTTAGCCATCGTATGCCCGCTATAGTGAGTGCCGAAGGTACCTTCATGCAGTTCAGCCATAATCCTTTCAACTTCAACTTTGTCCACACAACGGAGCAGAATAGAATCATGATTGCGCTTGTATAGGATGCCATTACTCAAGAAGAACTTTGCCGAGAATCTCCTTAAGAAATTTTTTTCGTTGACTGAAGCTCCTTCAAGGTATTCTTGAGCCTCGAGATACCTTTTGACTTCATGAAACCATGGCTGGTCCACTACTTCTTCGGTATTAATCTCGTGACAGTGTGTTGGTTCGTCCATCCATTCAATGGTAATTTGGGGAGCCTCATTATCCCAATTAAGTTTAAACATGGATGACATTGTAGCTAGAGCATCTGCTAGCTGATTTTCTTCTCGCGGGAAGTGCTCGAAGGTAATCTGCTCGAAATGAGGTAACAATGTCAGGACATGTTCTTTGTAAGGGATGAGGTTTGGATGCTTAGTGTCCCACTCTCCTTTGATTTGACTGATAACCAAAGCTGAGTCCCCAAACACAATCAAAGATTTGATTCCCAAGTCTATGGCAGCCTTGAGTCCAAATATGCCAGCTTCATACTCTGCCATGTTGTTCGTACAGTTGAAGCAAAGTCTGGCTGTGAAAGGAGTATGGAAACCTTCTGGGGAGATGAGTACCGCGCCGATACCGTTGACAAGTGCATTGGAAGCCCCATCAAAGTACAGGGTCCATTGGGATCCTTGTTCAGGTCCGTCATATGGTTTGTTCTCTTCAATGTTGTCCAATGTCATGATGTCTTTGTCAGGGAAGTCGAACCTCATGGATTGGTAATCTTCAACAGCTTGATGAGCCAGATGGTCAGCTAGCACACTCCCCTTTATAGCTTTTTGGGTCGTGTACTGTATATCGTATTCCATTAGGATCATCTGCCACCTGGCTATCCTTCCGGACAAAGCAGGCTTCTCAAAGATGTACTTTATCGGGTCCATCTTAGATATCAGCAAAGTCGTATGAGTCAACATATACTGCCTTAGCCGGCGAGCAGCCCGTACCAAAGCGCAGCAAGTTTTCTCGAGCAGTGAGTATCGGGTCTCACAGTCGGTAAACTTTTTGCTAAGGTAATAAATGGCATGCTCTTTTCGGCCAGACTCGTCATGCTGCCCCAGTACGCACCCCATTGAATTCTCTAGGACGGTCAGATACATGATTAACGGTCTTCCTTCGACGGGTGGCATCAAGATAGGAGGTTCTAGAAAATACTCCTTGATTTTATCGAAAGCAGTTTGACAGTCATCATTCCATCGAACTAGCTGATCTTTCTTCAATAGCTTGAAGATTGGCTCACGAGTAGATGTTAGGTGAGAAATGAACCTTGCGATGTAGTTTAGGCGTCCCAAGAAACCTCTGACCTCCTTCTCAGTGCGAGGAGTAGGCATTTCTTGTATAACTTTGACTTTGGCAGGATCAACCTCGATGCCTTTGTTGCTGACAATGAAACCTAGAAGTTTACCGGACCGAACTCCGAATGTACACTTGTTTGGATTCAATCTGAGCTTGTACTCCTTCAACCTGACAAACAGCTTTTGCAAGTGATCAAGGTGCTCTTCTTCAGTTTGTGATCGGGCTATCATGTCATCTACGTAGACCTCTATCTTATGATGTATCATGTCATGAAACAAAGCTACCATGGCGCGTTGATAGGTTGCCCCGACATTCTTCAGTCCGAATGGCATCACTTTGTAGCAGAACGTACCCCACTGTGTAACAAAAGTAGTTTTCTCCATGTCCTCAGGTGCCATTTTGATCTGGTTATAACCTGAGAATCCGTCCATGAAAGAAAATACTTTGTGCTGAGTTATGTTGTCAACCAGGATGTCAATGTGCGGAATTGGAAAGTCATATTTAGGGCTGACCCTGTTTAAATCTCTATAATCCATGCACATTCTGACTTTGCCGTCCTTTTTAGGCACGGGCACAATGTTAGCAACCCATTGAGGATAGGAAGTAACAGTCAGAAATCCAGCATTGAACTGCTTTATAACTTCTGCTTTGATCTTCTCGGACATGTCAGGTCTCATGCGGCGGACCTTTTGTTTAACTGGTGGACAGTCTTCTCTTGTGGGTAGACGGTGAACCACAATGTCTGTATCGAGTCTCGGCATGTCTTCGTATGACCAGGTGAAGATCTCAACATATTCATGCAATAGCTGAATTAGGCACTCCTTGATACTCGGCTCTAGATTGGCACCTATCTTGATTTCCTTTTTGTCATCCTCAGTTCCCAAGTTGATTGTATCCAACTGCTCTTCATGAGGCTAAATTGCTCTTTCCTCTTGCTGTAGTAATCTGGCCAATTCCCCTGGCACCTCACAATCTTCCTCACCTTCGTATTTGGCTTGGTTAATCAGATCTTCAGAGTCACTGAAGGCTATAGCAGTATCGTTACCCATGGGTTCCGAAATGGAAGGGTACCTTCATTTGTGAGTGTGGGTGTGTGTAAGGGATAGCCATCTTAAAACAACAAAATGTAAAAGAAAGACAATGAGCAAAAAGTGTTTAAATATGAAAAGCGTCCATGATTCATTAAATGACATATGAAAATGAAATAAGAACCCTTACAAATGGACCTATGTGTCTCGGGTAAGACACAAGGTTGAAAAAATTATGAATTGTTTGTGAATTATTACAGTCCAACATAAATGGAAAAGATAAATTACTGCGGTATGAAAGTAATCGAAACAAAGTCTTTTGCTTCCCAGTTGCACAGTCCTTCGTCAACAGTAGGGAAAATCCAGTCTTCCAAGTTGCCCGCTTCTTCACTGTCCTCTAGCACATTAACCCCTCGGTGGCTGATCTTCACAGGTGGCCCTCCGGCACGGGAGCGGCGCACGACCTTCTGACCAGTCGAAGTAAATCCCAAGACGAATTTGTCTTCTTTGAAAGGAAAGTCGGGAAGCTGCCCCCAGATTATGCTTCCGCCTTCTTCCATCATTGCCCTAGCATCCTTTAAAGAAGACATCTGAGGCGGAGGTCTTGTGATCACAGGAGTTGAGGACACTGTCTTGGTCGCTGCTATCTCTTCAGAGACTTCTTCGAAGTGTTGGAAAGGGGTCTCTATGAATTCGCCATCTAATTCCATATAACGGAAAGAATTAAGATGACTGATCATGTATTCGTCTTCTCCATGAACAGTTATGATTTTCCCCTGGACAGGGTACTTGAGCTTTTGATGCAGAGTAGAAGTGACAGCTCCAGCATGGTGAATCTAAGGTCTTCCCAACAGGAAAGAGTAGGAAGGACGGATGTCCATCACGTAGAATGTTGAATTGAACGTCTAGGTACCCACCTTGATCAGAATGTCCACCTCTCCATGGACCATCCTCTTAGAACCATCAAAGGCTCTGACAATGATGTTGCTGGGTTTCAGGGTTAGGCCTTCACAATCCAACCTATCCAAGGCTTTCTTTGGAAAGACATTTAGAAACGACCCAGTATCAACCAAAACATGAGCTAGGGTGGTTCCCCTACACTCCACCGAGACATGTAGCGCGTCATTATGTTTTCTCCATTTGGAGGTCAAGTCTGCGTCGGATAATCCCAGGCCATTGTCAGCTGTTAAGCTGGCCACACATTCCTGGAATTGATCAGCGGAGGTTTCTTGTGGCACGTGGGCCGTCTTCAAAAACTTGACCAAAGCTTTAGCATGCGCCTCAGAGCACAGCAACAGGGCTAACATAGATATTTTGGAGGGGGTCTGCCCCAGTTGTTCCACAACATTGTAATCACTTTTCTTAATGATCCTCAGAATCTCTTCCATCTCTTTATGGGATGTTTCAGGAATGGCTAATGACTGAGCCTTCGTCAAGACAGGCTCCTCTTGAACATTCTTTCCTTTCTTCTCGGCAGCAGAAATAGGGATGGGAATTGCATTGTCATTGTTGGTGGGTGTGATACGGTGGGAGAACTGACTTGAGTTTTTGCGTCTGTTTTCTCACTTGTTCGGTTTAGCAAGAGTCGCCACCGACTTTTTATTTTATCCTGAAGGAAAGGTTAAAAAGCACAGGAAAAACCTTTTGAGATATTTCGTGGGTTCGGGGGATAGATTATGAAAAGGGAAGGTATTAGCACCCTTTTCATCCATGGTTATCCATGGGCTTTTAGTTACTTGGTTTTAGATCACTTGCCTTTGATTTTCAATTGCTTGAAATGGTGTGTGTGTGTTTTGAAAATGTTTTTTGAAGAAGATGCCTTGTCTAGGCAACCATTGTAATGACTCGTGTTTGAGTGTTTTACAAAGGTGTGTATCTTTTCGAAAAGATGTTTCAAATGTTTTTGGAAGTTTGTTTTGAAAGTGTTTATGAAGTGGGTTTTGAAAAGTAGGCAAGTGTTTTTTTGCAAGTTTGATCAAGTAACTAAGAGTTTGACTACCACTAAATTTACTCAAAGGTTTTTTCTTATGTTTTAACCCTTTTAACAATTTTGTTCCACCATTGTATTTGGTGGACAATCTTGCATTAGGATGTTTAACGGGACAGGCGAGGGTCATCGTATGGACCATGAATGTAATGGTGCCAAGCGTCTTTGGCAATTTTGCTTGAAAGGGACTATGATCATTTCGTTTAGGCAACTTTCGAAAGCGTCATCGAGGGACTTATGATCATTTGAATTGTTTTGCCAAAGATACTCAACGTGCAAGCATGGCCCATTTTGGAAGGCAACAAGCGGGATTACCCTAGGGGTGCAAGTGTGATTGTGTATTGATTTCATGCATTTGTTTTTGTGTTAGGTTATCTAGCGTTTGATTTTATGTACATACAACCCTAGATCTATCATGGCATAATTCGAAAGCGATAAATTGCGGGAATTTAAAGTCCTAAACTATTACAAATGAGTATCCGGGGATGGGGGTACAATTATTTACGAATGGGGGATAAGACTTATAGGGGAGTAGTATCCAAATATTTACAACCAAATCGAATCAATCGCAATCTCAAATGTAAAGTAATAGCAATGTAAAAAGGGACAAGCAAATGTATCAATGTATAAGAAAGATAAAATGTGTATTATAAATGTGTATGTGATTTATTTACAAGTGAGAATGATGTTTATCTTAATGAAAAATTAAGTATTGCTTATTTATTTTGTATGGTTATCTTTTGTATTTTTGTTAATATGTACAAAACAAAAGATTTTAATAAAAGAAAAGAAAATGTTTTAAGTTCTATTTTTTTATGAATTAATGTTTTATATACAAAAAAGGTTATCTAATTCTAAATTCAATTCTTATGTATTTTTAACTAACTAAAATAAAAAAGTAATTAAACAGGTTTTGTATAAAAAGGAGTCAATGTATTATTTAATTTATGAACAAAATTGAATTATGTTATAAAAGAAAATCAAAGAGTTAATAAAATGTGATGTAAAAAAAAGGGTGTTAGTTTATTTAACAAAACAAAAAAATATGGTATGTAAAAAAAGAATTAGTTAGTTTGAAGAATAAAAAAAGCTAAAGGGTTAAATGGGCCTTATGGGGGGTTTATGGTCCAATCAAAATGCAAAAGGCTGAGACAAGGGGGGTGCCAATTGAAATGGGCTTAAGGCAAACGAAAAGGGCAAGGCCCATGACACTTCACCAGATTTTGTTTTAGGGTTTCAGAGTGTTTGTTCATTTGGGACATAAGGGTTACAGCAAGCTACAGCGCGGCGCCATTCACTTCATCTTCGTTCTTCTTCATCGTCCCTTTGAGCCAAGTCCTGAACTCCTCTCCATCCATGGACGTCAAGCGCCATCGCTACTTCCTCTTCCCTGCATGGATTGTTCAGTGATGTTGTACACAGGTAATGATTTCGTTCTTTGGGTTTTCGAAATTCTATCGCATGTTTTATTATGGATTCTGATTTTAGGTCTTTTTGTTCATATGAGGTGGAAGGAGGGAGAAGAAATACTACCTTTGTTGGAGACGGAGGAGGACGGTGGTTTGGAGGTGCTTTGGACGGCCAGGCAGAGGAACGTGATGCGCGAGTTTGCTCTTCCCGGTATTTTGTATTTGCTTTTTGGTTTGATGATGAAGGTACTGAAAACCCTAGCTTTGACACTTCTTTCTCTCTTCTGTTTGCTTCGTATGCTAGTTGAAATGTTGGTTTCGTTGCTTGAGGATGAACTTTACAGTTCTGAGAGCTCGTTTGGCTTGATTGAATCTGAGTTGCTTGGCTTCATCTGTTTCACTCCTTTTCCTCTCTTTTACTTGCCCCTGAGATGCTTGTATGCTAGCCCTTCTGATATGCTTGCTTGATGAAATGCTGATATTGATTTGAATATTTCTCTTCCTCGCTTATGTATGCTGGCTTTGATGATTTTTGCCCAGTGATGAATCACAGTTCTGAGGGCTTGGTTGCTTCAGTATGCTTATATGTTGATATGCTGAGATATTTGGTATGTTGTGTTGGATTGATTCTGGTTTTGGAAAGGGCTTTGAAGGTTGAGCTTGTAGTTCTGGTTTGGGGTTATAGGCTTTGTATGCTTGAAAATAGGTTATAGGCTTGAGGGCCTTGAGGTTATGGATTTTGTTGAGGCTTCAGGCTTGATGACAGTTTACAGGTTTAATGGTGCAGGTTTAGGCTTGAAGCTTTGAAAGGCTTCGGGCTTTTTGATATTTGATACAGTTTGTGGCTTTTGTTTCTGGTTTTTGAGGCTTGATGAACTTGGAGGATATTAGGCTTTTTTGGCTTCTGAGATATATCTTATGCAGGTTGATGGCTTTTTGTTTTATATCTTCCAGGGTCTTGGCCTTGTGGTCTTTGAAAGGCAGGAGCTGTTATATTTTTTGTATATTCGTTCTTTTTGAACTTGGTCAATGCTTGGACAGGTTTGCAAGGCTTGAGGTTTTCACTCTTTATGCTCTCTTCTGCTGTATGCCTTCTGCCTCCTCTCTCTATGTGCTCTGATACATCCTGTTTATATCTTCTTTTTAGCCTTTAGCCTGCTGTACTGTAAGCTCCTTTCTTCTCTCCTTCTCTCTCCAGATTAAAGAAAGCATTTTTATTGCTTAATTTTGTCTTTTCTGAAAAAGCAATTGGCCTAGGAAGATGATGTATTCTGAACATTGCTTGCACTTGTCCCTTTTCCTCTGCATATTTTCCATGTTTCTTGCATACTTTGTGTACTTTATTGACAGCTTTTTGGAGTTTGATATCTTTTGGTAACCTTGTACAATTTTTGACAACTTTTGGCTTAGTTTGAAATTGTGATTCAGTTTGCCTTTATACTTGTACATGCTGTTTGGAAACTTGGTTGACAATTTTTTGATTTATGCAGTATGTTTGAAAATTTGAATTTGTGCATTTCACATTTTTGCAAGACATTTTATCTCTCTTTGTGAACCGAGAGTAATCTCGTGATTTGCAGAGAGGGCAAACTGATTCCGGCCAGTTGCTTTTAATGATGAATCCAATTTGTATCTGCTTTTAATTTCATTTCATCTGCTTTTGACTTTTTCTTTTTCTTTGTTTTGCATATGAAAAATAATTGAGCAACAAGGGAGCATTGGATAGAAGATGAAGACTTAGGAATTTTAGGACATAGTTTTATTTTCCTTTTAATCATTGTAACATTATTATTGTAAATACTTTGTAAACAATTATTGTATTTAAATAACAATTGTACAAATAATTAAAGATAAATAAAAAAGTCTTTTTATTGACATTCATTTTTAATTATTCTTCAAATGTTTATTTAATTGTTTATAATTCTTAAATTATAATAAAATGGAAATAAATTCCAATTATTCTAACTTAAAATAAATAAACAATTGATAAACACTGTGGTCTTAGCATCAATCAATAATAAACCTGGCGCTCCAATTATCCAAAGCAATGCATAGTTGATCAAACAAAACGTCCACATGCCTTTTCTTTTTATGATTCAATCAAACATTGTAAGCTCCCAATCAGAAACCTCAGTCCATATTCCTGAGTAAATTGAACAGCACTGTAGAATTAATTCTTTCTGAGAATGCACGCACAAAACCCTAATTCTTGATTAAATGTTAGAGAAGCGTCCGCCTGATCAAAACCTGAGCCAACTCAACCAAACCCTAAGCAATCTGCTTGAACTGTTTTAAAATCAATGACAACCCTAAATTTTGTCTGACTGACAAGAAAAGTCTGTTTGACCGATTCTTGAGCCAGTCTGAAAAATCAGGAAAAGCCCGAAGCCGTGATTTCTTGTGGAAAAAGAGGAGGGCAAATTTTGGGGTACAACAGTTGCCCCTGTTCAATCTTCTTGAACCTGAAGAGTTAGATTGGCAAGTTTGCCTTTCGCGACTCGAGGGTAAAAGGAGATTGGACACTAGAGTGCCCAAAAAATTTGCACTCGGTGATGTGATGGTAGAGGGAATGGGCTTAAAGATGCCATTTGGTGATGGGCTTAGAGATGCCATCTAGGGATGTGACAGAATCTTGTCGGGGGATGGGCTTAGAGATGCCATCTGGAAATGTTTGGAGGAGGATGGGCTTATAGATGCCATCTGAAGGTGATGAACTGTATGTCATTGGGGAGTGGACGAGTATCAGAAAGGTATCCATGTTTTGGAACATCTCTGAATTGGGATTCTGAATAAGCGATAGATTGACACCATGTTTGGAGAATCCGTAAACTGTTTTCAGGAGTTGAAGTTGAATAAGCAATAGATCAGCATCCCTATTGGGAGGCGTCCGTAAACTGTTTTCAAAAGTCTGGAAAGAATCTGAATAAGCGATAGGTTGTCATCCGTTACTGGAGAACCCGTGAACTGTTTTCAGAAGTCTTGAATCTGAAGCTTACTAATCTTTATCCTAAAAAAGGGTAAGATATTAGCTGAAACACAAAATCATGTTGTATGAAATGTATGATGCAATGTATGTTATATCAATGTATGTAATGAATATGCATGTATGCTGATGAGCTGTCCTGCTGAAGATAGATGAATCCTGGATGGCTAAAGATAAAAGAATCTTGACTGCTGCCGGGGAAAATAATTCCTTGACTGCTGCTGGGGAGGGCAAGAATCTTTTGATCTTTGAAAATGAGAAGTCCTGGGACCACTGTTGGGGGATCAGGAGTTTGGATTGTATGCCAATCTACTGGGGATTCCTGTCTTGAGGAGATCTTCACTGGAGAATATTCGAATATTCTGTGAGGAACTGAGAATGAGAGTCTTCATTCTGCCAATGCTTAACTGTTATCTGGTCGATCTCCAGGCTTTCACAGAAGCTTGTATTGTCATCTGGTCGTAATCCAGGCTTCTCAATAGCTTGCTAAGCTGCTATCCGGTCAAATCCGGGCTTCACGGCTTGTGTTAAAGATATACCATTATCTGGTCGACTCCAGGCTTCGTAGTATTCTTGACTATTGTCTGGTCGTAATCCAGGCTTCACAGAAATTTGTATTGTCATCCGGTCGTAGTCCAGACTTCTCAATAGCTTGCTAAGCTGCTATCCGGTCAAATCCGGGCTTCACGGCTTGTGTTGAAGATATACCACTATCTGGTCGACTCCAGGCTTCATAGTATTCTTGACTGTTGTCTGGTCGTAATCTAGGCTTCACAGAAATTTGTATTGTCATATGGTCGTAGTCCAGGCTTCTCAGTAGCTTGCTAAGCTGCTATCCGGTCAAATTCAGGCTTCACGGCTTGTGTTAAAGATATACCACTATCTGGTCGACTCCAGGCTTCGTAGTATTTTTGACTGTTGTCTGGTCGTAATCCAGGCTTCACAGAAACTTGTATTGTCATCTGGTCGTAATCCAGGCTTCACAATAGCTTTGTTAGGGATTAAACTATTATCCGGTCGAATCCGGACTTCATAGCTTGCTCTGAGGGGACATCCTTATCTGGTCATAATCCAGGCTTGATGGTTGTCTGGCATTCTTATTCGGTCGTACTTCGGGCTTCACAATATGCTGTAGGGATTAAGACACTATCCGGTCAAATCCGGGCTTTGTAACTTGAATCTTGTGAGAATTTGATCTTTGACGACTGTAGCTTTCAACAAATGATGAAGGAGCTTTTGAACGACCGATCAATCTGAAATATAATTTGTTTTGGAGAATAAATCCTGGACAAATGTTGGGGAAATAAACCCATAACCAAAGCTGGGGATAGAAGAAGTATGGGGTTACTGAGGATGAGGAATCCTTGTTGTCTGCTAACTGCTTGGGGAACAAGATCTTCACTTGTTGAGGGATCTTAGGACCACTGCTGGGGATCGGAACTCTTTGGTGACTTGCAGGGTGAGAGAATTCTGATGATCTCTGCTGGGGAGTTCAGAACCTGGTAGACTTATGCTGGAGAGGTATGACTGAGAATCTTCAGTCTGGTGGGAAGTATCTCTTGTTGGAAGAATGTTCATTGGTCTGGTTCCACTGGGGATTGATAGTTGGAAGTTTTAGCTCCGCTGGGGATAGGATTTTCAGATTTTAGGGTTCCACTGGGGGTGCTGAAACTTAACTCTGAGGGGGACTAAGTTCTGGAAGGTTCTCCGGCTGTGGAAATCAGCTTTGAGAGAGCCCCTGTTCTGCTGAGGATCCTGGAGTTTAACTCTGTTTGGGGAATCCTTCTGAAATGGCATCGAGATATCTATCCGTACCTTCAACCTATCAGTAATCATCCTTTCCTGATTTGTAAGGAAATGACTATGTTCAAATGCATATGCCTACTTAATAAAACATTGGACGTTTCTCAAGTAAACATAAGTGCAAAAGAGAAAAAAGGAAGACAAAGCAAATTTGTGTATTTGGAAAAGTATTTGTATTAACTTTCTATGAGCATCTTTGTACAAAGGAGACAGGCATCCTTGTAAGAGGATGTCGCCGTAAAAATTGAAAGTTTTATACAAAAGAAAGATGGCTATGTGAAATAACTCCATGGGATTCCATTCTGCTATAGCCTTCACAACTCTGAATATCTGTCCATTCAATGCTTCGCCAGCCGGTGACAGAATTGACCAGAAGCTTGGAGCTGGTTGATGAAGAGATTGTCCTTAAAGTGATCCGACGAGACATAGTCATACGCTTTAATTCCCTAACTTTTGCCTGAATCTCCCTTTCGGGTTTTCGATCCACCGGGAAACCCCTTTTTGCCCAAGTCGTCCTTTCGGGTTTTCGACTTGCCGGGTGTACAGATTTTTTTTGTTTTATCCCTAATTTTTGCCTGAACCGCCCTTTCGGGTTTTCGGTTCACCGGGATGCCCATTTTTGCCCAAGCCGCCCTTTTGGGTTTTCGACTTGTCGGGTTGTTTTATGCGTAGAATCTTTTGACTATGTCTGCGTTCGCGGGGTGCGGCAAATCATCGTCGTCCATGGTGGTCAGAATCATTGCACCACCAGAAAACATGCTTTTGATCACAAATGGTCCTTCGTAAGTAGGAGTCCATTTGCCCATGGGGTCACTTTGCGGTAAGATAATCCGCTTGATCACGAGATCTCCGACTTGATATACTTGACGTCTGAATTTCTTGTTGAAAGCCTTGATCATCCGTTTTTGGTACGTCTGACCATGGCAAACAGCAGTGAGTCGCTTCTCGTCGATCAAATTGAGTTGATCAAGTCGGGTCTGAATCCAATCATCTTCATTCAAACCTGTATCTTTCATAATCCTTAAGGAAGGAATCTGAACTTCCATGGGCAGGACAGCTTCCATGCCGTATACCAAGGAAAATGGGGTTGCCCCGGTTGAAGTACGTGTTGTGGTATGGTATCCGTGCAGAGCAAACGGTAACATCTCATGCCAGTCCTTGTAAGTGACTATCATTTTCTGAATGATCTTCTTAATGTTTTTGTTCGCAGCTTCAACAGCACCGTTCATCTTCGGCCGATAGGGAGATGAATTGTGATGATAAATCTTGAACTGTTCGCATAGAGCGGTGATCATAGTATTATTCAGATTGGTTCCGTTGTCTGTGATGATCCTGTCAGGGACACCGTACCGGCATATGAGGTTTTGCTTGATGAAGCGGGCAACCACATTTTTTGTAACAGAGGCGAAGGAAGCCGCCTCGACCCATTTGGTGAAATAGTCAATGGAAACAAGGATGAAGCAATGTCCATTGGATGTCGTGGGCTTGATCTCTCCAATCATGTCAATGCCCCACATTGCAAATGGCCAAGGAGCTGTCAGCACGTTGAGAGGAACCGGAGGAATGTGCACCTTATCGGCGTAGATTTGGCATTTATGGCAGGTACGGGAGTGTTGATAGCAATCAGCTTCCATGGTAGACCAGTAATAGCCTGCCCTTAGAATCTTCTTAGCCATCGTGTGTCCGCTCAAATGGGTGCCGAACGTACCGCTGTGTATCTCAGTCATGATCAACTCTACCTCAGCTTTGTCCACACATCGGAGTAAAACACAATCATGGCTGCGTTTATAGAGGATGTCGTTGCTCAGGAAGAACTTGGCAGCAAACTTCCTTAGGAACTTCTTGTCATTTACTGAAGCTCCTTCGGGATATTCTCTAGTCTGGAGATACCTTTTGATTTCATGAAACCAGGGTTGTTCCACTACTTCTTCGGTATTAATCATGTGACAATGCGCAGGTTCATCCATTCGCTCGATGGTTATTCGGGGAGCCTCGTTATCCCAATTGAGTTTAAACATGGAAGACATTGTAGCCAGAGCATCTGCTAGCTGATTCTCTTCTCGCGGGAAATGCTCGAAGGTGATTTGCTCGAAATGAGGCAACAATGTCAAGACATGTTCTTTGTATGGGATGAGATTAGGATGTTTGGTATCCCACTCTCCTTTGATTTGACTGATAACCAAAGCCGAGTTCCTAAATACGATCAAAGATTTGATCCCCAAGTCTATAGCAGCCTTGAGACCAAAAATGCAAGCTTCATATTCAGCTATGTTGTTGGTACAGCTGAAGCAAAGTCGGGCCGTGAAAGGTGTGTGGCAACCTTCTGGGGAAATGAGTACCGCACCGATACCGTTTCCAAGTGCATTTGAAGCACCATCAAAGTATAGGGTCCATCGGGATCCCTTTTCAGGTCCGTCATACGGTCCGTTACCTTCAATGTTGTCCAAATTCATGATGTCCTAGTCTGGGAAGTCAAATCTCATGGATTGATAATCTTCGATAGCTTGATGAGCTAGATGGTCAGCTAGTACACTCCCTTTTATAGCTTTTTGGGTGGTGTACTGGATGTCATACTCAGTTAGGATCATTTTCCATCTAGCGATTCTTCCAGATAAAGCAGGCTTTTCGAAGATATACTTGATAGGATCCATTTTGGAAATCAACAGAGTGGTATGAGTCAACATATACTGTCTTAGTCGGCGAACAGCCTATACCAAAGCGTAGCAAGTTTTCTCGAGCAGTGAGTAGTGAGTCTCACAGTCGGTAAACTTTTTGCTAAGGTAATAAATAGCATGCTCTTTTCGACCAGACTCGTCATGCTGGCCCAAAACACACCCCATTGAGTTATCCAAGACGGTCAGATACATGATCAATGGTCTTCCCTCGATGAGTGGCATCAGAATAGGAGGTTCTAGCAAATACTCCTTGATCTTATCAAAAGCAGCTTGGCAATCGTCTTTCCATTCGACTACCTGATCTTTCTTTAATAGTTTGAAAATTGGCTTACAGGTAGAAGTCAGATGAGAGATGAATCTGGCAATATAGTTCAAGCGCCCCAAGAATCCTCTAACCTCCTTTTCAGTACGGGGAGCAGGCATCTCTTGTATTGCTTTCACTTTTGCTGGATCGACCTCAATGCCTTTATTGCTGACAATAAACCCTAGAAGTTTACCAGACCTAACTCCAAAATTACACTTACTTGGATTCAGTCTGAGCTTGTATTCTTTCAACCTGGCAAACAGCTTTTCTAGATGTTCCAGGTGTTCCTCCTCTGTTTGTGATCGAGCTATCATGTCGTCTACATAAACTTCGATCTCGTGATGTATCATATCATGAAATAAAGCTACCATGGTGCGTTGATAAGTTGCCCCTGCGTTCTTCAGTCCGAACGGCATCACCTTGTAACAGAAAGTACCCCATTGTGTAACAAAGGTTGTTTTCTCCATGTCCTCGGGGGCCATTTTAATTTGGTTGTAGCCCGAGAAGCCATCCATGAAGGAAAACACTTTGTGCTGAGTTGTGTTGTCAATCAAAATGTCGATATGGGGTAGCGGAAAATCATCTTTAGGGCTAGCCCTATTCAAATCCCGGTAGTCCACACACATTCTGACCTTGCCATCTTTTTTAGGAACTGGCACAATTTTAGCAACCCATTATGGATAGGATGTAACAGCCAGAAAGCCCGTGTTGAATTGCTTCATTACTTCTGCTTTAATCTTCTCAGACATGTCGGGCTTCATTCAGCGGACCTTTTGCTTGATCGGTGGACAATCCTCTCTTATAGGGAGACGGTGAACCACTATATCTGTGTCTAAACCCGGCATGTCCTCATAAGACCAGGCGAAGATTTCAACGTATTCATTTAATAGCTGTATCAAGCATTCCTTGACACTTGGCTCCAGATTGGCACCCATTTGTACTTCCTTCCGGTCTTCCTCTGTTCCTAAGTTGACAGTTTCCAAAAACTCTTCGTGAGGCAAGATGGCCCTTTCTTCTTGTTGTAGAAGTCTGGCTAGCTCTCCCGGTACTTCACAATCTTCGTCATCTTCATACTCATCCTGATTGACCAGATCTTCAGAGTTATTGAAGGACATAGAAGAATAGTCACCTATAGAATCCAGAGTGGATGGGTACCTGCATTTATGAGTGTGGGTGTGTGTAAGGGATAGCCATCCTTAAACAAACAAAATGCAAAAAGGAAAGAAAATGAACACAGCAGTTTATCAATGAAAAACGTCCAATGAATCATTAAACATGGCATATGGATATGAAGATAATCAAAACCCTTACAAATGGACCTACATGCCCCGGGCAAGGCATGAGGTGAAAAAGTAGTGTACGGATTGTTCAAAAGTAATTATTACAAACCAATAGGAAATGTTTAACAGATGATTACTGATTAATAAAAGTAATGGGGACAAAGTCTTTTACCTCCCAGTTGCGTAGTCCTCCTTCGATGGTTGGGTAGATCCAATCTTCAATGTTGGCCTCTTTGTCTTCACCCTCCAAAGCGTTGATTCCATAAGGAAAAATCTTGATGGGCGTTCTTTCAACCTTTGAGCGGCGCATAGCTTTCTGCCCCGCAGCAGTGAATCCTAAACCAAACTTGTCTGTTTTGTGGGGAATATCGGGCAACTGACCCCATGTTGAGCTCTTCCCTTCCTTCATTGCAGCTTTCGCGTCTTTTAGAGATGCCATCCTGGCCATCTGCTTTGGTACCTCATCTACCACTTTTGCTACTGCCACTTCAGGAGAGACTTCCTCGAAGTGCTGAAATGGTGTCTCAATGAATTCACCCTCTACCTCTACATACTGAAAGGAGTTCAAGTGGTTAATCATATATTCCTCTTCACTGTGCACGGTTATGATCTTTCCTTTGACAGGGTACTTCAACATTTGATGTAAGGAGGAAGTAATTGCCCCAGTGTTATGTATCCATGGCCTCCCCAGTAAGCAAGAGTATGATGGACGGATGTCCATCACATAGAAAGTTGAGGGGAACACTTATGTGCCAACCTTAATGGGAATGTCTACCTCCCAGTGTACCATTCTCTTTGACCCGTCAAATGCCCTTACAATGATATTACTTGGCCTTAACTCCAAACCTTCACAGTCTAATCGGTCGAGAGCCTTCTTAGGCAGCATGTTCAGAGAAGAACCAGTGTCGACCAGAACATGGGCCAGAGTAGTTCCTTGGCATTCTACCGACACATGTAATACGTCGTTGTGTTTTCTTCCTTTTAAGGTTAGGTCAGCATCAGAGAAACCTAAACCGTTGTCTGCGGTAAGGCTGGCCATGCAATCTTGGAATTGGTCTGCAGAGGTTTCCTGGGGCACATGGGTTGTCTTCGGGAATTTTATCAATGCTTTAGCGTGCGCCTCAGAGCAAAGCAGTAATGCTAACATGGAGATCTTCGAGGGGGTTTGCCCCAGTTGTTCTACCACGTCGTAATCACTCTTCTTGATTATCTTCAGGATCTCCTCCATCTCTTTCTTAGAGGTCTCCGGGATGACCAAAGGTTGAGCCCTCGTCCTGACGAGCTCATCTTGGGTCCCTTTACCTTTATCTACAGAAGTAGGAGGGACAACAACGGGAATAACAGTTTCTTCAATCAACGGAGTTTCGGCGGAAAGTTTTATTGGTGCAGGATTAACTTTGGCAGCAGCTGAGGGTCCAAAGATTGCCTTTGGGGGGGGCAATCTCTGGAGAAAATATTCTCCCGCTTCGGGTGACCTTGCTTGTACCAGCAATGTTTCCAATGCTGGCCTCTTCTTCATCAGAGCTTCCTTCGGTCACTTCAACTTGTTTAACACCATGGTAGTAGATTTCTCCACCGTAATTCCATGGTATTGACTTGTCAGAACTATAGGGGACAGGCCCAGGCATAGTTATTTTCAAGGGAACAATCTTTGTAGCTGATGTAATCTTAACAGGCTTTCTGACGGCCTTGGAAAGATTGGCGGAAATGGTGATAATTGAAACATCTTCAGTATGGGTTGGAATAGCAGGAATCTTCTCAAACAGAATTTGTTGATTGTCCATCAGGCCTTGGATGCCTTTCTTCAGTAATGGGCAGTCAAATGGCAGAGAGTAACAACAGTAGCAGTCTTCTTTGCATCCCGGGAAAATCCCGGCTCTTAGCAGATTTAACTTGATGGTTAACAGCGGAGTTATCAGGTCATTGACATCAGAAACACACAAATCTTCCTCAATAGCATGGACATTTCGACCATGCTTCGGCATTGGAGCAGATATCACGTTTGGCTTCTCTGGAGCATCGAACTCCACCTCTTTTGCATCTATCAAGTCTTGAATTTTATTTTTTAGCGCCCAACAATCGTTTGTGTCATGTCTGACGCTATCGGAATGGTAGGCGCATTTAGCATTGGGATGATAGTGCGGTGAAGCAGTATTCACAATTTTCGGTGCTTCCCTAATCTTGGTGAGATTCAAATTCAACAAATGTGGAAGAACCTGCGCAGGTGTCATATTGATGCGGGTAAACTGTCGTGGTGGCCGTTCTCCCCATTGCTGTTTAGGTCTGGACTGGTTATTGCGAGGCTAATCATTTGATGGATTCTGGATCATCACGGCCCCCACAGTCGGTCGGCGCTCATTTCTTCCTGCTCCTCTCTGAGAATACACAACAGTCGTTTCCTTCTTCGCCGGAAATGATTTCTTAACAGTTGTAGATGCAGAGGCATCCTTCTGAATCTTCCCATTCTTGATACCGGCTTCTACCCGCTCGCCAGTCAGAATTAATTCAGTAAACCCTGCGGAAGAGCTACCGATCAGATGGTTAAAGAATGGACCAGACAGGGTCCCCAGGAACATATCAACAAGCTCTCTATCAAAAAGAGGTGGTTGTACTCTTCCGGCCAGATCGCCCCACTTCTGGGCATATTCCTTGAATCCCTCACCCGAGGCCATCCCCATACTCTATAGCTGAGTACGGGTTGGTGCCAGGTCAGAGTTATACTGATATTGGCGATAAAAAGCAGCTGCCAGATCCTCCCAACTATGTACCTCTGATCTCTCAAGATTGTAGAACCAATCCAGCTGTGTGCCAGACAGGCTATCCTGAAAGAAATGTACCCAAAGGTTTCTGTCAGATGTGTGAGGTTGGATTCTTCGGACATACGACCTTAGGTGCATCTTCGGGCAAGACAACCCATCATATCTTGCAAAAAATGGCACTTTAAACTTCGGGGGGATCACAATTCCAGCAATTAATCCCAAATCTTCGAAATCTAAGCCGGGAACTCTCTGCAGCTCCATAGCTGCTAACCTGTCCTCCAAACTCTTGTATTTGTCATCGGCTGGCGGGTATTGTTGTTCTGAGTAGTCTTCATCTTCTTCAGCCTCTTCCTCCTCAGCTTCGGATTCAGACGGTACCGCAGCCCCTTTTCCTTTACTGGTTCCTTCTTCAGATGTAGGGGGAAATTCAAGAACTCTTCTGGCTTCACCCTCAAACCTTCTTCCCAGGGTAGCCACCCCGACTCTTTTCTTCTTCTTTTTCACTTGCTCTTTGTTCCCAAGTAGGGCTTTTAGATCCTCTTGACCCTTTGCCAAGGTCATCAGGAGATGTTGAAACTGTGAGTTTTGAGACTGCAAATCTTTGACCGTCTGTTCGAGATCCATCTTACTGAAATAAACAGCAGAAAGATAAGGAAACCTGGTGTGGAGACCTGCTTATGCACATGATGAATGATATGTTTATTTATGCAATGCATTCAAGGATTTAGAAATTCACAATTGTTGCAGACAAAAAGAACACACGTCATATTAATAAGAAGAAATTTTGTTAGTACATAAATGCCCCATGGGCCAAATATTACAAAAACTTCTCATGGTAAAAAGACGTTGCGCATCCTTTTTGGCGCGATGTAGGTGTTGAGGGTTTCTTCCTCATGGAGTCGGCGGGTAAGCTCCAAAACCTTCTTCTCACTGGCGTAGAAGTTGGCTTCAAAAGTATTCCGTTCCTCCTTGAGTTGGATCCAACTCTTCTACATCTCCTCCCATGACGTTGGCATGTCAGGATATAAGATGGTGTAGGGAACCTCACCTTCCTTAACGGGCTCTTTAATCACAGGGAGAATATGAGGGTAAGGCATCATTAGACTCTGGGCTCGGGTTCGTACCCACTTGAGATAAGGCTCAAGAGGGATGGAATTCTTGTGCCCCAGTGTCTTGTTGTCTACCTTGTTAGGCATCCTCCAAGCTCTGATGAATCTTTGGCGAAGTCCTTGCGCATCATTGTCGAAGTCAAAAACTATGTCAGGAATCAGCATGTCATGAGGGCCATCCCTCCGTGCATATCCAAATTGTCTCAAAGCTACACAAGGGTTGTAGGTAATGCCTTCTCTAATACCAAGCAATGGAACATTAGGGAACTCTCCACAACGATCGACGATGATGACATTTTCTCTGGACCGAGAACACCAATGTACATCAGAATGTGTGAGGGTCATCAACCGTTGTGACCACCTTAGGCCTTGCTCATTCTTCAAAACAGATTGTGAAAGGTGCGAAATAAACCACCTTGCAAGGAGAGGAGTGCAGCACATGAGAACACCTCTCTTTCTCATTGTTCGTGTGTAAAATGAGTGGAGGATGTCCCCAAGCAATGTTGGTATTGGATTCCTGGATAAGAAGATCTTGACGGTGTTGACATCTATAAGCTGGTCAGGATTTGGGAACAAGACCAACCCATAAAGGAGGAGTGCCACAATTTCTTCAAAGGCTTGTAGATCCAAGGAATTCCAACACTCTTGTGCCTTCTCAAACAAGAATTTTGCCAAGAAGCCTTTGACACCGCTTCTAGTTTCCCAATGCCCCTTGATGTCAGATGGTTGCAAGTGTAGTGCTTGAGCAACATCTTCAGGCTTTGGTTCCTTTTCCGTACCGTTGAAAGGTAGTTGATTAAAATAGGAATTCTCAGGAGTTGAGAAAATTCCTCCAAAGTGGGCACCAATTGGTAGTCGGGGAAAGTGAAACAGTGGTGAAGGGGGTCAAAGAACTGGAACAACACCTTTACCATGTCCTCTTCAACGCTGGTGTTGACTAGGCTGAGCAGTCTACCATGTCTTTCACTGAAGGGAGAGCTTTCTGGAATTCTGGATGTGAGCTCCTTGAGTTGAGGAGGGATTCTCACAAGGTTAACTTGGATAGTTTTCCTGCGAAGAATTTCCATGACCTACAAAATAAGAACAAAGATGAAGATCCAAACCCTTGAAATGGTTAGCGGATGCATATGATGCTTTATGATGTTCATGATGTATGCACAAAACATATGTACAAGCAATTCACACCAAAACCCTAGTTTCAGGCTTGCATGGGGTTTCATAGGTAAGTACCCTCTTGAGTGTAGTTGGCTTAAAAACCTGTCCTATAAATAGTAACCGGGTTCTAAGGAGCTCAATATCATTGGATTGTTTTCCATGTTCATTGTTTTGGTTTATCCACTTAACTAGCAACCAAAATATTCCAAGAAAACAACCCTCAATGAGTGTAGTATCGAGTATCTACCAACTTCGGACTGCACCAAAGCCGGTCATCTCACTACCCCTAATAAAAGGCCAAGATGGTCAAGTAAGGTTCTAGGTCATTAGTGCTTAGTAACATCACTCAGCGGCCCCGTACTCTCCTTGATTGAACTCAAGGGTTACCGGTACTCACAAATATGTCGCACTAATATAGCTATTGCTTCAACCGTGTCGGTATACCCCGCACAGTTTCCACAACGTATTGCTATCTATGAATGTTTCCCAAATCCGGGTGTAGGATTTCAAGCCCAAACAAGAGAACCACAAAGGTAAAGCAATCAAAGCAAACAATTAATCATGCAAGAGGGTGATCTAAAACCCTAAGGTAACCCCACTTTTAAACAATCCCCAGCAGAGTCGCTAGTTCTGTGATACGGTGGGAGAACTGACTTGAGTTTTTGCGTTTGTTTTTGCACTTGTTCGGTTTAGCAAGAGTCGCCACCGACTTTTTATTTTATCCTAAAGGAAAGGTTAAAAAGCACAGGAAAAACCTTTTGAGATGTTTCGTGGGTTCGGGGGGTAGATTATGAAAAGGGAAGGTATTAGCACCCTTTTCATCCATGGTTATCCATGGGCTCTTAGTTACTTGGTTTTAGATTACTTGCCTTTGATTTTCAATTTCTTGAAATGGTGTGTGTGTGTTTTGAAAATGTTTTTTGAAGAAGATTCCTTGTCTAGGCAACCATTGTAATGACTCGTGTTTGAGTGTTTTACAAAGGTGTGTATCTTTTTGAAAATATGTTTCAAATGTTTTTGGAAGTTTGTTTTGAAAGTGTTTGTGAAGTGGGTTTTGAAAAGTAGGCAAGTGTTTTTTTGCAAGTTTGATCAAGTAACTAAGAGTTTGACTACCACTAAATTTACTCAAAGGTTTTTTCTTATGTTTTAACCCTTTTAACAATTTTGTTCCACCATTGTATTTGGTGGACAATCTTGCATTAGGATGTTTAACGGGACAGGCGCGGGTCATCGTATGGACCATGAATGCAATGGTGCCAAGCGTCTTTGGCAATTTTGCTTGAAAGGGACTATGATCATTTCGTTTAGGAAACTTTCGAAAGCGTCATTGAGGGACTTAGGATCATTTGAATTGTTTTGCCAAAGATACTCAACGTGCAAGCATGGCCCATTTTGGAAGGCAACAAGCGGGATTACCCTAGGGGTGCAAGTGTGATTGTGTAATTATTTCATGCATTTGTTTTTGTGTTAGGTTATCTAGCGTTTGATTTTATGTACATACAACCCTAGATCTATCATGGCATAATTCGAAAGCGATAAATTGCGGGAATTTAAAGTCCTAAACTATTACAAATGAGTATCCGGGGATGGGGGTACAATTATTTGCGAATGGAGGATGAGACTTATAGGGGAGTAGTATCCAAATATTTACAACCAAATCGAATCAATCGCAATCTCAAATGTAAAGTAATAGCAATGTAAAAAGGGACAAGCAAATGTATCAATGTATAAGAAAGATAAAATATGTATTGTAAATGTGTATATGATTTATTTACAAGTGAGAATGATGTTTATCTTAATAAAAAATTAAGTATTGCTTATTTATTTTGTATGGTTATCTTTTGTATTTTTGTTAATATGTACAAAACAAAAGATTTTAATAAAAGAAAAGAAAATGTTTTAAGTTCTATTTTTTTATGAATTAATATTTTATATACAAAAAAGGTTATCTAATTCTAAATTCAATTCTCATGTATTTTTAAGTAACTAAAATAAAAAAGTAATTAAACAGGTTTTGTATAAAAAGGAGTCAATGTATTATTTAATTTATGAACAAAATTGAATTATGTTATAAAAGAAAATCAAAGAGTTAATAAAATGTGATGTAAAAAAAAAGGTGTTAGTTTATTTAACAAAACAAAAAAATATGGTATGTAAAAAAAGAATTAGTTAGTTTGAAGAATAAAAAAAGCTAAAGGGTTAAATGGGCCTTATGGGGGGTTTATGGTCCAATCAAAACGCAAAAGGCTGAGACAAGGGGGGTGCCAATTGAAATGGGCTTAAGGCAAACGAAAAGGGCAAGGCCCATGACACTTCACCAGATTTTGTTTTAGGGTTTCAGAGTGTTTGTTCATTTGGGACATAAGGGTTACAGCAAGCTACAGCGTGGCGCTGTTCACTTCGTCTTCGTTCTCCTTCATCGTCCCTTTGAGCCAAGTCCTGAACTCCTCTCCATCCCTGGACGTCAAGCGCCATCGCTACTTCCTCTTCCCTCCATGGATTGTTCAGTGATGTTGTACACAGGTAATGATTTCGTTCTTTGGGTTTTAGAAATTCTATCGCATGTTTTATTATGGATTCTGATTTTAGGTCTTTTTGTTCATATGAGAGGTGGAAGGAGGGAGAAGAAATACTACCTTTGTTGGAGACGGAGGAGGACGGTGGTTTGGAGGTGCTTTGGACGGCCAGGCGGAGGAACGTGATGCGCGAGTTTGCTCTTCCCGGTATTTTGTATTTGCTTTTTGGTTTGATGATGAAGGTACTGAAAACCTAGCTTTGACACTTCTTTCTCTCTTCTGTTTGCTTCGTATGCTAGTTGAAATGTTGGTTTCGTTGCTTGAGGGTGAACTTTACAGTTCTGAGAGCTCGTTTGGCTTGATTGAATCTGAGTTGCTTGGCTTCATCTGTTTCACTCCTTTTCCTCTCTTTTACTTGCCCCTGAGATGCTTGTATGCTAGCCCTTCTAATATGCTTGCTTGATGAAATGCTGATATTGATTTGAATATTTCTCTTCCTCGCTTCTGTATGCTGGCTTTGATGATTTTTGCCCAGTGATGAATCACAGTTCTGAGGGCTTGGTTACTTCAGTATGCTTATATGTTGATATGCTGAGATATTTGGTATGTTGTGTTGGATTGATTCTGGTTTTGGAAAGGGCTTTGAAGGTTGAGCTTGTAGTTCTGGTTTGGGGTTACAGGCTTTGTATGCTTGAAAACAGGTTATAGGCTTGAGGGCCTTGAGGTTATGGCTTTTGTTGAGGCTTCAGGCTTGATGACAGTTTACAGGTTTAATGGTGCAGGTTTAGGCTTGAAGCTTTAAAAGGCTTCGGGCTTTTTTATATTTGATACAGTTTGTGGCTTTTGTTTCTGGTTTTTGAGGCTTGATGAACTTGGAGGCTATTAGGCTTTGTGTGGCTTCTGAGATATATCTTATGCAGGTTGATGGCTTTTTGTTTTATATCTTCCAGGGTCTTGGCCTTGTGGTCTTTGAAAGGCAGGAGCTGTTATATTTTTTGTATATTCGTTCTTTTTGAACTTGGTCAATGCTTGGACAGGTTTGCAAGGCTTGAGGTTTTCACTCTTTATGCTCTCTTCTGCTGTATGCCTTCTGCCTCCTCTCTCTATGTGCTCTGATACATCCTGTTTATATCTTCTTTTTATCCTTTAGCCTGCTGTACTGTAAGCTCCTTTCTTCTCTCCTTCTCTCTCCAGATTAAAGAAAGCATTTTTATTGCTTAATTTTGTCTTTTCTGAAAAAGCAATTGGCCTAGGAAGATGATGTATTCTGAACATTGCTTGCACTTGTCCCTTTTCCTCTGCATATTTTCCATGTTTCTTGCATACTTTGTGTACTTTATTGACAGCTTTTTGGAGTTTGATATCTTTTGGTAACCTTGGACAATTTTTGACAGCTTTTGGCTTAGTTTGAAATTGTGATTCAGTTTGCCTTTATACTTGTACATGCTGTTTGGAAACTTGGTTGACAATTTTTTGATTTATGCAGTATGTTTGAAAATTTGAATTTGTTTATTTCACATTTTTGCAAGACATTCTATCCCTCTTTGTGAACCGAGAGCAATCTCATGATTTGCAGAGAGGGCAAACTGATTTCGGCCAGTTGCTTTTAATGATGAATCCAATTTTTATCTGCTTTTAATTTCATTTCATCTGCTTTTGACTTTTTCTTTTTCTTTGTTTTGTAGATGAAAAATAATTGAGCAACAAGGGAGCATTGGATAGAAGATGAAGACTTAGGAATTTTAGGACATAGTTTTATTTTCCTTTTAATCATTGTAACATTATTATTGTAAATATTTTGTAAACAATTACTGTATTTAAATAACAATTGTACAAATAATTAAAGATAAATAAAAAAGTCTTTTTATTGACATTCATTTTTAATTCTTCTTCAAATTTTTATTTAATTGTTTATAATTCTTAAATTATAATAAAATGGAAATAAATTCCAATTATTATAACTTAAAATAAATAAACAATTGATAAACACTGTGGTCTTAGCATCAATCAATAATAAACCCAGTGCTTCAATTATCCAAAGCAATGCACAGTTAATCAAACAAAACGTCCACATGCCTTTTCTTTTAATGATTTAATCAAACATTGTAAGCTCCCAATCAGAAACCTCAGTCCATATTCCTGAGTAAATTGAACAGTACTGTAGAATTAATTCTTTCTGAGAATGCGCACACAAAACCCTAATTCTTGATTAAATGTTAGAGAAGCGTCCGCCTGATCAAAACCTGAGCCAACTCAACCAAACCCTAAGCAATCTGCTTGAACTGTTTTAAAATCAATGACAACCCTAAATTTTGTCTGACTGACAAGAAAAGTCTGTTTGACCGATTCTTGAGCCAGTCTGAAAAATCAGGAAAAGCCCGAAGCCGTGATTTCTTGTGGAAAAAGAGGAGGGAAAATTTTGGGGTACAACAGTGGGTACACTTGCAGGTACAGTTACTGGTATAGGTGTAATCTTCGGGATGGCCGCGGGTCCAAAGACTGTTGTTGGAGGAGCAATCTCTTGAGAAAAGATTCTCCCACTACGAGTAATTTTGATTGTTCTGTAAATTTTACTGACGTCGGGATTGTCTTCCTTAGAGCTTTCTTCTTCAATGGTATGTTTAATCTGTTTGACACCATGGTAGTAGATTTCTCCACCATAGTTCCATGGTACCATTTTATCGGTTTTGTACGGGGTTGGCCCGGGCATTGTTATCTTCAACGGAGTAGTTACTGGAGCAGATGTAATCTTAATGGGTTTTTTAGGAACCCTTGAAGGATTGGCGTATACAGTTATTATTGAAACTTCTGAAACTGGAATGGGTGAAATGGGAGCTTTCTCAAACAAAATTTCCTTGTTATCAATCAGTTGTTGGATTCCTTTCTTCAACAAAGGACAGGAAAATGGGGAGGACAAGCAAGCATGACAATCTTGGTCACATCCTGGGAACACCCCAGCTTTTAACAAATTCAACTTGATGGTTAGGAGAGGAGTTGACAGTTCATCCACAGTAGAAACAAACAGATCTTCTTCTACAGCATTGGCATTATGCCCATGCCTTGGCATCGGGGCGGAGATAACATTCGGCTTTTCAGGAGCTTTAAATTCAACTTCCTTTGCGTCAATCAGATCTTGAATCTTATTCTTCAGGGCCCAACAGTTGTTGGTGTCGTGCCCTAGACTTTCTGAGTGGTACGCGCATCTGGCGTTGGGATGGTAATATGGAGAAGTAGTATTAGGATTTTTAGGGGCTTCCTTTAGCATGGCCAAATTCAACTTCAAGAGATGGGGTAAGACTTGAGCAGGAGTCATGTTTATCTTGGTGAATTTCCTTACAGGCCTTTCCACTCTTTGCTGGTTATTCCTCGGCTGATCATTTATCGGCTGGTTGTTTCTCGGTTGGTCTGGCGCAAACTTCTGAATCATAACGGCCTCCACAGTTGGTCGTCTTTCAATTCTTCCCTGATTTCTCTAGGCATAGACAGCAGACACTTCCTTCTTTCTAGTGAAGGGCTTTTTTGCAACAGCAGAGGTAGATGCATCTTTCTGAATTTTCCCGCTTCTAATATCGGCTTCCACCCTCTCGCCAGTTAGAATCAACTCAATGAAACCTGTAGAGGAGATTCCAATCAGGTGATTAAAGAAAGGACCTGACAGAGTCCCCAAGAACATGTCCACTAGCTCTCTTTCAGATAAAGGTGGTTGCACCCTTCCGGCCAAATCCCTCCATTTTTGGGCTTAGTCTTTGAAATCTTCATTGGTAGCCATGGCCATACTCTGTAGCTGAGTACGGGTTGGCGCCAAGTCGGCATTATATTGATACTGTTTATAGAATGCGGCTGCCAAATCTTCCCAATTATGCACATCAGACCTCTCCAACTGGTAAAACCAATCCAGCTGGGTTCCTGATAGACTATACTGGAAAAAGTGGACCCACAAGTCTTTGTCAGAAGAATGTGGTTGAATTTTCCGGACATAAGATCGTAGGTGCATCTTCGGGAAAGACACTCCATCATACTTAGCGAACAGTGGCACTTTAAACTTAGGAGGGATTACAATTCCAGACACCAGCCCTAACTCCTCAAAGTCCAGCCCTGGTACTCTCTGTATCTCCATAGCAGCTAGACGTTCTTCCAGGTTTTTGTATTTGTCATCGGCCGGAGGGTACTGTTGTTCGGAGTAGTCCTCATCTTCCTCTTCTTCTGCTTCTTCCTCAGAATCAGATGGTACTTCCGTTTCTTTTCCCATTCTTACCCCTTCATCAGATGTTGATGGGAATTCCAAAGTCCGTCTGGCTTGTCCTTCAAACCTTCTTCCCATGAGAACCACACCAGCCCGCTTCTTCTTCTTTTTCTATTTCTCTTTCTCTAGTAGAGTCTTGAGCTCCTCCTGCCCCTTAGCCAAGGTCAAGAGTAGTTGTTGAAATTATGAATTTTGAGCTTGCGAATCTTTGACCGTTTGTTCAATATCCATCTTGCTGAAATAAACAGCAGAGAGATGAGGAAACTTGGTGTGAAGACTTGTTTATGCATATGATGAATGATATGTATTCATGTAATGCTTTCAAGGATTCAGAAATTCAAATTTGTTTAAACAAAAAAGAAAACACACGTCATATTAATAAGATAGAATTTGTTAGTACATCAATGCCCCATGGGCAAAATAATACAAAATTCTAAGGTAAAAAGACGTTGTGCATCCTTTTTGGTGCAATGTAGATGTTGAGAGTCTGCTCTTCGTGAAGTTGACGAGTGAGTTCCAAAATCTTCTTCTCACTTGCGTAGAATAGGGCTTCAAAAGTATCACGCTCTCCCTTGAGCTGTATCCAACTCCTTTGTAGATCTTCTAGTGATGTTGGCATGTCAGGATGTAGGAGGGTGTATGGAACCTCACCTTCCATAACAGGCTCTATAATCATTGGGAGAATGTAGGGGTAAGGCATCATAAGACTTTGGGCGCGGGTTCGTACCCATTTGAGGTAAGGCTCAAGAGGGATGGAATTCTTGTGTCCCAAGGTCTTACTGTCCACCCTATTGGGCATCCTCCAAGCTCGGATGAACCTTTGTCAGAGTCCTCGGTCGTCGTTGTCGAAGTCGAAAACCAAACCTTGAATCAGCATGTCATGTGGGCCATCCCTTCGGGCATAACCAAACTGTCTCAGAGCCAAGCAGGGGTTATAGGTGATGCCTCCCCTAATGCCAAGTAGAGGGACATTAGGAAATTGTCCACAACGGTCAATGATGATAACATTCTCTTTTGATCGAGAACACCAATAGATATCTGAATGGGTAAGAGTCATCAATCGTTGTGACCACCTCAAACTTTGCTCATTCTTCAAGACTGATTGGGGAAGATAAGAAATAAACCATCTTGCCAGTAGAGGAGTGCAACACATGAGAACACCTCTTTTCCTCATTGTACGAGTGTGAAAAGAGTGGAGGATATCCCCAAGCAATGTAGGCACCGGGTTGCGAGTCATGAAGATTTTGACAGCACTCACATCTATGAGTTGGTCAGGGTTAGGGAACAATACCATCCCATAGATGAGAAGTGATACAATCTCTTTAAAAGCTTGCAAGTCTATAGAATTCCAATAGCTTTGGGCCTTCTCAAACATAAACTTTGACAAGAAGCCTTTGACACCACTTCTAGTTTCCCAATGTGTTGTGACATCAGATGAGTGCAAGTGTAAGGCTTAAGCAATCTCTTCTGGCTTTGAATCTCTTTCCGTACCGTTGAAGGGTAGTTGATTGAGAATAGGAATCCTAAAGAGTTGAGAAAATTCCTCCAAAATAGGCACAAGTTGGTAGTCAGGAAATATAAAGCAATGATGCAAAGGGTCAAAGAACTGGAAGAGAACTTTCAGCATATCCTCCTCAGTGTTGGTGGTGACCAAGTTGAGCAGACGACCATGTCTCTCGGTGAATGGATAATTCTTAGGAATCCTTGAAGCTAGCTCCTTGAGTTGTGGAGGAATTCTTACAAGGTTGATTTGAACAGTTTTCCTGCGAAGTGAATCCATAACCTACAAAACAGGAACAAATATGAATCTAAAAATCCTTGAAAGGGTTAGTGGATGCATATGATGCTTCATGATGTTCATGATGTTATGCACAAGTATATGTACAAGCAAATCACACAAGTTCCTAGTTTAGGCTTGCATGGGGTTTCATAGGTAAGTACCCTCTTGAAGTTTAGTTGGCTCAACCTGTCCTAGAAATAGTAACCGGGTTCTAAGGAGCTCAATATCATTGGATTGTTTCCTTGTTCATTGTTTCAATTCAGCCTATTTACTGGCGACCGAAATATTCTTAGGAACCAACCCTCAATGAGTGTAGTATCGAGTATCTACCAACTTCGGACTGCACCAAAGCCGGTCATCTCACTACATCCTAAAAGGCCAAGTTGGTCAAGTAAAGGTTCTAAAAGTCCATTAGTGCTTCATGACATCACTCAGCGGCCCTGTATTCTCTTTGATTGACTCAAAGGCTACCGGTACCCACAAATATGTCGTACTAATATAGCTATTGCTTAGACCATATAGGTATACCTCGCACAGTTTCCGCAACGTATTGCTATTTGCCTATGAATGTTTCCCAAATCCGGGTAGAGGATTCAAACTCAAACAATAAAACCAAAATGTAAAGCATACAAGTCAAGCAAGATAAGCATGTAAAGGTGATCTAAAACCCTAAGGTAACCCCACTTTTATATTTTCCCCAGCAGAGTCACCAGTTCTGTGATGCGGTGGGAGAACTGACTTGAGGTTTTACGTTTGTGTTTGCAAATGTTGCGGTTAGCAAGAGTCACCACCGACTTTTCTTTTATCCAAAAGGAAAGGTAAAAAAGCACAGGAAAGACCTTTGAGATGTTTTCTTGAGTTCGGGGGGTAGATTATGAAAAGGGAAGGTGTTAGCACCCTTTTCATCCATGGTTTTCCATGGGCTCTTAGTTACTTGTTTAGATCACTTGCTTTGCTTTTTCAATTGTTTGAAATGGTGCTTTGTGTGGTTTTGAAAGTATTTTGAAAAGAGGCCTTTGTTTAGGCAATCTTTGTAATGATTCTTGTTCGTAAGAATGTATAACAAAGATGTTTGTCTTTTGAAAAATGTTTCAATGTTTTGAAAGTTGTTTGGAAATTGTTTTGAAATGTGTGTGTGTTTGTTTGAAAATAGCAAGGATTGTTTTTTAAACGATCAAGTAACTAGAATCTTATCTACTTACTCAAAAGTCTTTCCTATACATTTTTATTCCTTTGATATTGTTGACCTACTATTGTTTTAGTAGACAAACCTATCTTTGGATGTTAAACGGGACGGGCGTGGGTCATCGTATAACCATGATAGCAATGGGGCCAAGTATCTTAGCTTGTTTGAGGGACTAAGATCATCTTTGTTTAGGCAACCTTTTGATAGCGTCATCGAGGGACTATGATCTTTTGTTTTGTTTTGTTTTGCCAAGATACCTAGCATGCATACCATGGCCATTTTTAAGGAAACAAAGTGGGTGAAATCCTAGAGGTGCTTGTGTGAGATGTGTTGTTATTTTCCATGCATTTTGTTTGTCTTGTATTAGGTCATGCTATTTGTTTGATTCTTGTCTTATCATACAAACCCTAGTTTACTAAACATGTATATAATGCGATAAATTGCGTAAAGTAAATCTAAGCTATTACAACAATATTATAGGAGGGGGGTACAAGTTTTGAATGGGGGGTATTGCTCAAAATAAAATCCTAATTTACTATTACAACCCAATTGAATTTATTGTACAATAAATAAATAAACAAATATTTAAATACGCAATAAAAATGTAAATATGCAAAAATGTTTTGTAATTGTTTTATGTATGAGAAAATAACATTATCTAATTCCTAAAAATAAGAAAAAATAATATTATTATTTTTGAAAGGGGAAACCCTAGTTTTGTTTTAAAAGAAAATATATGTTTTCTAATATTTATTTATTCATTTTTACTCAAGAAAAATAAAATAAAATTATATACAATATTAAAAATTAAATATGTATGAAAATAAATATTTAATGTGTAGAATAAAATAAAATTTTAAGTATTTTTATTATTATTTACAAGTTTATTTAAGAAAATAAGTTTTATAAACCTAATAAACTAATTTTATGCCAAAAAAAATAATAAAAATAATAAAATAAAAATGCAAAAAATCAAGAAAATATTTTTGGGATTTTTTAATGTACAGAAAAAAATAATAATAAAGTCAATAATCACAAAAGAAATAAAAAATATGCAAAATATAAAAAATGGGCCAAGGGGTGCAAATAGGAAACAGGGGGTGTGAAAAGTAGCCAGCCCAAGGCCCAGGTCCAGGTCAGCTTCGTCCCTGACCTCCAGACAACAAATCTGCGCGCGCTTGCCTTCAAATCCTGTTCTTGCTCATGCTTGCATAAAATCAAAAACTCATAACACAAAAATTATAGCTTATGAACTCACGATTCCAATGATATAAAATTCATGACCTAACTCTAAAAGACCAAGGAGAATTTTAATGGCCCTAAATTCTGACCTAGTTTTTTCAGCATGTTCATCAACAAAATACTCTTAGCTCAGTTAATATAAATGGAAAGTATGCATATGTACAACTCAAGCATGTTAAGGACTACATCTTTGCTTCACAAATCGTGATCTAAGGATGCCTAAATAGAGAGATAGAAACTTGAAAAATACCTTGTTCAGTTGAGTTTGGATATGGCAATGTGGGGACTTTGAGTGAGGCCTGAAGTTCTTGTGAGCTTCCTTGAAGTTCCCTCAAGCTTCTCCAATGCTCAGCTTGCCTTGTAGATGCTTGAATCTTGCTGCACGAGTCAACCTGCAAACCTTCAAAATTAAAATGGTGAAGCTTGAAACAGGGCACACAGTTGCAAGACAAGGGCCTAGACAGTTTAGGTGTGATGTATGGAAGGTGTTTCAAGGGTTGAATCAAGAAACGCACGAGCCAATATTGATTTGGCTTGAGATTTGCAGAAGCTGCCCTGTTTTGGGCAGAAATGTGGTTTTTTATGTTTTGGAGTGTTTTAGATGTTAGAAATTCGTGCTTAGGCTTGTTACAATGTTCTGAAGTTGTTTGAAATGATACAAAGTCTTCTCTTTATCAGATGGCCAAGCTTCCTTGACTTTTGCAAGTTTGCTTGCTTTTGAAGAAAGTTGGAAGTGACAATGCAAAAGCTTGTATTTGCTAGCTTATGGACTTCATAGAGTTGGTACAAGTTGCCTGATAACTGTGGATCTTGTTTGCAACAAAAGATCAGGTCCATGGCTCAAGAAATATAAAGTTGGAAAAAGCAAGCTTTATGAAAATGGTATTGAGAACTTTATGCCATAAATGGATTAATTCTTTGTGCAAAGCTCCAAAGGTCAGAATAAAGCGAATATCCAATGTCTTAGCATTCAATTTTGGAGTGTAGAAGGGATTAGGACCTGTAATAACAAGTACAAGCATGTTTGAAACTGATTTGCAACTTGTAACATTGTGAAAATGCCTTGCACAAAAGTGATAAATTGCCATTTTCCTTTCTTCGATTCTCCCTAACCACAAATGATCTTGGAGATTTCTTTGACATTTTGGAAAGCTTGTGAAATGCTCTACAATCCATCTTTGAAATGGATTTTGATATTATTCTTGGAACTAGGTGAAAAGTTGCCATGAATTTAGGTCAAAAATCTGCCTAAACTAGGGCAAAATTTCACTAAGTTAAAAAGTTTATGGACCCCTATTCACAAAATCATAACTTGAGATCCAAGCATCTTTTAGGAAAACTTTGTGAATCAAAGTTGTATATTTCATGGAGGAGTACAACTTTTATGTTGGAAGTTTTCTTTGAATCCAATTGCATCATGGTGAAAAAATTTTGGAAAGTTGGGAAAAAATAAGAAATTTTCCATAACTTGGAAAAATTCTAAGTTATGAAAATTTTCAAATTAAAACCCTAATTTGCAATTTTAGGTTTCTTGGTCAACAAGTTTCACATTTTGACATATCTTGATGAATTATGACCCTTGGCATTTGATTTTGACCAAAAAGTCAAAGTTTGACTTTTCAATGTACAGTTGATTTTTTGATCAGTTGACTAGAAAATTCATCTGTCAATCCTATGCATTTGAGATCTTTTGAACTATGTGATTAGGTCAAGATGATGCTATTGAGTCCTTGAAATCATGCTTGAACCCAATTGGTCATTGGCTAGTTTAAAAATCAGAAATTGCCCTTTCTCAGTCAAAACCCTAATTTTGACCATTTTGCCCTTTTGATGATCTGATCAAATTTCTTGAGGAGTTGTGATCCAAACTTGATCAAATGGTACATATGAGCCTGTAATGTTGTTGTGGATCAAAAATTATGAAGTTTGACTGTAAATTGGCCATGGTTGACTTTTTCCCTAGTACAGTTGATTTTTAGGTCAACTGTCCAATTGACTGGGCAAAAATGTGATTCAAGGCTTGAAACTTGGTATAAGCAATCTTAGGGGTACAATATGGTGTATGAAAGTCACATGAAGCATTGATGGTCCAAAATACTTGTCCAAACTCAAACCCTAATTTCAGGCTAGCAGTGCAAGATGAGGTCTTGAGCTGAGCAAACCCTAATCTTGTATGGAGTCCAAGAAGTCTTGTGAGGAAAAATCTTGATAATATGAGAGGGAAAATTTTGGGGTACAACAGGCGGCGTGAACTTCCCGTCACGAATCGGGCATTTTACCATAGTGGCACGAAGACTATGAAGCTCAGTCGAGTTATCTACGTCGGGATGAGGGTACGCTCATTAACAGAGTGGAGCCTCGCCCCTTCTGAATACTTTGGGTTCTATGCTTGTGCCTAGGCGCGCACATGTGTTCGGGCTCAAGTGAGTCTATTTTGTCGACCGAACCTGCCGACTGCTCAGTGTTTTTAACTGTAGTATTGTTTTAGCTTTTCAGTGTTCCATGATCGAACGAGTTTTTCCCTTGTAAGTTCTACAAGTAATACGCTATGGGTTCCCATTTTGGCATAGACGCGATAAGGACCTTCCCAGTTCACTGCGAGCTTTCCCTTGCGAGATTCTTTGCGATTTCTCTTCAAGACAAGGTTGCCGAACTCGAACTCTTGACGTATCACCTTGGCGTCGTAGCACATGGCTATTTTTTGTTTGAGCGAGGCCTCTTGCAGGGCCGCTCCCGTTATGATTTATTCCACTAGATCCAGTTCTTCTCTAAGGGCGACATCATTCATCTCCTCGTCGAGAGGTGCCTCGGTCCATCTTGAAGGTTCCTCGATTTCTAAGGGGATAACAGCCTCCGTCCCATATGCTAACCGGAACATAGACTCCCCAGTAGACGAGTGAGTGGTCGTTCGATACGCCCAGAGCATGTTGTGTAGCTCTTCGACCCATCGTTTCTTGGTTTTGTCCAACCTTCGCTTGAGGCCTCTGAGTATCACCATGTTGGCGGCCTCGGCCTGGCTTTTGGTCTGGGGGTGCTCGACGGAGGCGAAATGTTGGGTCGTGCCAAGTTTGGTGACGAATTCATGGAAGGTGTGATTCGTGAACGGGGTCCCGTTGTCGGTGACTATCGCTTGTGGGATGCCAAAACGAGCCAGAATATTTCTTTTGTAGAAGCGAAGGATGTTTTGGGCAGTGATTTTGGCCAAGGCTTCGGCTTCTATCCCCTTGGTGAAGTAGTCGACCGCTACTATCAGATATTTTTTCTAATTGGTTCTGACCATGAACGGGCCGAGGAGGTCTAATCCCCACCAGGCGAAGGGCCGGGGAGAGGAGAGGGATTTGAGCTCGCTAGGAGGAGCTAAATGCATGTCCCCATGTCTTTGGCAATTATCGCATTTCTTCACGTGTTCTCTTGCATCATGCTGCATGGTGGGCCAGTAGTATCTCGCCCGTAAGGATTTCCTCGCGAGGGATCTTCCGCCCAGATGCTGATTATTGATGCCCTCATGGATTTTGAGCAGTATGCGTTTCGCTGTGCTTCGATCAACACACTTGAGGAGTGGGATGGAAAATCCTCTTTTGTAAAGTTTGCCCTTGATTAAGACATACGAGCAAGCCCTTCATCTGATAATGATTGATTCTTTCGGGTCGTCGGGGAGTTTTCTTTTAGTGAGGTAATCGTGTACGGGGGTCATCCAACAATCGTTGTCCCTGATGGTGAATACTCCTAGGTTGGCAGATGGTTTCTGGGGACCGAGGAAGTATCTCTTGCATTACAGATTTATTTCTTCCCTTCTTCTTTGTGCTCTCCAATTTGGATAAAACTCCTACGCGGGCATTATGATCACGGGGAACGTGTTCAACATCTACAGACCTGAATTTCTTCTTTTCCTCCTGAACCAGGGCCCAATATTCAGCGAGTTGGTCGTTTTTGACCTGATATTCACCTCAGACTTGCGAGGCAACCAGCTGAGAATCGGTTAAGATTTTTACTTCCTCGACTCCTAGATCTTCGGCTAGTCATAAGCCTACAAGGAATGCCTCGTATTCGGCTTTAATGTTGGAGGTCGAAAAAGACAGGGCGAGGGAAACTTTGACCAGAGTCCCTTCCTTGTTCTCTAGTATGATGCTCGTGCCGCTTCCGGTCGCACTGGAGGCGCCGTCGACGAAGATCGTCCAGCGGCGCGAGCCTTCTGGATCTCCGAGCGAGGTCATTTCTGCTACGAAGTTGGCCAAGGCTTGAGCCTTAAGGGATTTCCTACTTTCATACTGGATATCAAATTCAGAGAGTTCCAAAGACCACTTCAGCATTCTACCGGCCATGTCTGGCCTTCCGAGGAGCTGTTTTATTGGTTGATCCGTTCGGACCACTATCGTGTGGGCCCGGAAGTAGTGTCTTAGCCTCCTCACAGCATTAACGAGGGCCAGGACTACTTTCTCGATTTGTTGATATCGCGCTTCCAAGCCTTGCAAGGCCTTGCTCGTGAAATAAATTGGCCTTTGTTCCTCTGGAGTCTCCCTTATTAGTGTCGCGCTTATTGCCTCTGAGGTGACAACTAGATAAAGGTAGAGGACTTCGTCTTTCCCGGGCCGGGATAAGACGGGCCGCTGTGAGAGTACTCTTTTCAGATGGACGAGGGCTCGCTCGCATTCGGTTTCCATTCGAAGGTGGCTTCCTTGCGCAGGAGTTTGAACAATGGAAGCGGGTGCTGGGCGGATTTTGCCACGATCAAGAAAGAGAAGTGAGCATGCCGTTTAAGATCTGGATGGATTTCTTCGAGGTGGACGTCAAAAATTTGGAGAAGGCCCGACATTTTTCGGGGTTTACCTTGATGCCCCGTTCTGTCAGATATAACCCGAGGAACTTTCCTGCCCGTACGCCGAAGGTGCATTTTTCTGGGTTGAATCGCATCCGGCACTTTTGGGCTTGCTCGAACACCTTTATCAAATGGGCGGCATGGTCGAGCTCTTCAGTGGACTTGACGATCATGTCATCCATATAGACTTCGAGCATGTCGCCTATTTCGTTGCAAAAGACTTTGTTCATCATAAGTTGGTAGGTAGCGCCTGCATTTTTCAGGCCGAAGAGCATTACATTGCAGTAATAATTGCCCAACTCGGTCATGAAAGCGGAATATTTTTTGTCCATTTTTGCCATGGGAATCTGGTTGTAACCAGAGTATGCGTCCATGAAAGATAACAGTTTAAAATCGGCCGAATTGTCGACCAGTTTGTCAATATTGGGGAGGGGATAAGCATCTTTCGGGCAAGCCCGGTTAAGATCAGTATAGTCAATGCATATTCGCCATTTTCCATTATATTTTTTAACGAGGACTACATTTGAGAGCCAGGTTGTGTACTGGGCTTCAGAAATAAAATGTTCCTCTAGGAGGTCTTTTACAACTAATTTAGTAGCCTTTGACTTCTCAATCGACTACTTTCTTCTGTGTTGTGCGACCGCCTTGATGGTGGGATCAATGGTTAGGTGATGGCATGCGATCTCATGGTCTAAACCGGGCATCTCGACTGCGCTCCAGGCAAAGAGATCAGCATTTTCCTGCAGGAAAGCTTTGAGTTACCTTTTTGCCAGGTCGGGGAGGTCTGCTCCGATCTTTACTCCCCTGGTGAAGTCTTCTCCGAGGGGAACCAGCTCGAAGTCGCCGTCCGAGATAGGTCGTGCGTGATTCGAGAGCTTGCTGTGGCCAGCAGAGGAGGTTGACCCTTCGTCTTCGACCATAAGCTCTTTCCCCTTCTTCCTTTGCTCGACCATGTCCTCCATGGAGAATCGACTGTCGAGGCCAATGGTGTCAACCCTCGGTAGTGGCCTGGATTCCTCGGAGTTGGAGGGCAGTATGGCTCTAGTGGTCATCCAAGGTTGGGCATTGATGGAGTTGAGGCCCTTTGCAGAAGCTTCTAAGCACCTCTTGGATGCTTGGATGTCCCCGTGAAGAGTGGCAACCAAACCTTCGGTCGTGTTGTATTTCATCTTGAGATGAACGATGGAGGGTACCGCGATGAGCTCAGTGAGAGTGGGTCTCCCGAAGATACATTGATAGAGAGATGGGCAGTCCACCACCAAGAATTGGGTCTAGATGGCCCTGGCCGTTATCCCCCTCCCAAAAGTGAAGATCGGCTCTACGTACCCCCATGGCTTCGTGCTGGCCCCATTGAAACCTTGAAGATCAGAATCCACGTAGAGGTTAGGTGGCTCTCGTTTAGCTATAAAGTGTTGAACAATTGGGCGTACATGATGTCCACTGAACTGCCCTGGTAGACCAAAATTTGATGCACGTCAAAGTTATCCATCCGAGCTCTCACGAGTAGTGGGATGCTCGAATTCGGGGCTCCTCCCGGTAACTCTTCCCAGTAGAATGTGAGGGGGTGAGATCCTCCTCAAAACTTGTTGAGCGTGGCGTCTATCTCAGAGTTGGCCTCGATGATTTGGTCAAACCTTCTCTTCATTGATCCTATTGTGTGCCTGTTGAACCCTCCGCCGGAAATGACCATGGCTGCGGGGAAGGATTCCCATAGACTGTGGGTGGAGAAGTATAGGGGGACATTTTCCATGTCCGAAAAGTAGAAGTCTTTAGGTCATGAGATGCTCAAGGCAATCGAAATGGTGTCAAGGTCGGGTATTTCTTCCCTTCTTCGACATTCTTGGTCTCTGGTGCTTCGTCACGGGCGACCTCTTTTTTCTTATACTACTTGAGGTGCCCGTCTCTGATCAGTATTTCGATTGCATCTTTGAGATGGATGCAATCCTCTGTGTTGTGGCCGTGACTCTTGTGGAACCTGTAGTACTTGCTCTTGTCGGTCCCTGGCTTTGACGGTGTTTGTCGAGGGAAGCGCATCCCGGCTTGCTTGAATTCAGAATTAGCGCATTCGGAAAGAATGCGCTCTCTTGAGGTTGTGAGGGGTGTGTAGTCATGGAAACGACCTGCTGGCCCCTTGTAGTCTCTAGGATCACGGGGTATGTCTTCCCGTTTCTTCTCTCCCCGACGGGATGTCGAGGGTTCATCTGTCTTCAAAGGTTTGGCACTCTCCTTGTGCCTAGATTCTTAGGCGCTGTTTGCCGCTTCTTTCTCCTCATACTGTGTGTATGTCTGGGCCTTTAGGAGAAGGGAATCGAGTGTGGCTGGTGTTTCTATGCCCACATCCTTGGTAAGGTCGCTGCGGGGACGGAGCCCGCGCTCGAGTAGGTACTTCTTCATATTGTCCGTTGTCAGGACCTGGACCACTTCTTTGTTAAAACGTTCAATGTATGCCCGCAGAGATTCGTCCTTGCCCTGTATGATTGCTTCGAGTGAAGCTTCTGATTTAGGGTCTCGGCGAGAGGCAGCGAAATGCCTTGAAAACATTCTCCCGAGTTGTTTCCACAAGGTGATAGATTCTTCGGGCAAGCTTTTGTACCATGCCATCGCCCCCATCCTGAGAGTGGTTGGGAAGAGTCTGCATTTGATGGCGCCCCCGACCCCTCTGTAGTCGGGGAGGGCATCGATGTTCCCGATGTGCTCTTAAATATCCACTGTGTCGTCGTAGGTCCCTAGAGTGGGCGTCTTCTCTAGGCCGACAGGGAGCGGGGCTTTGATGATCTCCCTCGATATCGGGCCATGGGGCTCGTCATCTTCACTATTGACGAGAGATGGAGAAGGAGAGTGATAGTTTGTCCCCCCGTCGATCGTCACGGTCCCGTCGAGGGGAGGGGCTCCTTCATTTTTGCTTTGGCTCGGGAGAGGGCAATCGAGCATGGTCGATCTTCCTGTTGTCCCTCCTCTTCTTGAATGAAGGGGAGTCTTGATCTCGGGCAGGAGGTGTGTGATTGCATTTCTTGAGGAAAGAAACGTCGCGCCTTTCCTTTTTGGGTGGTGGACAATGCCTGGGTGGTAATACACTGGGGAGTTTCGTCTTCGAGCTCTCCGAGGAGGAGATCTTGAGCGTTTGTTCTCCAAGGCTCCTATCCTCTGATTTTGTTGAAGGATGAGGGTGTTGGTCTGATTTAAGGCAGCGAGTAGTGTTGCCATGGCCGGGTCGGCATTGAGAGGGATAGGAACCGGTTGCAAGATTTTTGGTAGTTCTTCAACAGGATTCTTGGAACTTCCTTCGTCCAAGAGTTGGTCGTCATTCCGCCGGGCATCAGCGGAATCAGGGGACGCGGTGTTAGAACATAATTTGGTTCTACATCCCAGTAAGAGTTTTAATGATAACAAACACATGATGTAAAGAACAAATATGCTCGCTAATAAAAGTATCTTTACATGCAGGAAGTTCTGATGTGAAAAAGATGTTCTGATGCAACTGGAAGTTCTTCCAGAACATCACCAGAAGTTCTGATTATGCGAGCACAGAAGTTGAGAGAACAATGAAAGATTCAGACGCGTCAAATATGCTGAGAAGCTTATATGAAGAAGTTCTGTTTGAATTTCTGAATGCACGAGCGTTGTGAAACAGAATATTTGATACTCTGATGCGCAAAGTTCTGATCAAGCTATAAAGGACTCTCAACGGTAACATTCATCCTCTGATGTAAGAAGCTCTGAAGCATTACAATTCTATCACTGCAAGATCATAAGTAACGGCTACAAACAGACAAGGATCTACTGATTTGGAAAGCTCATTAACTCGTGTTATGGACTTCCCAAAAGTATCTTCTTATGTCTCTATTGCAAGGCCTATATAAAGCATACTAGAAGAAGATTTCAAGATGATGAACAACTGCGCTCAAAAAGAAAAACTCACGTGAAAAGTTAGCAACGCAGCTATCATTCTTCATTGTCAACGATTCAATATTAAACTGTGTAATACATCACAAGTTTGTGATACTGTTTATTAGAAACATCATTGTACACTTTTATTCAATTAACTTTTTAGTGAATTTCCTTGAGAAAACCGGGTTGTGGTTTTGGACTCAAGAATACTTTAACAGTTGTTAAAGTAGAATTGTAATCAGGTTGATTAGTGAATTAAGTCCTCGTTGGAGAGAGGCGAAATCACCTTGGAGGGTGGACTGGAGTAGTTTGAGATCAAGCAAACCAGGATAAAAATCATTGTGTCTATTGCTTTTGATTTTTTAAGTTTCAATTCAACCCCCCCCCCCCTTCTTGTGTTTTTTACTTCTTCATGCGGTTTGTCCGTCACGGAAGCCCAGGTTGTCCTCAAGGTGAGGGTGTTCCTGGGTTCCATCAGCCTTGCGAGCAGGGGAAAAGATGGTCTTTCTGGGCAGGTAAAGATCATTATGGTCGGCCATGATAAGAGAGATGGGTCTTGAAATAAAAGTTGCTTTGATCTTAGGTTCCGAGGGAAATAAGATGGGGATAGAAGTTTCCCACAAACAACGCCACTGATCTTGCGGTTGATCAGAACTTTGAGAGTGGCCGGAGGATAATCTTCAGTCGGGCTGAGGAGAGAGGGGGTTGTACTTGCAAGGTACTCCAACGATCAAGTAAGAATGGGAGCAAGGAGGTACTAGCAAAATATCAGGTAGTGAGTAGTGAATATGTGATACATGGCCCTCACATGTATGAGGGTTTATATAATGCCCCTGGCGCGTGGCCATTGGTTCCTGATTTCCTGCCTAGATATGCGGGTCCAGAAAATCAGGTAACTGTCAGGACTTGGTCAAACCGGGCAGATGTGCACGTAACTATCTGTTGGTTCCGAGGAGGAGGCTGGTTGCGGGCATCTCTCTGGTCGGTCCTTGGTGGCCTGCACGATGCTGGTGTCGGGTAGGCTGAGAAGATGTTCGACGGGCATCTTGGATCGGTGCTGGACTAGAAGGGCAAGAGGGTTGCATTTCCCGACAGTCCAGGTCACGATCGGTGGATGGCACCTATGAGATGTCTTGGATTGGGCCCACTCAAACTTTCGGGCCAGTCTAGAAAAGGAAGTATTAAAGTTGGAGGCTAAGCTCTGAAGAACTTAGGGTTTCAGTCGTGAAACCCTAGTTTCAAATAATGAAGAGCTTTGGTAGTGTGTAAATGATTAGCAGAAGCAATGAAGAATCTCCAAGGGTTTTTTTGCATCCTTAATCCAATAGCTTAGGGTTCCTTTTATAGTCTTAGGATTTTAACAGTTATAGGTTGAATTAGGGAGTTAGTTATAATGATTGGCAGTTTTAGGTTGTAATTTAGAGTTGATTGATTCAACCTTGGAGATATGATTCAGAGATTAGAAGATTTGATTTGAGATTTTGTTATAGAATAGAATTAGGGTTTTCGTTTGTATGTATATGGACTGTAATGTACCCATGATTCATTTAATAAAACAAATTTCAAATCAAATATTTGATCTCCAGAAAAAAAATATTGTTTATGGGCTTTATGCTATTGGTTTGGGGACGAAGGAAGTCCAGAGGGCGCATCTTTGCAATAGGGTTTCTATACTAATTGCTGACTTGGTCAAAATTATCCCATAATTGATAACAATAACAAATAAATAAATAATCAAATAATTATATGTCACGTTAACTCCAGGTCAACCTAAACGTATCAGGATAATATTGAATAATATAATAATAAGAGTTAGATAATAATAATAACAATATATAATATTTTAGATAATAAAAATAATTATAATAATAATAATAATAATTTTAAGAAGATCAAAAGTTGACCTCGGCCAACCCCCCCCCCCACCCACCCTATGATAAAATTTAATTGGGCTTTCAAAGACCTAATAGGCCTAAGAAGCTTAAATAAATCTCTTGGATTAGAAATTTTAGACCCATCTAAAGAAAAAAACACCCAATCTTCCTAATTTAACCTTATAGCATCTAAACAGCCAGTGATATGAAAATACAAGTTAGTAACAAAAATATAGTAGCATCAAAATATAAATAACAAAATAACCAATAAAGATAAATTGATTATTAACACCTGTTGCACCCCAAAATTTGCCCTCCCATATTCTTCAAGAAATTGCCAAGCCAAGTCACAAAATTCCCCAAGGGTTGCCCAGTGCAAAGGTCTCCTATACAGTCAAAACTAGGGTTTGTGTTCTGATCAAGAAAATGAAGTTTTCAAAGGCTCAATCAAGTCTCATATGCCTACAAATATGGTCAAGCATCCTCATATCAAGTTTCAAGGCATTCAGCTCAAAATTGCACAGTCAAAACCCTAAATTGCACTACAGTCAACTGTAGGGGCAAAATGGTCATTTGACAGTCAAAAGTTCAAATTTTTGGTCAACATATCATTTTGAAGCCACAAACATCATTTGATCAATGCTTGATCATGATTCTCAAAATTTGGCTCAGAAAATCATCAAGATGCAAAAGTTACTATATTTGGACAGCTGAAAAAGTCAACTGAAATTGACCAGGGCATAACTTTCACATGGATTATCAGAAAAATTCCATCCAAAGCTCATTTTGAAGAGAAAGACATTTCCTACAACTCATCTTCATACTTCAAGTCCAAGAAATGCTCTCACAAAAAGTTATCAATTTCAACATTATAGGTCATTTTCAAAAGTCAACAAAAAGGGACTTTAGGTCAAAGGCCATAACTTGAGATTGGTAAACCAAAATGACATGGGACCAAAGGCATTGTTTAAAGGACTCAAAGACCTTTCCAAAATGTCCAAGAACATGAGAAAAGCTTAAAAATTGAGCAAGTTATGCCTTGTGGAAGTTGGGAAATTTTTGGATATTTTGAAAAGTCAACACTACTTCAAATGACCTAAAATTGCTAATGGGCCCATTTTTCTTCCATGATTCATCATTCCAAGCATATGCACGACCACTTGGCCCAAAGGGAAGTATTTTCTCATTTTTTATTTATTTATTTGAATTTTTTATTTATATTAATTCATTTAAATCATTTAAATATGTGAAAAATATTTAACCTAACAAAACCAATCTTTTTATACATGTTTTAAGGTCAATATTTCGTGCAAATGTAAACTAGGAAAGATTTGGTCTGATTTGAGCTAATTGATACAAAGAACACATGAAAAAAGATATGGAAGATCCTTAAGAAATCAAATATGCAAAACCATTATTGCATTGGATTTTATTGAATATTTTTGACCTTATAGCCTCAATACATAAACAGGAATCAAACCCTAATTACAACACACTGAAAGCTGCGCCCAAAAAGCCATTGTGAAACTTGATTTTTCTCCAAAAAAAGCAAAACTGAATTCATTGTTAGAGGTTGATTCAAGGCACGAAATTCATTCCAAAAGCTTCCTTGTGGTCCCCTGAACGCATTCTAATCAAAAACAACAACCAAAGCTCCAAGAATCGGTACCTATGACTCGAACTGTAAAGAGAAAAAGTCATAATCGTGCATACCAATTCATGCATTTTTTATAAATTTTGATATGTGTTTTGCATTCCTCATGATGTTCTGAAGCTAACCCATGCCTTTAATTTGATTATTATGTTGTGTATGCAATTTCGCCATTGTTGCTTTTCTAGGGTTTACGAAGCTCAAAATTAGGGATTCTTAAAAGAGGTAAAATTAGCCCTCAAGACCACCATGGTTGCATTCAGCAAGCTTGGACGAAGAAGACTCAATATTCGCGCTCAATTTATGGAGCCCTGAGACCTAATCGCTATTTTTCCAAAAGCCTTCTAATGAAACGCGCCCAAAACCGTTGCTTTTGTGTTTTTTGTTTCAGGGATAGTGGAGACGATGAAGCGTGGCAAACTATGATTCGTTGATTTGAATTTTCGCGCGTGGATCCATTAATGTTGATTGTTTTCTTTATATTATTTGTTTGTTTATTATATAACAAACGCGTTAACATGGCTCAGCTGGCAGGCGCTCATTGCATTGACGTCCAAGACCTGGGTTCGAGTCCCAGGTCTGCATAATATTTCATGTTATTTTTCAATTCAAACTCCTATGCAGCGTCAGTATTGAGGATGCATCATATGCCTCAAAATCCAAAGGTCCACGCGTCCAAGGGATGCAGATCAAGGGCTCAGAATTGAAGAACACCATGAGGACTAGTCAACACGCGCATACGTGGCCTGGAAAAGTCAAACAATCTCAAGTTTAATGGACCAGAATTTCACACTAAGACCTCCACTTTGGGGCCTGAACCCCCCCCCCTGGTTTGCTTTCTCTATATTTTTCTTATTTTATTGTTAATTGTTATTTTATTTTCTTTATTTGTTTAAATTAATTATTATTTTTTACAAAATATAAAAACTTCATAAAAATCAGAGAAAAGATAAAAACATAATAAAGTATTTAATTTTCATATTTTCTTACAAATAATTGCATGTAAATAAATTTAGTATTAAATAGGTTTTAATTTTAATTCCTTTTAAATAACAAAATACAAAAAAATGTAGAACTAGGTTTAATTGATAATTTTTATTCCTTTTAATTTTCTTTTTTTCCATAATATTATTTATCTTATTTATTTTCACAATTAAAATTGCATGTAAAAAAAATTAGGTTTAATTTAGGTTTTAATTTAATATTTTCACAATAAACTTAAAAGCCATTAGAATTAGGGTTTGCATTCAATTGTCATCTTAATTAATTCTTTTTTCTATTAAATCTTAAAAAACACAAAAATACCAAAAACATTCTCTTTTAATTTTTAATTTTAATTTAATTTTGCAAAAGGGTCCAACGCCCATGTTCTTAAATTTATTTAATTTTGCATATTTATTTCGTTTGAATAATTATGTATCTGTCCCGAAGCCTTGTAACAATTACTTTTCGCACTTTTCAATTTCTTTATTTATTTGCTTTACTCTTTTCTGTCAAATCGGGTCCGGTTTAATTTTGGCGATGTGGACCCGCGCCATTTGTAATAGTTTTAGATTTACTTTCCCGCAAATATTTCTTAACTGTTAAACAAAGCATGCAAGAATGAATGGCCTTAAAATAAAATCAAGCGTAGATCACAATGAACATGACAAGACAAATATCAATGAAAATGACACACAATTCGCACACACCACCCCTAGGGTACGCCTCACTGTTGCCTTGCCTTCGAAAGGTGATCGTCGAGTAGAGGATGTCTTAGTAAGTCCTCATGATCCGGGAACCTGGCATGAGGGTAGCTTCTAAGGTGTCTTCCTATTGCTCTGGTGATCACCATGTCCCGAACCTCGAATTGACCCGAACACCTCCAACGGTGGTGCTACCTACCCCTCAATGGTGGGATGGCACTACCTTAAAGGACATTTACACAGACGAATTCCTTAGGGTAGGTAGGTTCTCGTAGATACTTGCTCTCTTCAAAACAAAAATTCAAAGACTTTTCACACCGACACTTTTCAAAAGCTTTCAAAACAATTTTTTCAAACACTCTGACGTACGAGTCGAACTGAAATTTTTCAAAGAAACTTTTTTAAAACCCACAATTGAAAAGCAAGCAAACATTTTTGAAAAACACATTGAGCAAGTATCTAAGAGCCCATGGATAACCATGGATAGAAAGGGTGCTAACACCTTCCCTTTCTATAACCTACCTCCCGAACCGAGAGCAATCTCTATAAGGAATTTTTCTGTGCTTTTGTCCTTTCCATTTGGAGAAAATAAAAGACGGTGGCGACTCTTGCTTCCGCGAAATTTCGCGAACCAGCGTTAAATAGTCAGTTCCAGATCCACCGATCACAGAACTGGCGACTCTGCTGGGGACTTAATAAGTGGGGTGTACCTTAGGGCTAGGTCATAACTATGTTTTCAATTGTTTTCCTTGTGTGCTTTAAATTGTGGGTTGCTTGGGAGTTCTATAGATCCTAACCCGGATCTGGGGGATACCTTTCTTAGAAAGTAGCAACAAGGATGTGAGGGAACTGTGCGGGGTATACCGACATGGTTGAAACAGTCTGCTACGTTGATGTGGCACTTTGGTGTGTACCGGTAACCCTTGAGTTCAGTCAAGGAGAGTACGGGGCCTCCGCGTGGTGTCGTGAAGCATCAACAGACCTTAGGAACCTTAATTGAACTATCTTGGCCTCTTTAGGGTAGTGAGATAACTGACTTTGATGCAGTCCGAGGTTGGTTGATACTCGATACTACACTCAATTAAGGGTTGCTTTCCTGGAATATTTTGGTCGCCAGTTCAGTGGCTAAATCGAAACGATGAACAATGAAAGCAATCCCGTGATATTGGGAACCTTAGAACCCGGTTACTTTGATTAGGACAGGTTGAACCCACCAACTTCAAGAGGGTACTACCCAGACCCCATGCTGGCCTTAAACCCTAAGGGCTTGTCTTGTGTGCCTTGTATGCCTTACATGTTTGTCTCTGTAAATATCTGTGGTGTGTTTAATCATAGCATCATGACATCATCCAGCATCATATGCATTGACTAACCATTTCAGGGGTTCGGATTTTCATCTTTGTTCTTGTTTTGTAGGACATTGAAACTGTTCGTAGAAAGACAATTCAAATCAGTCTTGTAAGGGTACCTCCTCAGCTTAAGGAGCTTATATCCAGGATTCCCGAGAACTCTTCATTCAGTGAAAGGCATGGAAGCCTCATCAGCTTGGTCAACACCAACATTGAGGAAGATATGATTAAGGTCCTGTTCCAATTCTTTGACCCTCTGCATCACTGCTTTACCTTCTTGGACTATCAGTTGGTACCTACATTGGAGGAGTTCTCCCGGCTCCTGAAGATCCCTATCCTTGATCAGCTACCCTTCAACGGTACAGAAAAGGAACCTAAGCTTGAAGAGATTGCTAAAGCCTTGCACCTACAGTCATCTGACCTCAAGGGACATTGGGAAGTTAGAAGTGGTATCAAAGGGTTCTTAGCCAGGTTTCTGTTTGAGAAGGCCCTTGAATGTTGGAACTCCCTTGACTTGCAAGCTTTTGAAGAAGTGGTAGCCCTCCTTGTTTATGGTTTGGTGTTGTTTCCTAACCCAGATCAGCTTATTGATATCAGTGTTGTCCAGATCTTTATGTCCAGGAATCCTATACCTACGTTGCTGGGGGACATCCTTCACTCATGTTACACTCGAACCATGAGAAAAAGAGGTGTCCTTATGTGTTGCACTCCTCTCCTGGGAAGGTGGTTTATTTCGCACCTTCCATAATCAGTCTTGAAGAATGAGCGGGGTTTGAGGTGGTCACAACGGTTGATGACTCTTACACATGCAGATATACATTGGTGCCCTAGGTCCCGAGAAGATGTCACTATCATTGATCGTTGCGGGGAGTACCCTAATGTTCCTTTATTTGGAATCAGAGGAGGTATCACTTATAGCCCATGCCTGGCTTGGAGACAGTTTGGTTATGCTCGGAGGGACGGTCCTCATGACATGTTAATTCCTGACATAGTTTTTGACTTCGACAATGATACTCAAGGACTTCGCCAGAGATTTATCAGAGCTTGGAGGATGCCCAGTAGGATAGACAGCAAGACACTGGGGCACAGGAATTCCATCCCGTTGGAACCTTATCTCAAGTGGGTACGAGCTCGCTCCCAGAAGTTAGTGATGCCTTATCCTCATATGCTCCCAGTAATCAAAGAACCAGTCTTGGAAGGGGAAGTGTCCCACATTATTCAGCACCCTGATATGCCCACATCCTGGGAAGAGATGCAGAAGAGCTGGATCCAGCTTAAGGAGGAAAGGAATTCTCTTGAGACTAGCCTGCATGCCAGCGAAAAGAAGGTCTTGGAGCTCACCCGTCTGTTGCATGAAGAGAGGAATCTCAACACTTACATAGCTCCGAAGAGGATGCGCAGTGTATTTTGGGATTGATTTGATTTTTGTACTTTTTGCCCATGAGGCTTTGATGTATTAAACAATGATTTCTTTAATGATAACGTGTGTTCCTTTTTGTCTACAACAAATTTGAACTTTCGAACCCTTGAATGCATTGCATACGCATTTCATACATCATGTGCATAGCAGGTTTTTCCCTTTTCAGGTTGCTTACAGTTCTTCGCTGTTTATTTCAGCATCATGAATCCCGAATCTGCATCAACCGAGACATCAATCAAGGCTCTTCAGGCGCAGAATGCGCAGTTTCAAGAATTAATCACGGGTCTGGTTCGAGGCCAAGAAGAACTGAAGGCTATGCTCCTGAAGAAGGAGAAAAAGAAGAAGAGAAGAACTGTTCTGTTCAACTCGGGCCGAAGGTTTGGCAATACTCTGCAACATGAAGAGGCTGGTTCTTCTGTTGGCAAGAGTCCTTCTCAGGCAGAAGTAAAAGTCCCTAGTCCGGTAGTCTCCGACAACGAGACAGATTTTGATGAAGAGCAGTACCCTCCTGCAGACGACAGATATAAGCAACTGGAGGACAGGTTGAAGGCTATGGAGGTTCAACAGGTACCTGGGCTGGATTTCGGAGATCTGGGTTTGTCAACTGGTGTGATTATCCCCCATAAGTTCAAAGCACCATCCTTCTCTAAATATGACGGGGCGTCTTGTCCCAAGCTGCATTTAAGGTCCTATGTTCGGAAAATTCAGCCGTACTCTGCGGATAAGAATTTATGAATCCACTTCTTCCAGGAGAGTCTTTTAGGGACTCATCTCGAATGCTTCTATCAGCTGGATGGGACCAAGGTTCGTAACTGGGAGGAGTTGGCTACTGCTTTCTACAAGCAGTATCAATACAATGCCGACCTTGCCCCCACACGTACCCAACTCCAGGGTATGTCGTTAGGTGCAAGCGAAGGTTTTAAGGAGTACGCTCAGAAATGGAGAGACCTGGCTGGCAGGGTGCAGCCACCATTGACTGACCGGGAGCTGGTAGACATGTTCTTGGGGACCCTATCTGGGCCATTTTTCAACCATCTCATTGGGAATTCTTCTGCCGGATTCACTGATTTGATTCTGACTGGAGAGAGAATTGAAGCTGGGCTGAAGTCTGGGAAGATTGCGAAGGGTGCATCATCTAGTTCGGAAAAGAAACCATTCAAGAAGGAGTCTAGCGCCGTATATGGTTCCAGGAAATCAGAGAGACATGAGCACCGCCAATCTGTCAACGCGGTAATGATTGCTAAGCCTGCTGCCGCTCCCCGGCCAAACAATACTCAGAAGGTGGAAAGACCCCGGAGAGAATTCACCCGTTTAAACATGACTTTGTCGCAGATCCTGCCACAGTTGCTCTCAACCAATTTAGTGACTGTCAGGGAGGCGCCGAAGTTTCCAAATACTGCATCCCCCAAGTACAACCCGAATGCTCGTTGTGCTTACCATTCAGATAGCCCGGGGCATTCTACTGATGACTGTTGGGCGTTAAAGAATAAGGTGCAAGACCTTATCGATGCAAAGGAGATACAGTTCGAAGCGCCCGCGAAGCCGAATGTAGTTACAGCCCCTATGCCTCAACATGGGGTGAATGCTGTTGATGAAGACGTTTATGCTGTTTTTGTGGATGATCTAGCCACTCCTCTAAAGATTGTCAAGAAAAACCTACTGCAGGCCGGTTTATTTCCGGGTTGTAGTGAGGGTTGCCTGTTCTGTGCTGTGTCCCCATCTGGTTGTCCCTTGCTAAAGTTAGGCATCCAAAGCTTAATGGATAGCAAGGAGATTCTATTCAAGAAGTCTGCTGTTCGGTTGGTTCCAGTGGAAGAAGTTTCTGTGGTGACTATCTTCAGTAATCCGGTCACGGCTCTCCCGAAGAAGCCCGTCCAAATCATGACCGTTGCGCCTGTTATTATCACTGTTCCAGGGCCCCTGCCCTATGTATCTGACAAAGCTGTCCCCTGGCATTATGGGGCAGACGTATATGTAAACGGGATTAAACAAGAGCTCAACGTTGGCGCCAGCATTTGTGACATCACCGGCCCAGCCAAAGTGACCCGCAGTGGCAGGCTCTTCTCGCCTGACATTGCACCGCCTGCTGCCCGAAGACCGCTACTCATAACCCCTGCAAGTATACCTGTTCCTGCTGCTGATCCGATTGTTTCTCCTGCTGCCGAGTCATCCAATGCTCGGGGCAAGGGAATTGAAGTTGAGCCTGCCCAGACGGAGGCACCCGTACCCATAGCTGCTGAGGCCTCCCCACAAGAGATGGAGGAGATTCTGAAGATCATAAAAAAGAGCGATTTTAATGTTGTGGAGCAGCTGGGGCATATGCCCTCCAAGATCTCCATGCTCTCTTTATTGCTGTGCTCTGAGGCCCATGCTAAGGCCCTAATCTCATTCCTCAAGACGGCCCATGTGCCTCATGAAACCTCTGCAGTCCAGTTCACTGATTGCGTGGCAAGTCTAACGGCAGATAATGGCTTGGGTTTCTCAGATGCTGACTTGACCGCAAAAGGGAGAGACCATAATGATGCTCTGCATGTCTCTATTGAATGCAGGGGCACCACCTTGGCACATGTGTTGGTGGACACGGGTTCATCTTTGAATGTGCTACCTAAGAAGGCTTTGGACCGTCTAGACTGTGAAGGCCTGGAATTGAAACCCAGCAACATCATCGTCAGGGCCTTTGATGGTTCAAAGAGGATGGTCCATGGAGAGGTTGACATTCCGATTCGTGTGGGCTCTCAGGTGTTCGACTCCACTTTTTATGTGATGGATATCCGTCCATCTTACTCTTGTCTATTGGGTCGACCTTGGATACATAAGGCTGGGGCAGTGACCTCTACCTTGCATCAGAAGCTGAAGTACCCCGTCAGAGGGAAGATCGTCACCGTGCAGGGGGAGGAAGAATATATGGTGAGCCACCTGAACTCCTTTAGGTACATTGAGATGGATGGGGAGTTTATTGAAACCCCCTTTCAGCATTTCGAGGAGGTGTTTCCAATTGCAGCAACAGTAACAGAAGAAGGTGTTCCTTTGAAGATGGCCTCCCTAAAGGATGCCCGGGCTGTGGTTCAGAAGGGTGAATGTGCCGACTGGGGCAGACTTCCAGACTTTACTCAGAAGACTGATAAACTTGGGCTGGGTTTTACCACAGAAGGTCAGAGAGCTATGAGGAAGGCAAAGATCGGAAGACCTCCGGTATTTATTAAAAGTTCAGGAGTGAATGTTGTTGGGGAAGACCATGAAGTGGGCGAAGCTGAATTCAACAGCTGGATCTATCCGACGACCGAAGGCGGATTGAACAACTGGATCGCTAAGGATCATACTCCTGTTACCTTTGTGACGCAGTAATAAATTTCTTTGTTTCGTTATTTTGTAATAAAACAATGATAAACTCTATGGCCCGGTGTCTTACCCGAGGCACCGTGGTTCTATTTGTGAGGCATACAAATTGTCATTTCATATACCATAAATGAAAATCTTGGATGTTTTTCGCATTGCAAATATTGTGTTCCTTTTCTGTCTTTCTTTTCCTTTACATAACTTTCAAAACAGCTGTATTTACACACACACTCACTCATACAGGTTTCAATCCACTCTGGATCTCACTGATAACAACTCTGCTACTGCCAGTTATGACTTCGAAAATCCGATCAACTTAGCCGAAGACGAAGGTGAAGATGATTGCGAAGTGCCTGGCGAGCTTGCTAGACTGTTGCTTCAGGAAGAGAGGGCAATTCAACCCCACGAAGAGCCAGTGGAAACAATAAACTTGGGTACTGAGGCAGACAAGAAAGAGGTAAAGATTGGTGCCAACCTAGAGCTCAGCGTGAAGCAACGATTAACCAAGATGTTACATGATTATATGGAGATCTTTTCCTGGTCCTATGAAGACATGCCCGGGTTGGATACCGATATTGTGGTCCATCACCTACCGACTAAGGAAGACTGCCCTCCAGTTAAGCAAAAGGTCCGTCGGATGCGCCCAGAGATGTCCGAGAAGATTAAAGCCAAGGTCATGAAACAGTTTGATGCAGGGTTCCTGGCAGTAACTTCTTACCCTCAGTGGGTTGCTAATGTGGTGCCGGTACCTAAGAAGGACGGCAAGGTCAGAATGTGTGTCGACTACAGGGATCTGAATAGGGCTAGCCCCAAGGATGACTTCCCCTTACCTCACATTGATGTCCTTGTTGATAATACAACTCAGCACAAAGTATTCTCTTTCATGGATGGCTTTTCAGGTTACAATCAGATCAAGATGGCACCTGAAGACATGGAGAAGACTACATTCGTTACCCAGTGGGGCACCTTCTGTTACAAGGTCATGCCGTTCGGGTTGAAGAACGTTGGGGCAACCTACCAACGTGCCATGGTCGCCTTATTTCATGACATCATCCATCATGAGATCGAAGTGTATGTGGACGACATGATCGCTAGGTCCCAGACTGAGGAAGAGCATCTAGATCATCTGCAGAAGTTGTTTGACCGGTTGAAACTATACAAGTTGAGATTGAACCCGAACAAGTGCACCTTCGGGGTAAGATCTGGTAAGTTGCTAGGCTTCGTGGTCAGTGATAAAGGTATTCAAGTGGACCCTGCTAAGGTCAAAGCTATTCAAGAGATGCCAGTTCCCAAGACAGAGAAGGAAGTCAGAGGCTTTTTAGGACGCCTGAATTACATCGCGCGATTCATCTCACATCTGACTGCTACCTGTGAGCCAATCTTCAAGCTGCTGAAGAAAGATCAGGTAGTACGTTGGAACGATGAATGTCAGGCTGCTTTTGACAAAATCAAAGAGTATCTCCAAGAACCACCTATCCTTATGCCACCGGTTGAAGGGAGACCTCTGATACTATATCTAACAGTGCTTGACAACTCAATGGGGTGTGTGCTGGGGCAGCATGACGAGTCTGGCCGAAAAGAGCATGCCATTTATTACCTTAGCAAAAAGTTTACCGACTGTGAGACCCGATACTCACTGCTTGAGAAAACTTGCTGCGCTTTGGTATGGGCTGCTCGCCGGCTGAGACAGTATATGCTGACTCACACTACCTTGTTGATCTCAAAAATGGATCCTATAAAGTACATATTCGAAAAGCCTGCTCTGTCTGGGAGAATTGCAAGATGGCAAATGATCTTGACGGAATACGACATTCAGTACACGACCCAGAAAGCCATCAAGGGAAGTGTATTGGCAGACCACTTAGCACATCAAGCTGTAGATGACTACCAGTCCATGAACTTTGAGTTTCCGGATGAAAGCATTATGATTGTAACTGATTGTGAAGTACCTGGACCGGATGAAGGACCTGAACCAGGATCCCGATGGTCTATGCACTTTGACGGAGCCTCCAATGCTTTGGGTAACGGTATCGGCGCCATTATCATATCTCCTCAAGGTACTCATACTCCACTCACTGCCCGGCTGTGTTTCAACTGTACCAACAACATGGCGGAGTATGAGGCGTGTATCATGGGTCTTCAAGCTGCGATCGACCTAAGGATCAAATTTCTCAGTGTTTTCGGAGATTCCGCTCTTGTGATCAATCAGATCAAAGGAGAGTGGGATACGAAACATCCAAACTTGATTCCTTACAGAGAATGTGTGTTGACCCTGATTCCCCACTTCACAGAGATAACCTTTGAGCACTTTCCAAGAGAAGAGAATCAGTTAGCGGACGCGTTAGCTACAATGTCTTCAATGTTCAAGGTCAAATGGGATAATGAGGCTCCCCGAATCATCATCTGGAAACTGGACGAGCCGGCATACTGTTGTGATCTCGAAATTGAATTGGTAACTGAGAAGCCTTGGTACCATGAAGTGAAGAGATATCTGGAAGCTCAGGAATACCCTGAAGGTGCATCTGTCAACGATAAGAAATTCCTGAGGAGGTTCGCAGCCAAGTTCTTCCTTAGTAACGGTATCTTGTACAAGCGAAATCATGATTCAACCCTACTGCGTTGTGTGGATAAGACTGAAGCAGAAAGAATCATGGAAGAGCTACATGACGGGACCTTTGGTACACATTCCAGTGGGCACACTATGGCTAAGAAAATCCTACGGGCAGGATATTACTGGTCCACCATGGAAGCTGACTGCTATCAACATTCCAGGACATGCCACAAGTGCCAGATTTATGCAGATAAGGTGCATGTTCCTCCGGTTCCCCTGAATGTTCTGACTGCGCCTTGGCCGTTTGCAATGTGGGGCATAGACATGATCAGCGAGATTAAACCTACGGCATCCAATGGGCATCGCTTCATCCTAGTGGCGATTGACTATTTTACGAAGTGGGTCGAGGCAGCATCCTATGCTACAGTAACCAAGACTGTTGTGGCACGGTTTATTCGGCACAATCTGATCTGTCGGTACGGTGTCCCTGAGCGGATTATTACAGACAACGGTACCAATCTGAATAACAAGATGATCGCTGAGCTCTGCGAACAGTTCAAAATACAGCACCACAATTCTTCTCCTTACAGACCGAAGATGAATGGGGCTGTAGAAGCAGCAAATAAGAACATCAAGAAAATCGTGCAGAAAATGACAGTGACCTACAAAGATTGGCACGAGATGTTACCGTTCGCTCTACATGGGTACCGTACCTCGGCTAGGACGTCAACCGGGGCAACTCCTTTCTCTCTGGTTTATGGTATGGAGGCAGTCTTGCCAATTGAAGTACAAATTCCCTCTCTCCGGATAATGAAGGATGCAAATCTGAACGAAGATGATTGGATCCAGACACGACTTGACCAACTCAATCTCATTGATGAAAAGAGACTTGCTGCTATCTGTCATGGTCAGACGTATCAAAAACGGATGATCAGGGCTTTTAACAAAAAGGTCAGACCACAGGAATATCAAGTTGGGGATCTGGTGATCAAGAGAATCATCCTTCCTCAGAGTGATCCAAGGGGCAAATGGACCCCTACGTACGAAGGGCCATTTGTGGTTAAGCATGTGTTCTCAGGAGGAGCCATGATATTGACCAACATGGATGGTGACGACCTTCCTCACCCCGCCAATGCAGACATAGTAAAAAAATACTACGCATGAAAAAAGACCCGCTAGGCTGACATGCCTAGGCAAAAATTAGGGCTTCCCGTCGAACCAAAAGGGTTCGGGCAAAATGAAGGGATGAAAATGAAAAAAATCTGTACACCTGGCAAGTCGAAAACCTGAAAAGGCGGCTTGGGCAAAAATGGGTATCCCGGTGGACTGAAAACCCGAAAGGGAGGTCCAGGCAAAAATTAGGGATAAAGCGTAATACTATGTCTCATTGGATCACTTTGCATCCAGAATCCGGTATCTGCATCAAGTTCAGACGGCATCGATCAGTCAGCTTCACCTTCAACCAAGGTCATCAAGGGATGAGACGCTCGGAATTATAAAGGCAATAGCAGAGTTGAAACCCAGTGGATCATTCATATTTCACACAGCTGTTTTATTTTCTTTTGTACAAAACTTGTATAAACTCTCTTGTTCGGCGGCGTTCTCTTACTAGGACGTCAGCCTCTTGTACACAAAACGCCTATTCACAGGCCATTCAAAATCAATACAAATATATTTTCAGTTAAACGTGCCAAGTGTTTTTCTTTTTCTGTTTTATTTTGCGAAGAACGTCCAAGGTTCAATTTGTGATATATGCATTGACAATAATTTGCTAACTCATAAATATTTGCATACGAAACAAAGGAATTAATTGCAGGTGACACTAGAAACAGGGGCAATAAAGAGTTGTCTGAGCAGTCTAATTGTTCTATCTTCCAAGGTACCAAGGTAGGTTCAGCTAAAGAACATGACCAGTACGTCTTAAATCCCCAGAGAGTGGTTCAGCAAAACAGTACATTCTTCTCCAAACAAAATTATCAAATCTCAAGGAAGTTGGGTATCCTCCAGCAGATCCCAACATTCCCCGGCAGCAGCATATATTCTTAACCAGCCTCCCCGGCAGTCTTGGTCTAAAGACTGTTCCCCGGCGGTATATCAACATTCAAAGGAATCACTTCCCCAGCATATCAAAACTCCCCCAGAAGAGTCCAATTCAGTTCCCCAGGAAATTTGGAATTCATATCCCCAAGCAGTAAGCTTATCCCCAGTAGATTCTGGAAGCTTATCCTTCGCAGAGCACGAACGTGTCGCCCGGCTTTATTTAAAGAGTTATTTCCGTACTAGGATATAACTGGGTTATCCTCAGCCAAAAGCCACGGAAAGAGCGTCGTCGACAAAGTCTTCCTATCCCCAGCAAACTATTATCAACACTCAGCAAGGCATCCCTCTTCCCACGGAGTATTGCTTCCCAGCATGGTCGCTAGAGTATCTTTTCTCCCCGCAGAATCCTCCATTTGCCAAGTTTATTCCGCAATGGAGTTATCTTCTCCTACCGGTATTCTTGCAGTTATCATCCCCAGCGGAAGCAAAATCTATTCCTCAACATCAGCCCAGGATACGACTTCCCGGCACCCGTCAAAGATTTACTTCCCTAGACAAAAGCATACATACGACATCACATACATCATTATAGCATGCATAGACGCATCATATCATACGAATCTCATTTATGTTGAGAACATCATTGCTTGATCCATATCATGCATTACATATGACTGACTTTTACCTTTCAGGAAAGATGCAGTTTAAATTCTCAATCACATTTCAAGACCTTGTCCGGTTCAGTTAAATCGACCCCAAGATTTTCCTGATGCTTATCCAGTCAAAGGCCTTCTCTTGGTTCAGTCAGATCGACCCTAAGATCTCCCTGATGCTTATCCAGTTGAAGATATTTCAAGACCTAGACCGGTTCAGTTAAATCGACCCTAAGATCTTCCTGATGCTTATCCAGTCAAAGGCCTTCTCTTGGTTCAGTCAGATCGACCCTAAGATCTCCCTGATGCTTATCCAGTTGAAGATATTTCAAGACCTAGACCGGTTCAGTTAAATCGACCCTAAGATTTTCCTGATGCTTATCCAGTCAAAGGCCTTCTCTTGGTTCAGTCAGATCGACCCTAAGATCTCCCTGATGCTTATCCAGTTGAAGATGTTTCAAGACCTTGTCCGGTTCAGTTAAATCGACCCCAAGATTTTCCTGATGCTTATCCAGTCAAAGGCCTCCTCTGGTTCAGTCAGATCGACCCTAAGATCTCCCGGATGCTTATCCCAGTAGAAGACACCCAAGATTTTTCTCAACGAGCGTTGTTGAATTTAAAGTCACCCAAGATTTTTCTCAACGAGCGTTGTTGAAGTTAAAGTCGCCCAAGATTTTTCTCAACGAGCGTTGTTGAAGTTAAAGTCGCCCAAGGTTCTCTTACCATTCATGCTAAGACAGTAACCATCCCTGGTTCATTCATCATCATGTGAAGACTCCAGACTCAGCTCATGTAACTAGTCAGGACACATCTATACCAAGCATCTGGAAATCAACTCCTGCAACGTGTCAGGTACTCATTTTCTGTTTTGCAGGTATGCAGGTTCTCGCCAAGGAATCTCCTACGCGGTCAACATCCAGATGGAATCTATAAGCCCATCATCCTATCCAACAATCTCTAAATGGCATCTATAAGCCCATTCCACCATAACTGCTACTATGTGAGCGCAAATTTCTGGGCACTCTAGTGTTCAATCATCTTCTACCCTCGGATTACGAAAGGCACGTAAGCAAATCTGCATCCTCAGGTCTAGGAAGATTGAACAGGGGCAACTGTTGCACCCCAAAATTTGCCCTCCCATATTCTTCAAGAAATTGCCAAGCCAAGTCACAAAATTCCCCAAGGGTTGCCCAGTGCAAAGGTCTCCTATACAGTCAAAACTAGGGTTTATGTTCTGATCAAGAAAATGAAGTTTTCAAAGGCTCAATCAAGTCTCATATGCCTACAAATATGGTCAAGCATCCTCATATCAAGTTTCAAGGCATTCAGCTCAAAATTGCACAGTCAAAACCCTAAATTGCACTACAGTCAACTGTAGGGGCAAAATGGTCATTTGACAGTCAAAAGTTCAAATTTTTGGTCAACATATCATTTTGAAGCCACAAACATCATTTGATCAATGCTTGATCATGATTCTCAAAATTTGGCTCAGAAAATCATCAAGATGCAAAAGTTACTATATTTGGACAGCTGAAAAAGTCAACCGAAATTGACCAGGGTATAACTTTCACATGGATTATCAGAAAAATTCCATCCAAAGCTCATTTTGAAGAGAAAGACATTTCCTACAACTCATCTTCATACTTCAAGTCCAAGAAATGCTCTCACAAAAAGTTATCAATTTCAACATTATAGGTCATTTTCAAAAGTCAACAAAAAGGGACTTTAGGTCAAAGGCCATAACTTGAGATTGGTAAACCAAAATGACATGGGACCAAAGGCATTGTTTAAAGGACTCAGAGACCTTTCCAAAATGTCCAAGAACATGAGAAAAGCTTAAAAATTGAGCAAGTTATGCCTTGTGGAAGTTGGGAAATTTTTGGATATTTTGAAAAGTCAACACTACTTCAAATGACCTAAAATTGCTAATGGGCCCATTTTTCTTCCATGATTCATCATTCCAAGCATATGCACGACCACTTGGCCCAAAGGGAAGTATTTTCTCATTTTTTATTTATTTATTTGAATTTTTTATTTATATTAATTCATTTAAATCATTTAAATATGTGAAAAATATTTAACCTAACAAAACCAATCTTTTTATACATGTTTTAAGGTCAATATTTCGTGCAAATGTAAACTAGGAAAGATTTGGTCTGATTTGAGCTAATTGATACAAAGAACACATGAAAAAAGATATGGAAGATCCTTAAGAAATCAAATATGCAAAACCATTATTGCATTGGATTTTATTGAATATTTTTGACCTAATAGCCTCAATACATAAACAGGAATCAAACCCTAATTACAACACACTGAAAGCTGCGCCCAAAAAGCCATTGTGAAACTTGATTTTTCTCCAAAAAAAGCAAAACTGAATTCATTGTTAGAGGTTGATTCAAGGCACGAAATTCATTCCAAAAGCTTCCTTGTGGTCCCCTGAACGCATTCCAATCAAAAACAACAACCAAAGCTCCAAGAATCGGTACCTATGACTCGAACTGTAAAGAGAAAAAGTCATAATCGTGCATACCAATTCATGCATTTTTTATAAATTTTGATATGTGTTTTGCATTCCTCATGATGTTCTGAAGCTAACCCATGCCTTTAATTTGATTATTATGCTGTGTATGCAATTTCGCCATTGTTGCTTTTCTAGGGTTTACGAAGCTCAAAATTAGGGATTCTTAAAAGAGGTAAAATTAGCCCTCAAGACCACCATGGTTGCATTCAGCAAGCTTGGACGAAGAAGACTCAATATTCGCGCTCAATTTATGGAGCCCTGAGACCTAATCGCTATTTTTCCAAAAGCCTTCTAATGAAACGCGCCCAAAACCGTTGCTTTTGTGTTTTTTGTTTCAGGGATAGTGGAGACGATGAAGCGTGGCAAACTATGATTCGTTGATTTGAATTTTCGCGCGTGGATCCATTAATGTTGATTGTTTTCTTTATATTATTTGTTTGTTTATTATATAACAAACGCGTTAACATGGCTCAGCTGGCAGGCGCTCATTGCATTGACGTCCAAGACCTGGGTTCGAGTCCCAGGTCTGCATAATATTTCATGTTATTTTTCAATTCAAACTCCTATGCAGCGTCAGTATTGAGGATGCATCATATGCCTCAAAATCCAAAGGTCCACGCGTCCAAGGGATGTAGATCAAGGGCTCAGAATTGAAGAACACCATGAGGACTAGTCAACACGCGCATACGTGGCCTGGAAAAGTCAAACAATCTCAAGTTTAATGGGCCAGAATTTCACACTAAGACCTCCACTTTGGGGCCTGAACCCCCCCCCCCCCCCCCTGGTTTGCTTTCTCTATATTTTTCTTATTTTATTGTTAATTGTTATTTTATTTTCTTTATTTGTTTAAATTAATTATTATTTTTTACAAAATATAAAAACTTCATAAAAATCAGAGAAAAGATAAAAACATAATAAAGTATTTAATTTTCATATTTTCTTACAAATAATTGCATGTAAATAAATTTAGTATTAAATAGGTTTTAATTTTAATTCCTTTTAAATAACAAAATACAAAAAAATGTAGAACTAGGTTTAATTGATAATTTTTATTCCTTTTAATTTTCTTTTTTTCCATAATATTATTTATCTTATTTATTTTCACAATTAAAATTGCATGTAAAAAAAATTAGGTTTAATTTAGGTTTTAATTTAATATTTTCACAATAAACTTAAAAGCCATTAGAATTAGGGTTTGCATTCAATTGTCATCTTAATTAATTCTTTTTTCTATTAAATCTTAAAAAACACAAAAATACCAAAAACATTCTCTTTTAATTTTTAATTTTAATTTAATTTTGCAAAAGGGTCCAACGCCCATGTTCTTAAATTTATTTAATTTCGCATATTTATTTCGTTTGAATAATTATGTATCTGTCCCGAAGCCTTTTAACAATTACTTTTCGCACTTTTCAATTTCTTTATTTATTTGCTTTACTCTTTTCTGTCAAATCGGGTCCGGTTTAATTTTGGCGATGTGGACCCGCGCCATTTGTAATAGTTTTAGATTTACTTTCCCGCAAATATTTCTTAACTGTTAAACAAAGCATGCAAGAATGAATGGCCTTAAAATAAAATCAAGCGTAGATCACAATGAACATGACAAGACAAATATCAATGAAAATGACACACAATTCGCACACACCACCCCTAGGGTACGCCTCACTGTTGCCTTGCCTTCGAAAGGTGATCGTCGAGTAGAGGATGTCTTAGTAAGTCCTCATGATCCGGGAACCTGGCATGAGGGTAGCTTCTAAGGTGTCTTCCTATTGCTCTGGTGATCACCATGTCCCGAACCTCGAATTGACCCGAACACCTCCAACGGTGGTGCTACCTACCCCTCAATGGTGGGATGGCACTACCTTAAAGGACATTTACACAGACGAATTCCTTAGGGTAGGTAGGTTCTCGTAGATACTTGCTCTCTTCAAAACAAAAATTCAAAGACTTTTCACACCGACACTTTTCAAAAGCTTTCAAAACAATTTTTTCAAACACTCTGACGTACGAGTCGAACTGAAATTTTTCAAAGAAACTTTTTTAAAACCCACAATTGAAAAGCAAGCAAACATTTTTGAAAAACACATTGAGCAAGTATCTAAGAGCCCATGGATAACCATGGATAGAAAGGGTGCTAACACCTTCCCTTTCTATAACCTACCTCCCGAACCGAGAGCAATCTCTATAAGGAATTTTTCTGTGCTTTTGTCCTTTCCATTTGGAGAAAATAAAAGACGGTGGCGACTCTTGCTTCCGCGACATTTCGCGAACCAGCGTTAAACAGTCAGTTCCAGATCCACCGATCACAACACCAGAGGAGAAAATTTGAGGTATGACAGTCACCATGTTGGAACTTTAGGATATGTTATTTGTATTGGTCACTTCTTTCACATTTCACCGTAGCAAATGTTGATTTTCTATCAGAGTCAGAATCAAGCCTCTCATTTATCATCTAAAAACCTAATTTAGTAGCTTTGACACAATCTCATTTATGCATATAATCATTAAAATAAAATCTTGTTCAGTGTTAAATTATTTTCCCTTTAATGTACACAACATCTAATTAGGGAACTCCTGACACACCATCGTCTAATGCATTAGTTGGGTTGACAACATCAAGATGTGCCATAACTACAACCATTAAAAACTAACAGAATTCAGGCAATCATTTCTCTGGTCCAGAAGTTAACATCCATAAGAAGTTTAAAATGTTCTATATGATATCTCTCAGACAACTTCCTTAATGCAAAAAAATCAAGATTATGAATCAATAGAAAGATATATAGATCTATGTTACTTGTAATATAGGACGATCATGAAGTTGATGGTGTCGAAATACAAATTGATTGTCTTACGAAACACAATAATTAAATAGTAAATGAATAATTATTAAGTGTGTCTAAGGAAATATAACATAAGTCTTGAGTGAGAGTTTAAAAAATTGATCATGTAAAAAATGTTATGTTCTGAAAGATATACGGGACATGCCCATCTTTTAAGACGTGCAAAGAGTGTTACTGCTTAGGGTCCAAAATTTGTCACAGTGAAACCATAGCTAAATAGAGTCTAATAAATTCTATCACTTTTAAATAGTGGATAAATAGAACCTTTAATTATTTTATCATAATTGAATCGTGGCTAACCTATATCGAATCTTTAAAAACTTAAAACGACTTTGTACATGGACCATGTAACTTGACGTCAGTAAGTTATCTTCGAAACATAAATTCCATACACCGCTTTCACATTCCAAAAAAATAGTTGTTGATTGATTAGTGCATTTGAAAAATAACTTCCGGACGTGACAAATCGACATTTTCAAAATTTCATAAAATTTGGAAGAAAAATATTATGCAGTGAGCAACCCCTAAAATATCTAGTTCCCCGTTTAAAAAAAATCCAAATATCCAACTGCTCTTATAAATTGAGTAACATACATTCTAAAACCACAAATCAATGGAGAACATCAATGAGAACGAGGTGGGCTAAATAAATTTTGAGCCTTATATCCTTTGTTTCATAAACCACAAACCAAGGCCAAGTTACAACCTTCAAAAGTCCTAATTGAAGCAAGGTTAACTATGAAATCATACTCGGTGAAATTTGTGTTAAACTGACTCCTATGTTTGTTAAAATTATTACTAACCAGTTCGCTTCTTCGAATATCTATTTCTAACCATCCATTTATATTCCATAACAAACTTCTATTTTAAAACCTACATGCGCATCAAACAAGATTAATTTTCAAATTGTACAATTTTATCTACGAAACAATACTTAGCACCAAGGAGATCTCAAAATTGGTTGAATCAGAAGCGATCCTTTCTAGGAAGTTCCTAACTAGGGGAAGAGCATCTAAGGAAGAACCTTATGGTTATAAGAAATACTAATGATCGTAAGGGGTATATCACATGAAGATCATATTGACTAGGGGCAAACGTTCTAGGGTACAATCAACTTGGATCGCATTTCGAAGCGTTGTTCATTCAGGGGCATACCTTTTGAAGGAGCATTCCTTAATCAAGTTCCTATCACAACATGGTAGGGCTCATTTTCTTCTTTCAAAGACTTCTCAAGGCCCTAGTGATCAAGGGATAACCTTTCAATACTCAAAATTTATAGGGTTTGATTTCTCCTTCAAGCAACTTTAAATACAAACTCGAAAAGCTCCGAATGCTCGGGGTAATTCACCATGGTGATTCAAGAGTACCTCCTTCAATTTATGGAGATTGAGGAAATAATGTTTCAAAGTACAAAATAGTGGGGTCATTCATATTATGATCAAACTATTTCCAAGCTCATATCAAGGAGAATCCCCTCTAAGACCTGACATATTGAGGCAAGACCCTCCACAAAGGGGCAAGATATCTGCGTACTTTCACGATCCCCCATTGGTTTCTTCTCTTACATCATCAATCTTCGATGTTCAAATCAAGTATTGGGAAATCATGTTAGCATTAAGCCCTACGATCGTGATACAAGCCTCCTTGTTTCATGAGCTACCATTTTACGCTTTAATCATCCACGGCCTATCATAGGGGCATCACTCAAAAGCATATGACTCTGCATAAATCATTGTCATGCATTCATTAAGTCACTTCGATCCAGAATAAAGTCGTGCCTATCATCTCATCCTGCTGACGAGTTCTGATAGTATGGATCTAAACAAGGGCCCAATCTCTCTTGGCATCTACCCTTAAGCCCAATTCTCAATGGCACATCAAAATTCCAACATCCATTGATATGTATCCAAGTCACACATTACATGTGTTGGTCAATCATTACATACTACACATTAATACTTGCATCTGCATGCATACATGACATATCATAAACCAGGACTTAGGACCTCGCGTAAAAATACATAGTTAATTTCCAGAGGTGTCACTATTTTTAATCCAAGTACAATCTCCAACATATCTCTGACTATTCCTCTTAGTGAGTTTATTGTACAAAACATTCTTTGTCAAGCTTAATCGTAATCAGCCTTCTATACAACCGTCCAAGACACCTTACGTGAGCAGCCTCACATATTTTCTTATTCGCGTTTCATGAGAGACATGAGAAGCCTCATGAAACCTCATCCATTGTCCATTCATAGGCAGCCCTGCGAAGCATGAGCAACCTCATGGGTCCATAGGTGAGCAGCCTTAGGTAAAAGTCGTGAGCAACCTCACACTTTCCAATCACCTAATCAACATCTCTCAGTGACCTTACCAATGTTAGCAACCCTGTTATCTGTTTCACCTTTCCAAGCCACCAAGTTGATATTATTCCAGTAGCCCTACTAACGTTGGTGTAAAGCCCAGTTCATGTCGGGTGCATCATTGCAAAAGTTAAGTTCTCATCCGGTAATGTTCCAATTTCTGTTTGGAAGCTAATTCTATCCCCAATTCTCATCTGGTAGCCTATCTTGACATCCGTAGTTTAAATAACATGATTGCATTTATCAATCATCTCATCATTCCAATTCATAACATTATCATATCAAGCATACATACCATGCATCATGCACATATCAAGCATGATCATAATAAACATGCATAAATGCATTACATTCAATCATATATGCCCATGAAAACTATGAAAAAATCTTAAGACATGACTACCAGCTAAGATGAACTCTATTTCAAATCCAATCTCGACACTACCCATTCTTTGTACTATCAGCGTAGCTACCTCGGTTGAGAACAGACACAACCATCAAAGGTACCGTTATCAAAATTTCGCTAGGCAACTTACCTATAATTCATATCCAAGGCATACTCATCACCAACATACGGTCGTTATACTTTCAATTATCAAATTCAAACTTTTCAAGTTCAAACCTTTCAAAACATTCAATTTCATTTGGTTATTAAGCCTCGGTTGTGAACAGACACAACCGACTTCATCAATGGAACTTCAGTTTCAATCTTTATGTTGATTAAGTCTTGGTTGAGAACAGAAACAGCTTACATCATCAGTGAAACTTTAGGGTTTAATTCTTCATGTTGATCGAGTCTTAATTGAGAACAAACACAATCGGCTTTATTAGCAAAATTTTGGGGTTCATTTCTTCATGTTGATAGTCTTGGTTGAGAGCAAACACGACCGACATCATCAGTGAATTTGGGGTTCATTTCTTCATGTTGATAGTCTTGGTTTAGAGCAGACACAATCGACATCATCAGTGAAATTTGGGTTCAATTCTTCAAGTTGATCGATTCTTGGTTGAGAAAAGACACAACCGACATCATCAGTGAAACCTTAGGGCCCTTTGTCAGATTACCAAAGCAAGCAATTACCTCGGTTGAGAACAGACACAACCGGTAAAATTCTGATCTGATCTTTGATCTATTTATCTAAGATTTAATCACCAAAACACTTTTCAATCATCTACCCCCTAGGTTGTGGTAGGTATGAAAATTACCAGGTTCATATTATTCATTCCCTGGGTTGTAATGAATACGTGAGTCTGATAAGTGCAAAGGTGTAGTTATTTTGTATATACTTTTTGTTGCACTTATCGACTCTTTTTGATTAATATCAGCTGAATAACCCTGCTTTTTGTTGTAAATATGTTTAGTTGGGTTTTGAGTACATATTGTATCAGTTGATTAGTTTTGTATATGTTTTGTAGGTATTTGAGCACTGTTGGAGCAAGAGGAATAAAAGCTCCAAGATGCATTTTTGGATCGATAAAATAATAAGGCCAAGATTGGAGGTCGGATGAAGTTATGCAAGGAAGCAACAAAGGTTGTTGAACTGTCATGCATCGCCGGGCGGAATTCATGTCGTCGGGCAACAGTGGGCGAGAAGACCAATTTTGATATTGCCTCTGCCTTGCTTCACGTCTACGTCGCCAGGAGAAAATAAAGAGAGTCATTGGGTAAAGTAGTGTATCCCTAGGCGACGTTAGATATTTGTTTCAGTTGAGGATGTGGCGCAGTCTGGGCCAAGTATATAGAAGTCATCACTGGGCAATGTGTTTGTGTCGTCGGGTGATGCGTGCGGAACAGAAATTCTTTATATTTTATTTTGTGAAATTTTTGTTAGGGGATGGTTTTGGAGGGTGAGTTTTTGTTCTCCCAACTCCATCAACCTCATTTTTGTAGTGGATTAGCTTAGATAACAACACTAGGGCTTTGCTTATGGATGATTAGAGATGTATTTCTCATTGACCGGCGCTGACAAACTGAAAGATTTGTGGTTTATCTCTTCTCCTCTCTATGTATTTCTATTTTTTGGGTATTGCGTGTATATTTACTTTGAACTCACGTATATTTGTCGCCCATGGCGTTATATAAAACTTGCTTTACAAATATTTGTTGATTATTGTCTTAGATTTTTCTCTGTGCTAGGGATTTGAGTTGTTATAGATATATACTTCTTAGATTCTTATCTAGGATGATTATCTGTTAGTTTCTGAACTCTAGAGATATATTTAGAGCTGACATCTACTTGGGTATTAGATCTTAATGCCTCTGTGTGGTTGTGTTGTGCTGAGAGATTGTCAGTGTGATTACATAGTTGTCTTCTATGTTGTTGAGGAGGTAGAGAGATCATTTCCTTGGTGATACAGTCGGTCTCTCAATTTGGGTTAGAAATGACTTAGGTTGTGAGTGATATGTAGTGACATTGATGAGTATTGTTATGTTGAATGTAACTGGTCGATAGATTTAGGTATGTGATGAGTAGATTATATGCAGGCTTGATAAGTTCTTACATTTATTTTCTGTTGATACTTTTCTATACCATTCAAACCCCAAACTCATTAACGAATGATTTGTCGAACAACAATTCAATAACCAATCTCTGTGGAAACGATACGATATAACCTATATCACACGGTAAAAATAATACTTTACTTTTTTCTTGCCGCTATATACCGCAACAACAGAGTCTGTCTTTGTGTCGTTTATCCCCTAGGTCGTGATGAACGCACAAATTCTTCAAATATTTATCCCCTATGTTGCGATAGGTATGCGTTTTCAGGGTTATACTATTCATCCCCTAGGTTGTGATGAATAAAAGCCTATCTTTGTTGTCTTTTATCCCCTAGGTCGTGATAAATGCACAAGTTCATCCTCGCACTATTTACTCCCTAGGTTGTAGTAAATATAACGAAATATGCGGTATGATTCATCGCATCAGTCTCCATGCAGCGATGCATTATCAAAACTCTATTTTATTCATCCCCTAGGTTGCGATGAATAGACAAAATATGCATTATAAACTTACTATATTAGTCTTGAAGCATTAGTAAGTCAACTTCTCAAACTCATATCATTTACCTCCTAGGTTATGGTAAATATACGAAAAAAGCTTCGATCTTATTCAGCAAATACCTTAGTTGAGAACATACACAACTGGTATATCTACGATATACATCTTTGGTTTAATTATCTAGGATTTGGTTATCAAACTTAAAATTCAAACTTCAAACCTGTAGTATCTATCTCCTGCGTTGTGATTGGTATGCGAATTTGCAGTATAGTTCAGTGTGTCAATCTCTAAGCAGTAGTGAATTATCAAGTCTATGTAATTATCCTCTAGGACGTGATAAGTAGACTAGCAATGCCTTATTATGTTAGTCTCTATAGCAAGATATTTTCAACCCGTACCATTTACTCCCTAGGTTGTAGTAGATATGCAAAATCTGTGATATAACTCATTGCGTTAGTCTCGAAGCAGCAATAGATTATATGTCTCTTTGCGATTTAATTCATTGCATTAGTCTCCATGCGGTAATGTATTATCAAGATCTTTGTTATTCATCCCCTAGGTTGCGATGAATATGCAAAATCTGCGTCATTAGCTTACTATGTTAGTCTCAAAGCGTTAGTAAGTCAAATTTCAAAACTAGTATATAGCTGCGATGTAGCTTGTTGCATCAGTCTCAATGCAGCATTAAGTTATCAATCCTTCAACTCGTGCTATTTACCTCCTAAGTTGTGGTAAATACATAAAATCTACGACAATCTCTTTTCTAGGTATTGGCGAGTCATTTGCATTGTCATATCTAGATCAATCAAAACTCTCTATTCAAACTCTGGTAGGATTATACATCATAATCTTTGCCTATCTACTCTATTCAAACTCTAATAGGATGATACATCATCATCTTTTCCTATCTACTCTTTGTGCAAACTCTGGTAGGATGATACATCATCATCTTTGCCTATTTTCTCTGTATTCTTGGGAACGCTACACATCGTATCCTTATAAATCTTTGATCCAAATTTTGGGGTCTTCCATTATTTAATAACCCTCTGATTCAAACGTGCGAGACCTACGTATTCTTGTATGCTTCAATCGAAGAGTAATTAAATAGGGGCAGATGTCATACCCCAAATTTTCCCGGCTTAGCGCTACCGTCAAGTTTATTTTCGAACTTGGGTTTTAAAATTCCTTTGGTTTAATTACATTAACATTTTGGGGTTTTAAAAAATATTCTTTTTCAAGTCTATTTAAAAATATAATAGTTTATTTCAAATAGAAAATAATTGCTCATCTTCATATACTTTCAATTGGCTTTTATTTCAAATAAATAACATAGCATAATTGGTAAGGAAGCATAGCTTGGAAGCATAAGGTCACGGGTTTGAATCTCACTTGATATGTTTTTTATTTCTTTGTTTATTGTTACTAATTTTATTTCCATTTATAAAAATCAGAAAAATGCCATTTTTTTATTATTTAAATATTATTTTAGTATTTTTAATTATGGCATTTTTAAAAATAATTATTTATTTGATTTTATGCACTTTTTATCAAAATTGAGTGCAAAAATCATAATAAATATAAAAAATATTTCCTTTTCGAGATAACTTTTTCTTATTGGTTAATCTGCGTCAATTTGTGTCCTACTCAGCTTCTGATTGATCAACTTGCTGACCAAGAAAGGTCTCATTTATTTTATTGCCTTTTCGCCCTTTAACCTGATTTTGAAAGTCTATAAATAGGGCCATATTTTCATAGTTTTAGACATCAACAATTTCACCAATAATTAGCAAATCAACAACTCACTAGCGTTCTCCTAAATTTGTTGTTCTTCATATCAAAGAACAACAACGAAGTATCTTCTAAAAGCCCTCCATCAACCCAAGAAACTCTTGTACCAAAAAAAGATGAATGATTGACCGAGAAGAAGGAAATGAAGCAACTTAAATCAGTCACGACATTTCAGGTTGGTAACTCTGTCTTCTTTGATATAAATTCAGTTTTTAATTCATTTGAATATTCGAGTTTTATTTCTTTGCTTTTGAAACTTCGTATACAATGCTTTTATGTGATTAATAGTGTTTCCATGTATGATTTGAATATTTTGTTGTCGGAAATTTTTATTTCTCATGGTTAATCTAGTGAGTCTAAGTATTGTAATTTATAAGAATTGGTTTTTCTCAATATTTAATTGTTATTATAATCACTAGGAAACTAAAACTTTTATATGATAAATTAGCTTTACTATCTTTATTATTATTAAAGTAGGACAGATAAAAATACTAAATAAGAACAATATAAAACTAGAAAGAGGCAAGTCTTCTTACAGTGAAAAACGGAAACATTAACCCTCTTTGTGTTTATTTTAATTTTTGTAGTATTTATTATTTTTATTATTTTATTCTAAATTGTTTTATGATTTTTTTTTATTATTTGTACAATATATTTCTTATCAGGCACATTATTGAGTATTTTTTAATATAACTATGTTATAAACCTTTTATAAAAATAACAAACTTAATTCTTCATTTATTAAAAATAACTAAATAATTTTTATTATTGATTGAATAATTATTTTTAAGTCTATTGCAAGTTTTATTTTCTAAATTATAATGTAGATCTAATTTTATTTATTACAAATATTTTATTATTATTATTATAAAACCTAATTTTTCCTTATAAATTTTAGCAACAAAAATCTTTTTTATTTAATCAATATTTATTTTTTTTATAATCAACATTATTTTATGAACTCTAAATTTAAAATTCGTCCTTTTACTAATTACTTAATGTGATACGGTGACAGAACCGACTGTTTGAAAATGCTGGTTTGCGTTTTGCGTTTTTTATTCGCAAAATGTCGCGGTAAGCAAGAGTCGTCACCGACTTTTATTTCATCCAATCAGAAAGGAAAAAAGTGCAGAAAAAAATCATTTTTTGAGATATTCTGAGTACGGGGGGTAGATTATAGAAAGGGAGGGTGTTAGCACCCTTTCTATCCATGGTTTTCCATGGGCTCTTAGGTACTTGCTCATCTTTTTAAAATTGCTTGTGTATGTGCTTTGTTTTTGAAAAAATTTTACTTCGTGATAACCCTTGTATTAGTCCTCAAAGGTATGACGAAGTTGTTTTGAAAGTTTGTTTGAAAAGTGTAAGTGTAAAAAGTTTTGATTTGAGTAGGTACCTACTAGCATCTACCTACTCGAAAAAGATCGTTTATGTTCTTATTTCCTTTAGACAGCGCTATCCCACTATTGAGAAATAGGTAGCACCATCATTGGAGTTGTAAGGGTCAATTTGAAAAGGACGTACGATCACTAAAGCAATATTAGGATACCTTAGTAATAACCCTAGAGTCTTAAGATCATATTCGAGGCAACATTTCCGAGGCAACTTTTTCGAGGCAACATTTTCGGGGCAACATTCGAATGGGACATTTGATCTTTTTTAGACATAAGGGTAACCACTAAGACACCCTATACTTAATGATCATTTACCGAACGCAACCGAAGTGAGAGCATACCCTAAGAGTGATATGCGCGAGTGATTTGTTTTAGTTATTTATCTTTGCACATTAGGGTTTTCTAACTGTATTAATTTGTCATGCATTCTTATCATACAATCCTATTAGTATACATCTAAACAGTCAAATATTTGCGAGAATTAAAATGCGAGAAAGTAAATCTATGCTATTACAAGGCTTCAGGGAGGGGATTAATTACATAGCCAAAAAACCGGGAAAAAATGATAAATAAAGACCCTAGAATAAACTATTACAAATCATGAACAGTTACAACAATATCGTAAAAATAATAGTACGTGCGCGATAAATAAAAAATGAAGCGACTAGGGTTTTAACCCTTGCCTAAAACTAATTGCGATTAATTAAAGAAAATGTTTTTGTTTTGTTTTGCTTTGAGAAAATAATGGAATTGCTAAATTAAAAGAAAATCCTAAGCCTAATTAATTTTAAATTAAGAAAAATAATTAATTTTCTAAAACCTATTTTTTGTATTTTTATTTATTTGAGAAAAAGAGACAAATAAAATTAAAAGTTAACCTAATTTCTACTTTGATTTTATTTATGAAAACAAATTACAATTTTCCTAAGTTAAACCTAAATTAAATTAATTTTGATTAAAAAAACTAATCCTAATTTTTGATGAGTTATTGATTATATGTTTTTTTTTTGTAAAAAAATTATTAATTTATAAATTAAAGAAAATAAAAAATAAAAATTGAAAGATTTAAATAAATTAAAAAGAAAAAGGAAGGAATAATGGGCCTGTATTAGCAATGGTGGGGGTGCTGTTTGAGATTCTGAGCCCAAATAAGCCAGGCTCGTTTGACTTCGTTGGATTCGCTGTACACGTTGACTTAGGGTGTAGGATGGACCTTCAATGAAGGGTGTTAGATCCTGGATAGCTGATGGATCTGACGGTTGGATCTTGATGTCTCATGATGGACTCCAAAGGGCGTGACGTACTGGAACCTATAGAGAAAATCAGAAAAATGTAAAAGTACCACGCCTGGGGTTGAACCCAGGACATGTACTTTATAGCCTCTCCCCCTTGCCAACTGCGCTGGAATGTTAGTCATGATATTAATGAAATAAATAAAACATGAATGAAAACAAGGTGCAAGATCCAGATCAGCAAATAATTGCACGCGTCAGCAAGCATGGGCCAATCAGATGGGGTGAGAGAAAGTCAGCATTTGATCCAGCCAATAGAATTAAGAGAAACGGCCATACAGGCTGGTTGACCAGAGACCGGTCAGTCCAACCACCGGAGCCGGTGGTTTCCACCGTCTTCTCCGGTGGGTCACCTGCAAATATTAAATAAACCAAAAAACAAACGATGCCAACTGCCTTAAAAAGATCCCCTGATCACGATTTTAGCCTCTAAATTAACTAATTCCTTATGCATCATCATATTCGAACTTGGAATCCTAATCACGGTCAACAATGGCATAACGTGATTATGGGTGTTAGCTTTGCATGTGATACATCCAAACACACATAAACATCAGTAGAAACACATGTATATGATCAATATGAATTTACATCAAGTATTGCACGAGTTTGAAGTCAAAGAAGTTTTACCAATGGTGAGACACGAATCTGTTGATTTGAGGATGATATAAGCCTTGCAAATGGTCTGGTTTCACTCCTGGGAATCTCAGCAAGATGATGGAGCGATTGGAATCGAGGGAAAGAGGCTAACCAAGGTGTTTGAAGATTGCACAATTCTTTGAATTTTTTGGAATTTTCTTTCTCCTCCCAGGCTGGCTGTGTGTGTTCTCCTCCTTCCTTTAGGGTTTGAAACCTTTATTTATATGTGAGGCCAACAATAGGTTAACATTCTTGGAGCAAATCCAAAGAGATATGGAATTTTCAATTTTGCTTCAAAAATCTTTATTTTCAAATATTTCTTTCCCTTTCATAGCAAGACACGATTTGTTTTGTCTATTTTCAGCATATTTGATCCATCATTCAATGCAAAAAAAAATCAAATCCAATCCATATTATTTATATCATTTAATTTGATTTTTCTAATGATTGAAACCAAAATAAATCAAATAAATAAGACAACAATGCATGGATGGCTTTATGGGTCGTGGACTATGTTAGGAATAAGATGCAAGCATAAAAAGTTGGGCCCATTTAGCAAAAGATGCAAATTTGAGCATATTTGACTTTTGGCAATTTTGCAAAAAAAGGTCAAATTGGCCAATGCATAACTCTCTTAATTTTGACCCTAGAGAGGTGTTTTTTGACTTTTTAGAAAGCTTAGGACATCCTCTAAGCAACCCTTTTGGTATCATCTCAATTGAGTCTTCCATGTTCATGTATGAAGCCTTGACCCACAAGGTGTTTTGTTGACTTTTCAAAATGACCTATAATGTCCAAATTCATATCTTCTTGTGAATGCATATTTTGAACTTAGGAGCTGAAGATGAATTGTAGGGAATTTCATCCTCTTAGAAATTAGCTTTGTATGGGTCATTTCTGATAAAGTATGAGAAATTTATGCTTGGTCAAAGTTGAGTTGACTTTTCCTGTAAAACCCTAATTTAGCAACTTTTGGGTTTTGATGAATTATGGGAAATCCTTGATGAATCATGATCAACCCTTGATCAAATGATGAATGATACTTCAAAATGAGGATGTTGACCAAAAATCTTAAAGTTTGACTGTATGTGGGCCACAGTTGACTTTTGACCTAGCACATTTGATTTTTAGGCATTTAAGCAATTGACTGAGAAAACTTCCTCTGCAAGGCTTGAAACTTGACATGGATGATCTTGAGAACATATTAGGACAATGGTGAGCATTTGGGATCCTTTGGACTCAAGCATCTTGATGCAAAATGAAACCCTAATTTGAGGTAGACTGCCTTAGGAGAGAATTTGTCTGGTCAACTCTTGGACCTCCTTGAGCAATTTGAGGACCTCACTTGACATGTATTGAGAAATATGGGAGGGAAAATTTTGGGGTACAACAGCTTCCCCTGTTCAATCTTCTTAAACCCGAGGATGTAGATTGGCTTGTCTTCCTTTCGTGATCTGAAGGTGGAAGATGATTGAACACTAGAGTGCCCAGAAATTTGCACTCGCATGAAGTGATACTTGACTTGCGATATCGGGAATGAGCTTATAGATGCCATTTGGAAGTTGATGACAGAAGATGGGCTTAAAGATTCCATCTGAAGAGGTGTCGATCGCATAAGAGATTCCTTTGCGAGATTCTGTTTAGCTGTTGTTAAGGAGGACTTCATTGGGGAATACTGGTCTCTATCTTGAGAGAAATAGAGTTTTAGGAGCTTCAGTTATACGTTACTCTACTGGGGAATAATTCTGGTTTGGGAAGTGGAAGTGAACTGCGTGTTTGGTCGGGGTATATGTTGCACCGCGACTTATTGTGGAAATATGGAATTAATCGGGTTTGATCGGGTCCAGGTCTTACAATGTTGTGGAATGCTGTCTGGGGATAAGGGAGGCCGAACCTAGATAGTAAGGTTAGGAGAAGGAACCTGGATAGTAGGGTTACTTCGATATGAAAGCCTGGATAGTAGGGCTGTGAGAAGGAACTTGGATAGTAGGGTTACTTCTATATGAAAGCCTGGATAGTAGGGCTGTGAGAAGGAACCTTGATAGTAGGGTTACTTCGATATGAAAACCTGGATAGTAGGGCTGTGAGAAGGAACCTGGGTAGTAGGGTTACTTCGATATGAAAGCCTGGGTAGTAGGGATGTGAGAAGGAACCTGGATAGTAGGGTTACTTCGAGATGAAAGTCGGGATAGTAGGGCTGTGAGAAGGAACCTGGATAGTAGGGTTACTTCGATATGAAAGCCTGGGTAGTAGGGTTGTGAGAAGGAACCTGGATAGTAGGTTGTGATAAGGAACCTGGATAGTAGGGTTACTTCGATATGAAAGCCTGGGTAGTAGGGATGTGAGAAGGAACCTGGATAGTAGGGTTACTTCGAGATGAAAGCCTGGATAGTAGGGATGTGAGAAGGAACCTGGATAGTAGGGTTACTTCGATATGAAAGCCTGGATAGTAGGGTTGTGAGAAGGAACCTGGATAGTAGGGTTACTTCGATATGAAAGCCTGGATAGTAGGGTTGTGAGAAGGAACCTGGATGTGATTGCCTTTGTTGCCGATGATTACTCTGTTTAGCTTTGAGTGTTAATCATGGACCTATTGGAAATTGTTGACAATAATGTCCTTCCTGAAAGAAATATAGGGTTAGTTATATCCAATGCATTGAGATGCAATGTGTAATGACGTTCTCAAAATAAATGAGATTATGTTATATGTGATGTATGCACATGTCATGATGTATGAACATGAAATGCTGACATAATAATCTGAGTCTGGGAAAATAAATCCCTGATTGTTGTGAAAATCATAGTTCCTCCCCCTCTGTTGGGGATGGTGAACAAAGATGACCATGCTGGGGATTTGCCCCTTGGCTAGTAAATATTCTGTCGGACGAGACTCTGTCTGAGGATAACTCTGTGGGGAATAACTCTGTTGGAGGGGAGATACTCTGTTGATAGATCTGCTGACTTGGAGAAACAACTCAGCTGGGGATGAATTACCGTTACTGGTGATGATGAATTCTGTTAGAGATTGAATTTCTGCTTGTGAGAGAAATAAACTCTGCTTGGGGAATAATTTACTGACTCACTCGCAATTGTGAACCTCAACTGGGGAGAGTCATGTCCTGCTCGGGGAAGCTGACATCACCGTCTTTGGATATTTCTTACTCTGTGGGGAGTGTATGTACCACCACTCATGCTCTCCAGCTGGTTCTATCCCGATACCTGATGGGCAGAGTAATTGTAAGGATTGGGCACTTCTTGTTTTCCCTATTTCTGGCATTACGAGTAATCGTCTTTTGTTTCTTGTGTAAATGTTTATGAGAAACAATCATTTTCAAATGCATATATCAAAAATGAATCATTGGACGTTCTTGCAAAACAAAACAGAAAAAAGAAAAACAAATTGAAATTTCTTGTAAAAATGAATTGTATTAATTTTTGAAGTTGGCCTGTAATAGGCATTTTGTACAAAGAGGCTAACGCTCTAGTAAGAGAACGCCGCCGAAAGATAGAAATTACAATTTGTGTAAAAGAAAGAAAAACAGCTATGTGAAACATTCCCATCAAGTTTCAACTCTGCTATTGCCTTTATATCTTCAAGCGTATCATCACTTTGCTAAGTGGTCGAAGATGGATCAGATTGATTGGCGCCATCTGAGCTTGATAGTTGATACCGAAGTTTGGTCGCAAGATGATCCAATGAGACATAGTGTTACGCTTCGATCCCTATTTTTTTCCTGGACCGCCCTTTCGGGTTTTCAGTCCACCGGGATACCCTTTTTTGCCCAAGTCGCCTTTTCAGGTTTTCGACTTGTCGGGTGTATAATTTTTTCATTTTCATCCCTTACTTTTTCCCGAACCCTTTTGGTTCGTCGGGAAGCCCTTATTTTTGCCTAGGCTAGTCAACCTAGCGGGTCTTTGATTAGGCGTAGTATCTTTTCACTATGTCTGCATTGACGGGGTGAGGAAGGTCGTCACCGTCCATAGTGGTTAGAATCATAGCTCCTCCCGAGAAAATGTTCTTAACCACAAATGTCCCTTCGCATGTGGGGGTCCATTTTCCCCTGGGATCACCTTGTGGCAGTATGATGCGCTTGATCACCAGATCTCCAACTTGATATTCATGACGTCTGACTTTCTTGTTAAAGGCCTTGATCATTCGCTTTTGATACGTCTGACCATGACAGATAGCAGTAAGTCTCTTTTCATCGATTAAATTTAGCTGATTAAGTCGGGTCTGGATCCAGTCGTCTTCGTTCAAACCTGCATCCTTCATGATCCTGAGAGAGGGTATTTGGACTTCGATGGGTAGGAATGCCTCCATGCCATACACCAAAGAGTAGGTTGTTTCCCCTGTCGATGTCCTTGGTGAGGTACGGTACCCATAAAGAGAGAATGGTAACATCTCGTGCCAGTCTTTGTATGTCACCGTCATCTTCTGTACAATCTTCTTGATGTTCTTGTTAGCTGCTTCAACATCCCCATTCATCTTCGGCCGGTAGGGAGAAGAGTTATGATGTTGTATCTTGAACTGTTTGCAGAGTTTGATGATCATTGTATTATTGATATTTGTACCATTATCAGTAATGATCCTCTCTGGTACACCATATCGACAGATCAGATTGTGTCGGATAAACCGTGCCACGACGTTCTTGGTTATTGTAGCAAAGGAAGCTGCCTTAACCCACTTCGTAAAGTAATCAATAGCCACCAGAATAAAATGATGCCCGTTGGACGCAGTAGGTCTGATCTCGCCGATCATGTCGATGCCCCACATTGCAAAGGGACAAGGAGTTGTCAACACATTCAGGGGAACCAAAGGTACATGCACCTTATCAACATAGACTTGGCACTTATGATAGGTTCGAGAATGCTGATAACAATCGGCTTCCATAGTGGACCAGTAATATCCTGCCCGTAGGATTTTCTTTGCCATGGTATGTCCACTATAATGAGTTCCGAAGGTACCTTCATGTAACTCTTACTCTGCCATGATCCTTTCTGCCTCGCTCTTGTCTATGCACCACAGTAAGGTTGAATCATGGTTACGCTTATAGAGGATTTCATTACTGATGAAGAACTTTGCAGCAAACCTTCTCAGAAACTTCTTATCATTAACAGATGCCCCCGCGGGGTATTCCTGAACCTCGAGATACCTTTTTACCTCGTGAAACCAGGGTTTATCTGCTACCTCTTCAGTCTCAATGTCACAGCAGTGTGAGGGTTCGTCTAACCTCTCAATGGTAATCTTGGGAGCTTCATTGTCCCACCTCACTTTGAACATAGAAGACATGGTAGCTAGCGCGTCCGCTAACTGGTTCTCTTCTCTAGGGAAATGTTCAAAGGTTATCTCCTCGAAATGTGGGAGAAACGTCAGTACATACTCTTTGTAAGGAATAAGATTCGGGTGCTTCGTATCCCACTCTCCTTTGATCTGACTTATCACCAGAGCGAAATCTCCGAATACACTTAAGAACTTAATCCTTAGGTCGATAGAAGCCCGAAGACCCATGATACATGCTTCATACTCCGCCATATTATTGGTGAAGTTAAAACATAATTGGGCGGTGAACGGAGTATGATAGCCCTCAGGAGATATAATTACAGCGCCAATGTCGTTACCCAATGCGTTCAAGGCTCCATCAAAATACATAGACCATTGGGATCCCTCTTCGGGTCCTTCATCCGGTCCAGGTTCTTCACAGTCGGTTACCAACATGATATTCTCATCCGGGAACTCGAAATTCATGGAATGGTAGTCATCTACGGCCTGATGTGCCAGATGATCCGCCAATACACTCCCCTTGATTCTTTCTGAGTTGTGTATTGGATATCGTACTCGGTTAAGATCATCTGCCATCTTGCTATCCTTCCGGAGAGAGCGGGCTTCTCGAAAATATGCTTTATTGGATCCATCTTTGATATCAATAAGGTAGTGTGAGTCAGCATATACTATCTCAGCCGGTGAGCAGCCCATGCCAAAGCGCATCAAGTTTTCTTGAGTAATGAGTATCGGGTCTCACAGTCGGTAAACTTTTTGATAAGGTAGTAAATAGCATGCTCTTTTTGGCCAGACTCGTCATGCTTCCCCAGCACACATCCCATTGAACTGTCTAGCACTGTCAAGTATAAAATCAAAGGCCTTCCTTCAACTGGAGGCATCAGAATTGGTGGCTCTTGAAGGTATTCCTTGATTATTTTGAAAGCGGTTTGGCATTCATCATTCCACTTTACCACTTGATCTTTCTTCAGCAGCTTGAAGATTGGCTCACAAGTAGCAGTCAGATGTGAAATGAACCTGGCGATGTAATTCAAACGTCCCAAGAAACCTCTAACTTCTTTTTCTATGCGGGGAGCTGACATTTCTTGTATGGCTTTTACCTTTTCAGGGTCCACCTGAATACCTTTATCACTGACGACGAAACCCAGAAGCTTACCAGACCTTACCCCGAAGGTACACTTGTTCGGATTCAACCTCAGCTTGTACGTCTTCAACCTGTCAAACAGTTCCTGGAGATGCTCAAGGTACTCTTCCTCAGTTTGAGACATGGCTATCATGTCATCAACATAAACATCGATCTCATGGTGAATCATGTCGTGGAACAAAGTGACCATGGCACGCTGATAAGTTTCCCCAGCATTCTTCAATCCAAAAGGCATTACATTGTAACAGAAAGTGCCCCACTATGTAACGAAGGTTGTCTTCTCCATGTCTTCAGGAGCTATCTTGATCTGGTTGTAGCCAGAAAAACCATCCATGAAGGAGAAGATTTTATGTTGCGCGGTGTTGTCGACCAAAACATTGATGTGAGGAAGTGGGAAATCATCCTTGGGGCTTGCCCTGTTCAAATCTCTATATTCCACACACATCCGTACCTTACCGTCCTTCTTAGGTACTGGAACAACGTTGGCAACCCACTGTGGATAAGAAGTGACAGCTAAGAACCTTGCATCGAATTGTTTCATGATCTCTGCTTTGATTTTCTCTGACATTTCAGGGCGCACACGGCAGACCTTCTGTTTTACCGGAGGGAAGTCATCTTTAGTCGGCATGCTATGTACCACAATATCAGTGTCCAAACCACGCATGTCTTTATAGGATCAGGCGAACATCTCAACATAGTCGTGTAGCATCTGTATTAGCCATTGTTTGACACTAGATTCCAAATTTGCACCTATCTTGACCTATTTTCTGTCTTCCTTTGTACCCAAATTCACTGACTCAACTGGCTCTTCATGAAGTTGTATGGCCTCTCTCTTCCTGCTGTAACAGTCTAGAAAGTTCTCCAGGAACCTCACAATCATCCTCACCTTCGTCCTCGGCTTGGTTGATCAGATTTTTGAAGTCATAAATGGAAGTAGTAGAACTGTTATCAATGGGATCCAGAGTGGATATGGATCTGCATTATGATACGTGAGTGTGTGTAAGAGAATAGTTGTTTTGATATAGTGAGAGACAGGAAAGAAAAACAAGGAGCGCAAAATTTGTAATGCAAGAAACATCCAATGTTTTATTAATGATATATGAAAATGACAAGTAATAAGCCCTCACAAGCAGAGCCAAGGTGTCTCGGGCAAGGCACCGGGCCGTAAAGTTTCAAACTGTTTATTACAAATCTTAAAACAAAAACTCAATTATTGCGGAATAAAAGAAACAGGTATGAAGTCCTTCGTCGTCCAGTTGTTCAGTCTACCATTGGTTGTTAGGTAGATCCAGCCATCAATGTCTGAATCTTCTTCACTATCCTCGATTGAATTAACTCCCCGATTACTGATGTGTAAAGGAGGTCTTCCAATCCGTGCACACCTAACAGCCCTTTGAGCCCCTGTAGTAAATCCCAAACCAAATTTGTCAGTTTTGTGGGTGAAGTCAGGAAGCTGACCCCAATTGGTACACCCACCTTCTTCAATTACAGCCCTGGCGTCCTTGAGAGAAGCCATCTTCAGCGGAGGTTTGCCGGTAGTAACTTCAGCTGATGTCGAGAACTGAGGCACCTCTTTGAAATTCTGAAAAGGCATTTCTATGAATTCCCCGTCCATCTCTATGTAACGGAAGGAATTGAGATGGCTCACCATATACTCTTCTTCACCTTGCACCGTGACGATCTTTCCTTTCACCGGATACTTCAGCATTTGATGGAGTGTGGAAGTCACTGCCCCAGCCTTATGAATCCAAGGACGACTCAGCAAGCAAGAACATAATGGTCTGATATCCATCACGTAGAAGGTGGACCCGAAGGTCTGAGAACCCACCTTTACAGGGATGTCCACCTCCCCGTGCACCATTCTTTTCGACCCATCAAAAGCCCTTACCACAATATTACTCGGCTTTAGAATCAAACCTTCACAATCCATACGGTCTAGCGCTTTCTTTGGTAGAAAATTCAGTGAGGACCCGGAATCTACTAGCACATGGACCATAGTGGTGCCCCTGCACTCGGTCGAGACATGCAGAACATCATTATGATTTCTCCCTTTAGCAATCAGATCAGCATCCGAAAACCCTAACCCATTGTCAGCAGTTAGGCTAGCCACACAACCTTTGAACTGATCTGCGGAAGTTTCCTATGGCACATGCGCAGTCTTGAGAAACGCAATCAAAGCCTTCGCATGGGCTTTGGAACATAACAACAAGGACAACATGGAGATCTTTGACGGGGTCTGCCCCAACTGCTCGACTATGTTGTAGTCGCTCTTCTTGATAATTTTCAAAATTTCCTCTATTTCTTGTTTCGAGGTTTCTACAATGATCTTCGGTGCCTCCGTCCGGGCAGGCTCACCTACAATTTCTTTTCCCCGAGTCCCAGATGGCTCAGCGACAGGGGTGATAACAGGAGTAGGAACTGGGATAGTAGTTGATGTACTAGCAGACGGAATGACAACAGGTTTGTGGACAGTCGGAGGGGAAATCTCAAGAGAAAAGAGTCTTCTACTTCTGGTGACCTTGCTTACCCCAACAATATTACCGATGTTTGTATCGGCTTCTTCAGCCCTCAGATCTTGTTTAATACCATGGTAATATACATCAGCACCGTAATGCCATGGGATAGCCTTCTCTGGGGTATATGGGATGGGGCCAGGAGTGGTGATTATTAACGGAGCAATTCTTGGAACAGGTGTAACCCTAACAGGTTTTCTCGAGAAAACCTTGGAAGGATTGGCGGAAATGGTTATGATGGCAACATCTTCAAACGGAATCATAGTCTTTTCAAGTCTATTGCAAGTTTTATTTTCTAAATTATAATGTAGATCTAATTTTATTTATTACAAATATTTTATTATTATTATTATAAAACCTAATTTTTCCTTATAAATTTTAGCAACAAAAATCTTTTTTATTTAATCAATATTTATTTTTTCTGTAATCAACATTATTTTATGAACTCTAAATTTAAAATTCGTCCTTTTACTAATTACTTAATGTGATACGGTGGCAGAACCGACTGTTTGAAAATGTTGGTTTGTGTTTTGCGTTTTGTTCGCAAAATGTCGCGGTAAGCAAGAGTCGTCACCGACTTTTATTTCATCTAATCGGAAAGGAAAAAAGTACAGAAAAAAATCCTTTTTTGAGATATTCTGAGTACGGGGGGTAGATTATAGAAAGGGAAGGTGTTTGCACCCTTTCTATCCATGGTTTTCCATGGGCTCTTAGGTACTTGCTCATTTTTTTAAAATTGCTTATGTATGTGCTTTGTTTTTGAAAATGTTTTACTTCGTGATAACCCTTGTATCAGTCCTCAAAGGTGTGACGAAGTTGTTTTGAAAGTTTGTTTGAAAAGTGTAAGTGTGAAAAGTTTTGATTTGAGTAAGTACCTACTAGCATCTACCTACTCGAAAAAGATCGTTTATGTTCTTGTTTCCTTTAGACAACGATATCCCACTATTGAGAAATAGGTAGCACCGTCATTGGAGTTGTAAGGGTCAATTCGAAAGGGACGTACGATCACTAAAGCAATATTAGGACACCTTAGTAATAACCCTAGAGTCTTAAGATCATATTCGAGGCAACATTTCTGAGGCAACTTTTTCGAGGCAACATTTTTGGGGCAACATTCGAATGGGACATTTGATCTTTTTTAGACAGAAGGGTAACCACTAAGACACCCTATACTTAATGATCGTTTACCGAACGCAACTGAAGTGAGAGCATACCCTAAGAGTGATATGTGTGAGTGATTTGTTTTAGTTATTTATCTTTGCACATTAGGGTTTTCTAACTGTATTAATTTGTCATGTATTCTTATCATACAATCCTATTAGCATACATCTAAACAGTCAAATATTTGCAAGAATTAAAATGCGAGAAAGTAAATCTACGCTATTACAAGGCTTCGGGGAGGGGGATTAATTACATAGCCAAAAAACCGGGAAAAAACGATAAATAAAGACCCTAGATTAAACTATTACAAACTATGAAGAGTTACAACAATATCATAAAAACAATAGTACGCGCGCGATAAATCGAAAACGAAGCAACTAGGGTTTTAACCCTTGCCTAAAACTAATTGCGATTAATTAAAGAAAATGTTTTTGTTTTGTTTTGCTTTGAGAAAATAATGGAATTGCTAAATTAAAAGAAAATCCTAAGCCTAATTAATTTTAAATTAAGAAAAATAAATTAATTTTCTAAAACCTATTTTTTGTATTTTGATTTATTTGAGAAAAAGAGCAAAATAAAATTAAAAGTTAACCTAATTTCTACTTTGATTTTATTTATGAAAACAAATTACAATTTTCCTAAGTTAAACCTAAATTAAATTAATTTTGATTAAAAAAACTAATCCTAATTTTTGATGAGTTATTGATTTTATGTTTTTTTTGTAAAAAAATAATTAATTTATGAATTAAAGAAAATAAAAAATAAAAATTGAAAGATTTAAATAAATTAAAAAGAAAAAGAAGGAATAATGGGCCTGTATTAGCAATGGTGGGGGTGTTGTTTGAGATTTTGAGCCCAAATAAGCCAGACCCATTTGACTTCGTTGGATTCGCTGCACACGTTGACTTAGGGTGTAGGATGGACCTTCAATGAAGGCGTTAGATCCTGGCTAGCTGATGGATATGACGGTTGGATCTTGATGTCTCATGAAGGACTCCAAAGGGCGTGACGTACTGGAACCTATAGAGAAAATCAGAAAAATGTAAAAGTACCACGCCTGGGGTCGAACCCAGGACATGCACTTTATAGCCTCTCCCCCTTGCCAACCGCGCTGGAATGTTAGTTATGATATTAATGAAATAAATAAAACATGAATGAAAACAAGGTGCAAGATCCAGATCAGCAAATAATTGCACGCGTAAGCAAGCATGGGCCAATCAGATGGGGTGAGAGAAAGTAAGCGTTTGATCCAGCCAATGGAATTAGGAGAAACAGCCACGCAGACTGGTTGACCAGAGACCGGTCAGTCCAACCACCGGAGCCGGTGGTTTCCACCGTCTTCTTCGGTGGGTCACCTGCAAATATTAAACAAACCAAAAAACAAGCGATGCCAACTGCCTTAAAAAGATCCCCCGATCACGATTTTGGCCTCTAAATTAACCAATTACTTATGCATCATCTGATTCGAACTTAGAACCCTAATCACGGTCAACAATGGCATAACGTGATTCTGGGTGTTAGCTTTGCATGTGATACGTCCAAACACACATAAACATCAGTAGAAACACATGTATATGATCAATATGAATTTACATCAAGTATTGCGCGAGTTTGAAGTCAAAGAAGTTTTACCAATGGTGAGACACGAATCTGTTGATTTGAGGATGCTATAAGCCTTGCAAATGATCTGGTTTCACTCCTGGGAATCTCAGCAAGATGATGGAGCGATTGGAATCGAGGGAAAGAGGCTAACCAAGGTGTTTGAAGATTGCAAAATTCTTTGAATTTTTTGGAATTTTCTTTCTCCTCCCAGGCTGGCTGTGTGTGTTCTCCTCCTTCCTTTAGGGTTTGAAACCTTTATTTATATGTGAGGCCAACAATAGGTTAACATTCTTGGAGCAAATCCAAAGAGATATGGAATTTTCAATTTTGCTTCAAAAATCTTTATTTTCAAATATTTATTTCCCTTTCATAGCAAGACACGATTTTTTTGTCTATTTTCAGCATATTTGATCCATCATTCAATGCAAAAATCAAATCAAATCCAATCCATATTATTTATATAATTTAATTTGATTTTTCTAATGATTGAAACCAAAATAAATCAAATAAATAAGACAACAATGCATGGATGGCTTTATGGGTCGTGGACTATGTTAGGAATAAGATGCAAGCATAAAAAGTTGGGCCCATTTAGCAAAAGATGCAAATTTGAGCATATTTGACTTTTGGCAATTTTGCAAAAAAAGGTCAAATTGGCCAATGCATAACTCTCTTAATTTTGACCCTAGAGAGGTGTTTTTTGACTTTTTAGAAAGCTTAGGACATCCTCTAATCAACCCTTTTGGTATCATCTCAATTGAGTCTTCCATGTTCATGTATGAAGCCTTGACCCACAAGGTGTTTTGTTGACTTTTCAAAATGACCTATAATGTCCAAATTCATATCTTCTTGTGAGTGAATATTTTGAACTTAGGATATGAAGATGAATTATAGGTAATTTCATCATATTCAAAATGAGCTTTGGATGGGTCATTTCTGATAAAGTATGAGAAAGTTATGCTTGGTCAAAGTTGAGTTGACTTTTCCTGCAAAACTCTAATTTAGCAACTTTTGGGTTTTGATGAATTATGGGCAATCCTTGATGAATCATGATCAACCTTTGATCAAATGATGAATTATACTTCAAAATGAGGATGTTTACCAAAAATCTTGAAGTTTGACTGTATGTGGGCCACAGTTGACTTTTGACCTAGCACAGTTGATTTTTAGGCATTTGAGCAATTGACTGAGCAAACTTCCTCTGCAAGGCTTGAAACTTGACATGGATGATCTTGAGAACATATTAGGACAATTGTGAGCATTTGGGATCCTTTGGACTCAAGCATCTTGATGAAAAATGAAACCCTAATTTGAGGTAGACTGCCTTAGGAGAGGGTTTGTCTGGTCAACTCTTGGACCTCCTTGAGCAATTTGAGGACCTCACTTGACATGTATTGAGAAATATGGGAGAGAAAATTTTGGGTTACAACATTTAAAGAATTGGAATAAATAGGTTTTTACTAATTAAAACTCTTTTATTAACTTTAAAATATGTTTACTAACTCTAATGCTATTTTTTCACTTATATATTTATTCAATTATTCACTTCTACTTCTATTTTCAATCCACTAAATCAAAATTAAAACAGCTAACCAACAACAAAAATATTTTTCAACTAACATAATCAAAATCCAAGATTATTTTCAGAAAAGGATTAAGGAGAATTGTTATCGAAATTACCTGCGAACTGCGTCTACGATCACTCAACTTACAACCCAGACAAGATTCAAGAATAAATTCGAAAGCAATTCTATGCAATCCTATAAAAAACACCAACCAACACTGTGAATTACCAATTGGGACTCTGATTCCTCATAAGAGAATACGTAGGCATACGACTAAAATTGCGGCGAGCTCCCTTAATAAAAATTAAAACCTTATTTCTTAAGCCGTAATTCTAAACCCTAGTATCCTTGTGAACAATGTAGATGAGGGGTGCCTAACACCTTCTCAAACGTCTAAGAACGAGTCCAATAACTTAGAATCTCTGACCAAATTAGGGTTATCCTTTATATTCCCTTCCTAAAGATAAAAATTAAGGGTAACGACTCTCAATTTAAAACCGGTTACAACATCCTGTTCTGCATAGAAGAAGTAAACATATTGAAGCAATGTTTCACTTCTTGAGGTAAAATGTAAATCGAGGTGAACTTGAAGTAAGGCATTGTTCGAGTGAAGCACAATTGACTGACATTTTCACCAAAGTATTGAAGATTGACAAATTCTTGAATTTGAGAAAGAAATTAGGAATAATTCAGATTGACTATTTTTGAGGATGTTCGATAACTTGAATTATGGGGGTGTGTTGAAATATTAAATTATATTTGTTAAAATATTATATTAGATTTGATTTGATTAGATTAGATTTAATATTTAAATATAATCTAAGTTGTGTAGATCTAAGTCCAATTAGGGTTGTATATAAATAGTCATGGTCGGTATCATTATTTGTACAATTCAATAATATAAATTCTTATTTCCTTTATTATTCCCTCTTTCTCTCCTCACTAAAGTGCCTCACGCACTAATATATATATATATATATATATATATATATATATATATATATATATATATATATATATATATATATATATATATATATATATATATATATATATATATATATATATATATAACCGGATAATACCTTTAGAATAATCACTAAGTATCTAAATACCTAATACAAAAGAGATGTGTCCAAGATCATTCATAATTGTTAGAGATTTCTTGGTTTCACACAACAATCACATATCATTGCTGACTAAATAAAATTGACACATTAAACTAGGAATATAAACTTACTCCCACTGAACTTGTAAAATCCAATAATTTTTCATAATAGAAATCTCAAAATCAAAAGAGACAATCACCTTATGAAATACTGTGATATCACTAATGGGACAATTAACTTATAAATGGATTTTATATGTTTAGAAACCATAAACTTTGTATCTATTGATACAAAATTTTCTTCCGTTATACCATATTGTTTTCTTAATGTCGTTATTAAGAAACACTAACTTGATATCCATCTTACTAAGCTCCAAAATTATAACAAATAACAATTGTCACAACTATCATAATAGAGTCTTTCAATCATACTGAATATAATTTATCTTTTCAGTCAATTCTTTATAACACTTGATGCTCTAGTTCTTGAGAATGTTGAGTTTGATCTTCAAAGATTAATTTCTTATTTTAATTGAAAGAAAGAACAATAATATTCGCATGAGGGTCCAAATTTGCTATATAAATAGCAACTATATGAATTGAGTTAGAACTAATTCTTTCCCACACAATTTTGTTCTTTGAACATATCTCTCCCCCAAACTTCTCGAGACACATTATAATATTTGTCTCAAAATATTCTTTAATTTGGGACTAAAGTTTATATTTCTCAAACTTTTCAACAATTCTAGATTATCACAAGTCATGATTGAATTAACTATAATAATATTTGAATTTAAAAGACAAATTGAATCCATCATTTAAAAAAGAAGTTATAATATTAAAATAAAATTGTATTCATCCATCAAATTGTCTTTTAATACAAATTTAAGCTTATAATGACAATCTAAAATAGTTAAAATTAAATTAAAAATATAAATCTTCACTAAATTTATCCCCTTTAAATTGACATATCTTTCAACACCATTGAACATTTGTTTGAGATCATATTTTTTTTATTATTCTTTATTTGTCCTTATTCTTTGAGGTATTTACCAAATGAATAATATTTAATTTTCTCTTGCTTCAATCTTTCCTTTATTGCACACTTTATAAAAATATTCTATTAAAGAATAATTTCTAACTTTAATAGTTATAAACTTAATTGTGCAAAGAAAATATCATAAGCTAAATTTTTGACAAAGTCACTTAATTGACGAAACTATAGCGCTTTAGCAAGATTAAATAGTTATATAATATACTTATGATATTTTCTTTGCTTAATAATCTTAATGAAAAGTCATCACTCCAATGAGAGTCTGTCTTTCGCTTTATTGTTTTAAAAGCACTAGATTTTAAACAAAATTAATATGATAAAATTTATGTCATCTTAAATAACACCTCTAATATCTCTGAATTGTAAAACTTTAAGATTATAGAACTGTGTAATTTAGAGTGTAGTCACTTTTAAATTTGAATCTCACTTTAAATATACTAAATTGTGAGAGAATTTGAGTTTCTCCATCATTATGTAAGGTATAGATCCAAAAATCATAATATTCATATTTTATTCTTAAAAGTTAGAACTTTTGAGAATCAAAATATAACTTATTTTGCAGATATATAAACTATATTAGTTTATAGAGGAAAAAAATACACTCACCAAATACCAAGTTCACCATTAATATTAAGTCTTTAGGCAATAAAATCAATTGCTAGTAATATTCATGTTTAATGATCAATTTTACAATTGTCACATATTTACCTTATATGTGTGAGTGTAATCAAATAAACACCTGAAAGATTTACACTCATACAACATCATTACTGATATGACAATAAATTATTATAGTATAGACATTCATCTTTACTTATTGATTGTAAAAATTAACTGTAAATGATACTCTCACGCAATGATCAAACATTAGTAATAAGTCTGGTCAGATAATGGACATCTTTGACATCAATCATTATTCACGTGGATAAAATTAATAACTATTACATATTTACCCACATATATGCAATTGTTCGATCAAATTGTGTTTTCCTTTTGGCCGACCATAACAGTTCGCATGAACAATTACACATTACATCTTTAATCAAATTTACACATCAAATTTACACAACAGAGATTACTTTTGCAACATGTTGCTTCAACCAAAATTACTAGACATTTTAATAAATTCAATAGAAAAGTTTTAAATTTATAAGATACTACCCACAAATGTAGGTCGTATTCATTTAGGATGTCATTTGATAATAATAATATTTTTTTAAAGTTTTTAGTATGTGAACAAATTCATAATAAAACATAAGTTTTATAAATTTATACAAATTGTATGATTAAAAAAAATTATTGTATTAAAATTAACAACAATAACCTCAAATAACATAATCATGCTAAATGTATAATTTCAAATCAGTTAATATTAAATATTTATATATCCAAATTAAATATCAAACAAATTCACAGCAAATAATTCTTTAAATAAATTATTTTAGAATCAACAAAATTCATTCTAAAATCCAAAGTATCCAAAATTTAAAGAATCAAATCTTTAGTTTTTACCTTATAATTTTAGAGATATTTAAAATATTAAAAAATCCATAAATAATATATAATAACTAAATATATATTAAGCAAATTAGTATTTGTCTTATCTCTTAAAATCGAAATTCATGTGCAGATTTTATGTGAATCAAATTGAAAGATAAAACAATAATTAAAAAATCAAATAAAATAATTTGATAAGAAAGTATTTTTTAATTCAAAATCAAGAATTAAATCACCAAAATAAAATTTAAACTCAATATTTATCTTTCTCAAATGATTGACATACATGTATATTTCTAAATATATTATTTATAGCACAAAATATTGAGAATCAAAATTCTTTAAAAGAAAATAGATTTTAAGATTCTCAATCATGGATTGTAATCATATATCTGATTCTAAATATATTTAGCATAATATATATTAAATGACATATCTCCCAAAAAAAATCAAAATTTTCACAAATACTCTTCTTCTAAAAATATTCAAATTTTAATTTTCAAACAAATCTTGTCATATAGTTTCTATATAAAATTCAAAACTTTTCATGATCACAAATATAATTCTATGAATTATAACTTAAAAATAAATTATTACCATGATATCATAGTTTTTAAATCACAATTATAATTCCAAATGTAATCACCAAAATAAATATCATTTAAATATATACTGTAATCAAATTTATTTTCAAGAATTCATACAAAAGATATGGAAGATCCTAATTCCATATAAATCTTTGAAAAACAAATATAACACACAAAACATAAACTCCATAGTAAGTGTAACAAAAAGAAAAATACTCAAAAATTATCATTAAAACTTCATGCTTCATAAAACATATATGTCAATATTAAAAAAAAATCATGAATTTAAAATATATGTTTTCATGATTCAAAACAATAATTAAAAAAAATAAACATGGGTGTTTAGAGGACAAATCTCAATAAACTAAACATGAAGACCTGTTCAGATACCACTTGTTGGAATTAATTCAATAACAATTAATCACATATACATGTTCTATATATTATATCATATACTTTAGTGCGAAATATAATGAATAATTATGAATATATATAACTATAAGATCTATGACATATTAGTATACGGGATATGAGATTTCAGAAATACCTGGATCCATAAGATAATAAAAAAATTGGCAATGATAAATGTAATCTTGAAATAGAGACAAGTGACTGACACTTGTTGGCTTGTGGATCTTCTTCAACTGGTACTCTTAATGTCTTGAACACTCTTTAGATGGGGAGAAGAGATTATTTTATATTGGAGACCATAGTCTTTGTATAGTGTGATGACCAATTAGATTCTCATTATTCCCAAATGGGTCATCTTGACATCAACTGATATTCGATTTCATACCCAATTATCTAATTAATTAATTAATTAAATAATTTCTAAATAAAATCTAATATTTTAATATTATTTGATCATATAATTATTTATATTATTAAAATATTCTAACATATAAACGTATAGAGGTATTTTGAGAAGGAAATATATGAATATGAAGGGAAAAAATTTAAGTACACACAAATATAATACTTTGTTTTATAAATAATCAATCACATTTTTTTTATTAATTAAAAAATAAAAATATAATATCTCTCTTTCATAATCAAAATCACCTCATAATACTAATTAAAAAAGAAATTATATTTTAAATAAATTAAATATTTCATCTATTCTTATTCTTAATGTTTATAATAATAAAGATTTATGTTCGTATGTATGCAAGTTTTTATCGAATATGAATCGCATTATTTATCAACAAAAATTACATAATAAGTCATGATTGTTTCTTAAGTTGTACGTATAGAAAGGTAATTTGAGAAGGAATATATGAATATGAATCACATTATGTATGAACAAAAAGTACATCATGAACATTTTTCATGTTGTACGTAAACAGTAACTGAACATCTTTCCTTTGATATGTCTAAAATTGAAAAGTAACAAACTACTACACAAAAATTCTACTACACAATATGTCACACGATGACTATTGAAGAAAGAAAAAAAGAGGGAACAATTTGTTTGTCTTCATTTGCTACACTGACGCTGCTGTCCTTCAGAACACTCCCATTTTAATTCGATCTAAGGTAATAAGAGAAAGAAGAGGGCCTTAAACATCATTTATGGTTAGTTTTAACATCATTTACAGTTAGTTACAGCACCATTGTTGTCATTATTCCTATTTATTTCACTTTCTACAATATCTTGCTTTGCCTTATGCTTTCAATGCTTGTTGATATTTGTTCTCAATTTGTTTAGTGGAATCAAATTTTGTTGGTTTTACTTGTGGAATTTCTCTATGTTTTATCTCTATTGATTATACATTTCAAATTTATGATGAGTTCACTTATTGTTGGTAATTTGTCTAGAAAATGCATGATAAATATGTAATAAGTGAGCAATCTACAAAAAATTTGTCCTGGATTTTGATTCAGTTAGCTACGGAAGAGCTACGATTTTAGCTATCAATTAGCTACAAGATTTTTAGGGTTCAACTATGATGATGATCTTAGCCATGTGACATGTCACACCAGTGTTTTGTCATGTTGGCATTGCCACGTGTTAGTGTCACGTCAACTCTGTTAACGGACGTTAGCAAGAGGGATCAAAAGTGTGGATGAAAAGGTTTAGAGTAGTCATTCTTTGAAGGAAATGTTTAGAGGGACCATTCTTTGAAGGAAATATTTAGGGGAACTAAACACGAAAACTGTTATATTTAGATGGACCAAAAACATATTTAACCATACAAAATCTATCAATTTTGTAACTATACTATACCTACAATATTTTTTAGAAAGGAAATTTCTTATCCCATCTTATGTGATATGGAAAAGAATTCTATGAAAATTCGAAAATATCCCTCAATTTTTTAAAATACATTTTTAGACGCACCATTTGAATAACACAGTAACGCACAAAAATACTCTCATCTTATAACCAAACAAAATTTTATTTTGAAGATACATCTTGGTTGTATAGTATTCAATGTATTTCTCATCACATTCCAGTGAATTATCTGGAGATATATGTCAGGATATTTGAAGCGGGGATACGATAATCTGTCACCTTTGCAAGTCAGATTATTCCGAAGATGCATATCCGAAAAATCAAACTTGGAATTGCTAAAAACATTCACCTGCATGATCATACCTCATACACATTTCTTTCCATAAACCCTTTCTAAAAATCCTTCCATTCTCAATCAAGATTTTCACTCAAAACTTCGGTCTTGTGTTTCATCAAATCAAAAGGAGCAAAAGAAGTTGGAATTCAAGGTAAAGTTTATTTATTTCAAGTCTCATTACTCGCATTAATCATGTTTTGAAGCTGAAAAAAGTTACTTTGAACCTGAAAATGTATTTTTGAATTCTATATGAATTGCTTTGGAGATGTATTTTTGGATGTTGTCTGTTTTTATTTTCCAGCAGTCTGTTTTTAGTTTTAGATGTTTCTAATTATTTTATGTTTTTATTTTCATTAGATATGATGCACCCCGATGTTTTCCCCAAATCTATCGTGTCTCTGAATGCCAAATATGTTGTGAAGGAGGTAGATATTGGCAACCAAATTAAAAATGAACAAGAGTTTGAATTTCGTGATCACGTGCTTCAGTGGATTCATACGGAGGCATCCAAACAGGGGCTTAGTGTTGTAATCAGAAGTTCTGATAATGGTTCAGATAGAAGAGATGCATTTGTGCACTGACATGCGAAAGAAGTGACAAATATATACCGCCTCTCTGAAATTTTAAACGAGATGAAAACAGTATAAGAAAATATGAATGTCCCTTTAGGTTGTGTGATTATCGATTGGCAAATAAAAATGGAGATTTAATGTGATATGTGGTTTACATAACCATGATTTGTGTGAAGAGTTGACTGGTCATCCAATTGCATGTCCTCTCATGTCGGAAGAGAATGAATGTGTTTCAAACATGACATTGAATTTGGTGCAAGCAAAAAACATACTTGAAACTTTGAAACGTTAAAGATTCGGGAATATCACAAATATCAGGAAAGTGTACAATATTCGCTACCAAAAGAGATGATAATGTAGGTTCTGACATATCAAGTCTGAATTATTTTTTCACGAAGTTAAAATATCCAATAATATAGGTTCTGATAGCTCAAAGTGGGGTTGCACACTTGTGAAAATCTATTGTCTCCCATGTGCTTGTCTTATATCTAAGAAGGTGAAACTTGATATGCTGATACGAATGGATGAAGTTTGTACTCACTGAAAAAGGCTCGGGTTTGATGATGATGGTGTCATGAAAGATGATAAATCAAATATCTCTATCTTGATCGAATGAGAAGTGATACAAGATAGATTTTTGAAAGTCGGTGATAATATGAAACTCCACATCAAAGAGCAATTGATGAAGATTTCATTTTTGGAAACCACACTTGAAACCACCCTTTCAACTGGTAAAAACAAAAGGAGCTCCTAAGAAGGTCAAACTTACACCGAGTGACAATTCAACGATGTGATCTCCTTTATATTTTGAACATGTTGACAAACTTTTTCTAGATTCACCAACTCTAAAATCTCATAAAAGTATTTTTAAAGGAGCTCGCTTCATCAAACCACCTCATTCACCTCCTCCACCAAAAATCCCATTCATTGACGAAATGTCAGTTTTTATGCACAAATACATTGAACGGATCGTCAATGTAGAGGGTGACGGTAACTGCGGATTTTGAGCAGTTTCTGCTTTACTCGGTAAAGGAGAAGAGGATCACACACTTGTCCGGCATCAACTTATCCAACAGTTGAGGGGCAATAAAGAGTCGTACACACGGCTATACGAGAATTAAAAAAAAATTGAAGTAATTTATTATTCTCTTGTTCCTTGCATTAGTGGATCTGCACCGAAGGATAAATAGATGTGCTTCTCTGAAATAGGTCATCTCATAGCAAGTGTGTATGATAGAGGGTGTATTGATCTTAAAAGATAAGATTTCTCGAAAACATTTTTTCACAACGCACTGCACCACTTCAAAATTCAAATGATCGTATTATGTGTGTTGGGTGGATTTCAAATTTGCGGAATTTTATTCAAGTTTAATAGAAACTGATATGTCTTATATCACTTACATCACTAGAGTGGACAACTCATTCAACAACCAAAACAAAGACTTGACTGAACTATTTTGTAGAAAGGATGCAAGAGTTCACCAAATTGAGTGTGATTGAAAGAGAATCAAATAAATAAAAATCAAAAGGAGTATCATCCATAGTTATAGATTTAGCCGGTGATAAGTCTTTCAGTTTATTTAATATATCTTTATCAATTTATTGTATATAACCTTGTATTAATGTTAATGATGCATAATATATACATTTTGAAGTCTGACAAAAAAATTCTATATTTTTACATGTTTTATTTCTATCTTGAATAAAATTCGATTATGTTTTAAGAGGTTCCGAAAATACATTTCCAAATTAAAATAACAGGGTGGTATCGAATATACATTTTCGAAACATCCCCTATTAACTTATAGAATTTCTGAGGTCCATAATCACCTACCACTACTATAAATATGAGGCACTTATCTCATTATGTCATACCAAAACAAGTTACACCAGAATGACCATCATTGGCATGTCGAAAATGTTTACTTTAACTGTGTGAAACCCTCAATTGAATTTAAAATCATTAAGTACACGCCTTTTGAATATCTGAAATACACACTGCATAAGCTCCTTCCATATAGCCACAATCGAAAAGTTGTGAAGATCGAGTACCGCTCGCTATCCGTTAACAAAGAAGGGGAGATTGAGTTCAACAACTTTGAGCTGAAGACGGACGCAAATTTAAGGACTACGTGGAATACTTTTCCGTTTAGAATCAAAAACTTCGATCCAGCTGAACGCGACGATTTCGAGATCAGTCGAAGATATTATCAAGATGTTGCAACGTCCACCCGAATATTGAAATGTAATGTTTGACCTATGTTAAAATACCTTATGTATTGTTGATTTTATGAATCAATGGTAATTTATTTTATAACTTGTTGGTTTTTGCTTCATATTTGCCAACTTTCTGTTTTTCTGCTTCTGCTTCAATACGCTCCGGAAATTCATCTTTGTAAGATTTACGAAGATACATCTCCGAAAGAAAAGTAGACAAATCTGAGATCTGACTGAAAAACAATCTTGATAGTATGTATTTAGTACATCCGAAAATGTATCTCCGAAACCTAAAAATATAATAGTATTTTTACGAAATGTCCTAATAATGTATAGGGTACATTAAAAAAATTCCCTTAGGGAAATATAACCGCTGAGATCCAATAAATGCCAACATGTACCAGTAAATTAAAACATTACCATAATTCTTTTAAAGTTCATATGTTGAGATAGAATTTTTTACCAACATACACCCCTTTTAACAACTATATCCCAATATACCACACCTTTCAACCATTATTCCCAATATACCATCTTTTCAAAAAAAAAAATTTGGAATTAGGAGGCTCCGCCCAATGGATGGGCGGATGGTCTCAAAAATACACAGCTTCCGCCCATTGCATTGGCGGAGCTGTGTGATCAATGTTTTTTTTTTTAAAATAATTTTAAAAATATATTAAAATTGCTGTTAAATAAAAAAATAATATATTTGTATAAAATGAATTTGATATATTCAATTTTAAGTCATTTTAATAAAATTATTAAAATATTAAAATTTTAATATACAAAAAAAATTTATTTTAATGTAATTTTAAAAATAAATTAAAATTATTATTAAGTAAGAAATCAATATATTTGTATAAAATGAAATTGAAAAATTCAAATTTAAGTCATTTTAAGTAAATTATTAAAATATTAATATACAAATAAAATTTATTTTAATGTAATTTTAAAAATAATTTAAATTTATTATTAAGTAAGAAATCAATAAATTTGTATAAAAAGAAATTGAAAAATTCAAATTTTAAGTCATTTTAATGAAATTATTAAAATATAAAAATATTACTATACAAATAAAATTTATTTTAATGTAATTTTAAAAATAAATTAAATTATTATTAAGTAAGAAATCAATATATTTGTATAAAAAGAAATTGAAAAATTCAAATTTTAAGTCATTTTAATGAAATTATTAAAATATAAAAATATTACTATACAAATAAAATTTATTTTAATGTAATTTTAAAAATAAATTAAATTATTATTAAGTAAGAAATCAATGTTAAAATATTAATCATAGAAAGGGTCATGTTATTTTATTATTGCAGTGCGGCTCCGCCCCTGCAATGGACGGAGGGTTTTATTCATTTTATTATTTTATTATTTCAGTACGGTTCCGCCAGTGCGATGGGCGGAAGCTTTCGTAATTTTATTATTTATTTACGGCTCCGTCACGTTAATGGGCGGAGGGTTTTATTATTTTATTAATTTAATATTTTTGTTGTGACCTATAAATATCGTTGATGTTGAATGATCCAAGCTACACTTAAATTTTTTTCTTTAGTTGTATCTTAAAAATGTCTTCAACATCCGGGGAGTTTTCAATGTTTCCATATATGAAAAGAGACGCAGAACTTATTTTTTCTCCAGTAAAGCCTCCGATGAAGATCAAATTGTTGAACACGCAGACATTTGAGCATCTGCATAGGCACTTGGAGGGATGGTTAGGGGAAGAAATTGCCCAAGGTGAAAAGATTCGGAAAATAGAGAGGTTAGTTACGGTGCCTGGCTTAAATGGACCCACTCGTTCTTGGAGACTTGTTCACAACGACGCATGTGTTCTTATGATGATGCTTCAACAAAAAGACATTGTGTTGCTGATTGTAATATCCTAGAAATGGTTATGTCCTTGTTTGAACATGTTGATGTTATTTACGTTTAATGTTGTTGCTAAGTTCTACTATTCGTCTCAGTATTTTAATTTATGTGTTGTTTTTTCGAATTGTTATTTATATTAAATGCAGAAGTATTAGTGAAATGAAACATAATAACTCGGTGTCATTATACATACAACTTTGCAGATTGATAACAAAATAAATAACTAATTATTACTAGTTCCTACATTGGGGCATCGCGTTCGGTTGTGACCTGGAAGACGACACAATGTGCATTTTCTCTCCAACTTATCATACGCATCCATTTCTGTTGTAATACGGGTGCTCACGGGACGACCTTTCTTGTTCCTCCGCATAACTGGATTATGGCAAATTTGATCTCCCTCATAAGTGGGCCAATACTCATCGTATGGTAGAACTGGAAAGCTCGTGTTGTAAACCCCAAATAAGTTCGCAACCTTGTAAACGTCAGACAACAGAAGAAATGCGTCTTGGCGTACCACAGAACATGCAGCGATAACATGTGAACAAGGAACACGGTATGCTTGAAACTTTCCGCAGTCACACCATCCTTCCATTAGGTTGACCTTGTAACGCCCCAATGGCTTCCCCTCACCGTGGTTAATTGTCTCCTTCACACTGAAAGTGTTATTATTATAGTAAAAAATGCTTACTTGATGTGTGGCGGATTTAGACGTCTCTTCTTTCATCACCTTCACGCACCATTCTGTAAATGTTTGTCCAGAATTCAAAACTGCACTCCACTTTGCACCCCTTTCAGCAAAGAGTGTTCTCATCCTATAGTATGTTGCACTTACTAGCGATGTGATGGGGAGATTACGAGTGCCTTTAAATACGGAATTTAGTGACTCGACAAGGTTTGTTGTCATGTGCCCCCAACGAAGACCCTCATCAAACGCCCTCGTCCATTTTTCAACGGGAATTCTGTCTATCCACCTCAAAGCATCACCATTAGCCATCCCAACTTCATTACGATAATATTTAAATGTTGGTTGGTTCAGCGTATACCCTACATGTTAAAAAAAATATTGGTTAATATAATGGTAAACTATTAACGAGCATGTAATGTTTGCATAAAAAGTACTTACCCATGTTGATTATTTTTTTCCGGAGGATACGGTCCTTGATATCCTTCATAAAATTTTGCGCAATATGCCTGATACAATACACATGGACAGATGTAGTGTTACTCCAACCATTTTCAGGATTGTTATAAGCGCTTTCGATAGATGCATGTCGGTCAGAAATCAAACACAAGCCAGGTTGAGGAGCGACATGCATTCTCAAGTTTTTTAGAAAGAAACCCCAACCATCCGTCGTCTCACCTTCCACTAAGGCAAAGGCAACTGGGAAAATATTGATGTTTCCGTCTTGTGCTACAGCCATTAGTAGTGTACCTTTGTACCTTCCATATAACCAGGTACCATCAATCTGTAGTAAAGGCTTGCAATATGCAAAGCCACGTATGCATGGTTGGAAAGCCCAAAATAGTCGGTGGAAGATTTGTTTCCCAGCAATAATAGTCCCGTCATCTGTATATACCGGTAGTGTTTGCATTTCTACTACAGTGCCTGGAACAAACTTCTTAAGGGCCAACAAGTAATTTGGAAGTTCATTGTATGACTTTTCCCAATTACCAAACACTTGTTCGATTGCTTTGTTTCTAGCAATCCATGCCTTCTTGTAAGATGGAGTGTAGTTGAAAAAAGAAACAATTTCGTTAATACATACACTCACCTTGATGGAGGGATCCTTTTCAACAAGAGGCATTAATCGTTCACTCATCAGTCGAGAGCTTAGTTGTCGATGATCCTGATTAAAGATGGTCGTTGAACAATTATGTGAGGGCTCCATGATTCCTATCTCCCATAGGTCGCTCCTTTTCCTATAAGATGCCACTAGACGAAAGTTGCAACCACTTCGCTTACAACAAATTTTATATCTCTTTGTGTCAGAACACGTAACCCTGAAATCAACGACATGTTTCATATGGTACCTGGATATCGCAAAGACACTGTCAGATTTGTTTTTGAACTGGTTCCCAACAGCTATGTCATCCTCCAGCGGAAGACGAGGATTTTTGGGCCATTGAAAGGATGATTCGTCTCCAGCTGTATCCAGAGTTGTCATGTGGGCGGGTGGACAATAGACATTCTCAAGTGGAATATGTTGTTCTGTTTCGTTGATTGCATCCACCTCGTCACGTCCACCGTCTTCAAATAAAGTAGTGAACAAATCATCAGCTTGTGACTCAGTCTCCTCTTCTTCGTCATCTTCGACAACGACTTCCTCGGGAATTATGGACACGGGCTCAGCATCATTGGGATTGGCCACTTGTGAGATTTGAGATTGTTGAGAAGTTTGAAATTTTATGTATAAATCTATCGCATGTAACCCAGATAATTCATGGTTGTAAAACATCATTTCCACATCATCATCATCTCGGATTTTCAGTGGAACATATTTCACCTGGTTAACACCGAAATTAACAGCATTTCGATATATAATTTGTGAGACAACTCCAGATTGCATCCTTGTTTGTATCCTCTCCCTCAAATATTCAAATTTCGCATTTCTACTTAATTTGAACCGGCATATATCGGTATTTTCGAATATAATGCCCATTTCATCGGAGATAAGGATGTCTCCATTATAATGAGCATCTACTATGTATTGAGGTATTTGAGACATGTTGATTTCGTACTGAATAAAATCTGAATTGTAGGAGAAATTTGGTTTTGTGATGGGTTGGATTGATGAAAAAAAGTAGGAGGTAGAGGTGTATTTAAATGAAATAGATTTTGTGTTTAGTAGATATGGTATAATAAATAAACGCAAGAAGAATTGAATTTATGTTGTAATAAATCATCCGCCCAATGCAGAAGCGGTGTCATTTAATTGTTAAAGGCTTCCGCCCATTGAGTAGGCGGATGCATTGAAGTACATGCAGGCTCCGCCCATTGCTTCTGCGCCCTAGGCAGGTATAAATGCACGCTTCCGCCCATTCAAAGTGCGGATGGCAGACAAAAAGAAACATGTCCGCCCATTGCATGTGCGGTGTGTCAGAAAATTAGAAGGCTTCCGCCCATTGAGTAGGCGGACCCTACAAAACTGTGCATGCAGCCTGAGTCTACGTACGCAGCATGCATGCAGAGTAAATACCCAACCAATTTTTTGTTTTCCATTAAATGTTTTGAAAAAAAACCCTACATTATTTCTCTATAAATACTACTCATTTTTTCAAAATTTACATCACACTCAATCTTTATCTATTATTTCTCATCATAATTTTACACTACACCTCAATTTACTATAATGTCTCTGTTAACCTATGGAGAGGAGCACCGAGGAACATTGTCAAACATCCTCCAATATGTAAGTCTTGAATATATTTACGTATAAATTTTTTAAAATTTTAAGCATATACTTCTGACATTAACCATATTCTAATATTAACTATTTTTTTTTAGAATGAGAAAAAATTTAGGCCTCGTACACACTCATATGTGCGCGTAGACGAAATGATCCGTCCATATTTGATGCAAGCGGGCTTTGGGCACGTACTCAACATAACGTCATATGGGGTGGATAGGAAATTTATTCTTGCTTTATGTGAAAGATGGCGTCCGGAGACACACACATTCCATCTTCCTACCAGTGAATCCACAGTCACCCTTGAAGATGTCCACATGTTGATGGGTTTACGTGTAAACGGTTTGGCAGTGAATGGGAGAACAAATGTTGACTACTCATTAACTCAAGAACTCTTGGGTGAAGAATTGCCCGAAAGAGCTAGAAAGGGCCAATTCGTCAAAATTACTTGGCTCCGGGAAATATATGATGCATTTGAATTGAACCAAGATTCCCCCCTAGAACAAATTCATAAAAAAACTAGAATTTATATTTTATTGTTATTCGCTTGTTTATTATTTCCTGACACAAATGGTAACACAATACATCTAATGTATTTACCATTGCTAGCTGACTTTAATAAAATAGGTAGATACAGTTGGGGATCAGCAGTTTTATCGCATCTATACAGAAACCTCTGTAGATGCGCCAAAAAAGATGTTCATAATTTTGCTGGTTGTTCAACACTAATACAAGCTTGGGGCTGGTCCAGGATGCCGAATCTAGCGCCTAGGAATCGTAATCCTTTTCATTTTCCGTACGTAACCAAGTAAGTCGTTACTACTCCTTTGTCTTAAACTTATATATTATGTGAACAATATTTAACTATTACATTTTTTTAGATGGTCTGCCTATGGGATGGATTACGAAAAGACTCCTCATCATTGTGCACCTGGCTATCGGACTTTCATCGATCATTTTGAAGAATCTGATGTAATATTCTTAACCATATTTTAAGTATTACATATTTTATATGGTTCGTTAAACTAATAACTGATTTTTTTAACAGTTTACATGGAGGCCCTATCTGGGACTTGATGATACCGATCCGATCGATAGTCACGTGTGGAGTGCAAAAACATTTATCATATGTTTTACTACTGTTGAAATGCACCATTCTGATCGGGTAAAACTTCAATTTGGCATTAAGCAAGGCATACCGGATGCTCCACAGTGCATGGAGGAGTATCACAAAAGTGTGGCGAACTATCAATGGGCATATAGCAATTGGAAAGATTGTTACAAGCAGGAGCGTCGTCAATGGCATAACCGCGAAAATAAAGTCTTACAAGGAGATGTCATGTCAGAAGAATGTAAGCCAAGTAAGGAATACATGCAATGGTATAAGTCTGTTACAAATTTGTATCTGTCACCAAACAACTTTTTGTATGACCCTCGTAATTTCCCAACATCTTCAAACGTCCAACACACCCAACCATCATCAAGCACTTACACCCAACACAACCAAGAACCTCTCTTCCCAACACAACCATCTTTTACGCAACAACCATTCTTCCCAACACAACCACCATTTACCCCAAGCCAACAATACCATCAACAAAACCCTTCTTCTAACCCAACCCAATGGGGCACCCAACAACAAAACCCTTCATCTAACACCACCCATTGGGGCACCCACCAATAATATCCTTCATCTAACCCCACCCAATGGGGCACCCACCAACAATATCCAACCTCTAACCCCATCCAATGGGGCACCCAACAACAATATCCTTCCTCTAACCCCACCCAATGGGGCACCCAACAAACCCCACAAAATCCCAACTATCAAACACCCCAACAACAAATGCCTATTCCCCGACCACAACAATTTACCTCCCAAGATTGTTACCAACCCTCAATAAATAGCCCAATGTCTTCTAATCCCATACCAAATTGGAATTGGGAGGGAACCAGATTAAGTTATGGCAGTGCAGCCGAGACAGACTTTACCAATGAGGACATGATTGAGGAATTTTTAATGGGCGGCTGTGACGCGGGACCTTCAACTTCAACTCAACCACAAAATGAAGAAGGAAATCGCAGAACAGGCCAACGTACTAGACGAGCACCTGCTTGTGGAACTCACCAACGATTGACACGACCCGGTCAAAATCGACAGTAGATGTGATGGGGAGATTATATATGTTAAAATGCAAAAAATTAATTTATGTCCTTTAGTTAAATTATTGTTTATTTATAGTATATTTTGTTTAATTAAAGTGTATTTTATTTAATTTATAATGTATATTATTTAATTATATTAATTTAATTTATAATGTATATTATTTAATTATATGAATTTAATTTATGATGTATATTATTTAATTATATGAATTAAATTTATAATGTATATTATTTAATTATATGAATTAAATTTATAATGTATATTAATTAATTATATTAATTTAATTTATAATGTATATTATTTAATTATATTAATTTAATTTATAATGTATATTATTTAATTATATGAATTTAATTTAAAATGTATATTATTTAATTATATGAATTAAATTTATAATGTATATTATTTAATTATATTAATTTAATTTAAAATGTATATTATTTAATTATATGAATTTTATTTATAATGTATATTATTTAATTATATGAATTTTATTTAAAATGTATATTATTTAATTATATGAATTAAATTTACGATGTATATTATTTAATTATATGAATTAAATTTATGATGTATATTATTTAATTATATGAATTAAATTTATAATATATATTATTTAATTATATTAATTTAATTTATAATGTATATTATTTAATTATATGAATTTAATTTAAATGTATATTATTTAATTATAATGTATATCATATGAATTTAATTTACAGAATTAAAAAAAAAAACGTTTTGGACACATCCGCCCATCTAATGGGCGGAGCCTCTCTTTTTTTATAAGCATCCGTCCAATGCAGATGCGGAGCCCTAGGAAAATACACTCCTCCGCCCATTGTATTGGCGGATGAGTTGTGGCAAAAACGTGTTTTGTTTGAAAAGAGAGTATATTGGAAAATATGAAAGTGTGAAAGGGTATATTGGGATTTAAATGCTAAAAAGAGGGTATGTTGATAAAATATTCGTTGAGATACTGCCAAAAGGGTATTTGATCATTTGGTTTCACTAGAAGGTAAAACCTCTTGGTCAATTTACCTCATGGTTTAATGAAAAACATGGTACAAAGTCCTTGTGGTGTTTGTACAGTAATTTAAGCTATAAAGTAGTACAGTACACTACACATACATTATGTCACTGTAGGAGTCCTACGATTTTATTAAACGATTTTATTAAACGAGTATTTTACATTATCATTTGTCTTTCACAAAATATAACGAAAACGACTCGTGAAAGGAAACATTTGGCTGAAAAGGGTGTTTAGAAAACACATGCAGCACCATAATATTTTGAAATGAATAAAGAGTTAGCTTACTGTCAAAATTTTGCAGTACAAAGGAGGGAAACAATAATTCTTTGCCACTGAAAATCAAATAGTTGATCATAGAACAAGATCAGTGCGTATTACAAATTGTTGCACTAGCAATGGAACAACTTTTGGCAACATATAACCTTCCAAACACGGCCTTCTGCTAATGACTTGAGTACACAACACTATAGACAACAGAGAATCTACCATTGCCGTCAAATCATGAGGGAGAAAAGAAAGTTTTCCAAAGCTACTAATCAAGAACTATCAGGTAAGGTAAGGTAAGGGCCTCAATGCTTTATGAACAAGCAACTTGTCAACCACAGATCATCAAGAGCAGACTAGCAGTTTCTACAAATACTTTCTTGCAAGGGCACGGACTTTCGTATCAAAATGTGATGATGTGATTCGGGAGCCAGGCAAGTATAGAGGATTAAGAAGAGTCTGCAATTTGCCAAACATACAAATACAATTACTTATCTCTCACCAGCCCAATATTTCACAGTCCATCAAACAGAATAAGCTTACAAAATTTAACTCAAGTATGTTTATCATCACAAATCAAGAGAACAATCAGAAACTTCAACTTTTTACCGATGATACTTGTGTTTCCAGTCATATCCTTGTAGGAAAAGAGAAAACAAGTAGTTGAAAGCGGAAGTAACTTAAAGAGAAAGCAATCTGTGAAAATTATTTAAGCTCTGCATATTCCCAAAGGAAGAATTCTATAATGCAAGACAGATTTGAATTCGGGGAAACTTTTGTTAAAAATTTAAAATGTGATTTTCAGAATTCTAGTTCAAAAAAAATATACTGAAACTCAGGGAACTTTTATAAGAAGTTCAAAAAAGAACTATGTCATTCTACTCAAAATAATGTCTCAGGTATATGCTAGGAAAATAGGCATTCATGCTATCATGAAACACTGAAATTCTAATTACTAATTAGAAGGGAATTAGTACATGGTTCATTTACATTCAAAAAACCAGAAAATAATATCCCAGCAGCTATTATGACATTTGTACAAAAATACTTCAAGAATTGGTAAGCATAAACTTTATCATGAATCATGATCCCATTTCAAGAGAAGCATTCTATTGTAGAATAAGAAAATGATAAAACATATAATCAAGGAAATATGAATCATGTTAGAGTGCAAGAAAAGGCAAGATTACCTTTATGTAAAGTTCATGCACCTCTTGGAAAAAGCTCTTAATGCCATCATCATTACGCGAATCATGAAGCAACATTAATCGGGTATGTATGACTGACAGGTTAAGGAAATTATCACAAAAAACCAAAATGCATAAAGAAGAATGTGGATTTAAGGTTTGATCATTGTCCACTCTTGGCTCTTTTATTTTATTCCCATTCGCGTGAAGGCCAGGGAAGTAAGGGTCAGAGGACAGTGGCATAATCATCCCATTAAAGAAGCAAATTAAATTAAATGATTCTTAAAGTGGGTATTCAGATACAAAATATTGAAAATCATATAGTATTTATATCAGATGTAAATTAATTCTCTACAATAAAGGATATGACCAGCTGTGACGTACACGGACACCACGAGTTCATTAAACCTATCTACCGATTTCAAGTACCTGCATAGAGAATGCTAAGGAATAAGTTGTGGAAACAAAAACAACAAGCACAAAGAAAGGATTACAATGCCAAAGTTTTATAGTTGAATTTGAACTTGGATCACATATCAACCGAATATGTAACTGACATAGCACTAGTAGTCCATGCAAGGTCCTGGACAACATCGAGAGCAGCATGTAGGATAAATTGATGCAGCTGAGCAGCATCCTCCCTCTGTCATACAGTGGCAATGGATTGCAAAATGATGTTAATTTTGTGAAGAAAACAAGATAACTCATCATCTAATTTCTAAGCCACCCAAAAACAAGGTTATGCAAGATAAAGATAAACATTTACACGGGAAATGACTCCTCTCTAGTGAATAGTTGATAAAGTTATAAATCAATGGTTGGTATTTTAACCAACTATAATTTGTTATGCACAAGCATATAATATAAACAATTGAATTGTTTATCGTCGCCCACTTTAGTTGCTTACTTTAGAGAAGCTCGGTCCATTTACGTGAATCAAGTGAACAAATTATAACTATAAGGAGCTTTCAAACTTCAAATATTGGCATTACTTTGTTAGGATGTCCTTGTTGATATATTTAGGCGGGCGGAAGTATTGTGTAGTAAGAGGCACCTGTGAATTTCATGACCACCCCACGAGAGAAGACTGACACTTAGGCCAACAAATGTTCTGGTGTACGGGAGGATAGGAGGGAAACATGCATGTGTGGGTTTGATTGGAGTTTCTCCACATGTGGGATTAAGGACTAGAGGCTTTACTGAAGAATAAACAACCCTCACAGCAGCTTCAAGCAAAGTGGCGAAACATAAAAAAAAACACGTTCCGACAATTAACATGCTTTTATATCATTTGCAGTAGATCTTTTACACAAAGTTCAAAGGGTCATGCACAACAATGTGGTGTCATCTCAAAGTGGATCCAGTGAAATCCATACCATCAAAAACTATAATTAACAATTGGTAAAAGACATTTAAAGGTGAGATTTGACACTGTTCTCTCTCCCGTGTGAATTTTAACTGGAGACAATCCTTCTCCCGTGCCGACCATTTCTATGAAATGACACTTATTTATCGTTTCAATACCAAACAATAACCATACAAGTTTTAAGTCCAATTGTAATGTAAAATCCAATTCCCCCTAACATTTTCACCCCAAAAATTAGATTGATGCAAGGGTAACAAACCAAACTTATAGCCACAAGTCATAAACTCCACCAAGAAGCAAGTAAAAGATAAACAATTCATTAAAAAAAAAAATGAAAGGTTGAGCTTTTAACTTTACAACAAAAAAACAATAATGATCTTACTTTAGCAGCTACTCCAACTTCAGCTTCATATATAGGAATATCATTTCTGCTAACAATAATGAAACAAGCGGTGGTTGCCATCTTCAAGACCCTGCCAACTGCACCTACAAATCACAAATGTAGATACAACTAAGAAAACTGAAAATTCAAAAACAGATCTAAACTCATATAACGGAAATCAAACCTTCTAATGACAGTTGGAAGCGATCAAGGAACGGTGAATCGAATCGCGTCGCTCAAAGCGAGGAATTTCCTTTGATTTCGAAAATTGGCGAGGAATTGCGATCTTGAAACAAGAATAACTGGATCTAACACGCGTGGACAGTGAGGAATTGAACTCTGCAAACCCTATGGAATCGAGGAAGACGATGCTTCGCTTATCAGGTGCTGTGACTCTGTAGACTCTATGCTTCTGCGGTATGCGAGTTTAAACGCATCGTTTTGAAGATTAAGGTTTTGGTGTTTGTTTGATGGATTAAATTTATCCAATATTATTTTTGAGAATATCATTGTTTGGAATATAATTCCAATCTATTTGTTTGACAAATTATTTAAAGTTTAGAATATTTTAAAATTTTACTTTATTTATATTTTAAAAATTATAAATAAAAAATGTTAAAATAGTACTATATAAATGAGTAATTATGGTTGATTACTTATTATTTTTATGGGAATATAAAATTTTTATGCATTGACATGAGAATAAATTTTAAAAATTAATTAGTAAATCATATTCTAAGAAATAAAAAATACTAAAAAATAATTTGTTAAAATTTTAAACAAATATGAAAATATGAGATTCTCAACCTCACATTCTCAAAAATGTTATTTCTATTTATGAAACGAATATACTCATAGAATTAATCATCTGTAAAAACAATCTCACGCCTTAAAATTATCATAAATCCATTGTTTTGACAAAAATAATTTTGAAAACATTTTTTAGAAGTTATTGGAATTTAGAATCTAAAATTGGTGAATTTAGGAAACAAACACAATAAATATAATCAACTTAGCATATAACTTGATAGGTTTTTTTTATTTTATATTATATTAATCAAATATTTAGAATAAAGTTTTCACATCATTTTCATTTTAAAGTTGTAAGTTGGTGAACTAAACATATCCATCATGATTATTTCAATGATAATAAAATTTAATACTTGTCACTTTTTTTTTATCGCGGTGGTTGAGATGACAATTTAGTTGGTTCTTTAAATCAGACAATATAACATCGATATTGATCTAGAGCAAATGAGAAGGAGTCCTCTTATTATAGTAAATTACAATTAAGTTAGAGTTTATTTTGTCTTGCTATGAGTAAGAAATGTCAGTCTCATATAGATCATACAATAGAAATCAATGGATTGACATGTTTAAGTATATAGATTTTGAACCATACAAAACCCCATAAACATGTATTCAAATTATAGACTCCAAAATGAAATGACACGTCTCAGCTTGGTTTCAATATAAAACATGAACCATATGCACAAAAAAAAAATCAACATGAATTCTAATTATAGAATATGAACTTGTGTTTGATAACAACAGAGTACATGTTTATGTTTATAAGACGTTTATATTACACCGACATAAATAATAACATAACATGACATAAAAAAATTAACTAAAAATATTCAAAATAATATATCAAGTAGAATATATGATACATAATGTTTATACATAATACAACCTAAATAATAACCAAACAATACTAAAAGGAAAGCATCTTATTGTGACATACAAGAACTATTGTTCTTCCTCTTTAGCATCTTCATTCACAAGGCAATCTTGACTTTCTTCAAAATCTCTCAATCAACAACATAGACCTCAATTCCCTCTTGTATAGTCCCATCATGTAGTAACCCAAAAGTCAAGTCTAGATACACGTGCGTACAAGGATAAGACCACTCGCAACGCCATCATATTTTATTATCGCCTCTTCTAGAAGAGATCCATCCTCGTCATATATAAGTAGTTGTCCTTCTAGTGTGGGAATATTGTGTGGATGTTATATCTTAATACATCATCTTGTATCCTTGTATAGTTTTCCGATCATGCGGGATTTAGGCGCCTCGGTACCCAGTAGACAAAATGTAGTTCATGTACTCATCATACCTCTAATAAATTTGGGTTAGAGTGATCATAGGTGGAGTATAGGCAACATGATATCTAGGAATAACATGTGTGTACCCGAACTTTGGCAAGACCTATTTAAGGAGGTATCAAACCAATACATTCTGCATTTGATCCAACCAAAATAAAAGTAAATGCCATAAACTGTGTGTGTGTGTGTGTGTGTCAGTGAGTGGAGTATGTCTCAAACAACTAATCTTGTACTAGGAGGCAGTCCAGACATTCTTGATACAATTTTGTAGTAAGATGTCCTTTTGTCAAAAGGTACATGTTATCACAAGGCTCAATCTCTATGTATTCCCGTCTGATAAGTGCCAAAATGTTATTATTTTGTGTATATAATTTGTGGCACTTATCAGTTCTTTTGTTAATATTCGTTGAATAAATCCCAACTTCATTTTGAATATGTAGACTTAGTGTATAATTGTGATGGAAAAAGTAGCAAGTGTACTATTTTCACTGATATAGTAATAATAGGGAAAATTCCCATAATGTCGATCTCAAAGACTACGTAAAATTATCGAGTTCAATTCACGTTCAATTTAACAAAAACTTAATTTGGGTTTTGGTTTTGATATTGTAACTTAACAAATAGCATAAATATAAAATGGCTTTTTCACAGATATGAGGAGCATGTTAGGGTAATGTATATAATTTTTCCTGTAACTATCTTGAATCCTGATCTCTTCAACAAGTTCATATCCTTCAATTATCAGTCCTTTAGGTTATCTTCCCCTAAGTCCTTAATGGGAAACAAATTTGAACCTTCATCCTAAATCCTAAGTCCTTAGAGAATTATGATGAAATCAAGCATTTGTTTTATCAAGGGTTAAATCTGATAACTATAGGATATTCTTAGTCCTAAGTGATATCTACTATAGCCTAATCGTACAAAAACCTTAACAACTGCGGTCCAGCTGGTTGTTAACTGTAAATCAATCTTAATTGGTCCGATCGGGGAAGCATGAAAACATTGCACAATTAAACTGATAAAAAGAAGACTATTATATTAAAGAAATTCAGGAATCAAAATTGTTTACAGAGTCAAACCAGGGACACCCCCTAGCATTGTGGGGTTTAGCTACTCATATTGTTCAAAGTAATTTCAGAATAAAAATTAAACATTACAAATAAATGGTGAACTTTGATCTTCAATTATTTTTGCTCATGAAAGGTCTTTGTTCTCCAATAATTGCGTAGGCTTCAACCTTCAATCCTCAATTCTTCGTGTTGCAAAAACTCCCCTCTCTCTTCTCAGAAACAAACCTAAGTAGTATCATGTCATCACCCAATAGTGCAAAAAGTCCAAAGTACCCTTAATGATCCAAGACCACGTCGAACTCCAAAAATCAAAATTATTACCATACATGCCGACACGGGCACCCGTGTTGGCTCTCTGCCTTTTTAATTTAAGTTACCAAGTATCAGGTCTGCTGACACAGGTCGTGCCAGGTGACACGCGCACCCGTGTCACACCCCTGACTTCTCCTATTTCTAGCTCTGTCTTGGCTATCATCCTGACACGGCCTGTGTCAGGTGACACGGGTGGCTGTATCAGACCTCCTATAGGTAGATATTTGCATTTTTTTCCGAAACTCTTAGATTTGCATTGGTTTGTCTTGATTTAATCTTTTGAACCTGAAAGCAACAAACATACAACCAACGTATAAAACATAGAAGAATGAAATAAAACACTTGACAAAATGAAGAAATGATAACTAAAATCAACTGTAAATAAAGGTGGAAAAACCATTGATCAAACTTAAATTGTTGCTTGACCTCAAGTGTCCATTACAAGAACTCATAAAAATCACAACAGCTCGGTACTTATATGTGAGATATCCGTTCAAATTGATTAAAAGGTAGTGTAGGTTTTTGAGTGCGCCTAAGACGATGTTGAATAAAGTGGATTATAGATATTTATTCTTTTATGTGATGATGTTCTTATTTTCTTGTTTGTATATGAATATGAAAGCGATAAAATGCGGAAAGTAAATAACGCAAGGATATATCCTGGTTCCCTCACACTTTGAGAGTACTCTAGTCCCCTTACCAACATGTAAGAGATTTCACTATAGTTATAATTATCGTACAATCAATCCACATCCAAATGTGATGCTTACTATCTAATCTATAGGGAGATCAAATGCTTTAACTATCCTTTAAGATCCAACTAAGTACATGAAGAACAATCCTCTTCAATGTACACACTTGTTTCAACAATCCTGAAAACAAGGTAACCAATACAAAGTAGAAAGAAATTAATCCTCCCTTAATACTCTCTTGCTTCCAACAAACCTGGACAACAAGGTTATATCACAATCACTTTGGAAAAATTATTAGAAACAACTTCTTAAAGTAGATATGAAAGTTGATAATCAATATCGATATAAAGTATTGATCTCTTCTCTTTCAAGACAACAATTCAATGAATATATTACACAAGTGGTCAATGCATATGATGAAACTTTTCTAATGATGTATTTGAAAATATAAGAGTAAAAGTTTCATGCAAGATCAAAATATTAATCAATACACTTGTTTGAAAATGAGAAACAAAATGTTGAATTGTATGTTGTGATTGATGTTATTTGGTGTGTTTCTACTTCAAAAATATTTGATTTATATACAAGTATTGCACCCTTTCAAAAGGTTCTAAATGAATATAGAAGTGCATTGGTTCACAGACAAGTGCAATAAACAAACAACGTTCAAAACAACCTTGTTTTTCAAATTCGTATCAGCGGTAACCGGTTACCGTAAGGTTGTAACCAGTTACCCATGCAGGTAACGTTAAGAAATTTGAATTACTGAAGCCTGTAACCGGTTACCAGTAACCTGTAACCGGTTACCACTGTATGAAAAAGTGAAATAACCTTTTTAATGATTTGGAAATGCAATGCTAGTTATATTAAAAGCCATGAAACATGTATGCATAATATTAGACATATTTTGAGCACTATAGTAACATACTATATTGAATTGGAGTCTTGTACCATAATGAAGATCAAATACCAAAGTCTTCTTTAAGAGTAACTTAGCATGCAATCCAAAAGTCCATTTTGAGTAGATACTTTTTCTTCTTCTTTTTGATAATTCCTTTTTCCTTGATCATGATGTTTGTAATCATCAAAACATAAACTTGTTGAAGCATGATTCTACATTCTCCCCCTTTTTGATGATGACAAATACTTGTTATGTAAAACACTTTGGACCACTTGAAAATGCAATATGCTCCCCCTATTAATGATAACTCCCCCTTGATCAGTGCTTCTCCTTGATCGATAGAGTATGTTGACAATTTCTGCAAGAGATAGAGACAAAACATACACATATATCTTAATGTTGGTTTTTGAGTGCGCCTAAGACGGTGTTGAAAAAAGTGGATTGCAGATTTTTATTCTTTTATGTGAGGATGTTCTTATTTTCTTGTTTGTATATGAATATGAAAGGGATAAAATGCTTAAAATAAAGAACACAAGAGATTTATACTGGTTTCCCTCACACTTCGAGATTACTCCAGTCCCCTTACCAACATGTAAGAGATTTCACTATAGTTAGAATTATCATACAGCCTATCCACATCCAAATATGATGCTTACTATCTAACCTATAGCGAGATCAAAGGCTTTAACTATCCTTTAAGATCCAACCAAGTACATGAAGAACAATCCTCTTCAATGTACACACTTGTTTCAGCATTCCTGAAAACAAGGTAACCAATACAAAGTAGAAAGAGAACAATCCTCCCTTAGTACTCTCTTGCTTCCAACAAACATGGACAACAAGGTTATACCACAATCACTTTAGAAAAATGATTAGAAACAACTTCTTGAAGTAGATATGAAAGTTGACAATCAATGTCAATACAAAATATTGATCTCTTCTCTTTCAATACAATAATTCAATGAATATATTACGCAAGTGCTCAATGCATGTGATGAAACTTTTCTAATGATGTATTTGAAAATATAAGAGTAAAAGTTTCATGCAAGATCAAAATATTAATCCATGCACTTGTTTGAAAATTAAAAACAAAATGTTGAATTGTATGTTATGATTATTGTGATTTTGTGTGTGTTTTTCTACTTCAGAAATATTTGGTTTATATATAAGTATTGCACCCTTTCAAAAGGTTATAAATGAATATAGAAGTGAAGTGGTTTATGGACAAGTTCAATAAACAAACAACATTCAAAACAACCTTGTTTTTCAAATTCGTATCAGCGGTAGCCAGTTACCGTAAGGCTGTAACCGATTACCCATGCAGGTAATGTTAAGAAATTTGAATTGCTGAAGCCTGTAACCGGTTACCAGTAACCTGTAACTGGTTACCACTGTATGAAAAAGTGAAATAACCTTTTTAATGATTTGGAAATTCAATTTTAATTATATTAAAAGCCATTTAAAATGTATGCAAAATGTTAGACATATTTTGAGCACTATAGTAACATACTATATTGAATTGGAGTCTTGTACCATAATGAAGATCAAATACCAAAGTATTCTTTAGGAGTAACTTAGCATGCAAGCCAAAAGTCCTTTTTGATTATATACTTTTTCTTCTTCTTTTTTATGATTCCTTTTGCCTTGATCATGATGTTTGTAATCATCAAAACATAAACTTGTTGAAGCATGATTCTACATTCTCCCCCCTTTTTGATAATGACAAACACTTGTTATGTGAAACACTTTGGATCGCTTGAAAATGCAATATTCTCCCCCTATTAATGATAACTCCCCCTTGATCAATGCTTCTCCTTGATCAATAGAGTACGTTAGCAATTTCTACAAGAGATAGATACAAATCATACACATATATATTCTCCGCCTTTGTCATTAGCAAAAAGGAAGGAAAAAGAAACAAAATAATATCATAATTAAAATAGAAGAATAGCATGATATTAGCTGACTTATTTTTTAGAAGATTTTGTCTTAATCCTTCATTATGAAGTACTTCTTAATTGGATATGAAAGTTAGTGCTTATATTTTCCTTGCCAAGAATCTTTCATTTGATGTTGTTCTCATATGTGACACATCCCTTGGCCTATTAGATTTTAAAATTTGCTTATACCTCCCATCATATGCTTGGATCAACCACTTATTAATATATCAAAGATTTTGAAGTGGTCTTCAAGCAAACCTACAAAGCAAGTTAAGTTTTACTAGGTACCAAAAGTTATTTGGGTCCTTCATGGTTAGTTCCTTTATTGACCCACACATAATATTCACTAGTAACATTAAAATTTCTTGCATGACAAGCATTATGTGTGTGACTAATAATACCACAATATAAACAAGTAGGAAGAAAGTTGCTTGTAACATAATTTTTATTTTTAGCAGCTATTTTCTTAGGATAAAAATTTCTAACATTTTCTTCCTCTCACCATCAGAATGTTATAATGCCATAAAAGCAAGATTTTCATATTCACCGTTTTCTGAATCAGATGAAGAACTTGTATCACTTTCTTTAATGTACACCTTGTTGGATTTTGAGAATTTTCTTCCCTTGTAAGCATTTTTCTTGGACAACTTTGGGCACTCCATCTTTATGTGTCCCCCTTTTCCATATTCATAGCATTTTACTTTGTGTAGTGAAGAAGAACCTTCTTTCTTTCTGAAAAATTTATCGCTTTTTGCAAAGTTGGAAGATTTATCATTATTAGCGAAAAATTTACCGAGCCTTTTTACAAGATGCATGAATTCTTCTGAATCATCTTTGTCAAGTTCTTCCCTTGAGTTAACTTTCAATTCAACACCTTCGGAATCCTCATCTTTAATCTCACTTTGTTCTAGTTTTCCAAGTTCGATTTCATGTCCTTGAAGTTTGTCAAACAATTCCGCGGATGTCATTTTTGAAAGTCTTTTCTTTTCCGATATAGCTGTAACTTTTGGTTGCCATTCCCTGGAAAATGATCTAAGCACTTTAAGATTTAATTCATCATTACTAAAAGTCTTACCGAGTGTCATCAAATGGTTCTTCAGATGAATGAATCTCTTTTGCAAGTCGAGAATTGTCTCTCGGGGCTACATTTTGAAAAGTTCATACTCTTGGCTTAAAGTATTCAATCTTGACCTCTTAACTTCAATGGTTCCTTCATGAGTTTCAACCAAGGTATCCCAAATTTGCTTTGTCGTTATGCATTCCAAAACATGAAAGAATTCATCCATGCAAAGTGCACCTTGAAGAAGATTGGTTGCTTTCTTATCATAAAGGACCTTTTTATTATCACCGTCATCCCATGATGTTTTAGAATTTGATGTTCCAATACCATTGACAACACTTGTAGGTACGAATGGACCATTTTGGACAACATCCCATATTTCTTCTCCTTGTGTTTCTAAATGAGCCTTCATGCTAATTTTCCAAAAGTCAAAATATTCACCACAAAACAAAGGAGGCTTGTTGTTACTACCACCGTCTCTGAAATTGGTTATGCGGAAGCCATTCTGGATAGAATAGGAACAAGTTACCTATAACTTTCTCTGATACCAAATGTTGGTTTTTGAGTGCGCCTAAGACGGTGTTGAATAAAGTGGATTGCAGATTATTATTCTTTTATGTGATGATGTTCTTATTTTCTTGTTTTTATATGAATATGAAAGCGATAAAATGCGGAAAGTAAATAACACAAGGATGCATCCTGGTTCCCCTTACACTTCGAGAGTACTCCAGTCCCCTTACCAACATGTAATAGATTTCACTATAGTTAGAATTATTGTACAGCCTATCCACATCCAAGTGTGATGCTTACTATCTAACATATAGGGAGATCAAAGGCTTTAACTATCCTTTAAGATCCAACCAAGTACATGAAGAACAATCCTCTTCAATGTACACACTTGTTTCAATAATCCTGAAAAAAAAGTAACCAATACAAATTAGAAAGAGAACAATCCTCCCTTAATACTCTATTGCTTCCAACAAACCTAGACAACAAGGTTATACCATAATCACTTTGAAAAAATGATTAGAAACAACTTCTTGAAGTAGATATGAAAGTTGATAATCAATGTCAATACAAACTATTGATCTCTTCTCTTTCAAGACAAAAATTCAATGAATATATTACACAAGTGCTCAATGCATATGATGAAACTTTTCTAATGATGTATTTGAAAATGTAAGAGTAAAAGTTACATGCAAGATCAAAATATTAATCAATGCACTTGTTTGAAAATGAGAAACAAAATGTTGAATTGTATGTTGTGATTGATATTATTTGGTGTGTCTCTACTTCAGAAATATTTGATTTATATACAAGTATTCCACCCTTTCAAAAGGTTATAAATGAATATAGAAGTGCAATGATTCATGGACAAGTGCAATAAACAAACAACATTCAAAAAAACCTTGTTTTTCAAATTCGTATCAGCGGTAACCGATTACTGCAAGGCTGTAACCGGTTATCCATGTAGGTAACGTTAAGAAATTTAAATTGCTGAAGCCTGTAACCAGTTACCACTGTAAGAAAAAGTGAAATAACCTTTTTAATGATTTGGAAAAGCAATTCTAGTTATATTAAAAGCCATGAAACATGTATGCATATTGTTAGACATATTTTGAGCACTATAGTAACATACTATATTGAATTAGAGTCTTGTACCATAATGAAGATCAAATACCAAAGTCTTATTTAGGAGTAACTTAGCATGTAAGCCACAAGTCCATTTTGAGTATATACTTTTTCTTCTTCTTTTTGATAACTCCTTTTGCCTTGATCATGATATTTGTAATCATCAAAACATAAACTTGTTGAAGCATGATTTTACATTCTCCCCCTTTTTGTTGATGACAAACACTTGTTATGTGAAACACTTTAGATCGCTTGAAAATGCAATATGCTCCCCCCTATTAATGATAATTCCCACTTGATCAATGCTTATCCTTGATCAATAGAGTATGTTGATAATTTCTACAAGAGATAGAGACAAAACATACACATATATCTTCTCCCCCTTTGTCATTAGCAAAAAGGAAGGAAAAAGAAACAAAATAATATCATAGTCAAAATAGAAGATTATCATGATATTAGTTGATTTATTCTTTATAAGATTTTGTATTAATCCTTCATTATGAAGTACTCCATCTGTCCCAAATTATAAGAGAAATTTACTTTTTAGATTCATTGAATAATTAATGTATTTGGTCTATATATAGACCAAATACATTAATTATTCAATGAATCTAAAAAGTGAATTTCTCTTATAATTTGGGACGGAGGGAGTACTTCTTAATTGGATATGAAAGTTAGTGTTTATCTTTTCCTTGCCAAGAATCTTTCATTTGATGTTGTCCTCATATGTGACACATCCCTTGGCCTATTAGATTTGAAAATTTGTTTATATCTCCCATCATATGCAGGGATCAACCACTTATTAATATATCAAAGATTTTGAAGTGGTCTTCAAGCAAACCTACAAAACAAGTTATGTTTTGCTAGGTACCCAAAGTAATTTGGGTCCTTCATGGTTAGTTCCTTTCTTGATCCACACATAATGTTCACTAGTAACATTAAAATTTCTTGCATGACAAGCATTATATGTGTGGCCAATAATACCATAATATAAAAAAGTAGGAAGAAATTTGCTTGTAACATAATTTTTATTTTTAGAAACTATTTTCTTAGGATCTAAATTTCTAACCTTTTCTTCCTCTTCACCATCAGAATGTTGTAATGCCATAAAAGCAAGATTTGCATATTCTCCGTTTCTGAATCGAATGAAGAACTTGTATCACTTTATTCAATGTAAACCTTGTTGGATTTTGAGAATTTTCTTCCCTTGTAAGCATTTTTCTTAGACAACTTTGGGCACTCCATCTTTATGTGTCCCCATTTTCCACATTCATAGCATTTTACTTTGTGTAGTGAAGAAGAACCTTCTTTCTTTCTCAAAAGTTTCTCGCTTTTTGTAAAGTTGGAAGATTTATCATTATTAGAGAAAAATTTACGGAGCCTTTTTATAACATGCATGAATTCTTCTGAATCATCTTCGTCAAGTTCTTCCCTTGAGTTAACTCTCAATGCAGCACCTTTGGAATCCTCATCTTGAATCTCACTTTGTTCAAGTTTTTCAAGTTTGATTTCATGTCCTTGAAGTTTGCCGAACAATTCCGCGGATGTCATTTTGAAAGTCTTTTCTTTTCCGATATAGCCGTAACTTTTAGTTGACATTCCTTGGAAAATGATCTAATCACTTTAAGATTTAATTCATCATTATTAAAAGTCTTACCGAGTGCCATCAAATGGTTCGTCAGATAAATGAATCTCTTTTTCAAGTCGATAATTGTCTCTCGGGGCTGCATTCTATAAAGTTCATACTCTTAGCTTAAAGTATTCAATCTTGACCTCTTAACTTCAACGGTTCCTTCATGAGTTTCAACCAAGGTATCCCAAATTTTCTTTGTCGTTATGCATGCCGAAACACGAAAGAATTTATCCATGCAAAGTGCACCTTGAAGAAGATTGATTGCTTTCTTATCATAAAGGATATTTTTCTTATCATCATCATCCCATGATGTTTTTGGCTTTGATGTTCCAATACCATTGACAACACTTATAGGAACGAATGGACCATTTTGGACAACATCCCATATTTCTTATCCTTATGCTTCTAAATGAACCTTCATACGAATTTAGCAAAAGTCAAAATATTCACCACAAAACAAAGGAGGTTTGTGGTTACTACCACTGTCTCTGAAAGTTGGTTATGCGGAAGCCATTATGGATCGAATATGAACAAGTTACCTATAACTTGCTCTAACACCAAATGTTGGTTTTTGAGTGCACCTAAGACGGTGTTGAATAAAGTGGATTGCAAATTTTTATTCTTTTATGTGATGATGTTCTTATTTTCTTGTTTGTATATGAATATGAAAGCGATAAAATATGGAAAGTAAATAACACAAGGATATATCATGGTTCCCCTCACACTTCGAGATTACTCTAGTCCCCTTACCAACATGTAAGAGATTTCACTATAGTTAGAATTATCGTACAACCTATCCATATCCAAATGTGATGCTTACTATCTAACCTATAGGGAGATCAAGGCTTTAACTATCCTTTAAGATCCAACCAAGTACATGAAGAACAATCCTCTTCAATGTACACACTTGTTTCAACAATCCTGAAAACAAGGTAACCAATACAAAGTAGAAAGAGAACAATCCTACCTTAATACTCTATTTCTTCCAACAAACCTGAACAACAAGGTTATACCACAATCACTTTGGAAAAATGATTAGAAACAACTTCTTGAAGTAGATATGAAAGTTGATAATCAATGTCAATACAAAGTATTGATCTCTTATCTTTCAAGACAATAATTCAATTAATATATTACACAAGTTCTCAATGCATATTGTAGTTGTATAAATGTTCAAGACTAAGCCATTGGATTGACTAGGCTTTATACAAATTAAAATAAAAATCGTCACCGCGCTTTATTATTTCCAAAGGAATGGGAAAAGAGCGAATAATCCAAAAAGAGGCGGAAATATTCAAGGTAAGGGGGTTGGTTATGCAAAGGGAAGGTATTAGCACCCTAAACATCTATGGTACTCCGCAGGAACCTCTTTGTAAAATCTGTATATTTTAGCTATAAAATATTGTATGTAAAATAGATGGTGGAGGTAAGAAAAAGAAATATATTTTTTATGATTTTTGCACCCGCCACAGTTGCGAACCTTTAGTGCCTACGTACCACCTTTCGTGCAATAAGGGATCAGGGTACACGTGGTTCCTCTTTTAAAAATTTAAAACCCAAATGTGTTGGTTAATTTTATAAGATAAAACATCATCGTCATTGTCCGTGTGGAAAACACACCTACTACCCACAATCATGAGAAAGGAGAATTTGCATCATCTCAAAGTGGAGGATATGACTTGGATTTCAAAATCAACAATGCCTCACTCAACACCCAAGTGGAAAATATCTCTCTTCACTACATGTTGTAGAAGTATAGTTGTTTGCATCACTACAAGGATTGACAAGAGTTTAATCCTTTAAGAAAAGTTTTAAAGATAAAAAGCCAATGTGGTAAAATAGTTTGAAATGAGATTGATTGACTTTTAGTCTTCTCACAAAAAAATGTCAAGGTATTATTAAGTTGATTGGAGTTTATTTATAAAAATATTTTGAAAATGCATGGACATAAGTCCAAGTTTATTATAAAAGTGGTTCAAGTTTAAAAACAAGAAGAGTTTTCAAAAGGGGAAAGCAGATTTTTGAAATTAAATAAGATGGGAGGAGAAGAAGGGACTATCCTAAAGTATAAGGTAAAAGTTAGGGATAAGAACCATCTAACCAACAAGAAGCCAATACTTGACATCATGAGCCAAGATAGAATTCCCATTCCTTGGATTGAAACCAAACAAGCAAAAAAATACTAGACCTCTTGAGATAACCAAACTTCAAGTGTATTAAGTATTCATAAAAAATTGGGCAGAGTAACGGCTGTATACGGGTGAATTCCAGATTACAAACAAGCAACCCAATGTCTTGAGGTAAACCTCAAGAACTCCAGACAAAATAATCAGATAAAGTTACAAAGTCTCCAAGATAGGCCAAGGTTTCTAATCCTAAGTCCAAGAAAAGTCCCATGATCTATAATGCCAAGGATAGTATCCAAATAGTCCAAGTACCATTAAAGATTTTTTAGGGTTTATGTTGATTATTAAGTATCTTAAGAAAGGAAAAGAAAAGCTCAAGTGAGCAAAGTAAAAATGGCAAGAAAATAAATGCTCAAATGAGCAAAGATGAAAATGGCATGAAATGTAAATGCTAAAAAGTAAATAGTACATAAAGCATAAAAAAGAATAAAAGCATAAGGTAAAACAAGTCAATAATTAGTGGTTAGTTGGATGACCATCTTGAAACTTGCATTTGGAACTCATTAGAGGATTGGTAGAAACAAAGCCTCCACACAACAAGTTGCATTTTCTTTTTATCAAGTATATCATCCATTTGGAATTCTCATAAGTACCATTTAATGATCAACGTTATTTAAGTGATCCGCGTTGACCAAAGGTGTTGTAGATCCATTAGAGGATTGGTAGAACCAAAGCCTCCACACAATAAATCTCAAGGTTATTGGATCAAAGAGATCAAATTAACATACTTGGGCTTACAATCATAAGTTTAAGCCACGAATGATCATTTATTCGAATCAGGATAAAATTTAGCGCTATGTTAAGCAATCGTAAGTGGACTTATATAGAAGCCACACCTATTTTTGAGGCCGGTCAATAGCAATCTATGCACCATTTGTTTTGAGACATGATATAGAGATCATGCTCCAACAACATTTAGTGCAATAAGAAAAGGGATGGGGAAAAAAACAAACCACATTTGAATAAAAAATTTAATCAAACTATTATTAAAATCATTCATCCATTTTTGTGGAGTTGAACTCAACACCCAAGATCCAATGATGTTAATAAAGTCATGATCAAAAAATCAACTCAAGACAGCCAGAAAATAATATTATATTTAATATATACGTTAAAAGGGTTTAAAAAATGTTTAAAAACTAAAATAGAGAAGAAAAATATCAACTATGTTCAAATTAATCAAGAAAGAAAAAGTAAGGTCATAGAAATATCAGAAATGGATCCAAATATTTTTATAAAATTTTTGGTAATTTTTAAAAGTCAGAAACTATTTTTAAATTATTTAAAATTGCTCAAACAAACAGAAAACAGGTCAAAAATAGTAAACCTCAATATAAAATTTCATAAAATTTTTAGAAAGTCAAAAATATGCAAAATAATATTTATGAATTTTTTCAGAATTAAAAAAATGTCAGAAAGTATTTTTTAAGTAATTAAAAGAAAGCAAATAATTCAAAAAAATACAAAAAATATCAAATTTCAAAATAAAAATGTGAAAAAATAGTCATGAGATCAGAAATAATTCAAAGTATTTTTGTGAATTTTTTCATAATTTTTGGATAAAAAATAAAAGAGTTATGAATTTTTGAAAATTTAATCAATAAAAATATAAAAATCAGAAAATAAAATAAAACCAAAAAGATGTGGACCATCAGATCATAATCAAAATGCATTAGTAAGTTGATCCAGTGGACCAGACGCGCTGTGCTTGATATGGATCTTAGTGAGATACGCATAGGACCAGAAAAAGGGCAACCAATAAAATTAAAACATTTGGCACGCTATCATTGGCTGAGACGAGATATGTCATCGTCTTCAACCTCCATACACCCTGCAATGGGGATTTTGTGAGATCCTTCAAATGGAAAAATTAGGATCTTAGGCTAGTATCCTTGAACTCGTCTCTTCAAGACGATTCTAACACCACCATCGCGCTAAATTTATATAAGGTATGGAGAGAGATATGAATCAAAAACCAAGAGAATAGCGAGCACCTTCAATTTGAGATTTCTCTCTCAATTCTCAATGGATTTAAAAATTGTAAGCAGCATTGGAATCAGGAGAAGGAGTAGAATAGATTAGTGCTTGATTTGGATCCAAATGGTGGAGACTTCTACCTTTTCGAAGTTCAAGGAAGAAGCTCTGAAACTGGACTTCTATAGCTTGAATTATGGCTCGTTTTGATTGGTTTAAGTGCTGGAGAGTTTATATGATGCTTAAGGATGATGAATACGTAAAGAATTTTGGAAAAGGGAGCTTAAATCTCAGAAACTGAATTAAAAAAAGATGGGTTCGTGTGAAGTTTTGGCAGGGTGTTTTTGGCTCTCCAAGCTTGAAGAAATAAATGGGGGATGACCCTCTATTTATAGGGAAGTTAAAGGGAATGAAAATTGGAAGAAACAAGGAAGTTTGGAGGGAAATTGAGTGAAGGTCAAGCACGAGTGAAATGTGACTTCATTTCCATCAAAACTTAACCAAATCTTGCATTTTGGGGTGCTAATCACTTCTGGAAAGTTTGCTAATCAAGTTTAAATAAAAAATGTGCATAAATCTTGTGTTTAGAAGTCACATTATGGATTTCAAAATTCTGACTTTGTGGAAAATTCAGTTTCAAGTTACCAAATTCAAATCCATGGCATTTCCAACTCAAAGGGTCTTAGGGCATGATTCTTGATGCTTTAGAAAGATGAGGTTACAAGCTTTGCAATGGAAAAATAATGGAATCAAATGGATGCTTGAGCTGAAAGTTGCATTGAGTCAAAGTTGAAGAAAAAGGGTTGACTTTCCATACTTAGAAATATTTCAGTTTCTTCTTCAAAAATGACCTATAATGTCTTGCATCCAAACATGGCCTTCCACTTGGAATTTGCTCTTGACTAAAAAAGATGGCAAGAAGTAGATCTATTGAATGATATCGGGACTTGAACCACTCAAAATCTCCAAAAATTGAGAGAGTTATGAATTGTTGAAGTTGGCAAAAAAGCATGAAATGACCTATAATCTTTTGCATCTTTAAGGCAACTTCCATCCATTTTCCCACTTTGCACATAAAAGAAGGTATAAAGTTAAGCTCTTCAAGATCAGTATGGAAAAAGAATGGACTCAAGGTGATAAAAATTGACCAAGTTATGATCATTTGAAGTCACTTATGTAAAATTATGGATTCCTCTGGATGACTTGTAATCTTTCTTCTTCATCAAGGCTCTTCCACATGTAAACTCCTTGGAAATTTTGAAGTGATTTGTTGATAACCCTTTGAAGAGAATTATGTCTTTGGAATCATTTAAAAATATCAAAAGGTGAGCAAGATATACTCCTTTGAAGTTCAAAACCCTAGATTCTAGATCAAGAAAATGCCTTGAGGAACTTTGACAAGTTTGAACAAACTTCTTGTACCAATATTCTTGATTTGTGAGTAGAAGTTGTTGAGGATGATAATGAGGACTCATAGCCACCAAAATCACTTCCATATCTTGAAATTTGATAAAAATATGCTCTTGTGACCAATAGGAACAAAGCCTTGTCCAAACATGACAACTTCTCCAATCAACCCCTTGTACTTTTGAGTCACATCTAATAACCTTGAAATGTGATGAATCAAAGAAACCTTGCCATCCCAATTCTTCCAAAACCAATCTAATGGTGAGGTTTGAACTTCTCAAGCTATATTGACCAGGGCATTGAAATAAACTCATGAACCCATGGGTAGCTTGTTAAATCTTATTGCCTTCACCTACATGGATAACAAGCAATACAAAACAATATTGAATTTTATTAGTTAAATGAAGAAAATAAAACAATATTCATGATCAAAAAAGGAAAATAAGTCAAGGTGCTTGGTAATCCCTCAAAAGGATAAAACTAAATGTAGGGAGGGGAACCAAGAATCCTAGTGTGATCTTGTTGTGAGTGAATCAACATGGTATGATGAAGGGATCTTAGGGGCAAAAATTGGGGTGCAACAACTGCCTTTATTTAAGTTTCTTCTATTTGGAGATACGAAGATTAAGAATCTTCGTGTCGTCGCAATCGAAGATACTTAAATATAAAACAAAACTTATCTTTTACCCTAAGATACCATGTAAATGCTTATGATCATGAATGCATGTGAACAGGACCAAAGAGACGCAAAACAACACTGGGGATGTAATAATAACGAAGAAACAAAGGAGCACCCCCACCAGGAAAATAAATCACTGGTGGACCCAAAGAACTGAATCAGAGAGGATGGTAGAATGGTCAAAGGACACACCAACTTCTACTGAAGGCGAAGCTATCGACGTTTACTAACGGCAGAGAGAAAGATAACAAACATCGATGTTCACTATTGATGGCCTACCAACTTTCACTGAAGGTAGAAAAAGAAAATATCATAGCACCGCCATTCACTGACGATGAACTACCAACGTTCATTAAGGGTAGCAAAAAGATAACAAACACCAACGTTAACTGCCGATGGTCTACCAACTTTCACTGAAGGTAGAAAGAGAAAATATCATAGCACCACCATTCACTGACGATGAACTATCAACGTTCACTGAAGATAGCAAAAAGATAACAAACACCGACGTTCACTGCCGATGGTCTACCAACTTTCACTAAAGGTAGAAAGAGAAAATATCATAGCACCGTCGTTCACTGACGATGAACTACCAACATTCACTAAAGATAGCAAAAAGATAACAAACACCGACGTTCACTGCCGATGGTCTACCAACTTTCACTGAAGGTAGAAAGAGAAAATATTATAGCACCGCCGTTCACTGACGATGAACTATCAACGTTCACTGAAGATAGCAAAAAGATAACAAACACCGACGTTCACTGCCGATGGTCTACCAACTTTCACTGAAGGTAGAAAGAGAAAATATCATAGCACCATCGTTCACTAACGATGAACTATCAACATTCACTGAAGATAGCAAAAAGATAACAAACACCGACATTCACTGCCGATGGTCTACCAACTTTCACTGAAGGTAGAAAGAGAAAATATCATAACACCTCCGTTCACTAACGATGAACTATCAACATTCACTGAAGATAGCAAAAAGATAACAAACACCAACGTTCACTGCCGATGGTCTACCAATTTTCACTAAAGGTAGAAAGAGAAAATATCATAGCACCGCCGTTCACTGACGATAGAAGAAAGATAACAAGTTTCCCCAAGATTCAGGTGTTTCACCTAGAACGTGTCTCAACTTCTTCTTTAACCAAGGCACACTGCCTGGAAAGGATAATACATAAACTGCCTCAAATAAAGAGACTTGCTATTTACAGTTACAGAGGATTGTAAAAGGAAATGACTTTTTTGGGAAAGAGGTATGACTTCCTGGGGAGATGCCATGATATTCTCGCTAAAGGGATAAAGTCTTCTTGTGCAAAATAAATGCACCAACCAAAGCTTGGAGTTTTTCAGGATTCCAAAGTAAATAATATTGCCGGGGAGCCACAAATCCAAACCAGAAATAAACTGGAATGAAATAGTCAACCAGAATACATCCTTTGAGAAATAAACTCAAGAGGGAAAACAAGATCCATCCAAACAAGGAACTGTACAGGAAGACTAAAGCAAAAATCCTCTACGAGGGACGACTCAGTAGGGAAATTGAAAGAATGTACATTTTCTGCTTAAGACCAACACTCTAATGAAAAGAGGGTAACTTATCTCTGCAAAACAGGGTAATATGTTAATAAAAATATTAACAAATGTCAATGAATAATGATTTGTCAATTTTAGCTATGCATGATGCATGTACGAATGTATGAGTGTTATTGTGTGCATGCTGACAAAACAGATACACAACATGGGGAACAACCAGGCAAAACTGCCTCGGGCACTAAAAACACTCGGCTAAGCTTCAACCAAGATGATCATTCCAAGAAAGGTAAAGGCCAACTGCGGAAACCAAACCTACTGCTTGCTTTTAACTTTACTGAGGAGAAACATAATCCGGAGGTAGACAAATCAAACAGATACTGGGGTAGAACATCCTTCTTCAGGCTTCATCGGGGAAACCAGTGTTTCTCAAAAGTAACGTGCCTACTGGATATTGCAAGACTAGTCTCAAATAAATCATACTGACACCGAAATATCCAAACATTCACTGGGGAATTCAGACCCACTTCACTGGAGAAAATGCGGATTCACACTTCACATCATGAAAACTCAGAAGAAAGGAGAAACGAATCCAAACTTGACCGAGGATACCAGAATCATAAATCTCGTGCGGCAAAAACATCCCTAGTAGACATTCCCGAGGGGAACAAAAGCTTCTCAAAACAATTGGAGTTTGTCCATTCCTGGGGTCACCATTTTTGTTGTCATTGTTTCATCACAAATCTCAAAGTAAAAGTAAATTGTAAAAATCCTTTTTTTTTTAAAAATCAATTTTTTTTATTTAATCTCTTTGTTTTGAAAGTTATTATCAGTAATAAATGGAGTCTTTGCAAGCTAAATAACATAAGAAATACAAAGAATTGGGTAAAAGCTCGAATTTCATTAATAGAATGGTAGTCTGCGAATGGAGAGACTCCATAGATGATTACAAAGTTTGGGAAATGGCAATACATAATGGAAAAGATGCATTGAGATACAATGACCACTATCCCCCTAACAACTTTTGAAATCCTGAGCAGCAGCTTCTGCTGAAGTATGGTGATGATTCGAGAAGATTGTTGCTTCAACGATCAAGTCTTGTCTGACATAGTTACTTGCCGATAAAATCCTTAACTTTTGCCTAAGCTTCCCTTGTGGGTTTTCAACTTAGCGGGAAATTTATTCTGTTTAGGTCTCTAATTTTTTCATAGACCGCCCTTTAGGTCTCTAACTTAGCGAGTTGTTCTTTTATTTCTTTAGGCGAAGTATTTCTTGATTGTGTCAGCATTCATGGGACGTGGGAACTCCTCGCCATCCATAGTTTCAAGAATTAATGCACCGCCAGAGAAGGCTTTCTTGACAACATATGGGCCTTCAAAATTGGGAGTCCACTTGCCCCTAGAATCAGTGTTGAAAGACATGATCTTCCTGAGCACGAGATCGCCTTCTCTAAACTTACGAGGTTTGACCTTTCTATCTAAAGCTTTCTTCATTCTTCTCTGATATAACTGGCCATGAAACAAGGATGTCATCCTCTTCTCCTCAATCAAATTCAATTGGTCAAACTTGTTCTGAACCCATTCATCCTATGACAACTTGGTTTCCATTATCACACACAACGAGGGAATCTCTACCTCGACTGGGAGTACAACTTCCATTCAATACACCAGAGAGAACAGGGTTGCTCCGGTTGAAGTGCAGACAGATGTTCGGTATCCATGCAGAGCAAAAGGGAGCATTTCATGCCAATCCTTATAAGTAATTACCATCTTCTGGATAATTCTCTTGATATCCTTATTAGTAGCTTCAACAACCCCATTCATCTTTGGCCTGTATGGAGATGAATTGTGATGGACAATCTTGAATTCTTCACACAGTTCTGTCATCATCTTGTTGTTCAAATTTGAGCCATTGTCAGTGATGATTCTGCTCGACACACCATACCGACATATAAGGTTATTCTTAATGAAGCTCACGACCACCTGCTTGATAACATTGGCATATGAAGCAGCCTCCACCCATTTGGTGAAGTAATCAATTGCCACCAAGATAAAACGATGCCCATTCGAAGCTTTGGGTTCTATCATCCCAATCATGTCAATACCCCACATAGAGAAAGGCAACAGGGAGGAAATCACATTGAGAAGTGTCGGAGGCACATGGACCTTGTCTGCATAAATCTGGCATTTATGACACTTCTTTGCAAATTTATAACAGTCAGATTCCATTGTTAGCCAATAATAACCTGCCCTTAGCATCTTTTTAGCCATCGAATGTCCATTGGCACGAGTGCCAAATGAACCTTCATTAATCTCATGCATCAACATGTCTGCTTTGTGTCTATCCACGCATCTAAGTAAGACCATGTCATAATTTATCTTGTATAACACATTTTCACTGAGGAAGAAACTGCCTGCCAATCTCCTCAATGTTTTTCTATCTTTCCTCGACGCACCAATCAGGTATTCCTGAGTCTGAAGAAAATGATTGATATCATAATACCAGGGTTTTTCATCTGCTACCTCCTCTGTTGTAAACACATGAGAGGGCCTATCCAGCCGTCGAACCGCAATTCGGGGTATATCATTCCAAGTATTCACTTGGTACATAGAAGCCAAAGTTGCCAGAGCATCCACCATTTGATTTTCATCTCTAGGGATGTGATGGAATTCAACTTTATTGAAGAATGGTAATAATCTTCTAGCATAATCTTTGTAAGGGATCAAGCCAGGGTGAAGAGCGTCCCATTCTCCTTTAATCTGATTTATTACCAAAGCTGAACAGCCATACACGTCTAGATTTTTTATTCCGAGATCAATAGCTTCCTCGAGACCCATGATGCAAGCCTCATATTCTGCCATATTGTTATTACAATCGAATGTTAACCTTGCAGTAAAAGGAATGTGCGATCCACGAGGAGTGACGATCACAACACCAATTCCTTTACCATAAGAATTCATAGCTCCATCGAATATCATACTCCAATGAGATTCAGAGTCAGGACCTTCCTCAGGGAATGGTTCATCATAATCCTCCACTTTCAGGAACATTACATCCTCATCGGGGAATTCATATTCTACACACTGGTAATCTTCCACTGGTTGGTGAGCAAGATAATCTGCCAACGCACTACTTTTAATAGCCTTTTGAGTGCGGTATTCGATATCATATTCAGATAACAACATCTGCCAGCGGGCAATTCTCCCAGTAAGAGCAGGCTTTTCAAAAATGTACTTGATTGGATCCATTTTGGAGATCAACCAAGTGGTGTGATTCAACATATACTACCGCAATCGCTATGCCGCCCAGGCCAAAGCACAACATGTTTTTTCCAACATGGAATACCGCGACTCACAATCAGTGAATTTTTTACTGAGATAATAAATGGCGAACTCCTTCTTCCCTGTTTCATCCTGTTATCCCAGAATATAACTGTTGCACCCCAAAATTTTCCCTCCCATATTCTTCCAAGATTTGCCAAAGATCAAGGCTCAAAGGCCACTCAAGGGTTGCACAGTTCAATGGCCTCCTAATAGTCAAAAACTAGGGTTTTGGTTCTGGCAAAGAAATTGAAGTTCCCAAGGGTACAAACAAGTCCCATATGCCTACAAACATGGTCAAGCATCCATATGCTAAGTTTCAAGACTCACAGCACAAAATTGCACAGTAAAAAAACCCTAATTGCTCAACAGTCAACTGTAGGGGCAAAATGGTCATTTGACAGTCAAAAGTTCAAATTTTTGGTCAACATCTTATTTTGAAGCCACAAACATCATTTGATCAATTCTTGATCATGATTCTCAAGGCATGGCTCAAAAAGTCTCAAGATGCAAAAGTTTCCATATTTGGACAGTTGAAAAAGTCAACTGTAACTTGACCAAGGCATAACTTCCACATGGTTTATCATAAAAATTCCATCCAAAGCTCATTTTGAAGAGAAAGACATTTCCTACAACTCCTCTTCACACTTCAAGTCCAAGAAATGCTCTCACAAAATGTTATCAATCTCAACATTATAGGTCATTTTCAAAAGTCAACAAAAAGGCACTTTAAGTCAAAGACCATAACTTGAGATTGGTAAATCAAAATGACATGGGACCAAAGGCATTGGTTAGAGGACTTCAAGACCTTTCCAAAATGTCCAAGAACATGATCAAATCTTAAAAATTGAGCAAGATATGCCTTGTGGAAGTTGGGAAATTTTTGGGAATTTTGAAAAGTCAACTTTGCTTCAAATGCTTCAAAATTGCTAATGGGCCACAATTTCTTCCAAGAATCATCACCCAAAAGCTATGCACGACCCATTGACTTTAAAGGGAGTTATTTTATCATTTTTTTATTAATTATTTGAATTATTATTATTATTAGTTCATTTAATTAAAATAAAATATGACAAAAATAGAAAACCATGTTTTCCAATCCCTTTTTGCAGCATATTCTCTCCATAAAACCTCAAGATTTCGTGCATCACTAATATGGAAAGATTTGGACATGATTGGTATCAAAAGGGCATGGAAAAGATTGAAAAAAGATTCATTGAAAATCAAATATTGGATTCATGAATGCAAAGGTTTCTTGGCTTGGATTTCCACTGATGACTGTTGGGCCTTAAGGAATAAGGTGCAAGACCTTATTGATGCGAAGGAGATACAATTTGAAGCGCCTGAGAGGCCAAATGTGGTGACTGCTCCTATGCCCCAACATGGAGTGAATGCCGTTGATGAAGATGTGTATGCCGTTTCCGTGAATGATGTAGCTACTCCCCTGATGACTGTTAAGAGGAACCTACTGCTGGCCGGTTTATCTCCGGGTTATAGTGAAGGTTACCTTTTCTGCGCTGTTTCCCTTTCTGGTTGTCCTTTGCTGAAGTTGGGCATCCAAAGCCTGATGGACAGCAAAGAGATTCTATTCAAGAAGACCGCTGTTCCGTTTGTTCCTGTGGAAGAAGTATCTGTTGTTACCATTTTCCAAAATCCAATCAAGGCTCCCCCGAGGAAGCCAGTTAAAATCATGACTGTCGCACCCATTGTTATTACTGTTCCGGGGCCCCTCCCCTATGAATCTGATAAGGCTGTCCCATGGCACTATGGGGCATATGTATATGTACATGGTATAAAGCAAGAGTTCAACACTGGTACCAGCATCAGCAATATCACTGGCCCAACCAAAGTTACCCGCAATGGTAGGCTCTTCTCGCCTGACATTGCGCCACCAGCTATTCGAAGGCCTCTCATTATAACACCTGCAAGTGCACCTGTTTCCACTTCTGATCAAGTTGTTTCCCCTGCTGCCGAGTCATCTAAAGCTCGGGGCAAAGGGATTGAAGATGAGCCTGCCCGGATGGAGGCACCAAAATCTGTGAATGCTGAGGCCTCCCAACAAGAGATGGAGGAAATTCTGAAAATAATCAAGAAGAGTGACTTTAATGTTGTTGAACAGCTGGGGCATACCCCCTCCAAGATCTCTATGTTCTCCTTGCTGCTGTGCTCAGAGGCCCATGCTAAGGCCTTGATTTCATTTCTAAAGACGGCCCATGTGCCACAGGAGACATCTGCAGTCCAGTTTACTGATTGCGTAGCCAATCTGACAGCCGACAATGGTTTGGGTTTCTCGGACGCTGACCTTACTGCTAAGGGGAAGGACCACAATGACGCCCTGCATGTCTCTATTGAATGCAGGGGCACTACTCTTGCGCACATGTTGGTGGACACTGGTTATTCCCTGAATGTGCTACCCAAGAATGCCTTAGACCGTTTGGATTGTGAGGGCCTGGAGCTGAAACCTAGCAACATCATCGTCAGAGCCTTTGACGGTTCTAAGAGGATGGTTCATGGAGAGGTAAACATTCCTATTCGTGTGGGTTCTCAAGTATTCGACTCGACTTTCTATGTGATGGATATCCGTCCATCATATTCTTGTCTACTGGGTCGACCTTGGATCCACAAAGCTGGGGCAGTGACCTCTACCCTACACCAGAAGCTCAAGTACCCCGTCAGAGGGAAGATTGTCACTGTGCAGGGAGAGGAGGAGTATATGGTGAGCCATTTGAATTCCTTCAGGTATATTGAGATGGACGGGGAGTTTATTGAAACCCCCTTTCAGCACTTTGAAGAGGTACCTCCAACATTGGCAGCGGCAGAAACAGTGGTTGAAGAGGATGTTCCTTTGAAGATGGCTTCCCTAAAGGATGCCCGAGCCGTGGTCGAGAAAGGTGAATGTGATAACTGGGGGAGGCTCCCTGATTTCACTCTTAAAACTGACAAGTTTGGACTGGGTTTTACTGCAGAGGCTCAGAGGGCTGTGCGCAAGGCAACGACCAGAAGACCTCCTGTACTCATTACCAATCCAGAAGTGAATGCCATTGGGGATGAAGATGAGGTGGAAGAATCAGAGTTCGATAGCTGGATCTACCCGACGACTGATGGTGGATTGACCAATTGGATTGCTAAAGATCATACTCCTGTTACTTTTGTTACGCAGTAATAAACTCCTTTGTTTTTGTTATTTGTAATAAACAATGAATTAAAACTCTGTGGCCCGGTGTCTTACCCGGGGCACCGTGGTTTCATTTGTGAGGGTATATTAATTGTCATTTCATATATCATGAATAAAGACCTTGGACGTTTCTCGCATTTCAAATCTTATGCTCCTTTTGTTTCTTTCCTTTCTTTATATATTGCAAAACAGCTGTATTTACACACACTCACTCATACAGGTTTCAATCCACTCTGGATCTCACTGGTAACGACTCTGCTACTGCCAGTTATGACTTCGAAAATCCGATCAACTTAGCCGAGGACGAAGGTGAAAATGATTGCGAAGTGCCTGGCGAGCTTGCAAGACTGTTACTCCAGGAAGAGAGGGCAATTCAACCACACGAAGAGCCGGTGGAAACGATAAATCTGGGTACTGATACAGATAGGAAGGAAGTCAAGATTGGTGCCAACCTAGAGCTCAGTGTGAAGCAACGGTTGACTCAGATGTTACATGATTATATGGAGATCTTTGCCTGGTCCTACAAAGACATGCCCGGGTTAGATACTGACATTGTGGTCCATCATTTGCCTACTAAGGAAGACTGCCCTCCGGTTAAGCAAAAGGTCCGCCGTATGCGTCCAGAGATGTCTGAGAAGATCAAAGCCGAGGTTATGAAACAGTTCGATGCCGGGTTTCTTGCAGTAACTTCTTACCCTCAGTGGGTTGCTAATGTGGTGCCGGTGCCAAAGAAAGATGGAAAGGTCAGAATGTGTGTCGATTACAGGGATCTAAATAGGGCCAGCCCCAAGGATGACTTCCCTTACCTCACATTGATGTCCTTGTTGACAATACTGCTCAGCATAAGGTGTTTTCTTTCATGGACGGTTTTTCAGGCTATAATCAGATCAAGATGGCTCCTGAAGACATGGAGAAGACTACCTTTGTTACTCAGTGGGGGACCTTCTGTTACAAGGTCATGCCTTTTGGACTGAAAAATACTGGGGCAACCTACCAACATGCCATGGTTGCTTTATTTCATGACATGATCCATCATGAGATAGAAGTGTATGTCGACGACATGATTGCAAGGTCCCAAACTGAGGAAGAACACCTTGATCAAATGCAGAAATTGTTTGACCGTCTGAAACTGTACAAGCTGAGGTTGAACCCGAACAAATGCACCTTCGAGGTAAGATCTGGAAAGTTGCTAGGCTTCGTTGTAAGTGACAAGGGTATTCAAGTGGACCCTGCCAAGGTTAAAGCCATTCAAGAGATGCCAGTTCCTAAGACGGAGAAAGAGGTCAGAGGCTTTTTAGGGCGCCTGAATTACATTGCTCGATTCATCTCGCACCTAACTGCTACTTGGGAACCAATCTTCAAGCTGCTGAAGAAAGATCAGGTAGTACGTTGGAATGATGAGTGTCAGGCTGCTTTTGACAGAATCAAGGAGTATCTCCAAGAACCACCCATTCTTATGCCACCGGTTGAAGGGAGACCTCTGATACTATACCTGACAGTACTTGACAACTCAATGGGGTGTGTGCTGGGGCAGCATGACGAGTCTGGCCGAAAAGAGCATGCCATTTATTACCTTAGCAAAAAGTTTACCGACTGTGAGACCCGATACTCACTGCTCGAGAAAACTTGCTGCGCTTTGGTATGGGCTGCTCGCCGGCTGAGACAGTATATGCTGACTCACACTACCTTGTTGATTTCTAAGATGGATCCAATAAAGTACATATTTGAAAAGCCTGCTCTGTCTGGGAGAATAGCAAGATGGCAAATGATCTTGATGGAATACGACATCAAGTACACAACTCAGAAAGCCATCAAAGGAAGTGTATTGGTAGACCACTTGGCATATCAGGCAGTAGACGACTATCAGTCAATGAACTTTGAATTTCCTGATGAGAGTATCATGATAGTGACTGATTGTGAAGTACCTGGACCGGATGAAGGACCTGAGGAAGGATCCCGATGGTCTAGGCACTTTGACGGAGCCTCCAACGCTTTGGGTAACGGCATCGGCGCTGTGATCATATCCCCCCAAGGCACTCATACTCCACTCACTGCCCGGCTATGTTTCAACTGCACCAACAACATGGCGGAGTATGAGGCATGCATCATGGGTCTACAAGCTGCGATCGACCTAAGGATCAAGTATTTGAGTGTCTTTGGAGATTCCGCTCTCGTGATCAATCAGATCAAAGGAGAGTGGGATACGAAACATCCGAATCTTATTCCTTACAGAGAATGTGTGTTGACCTTGATCCCCCGCTTCACAGAGATAACCTTTGAACATTTCCCGAGAGAGGAGAATCAGTTAGAGGACGCGTTAGCTACGATGTCTTCCATGTTCAAAGTCAAATGGGACAATGAGGCTCCCCGGATCATCATCTGGAAACTGGACGAACCGACATACTGTTGTGATCTCGAGACTGAATTGGTGACCGAGAAGCCTTGGTACCATGAGGTGAAGAGATACTTGGAAGCTCAGGAATACCCTGAAGGTGCATCTGTCAATGACAAGAAGTTCCTGAGAAGGTTCGCAGCAAAGTTCTTCCTTAGCAACGGCGTCCTGTATAAACGAAACCATGATTCGACCTTACTGCGTTGTGTGGATAAGACTGAAGCAGAAAGGATCATGGCAGAGCTGCATGAGGGTACCTTCGGGACGCATTCCAGTGGACATACTATGGCAAAGAAGATCCTTCGGGCAGGGTATTTCTGGTCCACAATGGAAGCCGACTGTTACCAACACTCTCGGACATGTCATAAATGCCAGATTTATGCAGACAAGGTGCATGTTCCTCCAGTTCCTTTGAATGTCTTGACAACACCTTGGCCTTTTGCAATGTGGGGCATTGATATGATCGTCGAGATTAAACCTACGGCATCCAATGGGCATCGCTTCATCCTCGTGGCGATTGATTACTTCACGAAGTGGGTTGAAGCAGCTTCCTACGCCACAGTAACCAAGAACGTTGTGGCACGGTTCATTCGGCATAATCTGATCTGTCGATACGGCGTCCCTGAAAGGATCATTACAGACAACGGTACCAATCTTAATAACAAGATGATCACTGAGCTCTGCGAGCAGTTTAAGATACAGCACCACAACTCTTCTCCCTACCGACCGAAGATGAATGGGGCTGTAGAAGCAGCAAATAAAAATATTAAGAAAATTGTGCAGAAGATGACAGTGACCTATAAAGATTGGCACGAGATGTTACCGTTTGCTTTACACGGGTACCGTACCTCAGCAAGGACGTCAACCGGGGCAACTCCTTTCTCCTTGGTCTACGGTATGGAGGCAGTCTTACCAATCGAAGTGCAAATACCCTCTCTCCGGATAATGAAGGATGCAGATCTAAGCGAAGATGATTGGATCCAGACACGACTTGATCAGCTAAACCTTATTGATGAAAAAAGACTTGCTGCTATTTGTCATGGTCAGACGTATCAAAAACGGATGATCAGGGCATTTAACAAAAAGGTTAGACCACAAGAATATCAAGTTGGGGATCTGGTAATCAAACGCATCATCCTTCCTCAGAGTGATCCACGGGGCAAATGGACCCCTACGTACGAAGGGCCATTTGTGGTTAAACATGTGTTCTCAGGAGGAGCCATGATCCTAACCAACATGGATGGTGACGACCTTCCTCACCCCGCCAATGCAGACATAGTAAAAAGATACTACGCATGAAAAAAGACCCGCTAGGTTGACATACCTAGGCAAAAATTAGGGCTCCCGGCGAACCAAAAGGGTTCGGGAAAAATGAAGGGATAAAATGAAAAAAATCTGTACACCCGGCAAGTCGAAAACCTGAAAAGGCGGCTTGGGCAAAAATGGGTATCCCGGTGGACTGAAAACCCGAAAGGGCGGTCCAGGCAAAAGTTAGGGATAAAAGCGTAATACTATGTCTCATTGGATCACCTTGCATCCAGAATCCGGTATCAACATCAAGTTCAGACGGCATCAATCAATCAGCTTCATCCTCGCCTAGGTCATCAAGTGATGAGACGCTCGAAGATATAAAGGCGATAGCAGAGTTGAAACCCAGTGGGATCATGCTTTTCACACAGCTGTTTTATTTTCCTTTGTACAAATTGTATTAAACTCTTTTGTTCGGCGACGTCCTCTTACTGGGACGTCAGCCTCTTGTACATAAACGCCTATTTACAGGCAAATTCAAAAAAAATCAATACAAAAATCACTTTTCAGTTAAAATTGCCAATTGTTTTTCCTTTTCTGTTTTGTTTTGCGAAGAACGTCCAAGGTTCAATTTGTGATATATGCATTTGACACTAATTGCTAACTCATAAATATTTGCATACGAAACAAAGGATTAATTACAGGTAACATTAGAAACAGGGGGCAATGATGAGTTGACTAAGCGATCTAATTGCTCTATCCACCAAGGTACCAAGGTAAGTTCAGCTGAAGAACATAACCAGTATATCTTAAATCCCCAGAGAGTGAGCCAGCAAATCAGTGCACTCTCCCCAAGCAAAGCTATTATCAGCCTTAAGGAAGTTGAGCATCCTCCAGCAGATCTCAACACTCCCCAACACATCATACAAATATTCTTACAAGCATCCCCGACAATCTTGACCTAAAGATTGTTCCCCGGCGGTATATCAAACATTCAATGGAGCCACTTCCCCAATATAGTTCAAAATATCCCCAGGAGAGTCCAATCAAGATTTCCCCAGGAAAGGTTGAATCATCTCTCCAACAGCAAGCTTATCCCCAGTAGATTCTGGAAGCTTCTCCCCCGCAGAGCACGAACGCGTCTCCCGGCTTTATTCAAAGGTTATTTCCCTACTAGGATATAACTGGGTTATCCTCAGCCAAAAGCCACGGAAAGATCGTTCTCGGCAAAGTCTTCTTATCCCCAGCGGAGTTCATCCAATCTTCTAACAAAGCTCAACATTGGTATCCCCAGCGGAGTTATCATCAAACCTCAGCAAAGTACATCTCTTCCCACAGAGCATTCCTCGCAGAGTAATCCATTCGCCAAGATTATTCCCCAACGGAGTTATCTTCTCCTACCGGTATTCTTGCAACTATCATCCCCAGCGGAGACAACAAAGCACTATTCTCCAACATCATCCCAAGATGTGACTTCCCGGCACCCGTTAAGGATTTACTTTCCTAGACAAAAACATACGTTCATAAACATCGCATTTCCATACATTATAGCATGCATATACGCCTCATATCTTACAAATCTCATTTATGTTGAGAACATCATTGCTTGATCCATATCATGCATTGCATATGACTGACCTTCACCTTTCAGGAAAGATCCAGTTAAGTTCTTAGCTATATTTCAAGACTTTAGTCTGGTTCAGTTAAATCGACCCTAAGATTTTCCTGATTCTTATCCAGTCAAAGGCCTTCTTTGGTTCAGTCAGACCGACCCTAAGATCTCCCTGATTCTTATCCAGTTGAAGATTTCAAGACCTTGTCCGGTTCAGTTAAATCGACCCTAAGATTTTCCTGATTCTTATCCAGTCAAAGGCCTTCTCTGGTTCAGTCAGATCGACTCTAAGATCCCCCTGATTCTTATCCAGTTGAAGATTTCAAGACCTTGTCCGGTTCAGTTAAATCGACCCTAAGATTTTTCTGATCCTTATCCAGTCAAAGGCCTTCTCTGGTTCAGCCAGATCGACCCTAAGATCTCCCTGATTCTTATCCAGTTGAAGATATTCCAAGACCTTGCCCGGTTCAGTTAAATCGACCCTAAGATTTTCCTGATTCTTATCCAGTCAAAGGCCTTCTCCGGTTCAGTCAGATCGTCCCTAAGATCTCTCTGATTCTTATCCCAGTAGAAGACATCCAAGATTCTCTCAGCGTTCCTGTTGAGGTAGTAATCGCTCCAAGATTCTCTCGGCGTTCAGGTTGAGGTAGTAATCGCCCAAGGTTCTCTCAGCGTTCCTGTTGAGGTAGTAATCGCCCAAGGTTCTCTCAGAGTTCCTGTTGAGGTAGTAATCTCCCAAGGTTCTCTCATCATCCCGTTGAGGTATTAACCATCCCGAATTCATTCATCACCGTTTGAAGCTCCAGACCCAACTCCTGTAACCAACCAGGGTGCATCTATACAAAGAGTTTGAAGACCAGTTCCTGTAACAGGCCAGGTAATCATTTTCTTTTTCAGGTACACAAGTTCTCGCTAAGGAATCTCTTATGCGATCAACACCCAGATGGCATCTATAAGCCCATCCACCTATCCATCAATCTCCAAATGGCATCTGTAAGCCCATTCCCATCATCACACTACTATGTGAGCGCAAATTTCTGGGCACTCTAGTGTTCAATCATCTTCCACCTTCGGATTACGAAAGGCACGTCAGCCAATCTACATCCTCAGGTCTAAGAAGATTGAACAGGGGCAACTGTTGTACCCCAAAATTTGCCCTCCCATATCCTTCAAGATTTGCAAAGAGCATGCTTCAAAATCTCCCAAGGGTTGCACAGTTCAAAGGCCTCATAACAGTCAAAAATTAGGGTTTTGGTTCTGGCAATGAAATTGAAGTTTTCAAGGGTCCAATCAAGTCCCACATGCCTATAAACATGGTCAAGCATCCATATGCTAAGTTTCAAGTCTCACAGCACTAAATTGCACAGTCAAAAAACCCTAATTGCTCAACAGTCAACTGTAGGGGAAAAATGGTCATTTGACAGTCAAAAGTTCAAAATTTTGGTCAACATCTTATTTTGAAGCCACAAATATCATTTGATCAATTCTTGATCATGATTCTCAAGGCATGGCTCAAAAAGTCTCAAGATGCAAAAGTTTCCATATTTGGACAGTTGAAAAAGTCAACTGTAACTTGACCAAGGCATAACTTCCACATGGTTTATCATAAAAATTCCATCCAAAGCTCATTTTGAAGAGAAAGACATTTCCTACAACTCCTATTCACACTTCAAGTCCAAGAAATGCTCTCACAAAATGTTATCAATCTCAACATTATAAGTCATTTTCAAAAGTCAACAAAAAGGCACTTTAAGTCAAAGACCATAACTTGAGATTGGTAAATCAAAATGACATGGTACCAAAGGAATTGGTTAGAGGACTTCAAGACCTTTCCAAAATGTCAAAGAACATGATCAAAGCTTAAAAATTGAGCAAGATATGCCTTGTGGAAGTTGGGAAATTTTTGGGAATTTTGAAAAGTCAACTTTGCTTCAAATGCCTCAAAATTGCTAATGGGCCACAATTTCTTCCAAGAATCATCACCCAAAAGCTATGCACGACCCATTGACTTTAAAGGGAGTTATTTTATCATTTTTTATTAATTATTTGAATTATTATTATTGTTAGTTCATTTAATTAAAATAAAATATGACAAAAATAGAAAACCATGTTTTCCAATCCCTTTTTACAGCATATTCTCTCCATAAAACCTCAAGATTTCGTGCATCACTAATATGGAAAGATTTGGCCATGATTGGTATCAAAAGGGAATGGAAAAGATTGAAAAAAGATTCATTGTAAATCAAATATTGGATTCATGAATGCAAAGGTTTCTTGGCTTGGATTTTCACCCTAATTCATTCCTCATATAAACACAAAGCTAACCCTAATGCTCAGGACCTGGAAGCTGCGCCTCAGATCAAATACACACTTTGCATTTTTTGTCAAAAACTTCAAAACTGAAAACACAGTTCCAGCGCAATTCAAAGCAAAATAACCATTCCAATAGCTTGCCAAGGCATCCAGGAAACTACTCCAATCAAAATCAACTCTCCAAGCGCAAAGAATTGGTAGATAGGAGTCTAACTTTTCTGTAAAATTTTGATAATCGTGTTTGCATTTTCATACGTTATTCATGACTTTTGATATGTGATTTATACTAACATGATGATTCTAAAGCCATTGGTACCATTCAATTGAGTTTTGGACGCCTGTATGCAAAGTTACCATGAACACGCATTAGGGTTCCAGAAGCTTAAAAAGAGGGCTTCATTCATATGGAAAAATTGAACCACAAGACCCATGCCATTAGAATCAGAAGCTTCATACGAATTAAGTCCACATGTCACGCTCAATTTATGACCAACGGTTTTCTATTCGTTATTTTCTGGTGTTTCAGATTGTGGGGGTTTAAAACCCCCGCTATCTAGTTTTATTTTTCAGGAAAAATAAAGAACAAGTGGAGAAGAAGATGAGTTGTAAGCACATGGTTGGCTGATTCAAAAGCTTGGCGCGCGTTTTTGTGTTTTACGTCACTAACCCTTATTTTTATTATATTAATTGTTGTCCATCATAATGACAAAGTTGCTAAACAGCTCAGTTGGTGGAAAGTGTTGTTGGCAAGCCTTGGGACCTGGGTTCGATTCCCAGGTCCCCCATATTTCCTTCTATTTTTTCTCATAATTTGATTAGGTGTCCAACGCGCCCAGGAGTCCACCAAATTCCCCAGCGCCAAAGCTTGCCAAATTTCCCAGGAGATGAATCCAAGGGCCATGATAAGAGTTCCAGGATACACGCTAGTCAACGCATGAGCACGTAATCAGAAAAAGTCAAACATGGCCTGGAATTGAGTGGGCCTGATTGCTGATCATACCTCCAAAATTGGGGTCAACAGCCCCCATTGGTTTGCATATTATTTTCTTTCTTTTCATTTTTTCTATTTATTTGTTTTATTTATTTTAGTTAATTCTGCAAAATTAATTTTCATAAAATATAAAAAACACACAAAAATCAGAAAGTCAAAAAATAAAAATATATTTTATTATTTAATTCACTAATGTTTTATTCTGTAAATAAATTTAATAATTAACTTAGTTTTAATTTTAGGTTTAATTTTAATGCTTTCTTAATAAAATAAAAAATGTAGAAATTAGGGTTTTTTTATACTTTTATTCCTTTTCCTTTTTTACCATTATTAATTATTAATTATTTTATAAATAACTTGTGATTAAATAATTAATTAAAATTAGGTCAAACTTAAACATTTTTTTAACAAATTAAAAATAGTTTAGAATTAGGGTTTTAATTCCATTTAATTTTCTCATTAAATTCCATAAATACAAAAACTCCAAAAAATAGGTTCTTGCTTTTATTTAATTTAATTAATTTGTGATTTCGATTTAATTTCTTTAAAAAGGGTCCAACGCCCTCGCCTTCTCGATTTTATTTCTTTTTCGCACATTTACTTTTATTTCCCTTTTTTAAAGTTCATGTAATTGCCACAAAGCCTTGTAATAGATTAATTAGGACATTTATTTTCCGTATTTTATTTAAATTGGGTCTTGGTTTAATTTGGAGATGTAGACCCGCGCCTTTGTAATAGCGTAGGATTTTTAATTCCGCATCTTTTAACTGTTAATAACCACATGAAAGAATGAATGCCAAAATAAAAACAAAGCGTAGATCACCAATGCATGAACAAGACAAATGTAACTGAAGATGACACACAAATCACACACCACCCCTAGGGTACGTCTCACTGTTGCCTTGCCCCTCGAAAAGTGGTTGTCGAGTAGAGGATGTTTTAGTAAGTCCTCATGTCCATGAACATGGCATGAGGGTAGCTTCTAAGGTGTCTTCCTATTGCTCTGGTGACCACAATGTCCCGAACCCTCGAATTGACCCGAACACCTCCAACGGTGGTGCTACCTACCTCTCAATGGTGGGATGGCACTACCTTAAAGACATTTAACAGACTAATTCCTTAGGGTAGGTAGATGACTCGTAGATACTTGCTCTAATTCAAAACAAAACAAAAACACTTTTCACACCGACACTTTTCAAAAAGCTTTCAAAAACAACTTTTCAAACACTCTTGAGGACTGATACAAGAGTCGATCTGAAATTTTCAAAGAAACTTTTTCAAACCCACTCACCTTGAAAAGCAAACAAACATTTTGAAAACACAATGAGCAAGTATCTAAGAGCCCGTGGATAACCACGGATAGAAAGGGTGATAACACCTTCCCTTTCTATAAATCTACCTCCCGAACCGAGAACTAATCTCAATAAGGAATTTTTCTGTGCTTTTGTCCTTTCCATTTGGAGAAAATAAAAGACGGTGGCGACTCTTGCTTCCGCGACATTTCGCGAACCAGCGTTAAACAGTCAGTTCCAGGCCCAACAGTCATCAGTGAGCTATACTCTTCCATATCAGCCCAGGATTCAACTTCCCGGCACCCGTCAAGGATTTATTTTCCTAGACAAAAATACATTCATAAACATCAGCTTGTCATACATTATGATACATGCATACACGCATCGTATCACCCCAATCTCATTTATTTTTGAGAACATCATGACATCATGCATGTCATACATTATGACATTGCATACAACTTACTCGTTACTTTTTCAGGAAAAGAACGATCAACAGATAAAAGTCTTTACCTTTTGAAGTAGAAGACGTCCAAGATTCCTTCATCATCCCGTTGAGGTAGTAATCTCCCAAAGGTTCTCTCATCATTCTGTTGAGGTAGTAATCGCCCAAAGGTTCTCTCATCGTCCCGTTGAGGTAGTAATCACCCAAAGGTTCTCTCATCGTCCTGTTGAGGTAGTAATCGCCCAAAGGTTCTCTCATCGTCCCGTTGAGGTAGTAATCGCCCAAAGGTTCTCTCATCGTCCCGTTGAGGTAGTAATCGTCCAAGGTTCTCTCATCGTCCCGTTGAGGTAGTAATCGCCCAAAGGTTCTCTCATCGTCCCGTTGAGATAGTAATCGTCCAAGGTTCTCTCATCGTCCCGTTGAGGTAGTAATCGCCCAAAGGTTCTCTCATCGTCCCGTTGAGGTAGTAATCGCCCAAAGGTCCTCTCATCGTCCCGTTGAGGTAGTAATCATCCAAGGTTCTCTCATCGTCCCGTTGAGGTAGTAATCGTCCAAGGTTCTCTCATCCTCCCGTTGAGATAGTAATCGTCCAAGGTTCTCTCATCGTCCCGTTGAGGTAGTAACTGTCCCTGATTCATTCATCACATCATTATCAACAAAAACCTTTTGAAGCTCCAGACTCGATTCCTGTATCTTGCCAGGGCACGTCTGAAGAGTTCGAAGATCCGATTCCTGTATCTTGCCAGGGTGTATCTGTTGACGACTAACATTACCAGACTCGATTCCTGTATCTCGCCAGGGCACGTCTGAAGAGTTCGAAGATCCGATTCCTGTATCTTGCTAGGGTGTATCTGTTGACGACTAATTCCAGACTCAATTCCTGTATCCTGCCAGGGCACGTCTGGAGAGTTTGAAGATCCGATTCCTGTATCTTGCCAGGGTGTATCTGTTGCGACTAATTCCAGACTCGATTCCTGTATCCTGCCAGGGCACGTCTGAAGAGTTTGAAGATCTGATTCCTGTATCTCGCCAGGGTGTATCTGTTGACGACTATATTCTCCGGACTCGATTCCTGTATCTTGCTAGGGCACGTCTGAAGAGTTTAAAGATTCGATACCTGTATCCAGCCAGGGCACATCTGCATAAAGAGTTTGAAGATCAACTCCTGTAACAGGCCAGGTAATTATTTTCTTTTTCAGGTACACAAGTTCTCGCTAAGGAATCTCTTACGCGATCGACACCTCCAGATGGCATCTATAAGCCCATCCACCTATCCATCGTATCTCCAAATGGCATCTATAAGCCCATTCCCGCCATCACGCTGCTGATACTTTACTATGTGAGCGCAAATTTCTGGGCACTCTAGTGTTCAATCATCTTCCACCTTCGGATCACGAAAGGCACGCAAGCCAATCTACATCCTCAGGTTTAAGAAGATTGAACAGGGGCAACTGTTGTACCCCAAAATTTGCCCTCCCATATTTCTCAAAATATTTCAAGAAAAATTCACAAGTCCAACCCGGCGCGTCATATTCAGGTATTCTTTCGCCAAGATATCTCTGATAACGTATTCTCAAATTCAGGTTCGGCTCAAGAGTCAATTCTTTAAAGAAGGTATCCGAATGTGCGAGTTTTCTTGAAGAAATATGGTGAAAAAGTATGCTGAAAGTGCAGTTTTTACGCGCTAAAAAATTCATAACTTGAAGATCGTGACTCATTTTGAACCCGTTCCGGTGGCTAAAATTTCGTCTTGACATTATCTACGTTTTCATCTCTCACGGCTGGAAGCCAATTTCGATCAGAAGGTCTTCAAAATGTGGATTTATCAAGTATTTTCGCACAGAAAATTTGTGACAGAAGTTTATTTGCGTCATGTTCAGAAAATCATAACTTGGTCAATTTTCATCGTATCGAGCTGGTTTCGGCGCTAAAATTTCAAAAATTGAGTTGACTACATTTTCACAGAAGGTATTGAGTTCAAACGGTATTCAAAAGGCCTTCGATTTTTGCTCAGAGTGCGTAACACGCTGAAAATCTTGAATGCTGAATATTATTTCATCTGGGCCGAAACTTCGAAAATTCATAACTCGGTCAATTTTTATCGGATTGGGCTCATATTTTTACACAAGGTCCCTGACTCATAGATATACAACTTTGGTTCAAAAGTCGAGACCGGATTATGCTCCGATCAATACCAGTTTTTTATTGAAGAACGTGTCAGAGTCGACACTGGAGCCCAAAATAAGTTTGTCTGAGCTGAAACTTCAAAAATTCATAACTAATTCACCGTTTATCCGATTGAGCCGATTTTCAGACAGGAGTTAGTTATCGATGTCGGCTACATTTTGTTTTCACATTTCAACTTCAAAAATTGCACTTAAGTCCCTGCGATTTAGCCTGGAAAGTGACGAACTCAAGTGAACATTGGAGGCCCAATTGCACATTCAAAGCCCATTTTCTTTACCCTAATTTCCATTATATAATCACCTTCCTTTCACACAAACCAGAGAGGAGGAAAAAGGAGAAAAAAAGAGAGAAAAAACCTGGCCACAACACTGTCAGAATATCAAATTCTTTCAAGAACCCTAAAACCTTGAAATCCTTATTACAAATCCCTCTCTCACTACAAACAAGCTATCACAGTTACAAACCAACACCTCACTACTTCTTCAGTAAGGGTAAGGCTGGCTTGATCTCCATGATCCAAAAGGCATAAAAGCATTCATGTCACTAATTTTCCAGTGAGGGTAAGATTGATTTGATCTCCATGATCAAAAGGGTATAATCATTCATACATGCCATATTGTGCCTAAACATTAAATTTCTTCATATATTGGCTTTATTTGCATTTTATGATTTTATTTAATATGTTCATGAGATTCAACACTGCAAATTTAGACAGGATCCCATGCAGGTTCATTAAGGAACGTTGAGGCCAAAAGCCAAATGGCCAAAAGCCAAAAGCCAAATGGCCAAAAGCCAAAAGCCAAAAGCCAAAAGCCAAATGGCCAAAAGAACAACTTATGCATGACACCAATACATGGCGAGACAGACATCCTGAGAAGATTAAGGAACGTTGAGGCCAAAACACAAATGGCCAACAACCAGAATACAAATGGCCATGAAACCCAATCCAATGGCCAAAGAATGCAGACCATTCAAAAAAACCTCCCTTGGGCCTGAAACCCCCCTTGGTTTGCATCCTTTTTAATTTTTTTTTCTTTTCTTTTCTAATTCTTTTTTAATTGTTTTAATTGTTTTTTTTACCATAAAATAATTTTCTATAATAAAAACAGAAAAATCAAAAATACAAATATATTTAATTATTATTAATTTCATCACAAACCTATTTTTTGTAAATAAACTCTAACAATTAACTTAGTTTAATTTAGGTTTTAAAACTTTAATCTTTTTCTCAATAAATTAAAAAATATAGAAATTAGGGTTTTTTTATACTTTTATTCCTTTTCCTTTTTTACCATTATTAATTATTAATTATTTTATAAATAACTTGTGATTAAATAATTAATTAAAATTAGGTCAAACTTAAACATTTTTTTAACAAATTAAAAATAGTTTAGAATTAGGGTTTTAATTCCATTTAATTTTCTCATTAAATTCCATAAATACAAAAACTCCAAAAAATAGGTTCTTGCTTTTATTTAATTTAATTAATTTGTGATTTCGATTTAATTTCTTTAAAAGGGTCCAACGCCCTCGCCTTCTCGATTTTATTTCTTTTTCGCACATTTACTTTTATTTCCCTTTTTAAAGTTCATGTAATTGCCCCAAAGCCTTGTAATAGATTAATTAGGACATTTATTTTCCGTATTTTATTTAAATCGGGTCTTGGTTTAATTTGGCGATGTAGACCCGCGCCTTTGTAATAGCGTAGGATTTTTAATTCCACATCTTTTAACTGTTAATAACCACATGAAAGAATGAATGCCAAAATAAAAACAAAGCGTAGATCACCAATGCATGAACAAGACAAATGTAACTGAAGATGACACACAAATCACACACCACCCCTAGGGTACGTCTCACTGTTGCCTTGCCCCTCAAAAAGTGGTTGTCGAGTAGAGGATGTTTTAGTAAGTCCTCATGTCCATGAACATGGCATGAGGGTAGCTTCTAAGGTGTCTTCCTATTGCTCTGGTGACCACAATGTCCCGAACCCTCGAATTGACCCGAACACCTCCAACGGTGGTGCTACCTACCTCTCAATGGTGGGATGGCACTACCTTAAAGACATTTAACAGACTAATTCCTTAGGGTAGGTAGATGACTCGTAGATACTTGCTCTAATTCAAAACAAAACAAAAACTCTTTTCACACCGACACTTTTCAAAAAGCTTTCAAAAACAACTTTTCAAACACTCTTGAGGACTGATACAAGAGTCGATCTGAAACTTTCAAAGAAACTTTTTCAAACCCACTCACCTTGAAAAGCAAACAAACATTTTGAAAACACAATGAGCAAGTATCTAAGAGCCCGTGGATAACCACGGATAGAAAGGGTGCTAACACCTTCCCTTTCTATAAATCTACCTCCCGAACCGAGAACTAATCTCAATAAGGAATTTTTCTGTGCTTTTGTCCTTTCCATTTGGAGAAAATAAAAGACGGTGGCGACTCTTGCTTCCGCGACATTTCGCGAACCAGCGTCAAACAGTCAGTTCCAGATCCACCGATCACAGAACTGGCGACTCTGCTGGGGAAACTTTAAAGTGAGGTGTACCTTAGGACTAAGATCACTGTGTTTTCAATTGCTTTGACTTGTTTGCTTTAAATTGTGGGACTGTCTTGGGAGTTCTATAGATCCTAACCTGGATCTGGGGGATACCTTCTTAGAAAGTAGCAACAAGGCTGTGAGGGAACTGTGCGGGGTATACCGACATGGTTGAAACAGTCTGCTACGTTGATGTGGCACTTTGGTGTGTACCGGTAACCCTTGAGTTCAGTCAAGGAGAGTACGGGGCCTCCATGTGGTGTCATGAAGCATCAACTGACCTTAGGAACCTTAATTGAACCATCTTGGCCTCTTTAGGGTAGTGAGATAACTGACTTTGGTGCAGTCCGAGGTTGGTTGATACTCGATACTACACTCAATTTAGGGTTGCTTTCCTGGAATATTTCGGTCGCCAGTTCAGTGGCTAAATCGAAACGATGAACAATGAAAGCAATCCAGTGATATTGGGACCCTTAGAACCCGGTTACTTCTAATAGGACAGGTTGAGCCCACCAACTTCAAGAGGGTAATACCCAGACCCCATGCTGGCCTAAACTCTAAGGGTTTGTCTTGTGTGACTTGTGTGCCTTACATGTTTGCCTTTGTAAATATTTGTGGTGTGTTTAATCATAGCATCATAACATCATCCAACATCATATGCATTGACTAACCATTTCAGGGGTTCGAATCTTCATCCCTGTTCTTGTTTTGTAGGACATGGAAACTGTTCGCAGAAAGACAATTCAAATCAGCCTTGTAAGGATCCCTCCTCAGCTTAAGGAGCTTATATCCAGGATTCCCGAGAGCTCTTCATTCAGTGAAAGACATGGAAGACTCATCAGCTTGGTCAATACCAACATTGAGGAAGATATGATAAAGGTCCTGTTCCAGTTCTTTGACCCTCTGCATCATTGTTTCAATTTCCTGGATTATCAATTGGTGCCTACATTGGAAGAGTTCTCCCGGCTTCTGAAGATCCCTATCCTTGATCAACTACCCTACAACGGTACGGAAAAGGAACCCAAGCTTGAAGAGATTGCTAAAGCCTTACACCTGCAATCATCTGACCTCAAGGGACATTGGGAGGTTAGAAGTGGCATCAAAGGGTTCTTAGCCAGGTTTCTGTTTGAAAAGGCCCAGGAATGTTGGAACTCCCTTGACTTACAAGCTTTTGAAGAAGTTGTGGCCCTCCTTGTCTATGGTTTGGTGTTGTTCCCTAACCCAGATCATCTTATAGATATTAGTGCTGTCCAGATCTTCATGTCCAGGAATCCTATACCTACGTTGCTGGGGGACATCCTTCACTCATGTTACACTCGAACCATGAGAAAAAGAGGTGTCCTTATGTGCTGCACTCCCCTCCTGGGAAGGTGGTTTATTTCGCACCTTCCACAATCATTTTTGAAGAACGAGCGGGGTTTGAGATGGTCACAACGGTTGATGACTCTTACACATGCAGATATACATTGGTGTTCTCGGTCCAGAGAGGATGTCACTATCATTGATCGTTGCGGGGAGTATCCTAATGTTCCTTTACTTGGAATCAGAGGAGGTATTACTTACAACCCATGCCTGGCTTGGAGACAGTTTGGTTATGCCCGGAGGGATGTCCCTCATGACATGTTAATTCCTGACATAGTTTTTGACTTCGACAACGATGCACAAGGACTTCGCCAGAGATTTATCAGAGCTTGGAGGATGCCCAGTAAGATAGATAGCAAGACACTGGGGCACAAGAATTCCATCCCATTGGAACCTTATCTCAAGTGGGTACGAGCCCGCTCCCAGAAGTTAATAATGCCTTATCCTCATGTGCTCCCTGTGATCAAAGAGCCAGTCTCGGAGGGAGAGGTGTCCTACACCATTCAACATCCTGACATGCCCACGTCCTGGGAAGAGATGCAGAAGAGCTAGATCCAGCTTAAGGAAGAACGAAATTCTCTTGAGACCAGTCTACATGCTAGTGAAAAGAAGGTCTTGGAGCTCACCCGCCTATTGCACGAGGAGAGGAATCTCAACACCTACATAGCTCCAAAGAGGATGCGTTGTGTCTTTTGGGATTGATTTGCTTTGTAATATATGCCCATGAGGCTTTGATGTACTGAACAATTATTTCCTTAATGATAATGTGTGTTCCCTTTTTGTCTACAACAAATTTGAACTTTCGAACCTCTGAATGCATTGCATAAACACATATCATTCATCATGTGCATAGCAGGTTTTCTTCTTTTCAGGTTGCTTACTGTTCTTCGCTGTTTATTTCAGCATCATGAACCCTGACTCATCATCAATTGAGATGTCTATCAAGGCCCTTCAGGCGCAGAACGCGCAATTTCAGGAGCTGATCATGGGTTTGGCTCAAGGCCAAGAAGAGCTGAAGGCTTTACTCCTGAAGAAGGAGAAGAAGAAGAAGAAGAAGAGAACAGTTCTTTTCAACTCGGGCCGAAGGTTTGGCAACACTCTGCAGAATGAAGAAGCTGGTTCTTCTGTAGGCAAAGGCAGTCCCCAGGGGGGAAAGGCTTCAAGTCCAGTAGTCTCTGACAACGAGACTGACTTTAATGAGGAACAGTATCCTCCGGCTGAAGACCGGTATAAGCAGTTGGAAGACAGACTGAATGCCATGGAGATCCAACAAGTGCCTGGGCTGGATTTCGGAGACTTGGGCTTATCTACTGGTGTGATTATTCCTCACAAGTTTAAGGCACCATCTTTCACCAAGTATGACGGGGCGTCTTGTCCCAAGCTACACCTCAGATCTTATATGCGGAAGATTCAACCGTACACAGTGGACAAGAACTTGTGGATCCACTTCTTCCAGGAGAGTCTTTCAGGGACTCATCTCGAATGGTTCTATCAGCTGGATGGGACCAAAGTTCGTAACTGGGAGGAGTTGGCTACTGCTTTTTATAAGCAGTATCAATATAATACCGACCTTGCTCCTACACGTACCCAACTCCAGGGTATGTCCCTAGGATCAAGCGAAGGTTTTAAAGAGTATGCACAAAAGTGGAGGGATCTGGCTGGCAGGGTGCAGCCTCCGTTAACTGACCGTGAGCTGGTAGATATGTTCTTGGGGACCCTCTCTGGGCCATTTTTCAATCATCTTATCGGTAACTCGTCTGCAGGGTTCACTGACCTTATTCTGACTGGAGAAAGGATATAGGCTGGAATGAAGTCTGGTAAAATTCAGAAGGGTGCATCTTCAAGTTCTGAGAAGAAACCCTTTAAGAAGGAAGCTAGTGCTGTGTATGGGCCTAGGAGGAAGAGAAACTAGAACACCGCCAATCTATCAACACGGTGATGATTGCAAAGCCTACTGCCGCTCCTCGGCAAACCAATCCACAAAGGGCTGAGAGACCCAGAAGAGAATTCACACGGCTGAGTATGACCTTATCGCAAATCTTGCCGCAGTTGCTATCCACCAATTTGGTGACTGTTAGAGAGGCCCCGAAGGTTGTGAATACTGCTTCTCCCAAGTACAATCCAAATGCCCGCTGTGCTTATCACTCCGATAGCCCGGGGCATTCCACTGATGACTGCTGGGCCTTAAGGAATAAGGTGCAAGACCTTATTGATGCAAAAGAGATACAATTTGAGGCGCCTGAGAGGCCAAATGTGGTGACTGCTCCTATGCCCCAGCATGGAGTGAATGCCGTTGATGAAGATGTGTATGCCGTTTCTGTGAATGATGTAGCTACTCCTCTGATGACTATTAAGAGGAACCTACTGCTGGCCGGTTTATTTCCGGGTTGTAGTGAAGGTTGCCTTTTCTGTGCTGTTTCCCTTACCGGTTGTCCTTTGCTGAAGTTGGGCATCCAAAGCCTGATGGACAACAAAGAGATTCTGTTCAAGAAGACCGCTGTTCCGTTTGTTCCTGTGGAAGAAGTATCTGTTGTTACCATTTTCAATAATCCGATCAAGGCTCCCCCGAGGAAGCCAGTTAAAATCATGACTATCGCACCCATTGTGATTACTGTTCCGGGGCCTCTCCCCTACGAATCCGATAAGGCTGTCCCATGGCACTGTGGGGCAGATGTATATGTACATGGTATAAAGCAAGAGTTCAACACTGGCACCAGCATCAGCAATATCACTGGTCCAGCAAAAGTTACCCGCAGTGGCAGGCTCTTCTCGCCTGACATTGCGCCACCAACTATTCGAAGACCTCTCGTTATAACACCTGCAAGTGCACCTGTTCCCATTTCTGATCAAGTTGCTTCCCCTGCTGCCGAGTCATCTAATGCTCGGGGCAAAGGGATTGAAGATGAGCCTGCCCGGATGGAGGCACCAAAATCTGTGAATGCTGAGGCCTCCCAACAAGAAATGGAGGAAATTCTGAAGATAATCAAGAAGAGCGATTTTAATGTTGTTGAACAGCTGGGGCATACCCCCTCCAAGATCTCTATGCTCTCCTTGCTGCTGTGCTCAGAGGCCCATGCTAAGGCCTTGATTTCATTTCTAAAGACGGCCCATGTTCCACAGGAGACATCTGCAGTCCAGTTTACTGATTGCGTAGCCAATTTGACAGCCGACAATGGTTTGGGTTTCTCGGATGCTGACCTTACTGCTAAGGGAAAGGACCACAATGACGCCCTGTATGTCTCTATTGAATGCAGGGGCACTACTCTTGCGCACGTGTTGGTGGACACTGGTTCTTCCCTGAATGTGATACCCAAGAAGGCCTTAGACCGGTTGGATTGTGAGGGCCTGGAGCTGAAACCTAGCAACATAATTGTCAGAGCCTTTGACGGTTCTAAGAGGATGGTCCATGGAGAGGTAGACATTCCTATTCGTGTGGGTTCTCAAGTATTCGACTCGACTTTCTATGTGATGGATATCCGTCCATCTTATTCTTGTTTACTGGGTCGACCTTGGATTCACAAGGCTGGGGCAGTGACTTCTACCCTACACCAGAAGCTCAAGTACCCTGTCAGAGGGAAGATTGTCACTGTGCAGGGGGAGGAAGAATATATGGTGAGCCATTTGAATTCCTTCAGGTATATTGAGATGGACGGGGAGTTTATTGAAACCCACTTTCATCATTTTGAAGAGGTACCTCCAACATTGGCAGCGGCAGAAACAGTGGTTGAAGAGGATGTTCCTTTGAAGATGGCTTCCCTGAAGGATGCCCGGGCCGTGATCGAGAAAGGTGAATGTGATAACTGGGGCAGGCTCCCTGATTTCACTCTTAAAACTGACAAGTTTGGACTGGATTTTACTGCAGAGGCTCAGAGGGCCGTGCGCAAGGCAAAGACCAGAAGACCTCCTGTACTCATTACCAATCCAGGAGTGAATGCCATTGGGGATGAAGATGAGGTTGAAGAATCAGAGTTTGATAGCTGGATCTACCCGACGACTGATGGTGGATTGACCAATTGGATTGCTAAAGATCATACTCCTGTTACTTTTGTTACGCAGTAATAAACTCCTTTGTTTTTGTTATTTGTAATAGACAATAAATTAAAACTCTGTGGCCCGGTGTCTTACCCGGGGCACCGTGGTTTCATTTGTGAGGGTATATTAATTGTCATTTCATATATCATGAATAAAGACCTTGGACGTTTCTCGCATTTCAAATCTTATGCTCCTTTTCTTTCTTTCCTTTCTTTATATATTGCAAAACAGCTGTATTTACACACACTCACTCATACAGGTTTCAATCCACTCTGGATCTCACTGGTAACGACTCTGCTACTGCCAGTTATGACTTCGAAGATCCGATCAACTTAGCCGAGGACGAAGGTGAAGATGATTGCGAAGTGCCTGGAGAGCTTGCAAGACTGTTACTCCAGGAAGAGAGGGCAATTCAACCACACGAAGAGCCGATGGAAACGATAAATCTGGGTACTGATACAGATAGGAAGGAAGTCAAGATTGGTGCCAACCTAGAGCTCAGCGTGAAGCAACGATTGACTCAGATGTTACATGATTATATGGAGATCTTTGCCTGGTCCTACGAAGACATGCCCGGGTTGGATACTGACATTGTGGTCCATCATTTGCCTACTAAGGAAGACTGCCCTCCGGTTAAGCAAAAGGTCCGCCGTATGCGTCCAGAGATGTCTGAGAAGATCAAAGCCGAGGTTATGAAACAGTTCGATGCCGGGTTTCTTGCAGTAACTTCTTACCCTCAGTGGGTTGCTAATGTGGTGCCGGTGCCAAAGAAAGATGGAAAGGTCAGAATGTGTATCGATTACAGGGATCTGAATAGGGCCAGCCCCAAGGATGACTTCCCCTACCTCACATTGATGTCCTTGTTGACAATACTGCTCAGCATAAGGTGTTTTCTTTCATGGACGATTTTTCAGGCTATAATCAGATCAAGATGGCTCCTGAAGACATGGAGAAGACTACCTTTGTTACTCAGTGGGGCACCTTCTGTTACAAGGTCATGCCTTTTGGACTGAAAAATGCTGGGGTAACCTACCAACGTGCCATGGTTGCTTTATTTCATGACATGATCCATCATGAGATAGAAGTGTATGTCGACGACATGATTGCAAGGTCCCAAACTGAGGAAGAACACCTTGATCATCTGCAGAAATTGTTTGACCGTCTGAAACTGTACAAGCTGAGGTTGAACCCGAACAAGTGCACCTTTGGGGTAAGATCTGGAAAGTTGCTAGGATTCGTTGTAAGTGACAAGGGTATTCAAGTGGACCCTGCCAAGGTTAAAGCCATTCAAGAGATGTCAGTTCCTAAGACGGAGAAAGAGGTCAGAGGCTTTTTAGGGCGCCTGAATTACATTGCTCGATTCATCTCGCACCTAACTGCTACTTGTGAACCAATCTTCAAGCTGCTGAAGAAAGATCAGGTAGTACGTTGGAATGATGAGTGTCAGGCTGCTTTTGACAGAATCAAGGAGTATCTCCAAGAACCACCCATTCTTATGCCACCGATTGAAGGGAGACCTCTGATACTATACCTGACAGTACTTGACAACTCAATGGGGTGTGTGCTAGGGCAGCATGACGAGTCTGGCCGAAAAGAGCATGCCATTTATTACCTTAGCAAAAAGTTTACCGACTGTGAGACCCGATACTCACTGCTCGAGAAAACTTGCTGCGCTTTGGTATGGGCTGCTCGCCGGCTGAGACAGTATATGCTGACTCACACTACCTTGTTGATTTCTAAGATGGATCCAATAAAGTACATATTTGAAAAGCCTGCTCTGTCTGGGAGAATAGCAAGATGGCAAATGATCTTGACGGAATACGACATCCAGTACACAACTCAGAAAGCCATCAAAGGAAGTGTATTGGCAGACCACTTGGCACATCAGGCAGTAGACGACTATCAGTCAATGAACTTTGAATTTCCTGACGAGAGTATCATGATAGTGACTGATTGTGAAGTACCTGGACCGAATGAAGGACCTGAGGAAGGATCCCGATGGTCTAGGCACTTTGACGGAGCCTCCAACGCTTTGGGTAACGGCATCGGCGCTGTGATCATATCCCCCCAAGGCACTCATACTCCACTCACTGCCCGGCTATGTTTCAACTGCACCAACAACATGGCGGAGTATGAGGCATGCATCATGGGTCTACAAGCTGCGATCGACCTAAGGATCAAGTATCTGAGTGTCTTCGGAGATTCCGCTCTCGTGATCAACCAGATCAAAGGAGGGTGGGATACGAAACATCCGAATCTTATTCCTTACAGAGAATGTGTATTGACATTGATCCCCCACTTCACAGAGATAACCTTTGAACATTTCCCAAGAGAGGAGAATCAGTTAGCGGACGCGTTAGCTACAATGTCTTCTATGTTCAAAGTCAAATGGGACAATGAGGCTCCCCGAATCATTATCTGGAAATTGGACGAACCGGCATACTGTTGTGACCTCGAGACTGAATGGGTGGCTGAGAGGCCTTGGTACCATGAGGTGAAGAGATACTTGGAAGCTCAGGAATATCCTGAAGGTGCATCTGTCAACGATAAGAAGTTTCTGAGAAGGTTCGCAACAAAGTTCTTCCTTAGCAACGGCATTCTGTACAAGCGAAACCATGATTCGACCTTACTGCGTTGTGTGGATAAGACTGAAGCAGAAAGGATCATGGCAGAGCTACATGAAGGTACCTTCGGAACATATTCCAGTGGACACACTATGGCAAAGAAAATCCTTCGGGCAGGGTATTTCTGGTCCACAATGGAAGCCGACTGTTACCAACACTCTTGGACGTGCCATAAATGCCAGATTTATGCAGACAAGGTGCATGTTCCTCCAGTTCCTCTGAATGTCTTGACAACACCTTGGCCGTTTGCAATGTGGGGCATAGATATGATCGGTGAGATTAAACCTACGGCATCCAACGGGCATCGCTTCATCCTGGTAGCGATTGATTACTTCACGAAGTGGGTTGAAGCAGCTTCCTACGCTACGGTAACCAAGACTGTTGTGGCACGGTTCATTCGGCACAACCTAATCTGTCGGTACGGCGTCCCTGAAAGAATCATTACAGACAACGGTACCAATCTTAATAACAAGATGATCACTGAGCTCTGCGAACAGTTTAAGATACAACACCACAACTCTTCGCCTTACCGACCGAAGATGAATGGGGCTGTAGAAGCAGCAAATAAAAATATTAAGAAAATTGTGCAGAAGATGACAGTGACTTATAAAGATTGGCACGAGATGTTACCGTTCGCTCCGCATGGGTACCGTACCTCAGCCAGGACGTCAACCGGGGCAACTCCTTTCTCCTTGGTCTACGGTATGGAGGTAGTCTTACCGATTGAAGTGCAGATACCCTCCCTCCGGATAATGAAGGATGCAGATCTGAGCGAAGATGATTGGATCCAGACACGACTTGATCAGCTAAATTTAATCGACGAAAAGAGACTTGCTGCTATTTGTCCCTATCAGACGTATCAAAAACGGATGATCAGGGCATTTAACAAAAAGGTTAGACCACAAGAATATCAAGTTGGGGATCTGGTAATCAAACGCATCATCCTTCCTCAGAGTGATCCAAGGGGCAAATGGACCCCTACGTACGAAGGGCCATTTATGGTTAAACATGTGTTCTCAGGAGGAGCCATGATCCTAACCAACATGGATGGTGACGACCTTCCTCACCCCGCCAATGCAGACATAGTAAAAAGATACTAAGCATGAAAAAAGACCCGCTAGGTTGACATACCTAGGCAAAAATTAGGGCTCCTGACGAACCAAAAGGGTTTGGGCAAAATGAAGGGATGAAATGAAAAAAATCTGTACACCCGGCAAGTCGAAAACCTGAAAAGGCGGCTTGGGCAAAAATGGGTATCCCGGTGGACTGAAAACCCGAAAGGGCGGTCCAGGCAAAAGTTAGGGATAAAAGCGTAATACTATGTCTCATTGGATCACCTTGCATCCAGAATCCGGTATCAACATCAAGTTCAGACGGCATCAATTAATCAGCTTCATCCTCGCCTAGGTCATCAAGTGATGAGACGCTCGAAGATATAAAGGCGATATCAGAGTTGAAAACCAGTGGGATCATGCTTTTCACACAACTGTTTTATTTTCCTTTGTACAAATTGTATTAAACTCTTTTGTTCGGCGGCGTCCTCTTACTGGGACGTCAGCCTCTTGTACATAAACGCCTATTTACAGGCAAATTCAAAAAAAATCAATACAAAAATCACTTTTCAGTTAAAATTGCCAATTGTTTTTCCTTTTCTGTTTTGTTTTGTGAAGAACGTCCAAGGTTCAATTTGTGATATATGCATTTGACACTAATTGCTAACTCATAAATATTTGCATACGAAACAAAGGATTAATTACAGGTAACATTAGAAACAGGGGGCAATGATGAGTTGACTAAGCGATCTAATTGCTCTATCCACCATGGTACCAAGGTAAGTTCAGCTGAAGAACATAACCAATATATCTTAAATCCCCAGAGAGTGAGCCAACAAATCAGTGCACTCTCCCCAAGCAAAGCTATTATCAGCCTTAAGGAAGTTGAGCATCCTCCAACAGATCTCAACACTCCCCAACACAGCATACAGATATTCTTTAACAAGCATCCCCGGCAGTCTTGATCTAAGATTATTCCCCGGCGGTATCAAACATTCAGTGGAGCCGCTTCCCCAATGTAGTTCAAAATTTCCCCAGGAGAGTCCAATCCAGTTTCCCCAGGAAAAGTTGGAATCCATCTCCCTAGGCAGTAAGCTTATCCCCAGTAGATTCTGGAAGCTTATCCCCTCAGAGCACGAACGTGTCCCTCGGCTTTATTCAGAAGTTATTTCCCTCTCAGGATATAACTGGGTTATCCTCGGCCAAAAGCCACGGAAAGATCGTCCTCGGCACAGTCTTCTTATCCCCAGCGAAGTCTATCAACACTTCCAACATAACAATGGTATCCCCAGCAAAGTTACCATCAACATTCCAGCAAAGTACCTCTCTCCCCACAGAGTATTGCTCCCCAACAAGATCGATAGAGTAATTTTCTCCCCGCAGAGTGTTCTATTCGCCAAGTTTATTCCCCAACGGAGTTATCTTCTCCTACCGGTTCATTCTTGCAACCATCACTCCCCAGTGGAAACAGAAGCTCTACATCAGCCCAGGATTTAACTTCCCGGCACCCGTCAAGGATTTATTTTCCTAAGACGAAAACATACATTCATAAACATCGCATTTCCATACATTATAGCATGCATATACGCCTCATATCTTACAAATCTCATTTATGTTGAGAACATCATTGCTTGATCCATATCATGCATTGCATATGACTGACCTTCACCTTTCAGGAAAGATCCAGTTAAGTTCTCAGCTATATTTCAAGACTTTAGTCTGGTTCAGTTAAATCAACCCTAAGATTTTCCTGATTCTTATCCAGTCAAAGGCCTTCTCTGGTTCAGTCAGATCGACCCTAAGATCTCCCTGATTCTTATCCAGTTGAAGATATTCCAAGACCTTGCCCGGTTCAGTTAAATCGACCCTAAGATTTTCCTGATTCTTATCCAGTCAAAGGCCTTCTCCGGTTCAGTAAGATCGACCCTAAGATCTCCCTGATTCTTATCCAGTTGAAGATATTCCAAGACCTTGCCCGGTTCAGTTAAATCGACCCTAAGATTTTCCTGATTCTTATCCAGTCAAAGGCCTTCTCCGGTTCAGTCAGATCGACCCTAAGATCTCCCTGATTCTTATCCCAGTAGAAGACATCCAAGATTCTCTCAGCGTTCTTGTTGAGGTAGTAATCGCCCCAAGATCCTCTCACCGTTCCTGTTGAGGTAGTAATCGCCCGAGGTTCTCTCAGCGTTCCTGTTGAGGTAGTAATCGCCCCCAGATTCTCTCAGCGTTATTGTTGAGGTAGTAATCGCCCAAGGTTCTCTCACCGTCCCGTTGAGGTAGTAACCATCCCTGGTTCATTCATAACCTTTTGAAGCCCCAGACCCAATTCCTGTAACCAGTCAGGGCACATCTACATAAGAGTTTGAAGACCAGCCCCCGCAACAGGCCAGGTAATCATTTTATTTTTCAGGTACGCAAGTTCTCGCTAAGGAATCTCTTACACGATCGACACCCAGATGGCATCTATAAGCCCATCTACTCATCCATCATATCTTAGCATGGCATCCATAAGCCCATCATCCTATCCATCAATCTCCAAATGGCATCTATAAGCCCATTCCCACCATCACACTGCTAACATGTGAGCGCAAATTTCTGGGCACTCTAGTGTTCAATCATCTTCCACCTTAGGATTACGAAAGGCACGTCAGCCAATCTGCATCCTCAGGTCTAAGAATATTGAACAGGGGCAACTGTTGCACCCCAAAATTTGCCCTCCCATATTCTTCCAAGATTTGCCAAAGATCAAGGCTCAAAGGCCACTCAAGGGTTGCACAGTTCAATGGCCTCCTAACAGTCAAAAACTAGGGTTTTGGTTCTGGCAAAGAAATTGAAGTTCCCAAGGGTACAAACAAGTCCCATATGCCTACAAACATGGTCAAGCATCCATATGCTAAGTTTCAAGACTCACAACACACAATTGCACAGTCAAAAAACCCTAATTGCTCAACAGTCAACTGTAGGGGCAAAATGGTCATTTGACAGTCAAAAGTTCAAATTTTTGGTCAACATCTTATTTTGAAGCCACAAACATCATTTGATCAATTCTTGATCATGATTCTCAAGGCATGGCTCAAAAAGTCTCAAGATGCAAAAGTTTCCATATTTGGACAGTTGAAAAAGTCAACTGTAACTTGACCAAGGAATAACTTCCACATGGTTTTATCACAAAAATTCCATCCAAAGCTCATTTTGAAGAGAAAGAAATTTCCTACAACTCCTATTCACACTTCAAGTCCAAGAAATTCTCTCACAAAAAGTTATCAATCTCAACATTATAGGTCATTTTCAAAAGTCAACAAAAAGGCACTTTAAGTCAAAGACCATAACTTGAGATTGGTAAATCAAAATGACATGGGACCAAAGGCATAGGTTAGAGGACTTCAAGACCTTTCCAAAATGTCCAAGAACATGATCAAAGATTAAAAATTGAGAAAGATATGCCTTGTGGAAGTTGGGAAATTTTTGGGAGTTTTGAAAAGTCAACTTTGCTTCAAATGCTTCAAAATTGCTAATGGGCCACAATTTCTTCCAAGAATCATCACCCAAAAGCTATGCAAGACCCATTGACTTTAAAGGGAGTTATTTTATCATTTTTTATTAATTATTTGAATTATTATTATTATTAGTTCATTTAATTAAAATAAAATATGACAAAAATAGAAAACCATGTTTTCCAATCCCTTTTTGCAGCATATTCTCTCCATAAAACCTCAAGATTTCGTGCATCACTAATATGGAAAGATTTGGCCATGATTGGTATCAAAAGGGCATGGAAAAGATTGAAAAAAGATTCATTGAAAATCAAATATTGGATTCATGAATGCAAAGGTTTCTTGGCTTGGATTTTCACCCTAATTCATTCCTCATGTAAACACAAAGCTAACCCTAATGCTCAGCACCTGGAAGCTGCGCCTCAGATCAAATACACACTTTGCATTTTTTGTCAAAAACTTCAAAACTGAAAACACAGTTCCAACGCAATTCAAAGCAAAATAACCATTCCAATAGCTTGCCAAGGCATCCAGGAAACTACTCCAATCAAAATCAACTCTCCAATCGCAAAGAATTGGTAGATAGGAGTCTAACTTTTCTGTAAAATTTTGATAATCGTGTTTGCATTTTCGTACGTTATTCATGACTTTTGATATGTGATTTATACTAACATGATGATTCTAAAGCCATTGGTACCATTCAATTGAGTTTTGGACGCCTGTATGCAAAGTTACCATGAACACACATTAGGGTTTCAGAAGCTTAAAAAGAGGGCTTCATTCATATGGAAAAATTGAACCACAAGACCTATGCCATTAGAATCAGAAGCTTCATACGAATTAAGTCCACATGTCGCGCTCAATTTATGACCAACGGTTTTCTATTCGCTATTTTCTGGTGTTTCAGATTGTGGGGGTTTAAAACCCCCGCTATCTAGTTTTATTTTTCAGGCAAAATAAAGAACAAGTGGAGAAGAAGATGAGTTGTAAGCACACAGTTGGCTGATTCAAAAGCTTGGCGCGTGTTTTTGTGTTTTACGTCACTAACCCTTATTTTTATTATATTAATTGTTGTCCATCATAATGACAAAGTTGCTAAATAGCTCAGTTGGTGGAAAGTGTTGTTGGCAAGCCTTGGGACCTGGGTTCGATTCCCAGGTCCCCCATATTTCCTTCTATTTTTTCTCATAATTTGATTAGGTGTCCAACGCGCCCAGGAGTCCACCAAATTCCCCAGCGCCAAAGCTTGCCAAATGTCCCAGGAGATAAATCCAAGGGCCATGATAAGAGTTCCAGGATACACGCTAGTCAACGCATGAGCACGTAATCAGAAAAAGTCAAACATGGCCTGGAATTGAGTGGGCCTGATTGCTGATCATACCTCCAAAATTGGGGTCAACACCCCCCATTGGTTTGCATATTATTTTCTTTCTTTTCATTTTTTCTATTTATTTGTTTTATTTATTTTAGTTAATTCTGCAAAATTAATTTTCATAAAATATAAAAACACACAAAAATCAGAAAGTCAAAAAAATAAAAATATATTTTATTATTTAATTCACTAATGTTTTATTCTGTAAATAAATTTAATAATTAACTTAGTTTTAATTTTAGGTTTAATTTTAATGCTTTCTTAATAAAATAAAAAATGTAGAAATTAGGGTTTTTTTATACTTTTATTCCTTTTCCTTTTTTACCATTATTAATTATTAATTATTTTATAAATAACTTGTGATTAAATAATTAATTAAAATTCGGTCAAACTTAAACATTTTTAAAAAAAATTAAAAATAGTATAGAATTAGGGTTTTAATTCCATTTAATTTTCTCATTAAATTCCATAAATACAAAAACTCCAAAAAATAGGTTCTTGCTTTTATTTAATTTAATTAATTTGTGATTTCGATTTAATTTCTTTAAAAGGGTCCAACGCCCTCGCCTTCTCGATTTTATTTCTTTTTCGCACATTTACTTTTATTTCCCTTTTTAAAGTTCATGTAATTGCCCCAAAGCCTTGTAATAGATTAATTAGGACATTTATTTTCCGTATTTTATTTAAATCGGGTCTTGGTTTAATTTGGCGATGTAGACCCGCGCCTTTGTAATAGCGTAGGATTTTTAATTCCGCATCTTTTAACTGTTAATAACCACATGAAAGAATGAATGCCAAAATAAAAACAAAGCGTAGATCACCAATGCATGAACAAGACAAATGTAACTGAAGATGACACACAAATCACACACCACCCCTAGGGTACGTCTCACTGTTGCCTTGCCCCTCGAAAAGTGGTTGTCAAGTAGAGGATGTTTTAGTAAGTCCTCATGTCCATGAACATGGCATGAGGGTAGTTTCTAAGGTATCTTCCTATTTCTCTGGTGACCACAATGTCCCGAACCCTCGAATTGACCCGAACACCTCCAACGGTGGTGCTACCTACCTCTCAATGGTGGGATGGCACTACCTTAAGGACATTTAACAGACTAATTCCTTAGGGTAGGTAGATGACTCGTAGATACTTGCTCTAATTCAAAACAAAACAAAAACTCTTTTCACACCGACACTTTTCAAAAAGCTTTCAAAAACAACTTTTCAAACACTCTTGAGGACTGATACAAGAGTCGATCTGAAACTTTCAAAGAAACTTTTTCAAACCCACTCACCTTGAAAAGCAAACAAAAATTTTGAAAACACAATGAGCAAGTATCTAAGAGCCCGTGGATAACCACAGATAGAAAGGGTGCTAACACCTTCCCTTTCTATAAATCTACCTCCCGAACCGAGAACTAATCTCAATAAGGAATTTTTCTGTGCTTTTGTCCTTTCCATTTGGAGAAAATAAAAGACGGTGGCGACTCTTGCTTCCGCGACATTTCGCGAACCAGCATTGTTGTACCCCAAAATTTGCCCTCCCATATTCTTCAAGAAATTGCCAAGTCATGCTTCAAAATTCCCCAAGGGTTGCACAGTGCAAAGGCCTCCTAAGCAGTCAAGATAAGAGTTTTGGTTCTGATCAAGAAAAAGAAGTTTCCAAGGGCCCAATCAAGTCTCACATGCCTACAAATTTGGTCAAGCATCCTCATATCAAGTTTCAAGACATTCAGCACAAAACTGCACAGTCAAAACCCTAATTGCACTACAGTCAACTGTAGGGGCAAAATGGTCATTTGACAGTCAAAGGTTCAAATTTTTGGTCAACATCTCATTTTGAAGCCACAAACATCATTTGATCAATGCTTGATCATGATTCTCAAAGCTTGGCTCAAAAATCATCAAGATGCAAAAGTTTCCTTATTTGGACAGTTGAAAAAGTCAACTGTAAATTGACCAGGGCATAACTTTCACATGGATTATCAGAAAAATTCCATCCAAAGCCCATTTTTAAGAGAAAGACATTTCCTACAACTCATATTCATACTTCAAGTCCAAGAAATGCTCTCACAAAAAGTTATCAATTTCAACATTATAGGTCATTTTCAAAAGTCAACAAAAAGGGACTTTAAGTCAAAGGCCATAACTTGAGATTGGTAAATCAAAATGACATGGGACCAAAGAAATTGGTTATAGGACTCAAAGACCTTTCCAAAATGTCCAAGAACATGAGCAAAGCTTAAAAATTGAGCAAGTTATGCCTTGTGGAAGTTGGGAAATTTTTGGATATTTTGAAAAGTCAACATTGCTTCAAAAGACCTAAAATTGCTAATGGGCCTATTTTTCTTCCACAATTCACTATCCAAGGCATGTGCACGACCACTTGGCCCAAAGGGAAGTTTTTATTCATTTTTTATTTATTTATTTGAATTTTTATTAATAATAATTAATTTAAATCAATTAAATATATGAAAAATACTTAACCTAACTTATCAAATCTTTTTGTACATGTAATAGGCTCAATGATTCGTGCATGATCAGATTTGGAAGGAATTGGATTGATTGGATCATGATTGGTACGAAATTGCATGAAAAAGATTGAAAAAAAATATGATTGAAAATCAAATCTCATAAACCATCAATTCAAAGATTTGGATCAAATTTCTTAACCTAATTCATTCCTACATAAGTATAGAATCAAAACCTAATGCCATTGACCACTGAGCTGCGCTAGAAACCATCCACCAATTTGAAATTTTTTGCAAGAAAACTCAAAACTGAAAATCAGGTTTTAGGTTGATTCAAAGCATAAGACCAATTGCAAATGCTTCCTCGTGTCCCCCTGAAGCTAACTGGATCACTCTCCAACCTTCATACGCCCAGAATTGGTACCATGGATTCAAACTGTTTCAAATAAAATGCATAATCGTGTTTCCCAATTTAGACATTTTCATTGCGTTTTTTTGATGCATTCATACTCCTTATGCAATTCTGAAGCTAACCCATATGTTTGATTGTATTTTTATGCATTATACGCGATTATGCCATTGTTGTTCATTAGGGTTCAGGAACCTTCAAATTAGGGGTTTTGAAATAAGGGGAAATTGGAGCACAAGACCCAGACTATCCTCATCAGGACCTTCATACGAACTCATTAATAGGGTCGCGCTCAATTTATGAGCGTCCAAGGCCTATTCGCTATTTTCTTGTATCATGCCTGTGGCAACGCGTGAAAACCGTTGCCAATGTTTTATATGTTTCAGGAAAATAAAACCAAGCGAAGGAGACGATGAAGTGGCAAGCGGTGATAGGAGCATTCAAATGTTTCGCGCGTTTTCAAGCCATTGACAATTGTTCTTTTATAATGTTTGTTAGGTATTCTATATTAAACGCGTTTGAAGTGGCTCAGTGGCACACGTGTTGGCTGGTAATGTTAATGACCTGGGTTCGAGCCCCAGGTCTTCACCCTTTCAATATTATTTTCCAACTCATGTTCACATGCAGTTCAAGCCTTGAGGATTACAATGCACCTTCTCCATCAAGCCATCCACGCGTCCAAGGGCATCAAATCAAAGGCCCAGATCTAAGGAATATGATGAACCCTGGTCAACGCTGCTACACGCTAGTGGAAAAGTCCAACAAGGCCAAGGTCAAATGGGCCAGATTTCTAAGGAATCACCTCCTATTTGGGGTCTGAACCCCCAGGTTTGCAAACTCTTTTATTATTCTTTATATTTTTTACTTTCAATTATTATTTTAATTAATTCTGTCAATTTAATTATATTTTCATAAAATCACAAAATACCATAAAAATCAGAAAAGACCAAAAATTAAATATATTTAATTAGTTAATATTTTTGTAAATAAGTTCATAAATTAATTAGTTAAATTAGGTTTAATTTTAATTCTTTTAATAAAAAATCTAAAAAAACATAGAATTAGGGTTCAATTAATTTTTTATTCTTTTATTCTTTTTTTTTCTTTTATTTCATAATAATTAAATGATTAAATATTTATTTTTATAATTAAATTTGCATCTAAATTAATTAGGGTTAATATTAGGTTTTAATCTTCTTTTCTTAATAAATTAAAAAACAAATAGAATTAGGGTTAGCATTTAATTTCAATTAATTCTTTTTTTCATTTAAATCATAAATACTAAAAAATACCAAAAACATCTCCTTTTTTTAATTAATTAATTCCATGTAATTTTAATTTTGCAAAAAGGGTCCAACGCCCTCGTTTCGATTTAACTCTTATTCGCATATTTATTTTATTTCTTTATAATATTTATGTATCTCTCCCAAGGCCATGTAACCTTTTAATTTTCTCGCACTTTTCTTTACTTTATTTATTTTTTCTGTCAAAATCGGGTCCTGGTTTAATTTTGGCGATGTGGACCCGCGCCTTTTGTAATAGCTTAGAATTTTTACTTTCCCGCAATATTTTTAACTGTTAACAAATGGCATGAAAGAATGTATGGACAAAAATAAAAACAAGCGTAGAACACCAATAACATGACAAGATAAATACAAATGAAAACGACACACAAATCGCACACACCACCCCTAGGGTACGCCTCACTGTTGCCTTGCCTCGAAAGGTGATCGTCGAGTAGAGGATGTCTTAGTAAGTCCTCATGATCCGGGAACCTGGCATGAGGGTAGCTTCTAAGGTGTCTTCCCATTGCTCTGGTGATCACCATGTCCCGAACCTTCGAATTGACCCGAACACCTCCAACGGTGGTGCTACCTACCTCTCAATGGTGGGATGGCACTTTAAAGGACATTTACACAGACGAATTCCTTAGGGTAGGTAGGTTCTCGTAGATATTTGCTCTAATTTCAAAACAAATTCAAAAATACTTTTCACACCAACACATTTTCAAAAGCTTTCGAAAGCAATTTTTCAAACACTCTTGAGGACCGATACAAGAGTCGAACTGAAATTTTCAAAGAAACTTTTTAAAACCCACAGTTGAAAAGAAAACAAACCATTTTGAAAACACAAGTGAGCAAGTATCTAAGAGCCCATGGATAACCATGGATAGAAAGGGTGCTAACACCTTCCCTTTCTATAATCTACCTCCCGAACCGAGAGCAATCTCTATAAGGAATTTTTCTGTGCTTTTGTCCTTTCCATTTGGAGAAAATAAAAGACGGTGGCGACTCTTGCTTCCGCGACATTTCGCGAACCAGCGTTAAACAGTCAGTTCCAGATCCACCGATCACAGAACTGGCGACTCTGCTGGGGATATAAAAATTAAAGTGAGGTGTACCTTAGGACTAAGATCACTGTGTTTTCAATTGTTTTCCTTGTGTGCTTTAAATTGTGGGACTGTCTCGGGAGTTCTATAGATCCTAACCCGGATCTGGGGGATACCTTCTTAGAAAGTAGCAACAAGGCTGTGAGGGAACTGTGCGGGGTATACCGACATGGTTGAAACAGTCTGCTACGTTGATGTGGCACTTTGGTGTGTACCGGTAACCCTTGAGTTCAGTCAAGGAGAGTACGGGGCCTCCGCGTGGTGTCGTGAAGCATCAACAGACCTTAGGAACCTTAATTGAACTATCTTGGCCTCTTTAGGGTAGTGAGATAACTGACTTTGGTGAAGTCCGAGGTTGGTTGATACTCGATACTACACTCAATTGAGGGTTGCTTTCCTGGAATATTTCGGTCGCCAGTTCAGTGGCTAAATCGAAATGATGAACAATGAAAGCAATCCCGAGATATTGGGACCCTTAGAACCCGGTTACTTTGATTAGGACAGGTTGAACCCACCAACTTCAAGAGGGTATTACCCAGACCCCATGTTGGCCTTAAACCCTAAGGGCTTGTCTTGTGTGCCTTGTGTGCGTTATATGTTTGTCTTTGTAAATATTTGTGGTGTGTTTAATCATAGCATCATGACATCATCCAGCATCATATGCATTGACTAACCATTTCAGGGGTTCGAATTTTCATCTTTGTTCTTGTTTTGTAGGACATGGAAACTGTTCGTAGAAAGACAATCCAAGTCAGTCTTGTAAGGATCCCTCCTCAGCTTAAGGAGCTTATATCCAGGATTCCCGAGAACTCTTCATTTAGTGAAAGACATGGAAGCCTCATCAGCTTGGTCAATACCAACATTGAGGAAGATATGATCAAGGTCCTGTTCCAATTCTTTGACCCTCTGCATCACTGTTTCACTTTCTTGGACTATCAGTTGGTACCTACATTGGAGGAGTTCTCCCGGCTCCTGAAGATCCCTATCCTTGATCAGCTACCCTTCAACGGTATAGAAAAGGAACCTAAGCTTGAAGAGATTGCTAAAGCCTTGCACCTACAGTCATCTGACCTCAAGGGACATTGGGAAGTTAGAAGTGGTATCAAAGGGTTCTTAGCCAGGTTTCTGTTTGAAAAGGCCCATGAATGTTGGAACTCCCTTGACTTGCAAGCTTTTGAAGAGGTGGTGGCCCTCCTTGTCTATGGTTTGGTGTTGTTCCCTAATCCAGATCAGCTTATTGATATCAGTGCTGTCCAGATCTTTATGTCCAGGAATCCTATACCTACGTTGCTGGGGGACATCCTTCACTCATGTTACACTCGAACCATGAGAAAAAGAGGTGTCCTTATGTGCTGCACTCCTCTCCTGGGAAGGTGGTTTATTTCGCACCTTCCACAATCAGTCTTGAAGAACGAGCGGGGTTTGAGATGGTCACAACGGTTGATGACTCTTACACATGCGGATATACATTGGTGCCCTAGATCCAGAGAAGATGTCATTATCATTGATCGTTGCGGGGAGTACCCTAATGTTCCTTTACTTGGAATCAGAGGAGGTATTACTTACAGCCCATGCCTGGCTTGGAGACAGTTTGGTTATGCTCGGAGGGATGGTCCTCATGACATGTTAATTCCTGACATAGTTTTTGACTTCGACAACGATACTCAAGGACTTCGCCAGAGATTCATCAGAGCTTGGAGGATGCCCAATAGGATAGACATCAAGACACTGGGGCACAGGAACTCCATCCCGTTGGAACCTTATCTCAAGTGGGTACGCGCCCGCTCCCAGAAGTTGGTAATGCCTTATCCTCATATGCTCCCTATGATCTAAGAGCCAGTCTTGGAAGGAGAAGTGTCCTACACTATTCAGCACCCTGATATGCCCACATCCTGGGAAGAGATGCAGAAGAGCTGGATCCAGCTTAAGGAGGAAAGGAATTCTCTTGAGACCAGTCTGCATGCCAGTGAAAAGAAGGTCTTGGAGCTCACCCGCCTGTTGCATGAGGAGAGGAATCTCAACACTTACATAGCTCCAAAGAGGATGCGCAGTGTATTTTGGGATTGATTTACTTTTGTATTATTTTGCCCATGAGGCTTTGATGTACTAAAACAATTGTTTCCTTAATGATAACGTGTGTTCCTTTTTGTCTACAACAAATTTGAACTTTCGAACCCTTGAATGCATTGCATAAACACATCTCATTCATCATGTGCATAGCAGGTTTTTCCTCTTTTCAGGTTGCTTACAGTTCTTCGCTGTTTATTTCAGCATCATGAATCCTGACTCTTCATCAACTGAGACATCCATCAAAGCTCTTCAGGCGCAGAATGCGCAGTTTCAGGAATTAATCAAGGGTTTGGCTCAAGGCCAAGAAGAGCTGAAGGCTATGCTCCTGAAGAAGGAGAAGAAGAAGAAGAGAAGGACTGTTCTGTTCAACTCGGGCCGAAGGTTCGGCAATACTCTGCAGCATGAAGAGGCTGGTTCTTCTGTTGGCAAGAGTACTCCTCAGGTAGAAGCAAGGGTCCCTAGTCCGGTAGTCTCCGACAACGAGACTGATTTTGATGAAGAGCAGTACCCTCCTGCAGAAGACAGATACAAGCAACTGGAGGATAGGTTGAATGCTATGGAGATTCAACAGGTACCTGGACTGGATTTTGGAGATCTGGGTTTGTCTACTGGTGTGATTATTCCTCGGAAGTTCAAAGCACCATCTTTCTCTAAATATGATGGGGCGTCTTGTCCCAAGCTACATCTCAGGTCCTATGTTCGGAAGATCCAACCGTACTCAGCGGATAAGAATTTGTGGATCCACTTCTTCCAGGAGAGTCTTTCAGGGACTCATCTTGAATGGTTCTATCAGCTGGATGGGACCAAGGTTCGTAACTGGGAGGAGTTGGCTACTGCTTTCTATAAGCAGTATCAATATAATGCCGACCTTGCCCCCTACACGTACCCAACTCCAGGGTATGTCGTTAGGTTCAAGTGAAGGTTTTAAGGAGTACGCTCAGAAGTGGAGGGATCTGGCTGGCAGGGTGCAGCCTCCGTTGACTGATCGAGAGTTGGTAGACATGTTCTTGGGGACCCTATCTGGGCCATTTTTCAACCATCTCATCGGGAACTCTTCCGCTGGATTCACTGATCTTATCTTGACTGGAGAAAGAATTGAGGCTGGGTTAAAGTGTGGCAAGATCCCAAAGGGTGCATCGTCTAGTTCAGAGAAGAAACCCTTCAAGAAAGAGGCCAGTGCGGTGTATGGGCCTAGAAGGCAGGATAAACCAGAGCGCCGTCAATCTGTCAGTGCATTAATGATTGCCAAGCCTGTAGCCGCTCCTCGGCAAGCTAACCAACCAAGGGCTGAGAGACCTAGAAGGGAATTCACCCGCTTGAGTATGACTTTGTCGCAGATCTTACCACAGTTGCTCTCAACCAACTTGGTAACCCTTAGAGAGGCTCCGAGGGTTGCAAATACTACATCTCCTAAGTACAACCCGAATGCTCGTTGTGCTTATCATTCTGATAGCCCGGGGCATGCCACTGATGACTGTTAGGCATTAAGGAACAAGCTGCAGGACCTTATTGACGCCAAGGAGGTACAGTTTGAGGCATCTGAGAAGCCTAATGTAGTGACAGCTCCCCTGCCTGCTCATGGAGTGAATGCTATTGGGGACGAAGACGAAGTGGATGAAGCTGAGTTTGATAGCTGGATCTACCCGGCAACCGATGGTGGACTTAACAATTGGAGTGCAAAAGACAATCTCCCTGTTTCTCTTGTTACTGAGTAATGAATTCCTATGTTTTATTATTTTGTAATAAACAATAAATAAACTCTATGGCCCGGTGTCTTACCCGAGGCACCGTGGTTTCATTTGTGAGGGCATATAAATTGTCATTTCATATATCATGAATGAAAATCTTGGATGTTTTTTGCATTACAAATCTTATGCTCCTTTTCTGTCTTTTCTTCCTTTACATATATTTCAAAACAGCTGTATTTACACACACACTCACTCATACAGGTTTCAATCCACTCTGGATCTCACTGATAACAACTCTGCTACTGCCCGTTATGACTTCGAAAATCCGATCAACTTAGCCGAAGACGAAGGTGAAGATGATTGCGAAGTGCCTGGCAAGCTTGCAAGATTGTTGCTTCAGGAAGAGAGGGCAATTCAACCCCATGAAGAGCTAGTGGAAACAATAAACTTGGGTACTGAAGAAGACAGGAAAGAGGTAAAGATTGGTGCCAACCTAGAGCTCAGCGTGAAGCAACGGTTGACTCAGATGCTACATGATTATATGGAGATCTTTGCCTGGTCCTACGAAGACATGCCCGGGTTGGATACCGATATTGTGGCCATCACTTGCCAACTAAGGAAGACTGCCCTCCGGTAAAGCAAAAGGTCCGTCGGATGCGTCCAGAGATGTCCGAGAAGATTAAAGCCGAGGTTATGAAACAGTTTGACGCTGGGTTCCTTGCAGTGACTTCTTACCCTCAGTGGGTTGCTAATGTAGTGCCGGTACCAAAGAAGGACGGTAAGGTCAGAATGTGCGTCGACTACAGGGATCTGAACAGGGCCAGCCCCAAGGATGACTTCCCTTTACCTCACATTGATGTCCTCGTTGATAATACAGCTCAGCACAAGGTATTCTCTTTCATGGATGGCTTTTCAGGTTACAATCAGATCAAGATGGCACCTGAAGACATGGAAAAGACTACATTTGTTACTTAGTGGGGCACCTTCTGCTACAAGGTCATGCCATTCGGGCTAAAGAACGCTGGGGCAACCTACCAACGTGCCATGGTTGCTTTATTTCATGACATGATCCATGATGAGATAGAAGTGTATGTTGACGACATGATCGCAAGGTCCCAAACTGAGGAAGAGCACCTAGGTCATCTGCAGAAATTGTTTGACTGGTTGAAACTATATAAACTGAGATTGAACCCGAACAAGTGCACCTTCGGGGTAAGATCTGGAAAGTTGCTAGGCTTCGTGGTAAGTGATAAGGGTATTCAAGTGGACCCTGCCAATGTCAAAGCTATTCAAGAGATGCCAGTTCCTAGGACAGAGAAAGAGGTCAGAGGCTTTCTAGGACGCCTGAATTACATCGCTCGATTCATCTCACATCTGACTGCTACCTGTGAGCCAATCTTCAAGCTGCTGAAGAAAGATCAGGTAGTACATTGGAACGATGAATGTCAGGCTGCTTTCGACAGAATCAAAGAGTATCTCCAAGAACCCCCTATCCTTATGCCACCGGTTGAAGGGAGACCTCTGATACTATATCTAACGGTGCTTGACAACTCAATGGGGTGTGTGCTGGGGCAGCATGACGAGTCTGGCCGAAAAGAGCATGCCATTTATTACCTTAGCAAAAAGTTTACCGACTGTGAGACCCGATACTCACTGCTTGAGAAAACTTGCTGCGCTTTGGTATGGGCTGCTCGCCGGCTGAGACAGTATATGCTGACTCACACTACCTTGTTGATCTCAAAGATGGATCCTATAAAGTACATATTCGAAAAGCCTGCTCTGTCTGGGAGAATTGCAAGATGGTAGATGATCTTGACGGAATACGACATTCAGTACACGACCCAGAAAGCCATCAAGGGAAGTGTATTGGCAGACCACTTGGCACATCAGGCCGTAGATGACTATCAATCCATGAACTTTGAGTTTCCAGATGAAAGCATCATGATAGTAACTGATTGTGAAGTACCTGGACCGGATGAAGGACCTGAACCAGGATCCCGATGGTCTATGCACTTTGATAGAGCCTCCAACGCTTTGGGAAATGGTATCGGCGCCATAATCATATCTCCTCAAGGTACTCATACTCCACTCACTGCCCGGCTGTGTTTCAACTGTACCAACAACATGGCGGAGTATGAGGCGTGCATCATGGGTCTTCAAGCTGCGATCGACCTAAGGATTAAGTTTCTGAGTGTCTTCGGAGATTCCGCTCTTGTGATCAATCAGATCAAAGGAGAGTGGGATACGAAACATCCAAACCTGATCCCTTACAGAGAATGTGTGTTGACCCTGATCCCCCACTTCACAGAGATAACCTTTGAGCACTTTCCAAGAGAAGAGAATCAGCTGGCGGACGCGTTAGCTACAATGGCTTCTATGTTCAAGGTTAAATGGGATAATGAGGCTCCCCGGATCATCATCTGGAAACTGGACGAACCGGCATACTGTTGTGATCTCGAGACTGAATTGGTGACTGAGAAGCCTTGGTACCATGAGGTGAAGAGATATCTGGAAGCTCATGAATACCCTGAAGGTGCCTCTATCAATGATAAGAAGTTCTTGAGGAGGTTCGCAGCAAAGTTCTTCCTTAGCAATGGCATCTTGTACAAGCGAAACCATGATTCAACCTTACTGCGTTGTGTGGATAAGACTGAAGCAGAAAGGATCATGGAAGAACTACATGAAGGAATCTTTGGTACGCATTCCAGTGGGCACACTATGGCTAAGATGATCCTTCAGGCAGGATATTACTGGTCCACAATGGAGGCTGACTGCTACCAACATTCCAGGACATGTCATAAGTGCCAGATTTACGCAGACAAGGTGCATGTTCCTCCAGTTCCCCTGAATGTTCTGACTGCGCCTTGGCCGTTTGCAATGTGGGGGATAGACATGATCGGTGAGATTAAACCTACGACATCTAATGGGCATCGCTTCATCCTAGTGGCGATTGATTATTTTACAAAGTGGGTCGAAGCAGCTTCCTACGCTACGGTAACCAAGACTGTTGTGGCACGGTTCATTCGTCATAATCTGATCTGTCGGTACGACGTCCCAGAAAGAATTATTACAGACAACAGTACCAATCTGAATAACAAGATGATCGCTGAGCTCTGCGAGCAGTTCAAGATACAGCACCACAATTCTTCTCCTTACAGACCGAAGATGAATGGGGCTGTAGAAGCAGCAAATAAGAACATCAAGAAAATCGTGCAGAAGATGACAGTGACTTATAAGGATTGGCACGAGATGTTACCGTTCGCCCTACATGGGTACCGTACCTCAGCTAGGACGTCAACCGGGGCAACTCCCTTCTCTCTGGTTTATGGTATGGAGGCAGTCTTACCGATCGAAGTGCAGATACCCTCTCTCTGGATAATGAAGGATGCAAATCTGAACGAGGATGATTGGATTCAGACACGACTTGATCAGCTCAACCTCATTGATGAAAAGAGGCTTGCTGCTATCTGTCATGGTCAAACGTATCAGAAACGGATGATCAGGGCATTTAACAAAAAGGTCAAACCACAGGAATATCAAGTTGGGGATCTGGTAATCAAGCGAATCATCCTTCCTCAGAGTGATCCAAGGGGCAAATGGACCCCTACGTACGAAGGGCCATTTGTGGTTAAGCATGTGTTCTCAGGAGGAGCCATGATTCTAACCAATATGGATGGTGACGACCTTCCTCACCCCGCTAATGCAGACATAGTAAAAAGATACTACGCATAATCAAAGACCCGCTAGGCTGACATGCCTAGGCAAAAATTAGGGCTTCCCGTCGAACCAAAAGGGTTCGGGCAAAATGAAGGGATGAAATGAAAAAATCTGTACACCCGGCAAGTCGAAAACCTGAAAAGGCGGCTTGGGCAAAAATGGGTATCCCGGTGGACTGAAAACCCGAAAGGGCGGTCCAGGCAAAAGTTAGGGATAAAAGCGTAATACTATGTCTCATTGGATCACTTTGCATCCAGAATCCGGTATCTACACCAAGTTCATACGGCATCGATCAGTCAGCTTCACCTTCAACCAAGGTCATCAAGTAATGAGACGCTCGGAGATATAACGGCAATAGCAGAGCTGAAACCCAGTGAATCATTCATATTTCATACAGCTGTTTTATTTTCTCTTGTACAAAATTTGTATAAACTCTTTTGTTCGGTGGCGTTCTCTTACTAGGACGTCAACCTCTTGTACACAAAACGCCTATTTTCAGGCCATTCAAAAATCAATACAAATATACTTTTCAGTTAAACGTGCCAATTGTTTTTCTTTTTCTGCTTTGTTTTGCGAAGAACGTCCAAGGTTCAATTTGTGATATATGCATTGACAATAATTTGCTAACTCATAAATATTTGCATACGAAACAAAGGATTAACTACAGGTAACACTAGAAACAGGGGCAATAAAGAGTTGTCTGAGCAATCTAATTGTTCCATCCTCCAAGGTACCAAGGTAGGTTCAGCTAAAGAACATAACCAGTACATCTTAATTCCCCAGAGAGTAAGTCAGCAGTCAGCGCATTCTTCTCCAAGCAGCTACTATCAAACTTAAGGGAGTTGGGTATCCGCCAGTAGATCTCAACATTCTCCAGCAGCAATATACATTTTCATAACAAGCATCCCCGGCAGTCTTGGTCTAAAGATTGTTCCCCGGCGGTATATCAACATTCAAAGGAATCACTTCCCCCGCAATTCAAAATTTCCCCAAGAGAGTCCAATCCAATTCCCCTAGGAAAATTGGAATTCATCTCCCCCAAGCAGCAAGCTTATCCCCAGTAGATTCTGGAAGCTTATCCCTCGCAGAGCACGAACGCGTCGTCCGACTTTATTTAAAGAGTTATTTCCTTAACAGGATATAACTGGGTTATCCTCAGCCAAAAGCCACAGAAAGGTCGTCGTCGACACAGTTCTTTCTTATCCCCAGGGAAGTCTATCAGCACTTCCAACACAACAAGGGTATCCCCCAGCAAATTACCATCAACATTTCAGCAGAGTCTCTCCCCCCACAGAGTATTGCTTCCCAGCAAAATCGTTAGAGTACTTTCCTCCCTGCAGAGTTATTCTATTCGCCAAGTTTATTCCCCAACGGAGTTATCTTCTCCTACCGGTATACTTGCAGCTATCATCCCTGGCGGAAGCAAAATTTATTCTTTAACATCAGCCCAAGAGTGATTTCCCGGCACCCGTCAAGGATTTACTTTCCTAGACGAAAAAATACATTCATAAACATTTTCATACATTATAGCATGCACATACGCATCATGAACATACAATCTCACTTATTCTGAGAGCATCTCGCATGTCATACCACATGACATCGCATACAACTAACGCTTGTCTTTTCAGGACAAAAGTACCAAATTGATTACTATCAACGGTCGCAACTAAAGATCCGATTCCTGTATCTTGCCAGGGTGTATCTGTTGACGATCGATTACCAGATCCGATTCCTGTATCTTGCCAGGGTGTGTCTGAAGAGTTCGAGGATCCGATACCTGAATCTTGCCAGGGTGTATCCTTTGAAGACTAGCATTACCAGATCCGATTCCTGTATCTTGCCAGGGTGTGTCTGAAGAGTTCGAGGATCCGATACCTGAATCTTGCCAGGGTGTATCCGTTGAAGACTAGCAATACCAGATCCGATTCCTGTATCTTGCCAGGGTGTGTCTGAAGAGTTCGAGGATCCAATACCTGAATCTTGCCAGGGTGTATCCGTTGAAGACTAGCATTACCAGATCCGATTCCTGTATCTTGCCAGGGTGTGTCTGAAGAGTTCGAGGATCCGATACCTGAATCTTGCCAGGGTGTATCCGTTGAAGACTAGCATTACCAGATCCGATTCCTGTATCTTGCCAGGGTGTGTCTGAAGAGTTCGAGGATCCGATACCTGAATCTTGCCAGGGTGTATCCGTTGAAGACTAACATTACCAGATCCGATTCCTATATCTCGCCAGGGTGTGTCTGAAGAGTTCGAGGATTCGATACCTGAATCTTTCCAGGGTGTATCCGTTGAAGACTAGCATTACCAGATCCGATTCCTGTATCTTGCCAGGGTGTGTCTGAAGAGTTCGAGGATCCGATACCTGAATCTTGCCAGGGTGTATCCGTTGAAGACTAGCATTACCAGATCCGATTCCTGTATCTTGCCAGGGTGCGTCTGAAGAGTTCGAGGATCCGATACCTGAATCTTGCCAGGGTGTATCCGTTGAAGACTAGCATTACCAGATCCGATTCCTGTATCTCGCTAGGGCACGTCTGAAGAATTCAAAGAGCCAGCTCCTGTAACCAATCAGGACACATCTATTCAAAAGCATCTGAAAACCAGCTCCTGCAACATGTCAGGTACTCATTTTTCTTTTGCAGGTACGCAGGTTCTCGCTAAGGAATCCCTTACGCGATCAACATCCAGATGGCATCTATAAGCCCATCCACCTTCCATCATCTCTAAACGGCATCTATAAGCCCATTCCCATCATCATACTGCTACTATGTGAGCGCAAATTTCTGGGCACTCTAGTGTTCAATCATCTTCCACCCTCGGATTACGAAAGGCACGTCAGCCAATCTGCATCCTCAGGTCTAAGAAGATTGAACAGGGGCAACTGTTGTACCCCAAAATTTGCCCTCCCATATTCTTCAAGAAATTGCCAAGTCATGCTTCAAAATTCCCCAAGGGTTGCACAGTGCAAAGGCCTCCTAAGCAGTCAAGATTAGGGTTTTGGTTCTGATCAAGAAAAAGAAGTTTCCAAGGGCCCAATCAAGTCTCACATGCCTACAAATTTGGTCAAGCATCCTCATATCAAGTTTCAAGACATTCAGCACAAAACTGCACAGTCAAAACCCTAATTGCACTACAGTCAACTGTAGGGGCAAAATGGTCATTTGACAGTCAAAGGTTCAAATTTTTGGTCAACATCTCATTTTGAAGCCACAAACATCATTTTATCAATGCTTGATCATGATTCTCAAAGCTTGGCTCAAAAATCATCAAGATGCAAAAGTTTCCTTATTTGGATAGCTGAAAAAGTCAACTGTAAATTGACCAGGGCATAACTTTCACATGGATTATCAGAAAAATTCCATCCAAAGCCCATTTTGAAGAGAAAGACATTTCCTACAACTCATATTCATACTTCAAGTCCAAGAAATGCTCTCACAAAAAGTTATCAATTTCAACATTATAGGTCATTTTCAAAAGTCAACAAAAAGGTACTTTAAGTCAAAGGCCATAACTTGAGATTGGTAAATAAAAATGACATGGGACCAAAGAAATTGGTTAGAGGACTCAAAGACCTTTCCAAAATGTCAAAGAACATGAGCAAAGCTTAAAAATTGAGCAAGTTATGCCTTGTGGAAGTTGGGAAATTTTTGGATATTTTGAAAAGTCAACATTGCTTCAAAAGACCTAAAATTGCAAATGGGCCTATTTTTCTTCCACAATTCACTATCCAAGGCATGTGCACGACCAATTGGCCCAAAGGGAAGTTTTTATTCATTTTTTATTTATTTATTTGAATTTTTATTAATAATAATTCATTTAAATCAATTAAATATATGAAAAATACTTAACCTAACTTATCAAATCTTTTTGTACATGTAATAGGCTCAATGATTCGTGCATGATCAGATTTGGAAGGAATTGGATTGATTGGATCATGATTGGTACGAAATTGCATGAAAAAGATTGAAAAAAAATATGATTGAAAATCAAATCTCATAAACCATCAATTCAAAGATTTGGATCAAATTTCTTAACCTAATTCATTCCTACATAAGTATAGAATCAAAACCTAATGCCATTGACCACTGAGCTGCGCTAGAAACCATCCACCAATTTGAAATTTTTTGCAAGAAAACTCAAAACTGAAAATCAGGTTTTAGGTTGATTCAAAGCATAAGACCAATTGCAAAAGCTTCCTCGTGTCCCCCTGAAGCTAACTGGATCACTCTCCAACCTTCATACGCCCAGAATTGGTACCATGGATTCAAACTGTTTCAAATAAAATGCATAATCGTGTTTCCCAATTTAGACATTTTCATTGCGTTTTTTTGATGCATTCATACTCCTTATGCAATTCTGAAGCTAACCCATATGTTTGATTGTATTTTTATGCATTATACGCGATTATGCCATTGTTGTTCATTAGGGTTCAGGAACCTTCAAATTAGGGGTTTCGAAATAAGGGGAAATTGGAGCACAAGACCCAGACTATCCTCATCAGGACCTTCATACGAACTCATTAATAGGGTCACGCTCAATTTATGAGCGTCCAAGGCCTATTCGCTATTTTCTTGTATCATGCCTGTGGCAACGCGTGAAAACCGTTGCCAATGTTTTATATGTTTCAGGAAAATAAAACCAAGCGAAGGAGACGATGAAGTGGCAAGCGGTGATAGGAGCATTCAAATGTTTCGCGCGTTTTCAAGCCATTGACAATTGTTCTTTTATAATGTTTGTTAGGTATTCTATATTAAACGCGTTTGAAGTGGCTCAGTGGCACACGTGTTGGCTGGTAATGTTAATGACCTGGGTTCGAGCCCCAGGTCTTCACCCTTTCAATATTATTTTCCAACTCATGTTCACATGCAGTTCAAGCCTTGAGGATTACAATGCACCTTCTCCATCAAGCCATCCACGCGTCCAAGGGCATCAAATCAAAGGCTCAGATCTAAGGAATATGATGAACCCTGGTCAACGCTGCTACACGCTAGTGGAAAAGTCCAACAAGGCCAAGGTCAAATGGGCCAGATTTCTAAGGAATCACCTCCTATTTGGGGTCTGAACCCCCAGGTTTGCAAACTCTTTTATTATTCTTTATATTTTTTACTTTCAATTATTATTTTAATTAATTCTGTCAATTTAATTATATTTTCATAAAATCATAAAATACCATAAAAATCAGAAAAGACCAAAAATTAAATATATTTAATTAGTTAATATTTTTGTAAATAAGTTCATAAATTAATTAGTTAAATTAGGTTTAATTTTAATTCTTTTAATAAAAAATCTAAAAAAACATAGAATTAGGGTTCAATTAATTTTTTATTCTTTTATTCTTTTTTTTTTCTTTTATTTCATAATAATTAAATGATTAAATATTTATTTTTATAATTAAATTTGCATCTAAATTAATTAGGGTTAATATTAGGTTTTAATCTTCTTTTCTTAATAAATTAAAAAAGAAATAGAATTAGGGTTAGCATTTAATTTCAATTAATTCTTTTTTTCATTTAAATCATAAATACTAAAAAATACCAAAAACATCTCCTTTTTTTAATTAATTAATTCCATGTAATTTTAATTTTGCAAAAAGGGTCCAACGCCCTCGTTTCGATTTAACTCTTATTTGCATATTTATTTTATTTCTTTATAATATTTATGTATCTCTCCCAAGGCCATGTAACCTTTTAATTTTCTCGCACTTTTCTTTACTTTATTTATTTTTTCTGTCAAAATCGGGTCCTGGTTTAATTTTGGCGATGTGGACCCGCGCCTTTTGTAATAGCTTAGAATTTTTACTTTCCCGCAATATTTTTAACTGTTAACAAATGGCATGAAAGAATGTATGGACAAAAATAAAAACAAGCGTAGAACACCAATAACATGACAAGATAAATACAAATGAAAACGACACACAAATCGCACACACCACCCCTAGGGTACGCCTCACTGTTGCCTTGCCTCGAAAGGTGATCGTCGAGTAGAGGATGTCTTAGTAAGTCCTCACGATCCGGGAACCTGGCATGAGGGTAGCTTCTAAGGTGTCTTCCCATTGCTCTGGTGATCACCATGTCCCGAACCTTCGAATTGACCCGAACACCTCCAACGGTGGTGCTACCTACCTCTCAATGGTGGGATGACACTTTAAAGGACATTTACACAGACGAATTCCTTAGGGTAGGTAGGTTCTCGTAGATACTTGCTCTAATTTCAAAACAAATTCAAAAATACTTTTCACACCAACACATTTTCAAAAGCTTTCGAAAGTAATTTTTCAAACACTCTTGAGGACCGATACAAGAGTCGAACTGAAATTTTCAAAGAAACTTTTTAAAACCCACAGTTGAAAAGCAAACAAACCATTTTGAAAACACAAGTGAGAAAGTATCTAAGAGCCCATGGATAACCATGGATAGAAAGGGTGCTAACACCTTCCCTTTCTATAATCTACCTCCCGAACCGAGAGCAATCTCTATAAGGAATTTTTCTGTGCTTTTGTCCTTTCCATTTGGAGAAAATAAAAGACGGTGGCGACTCTTGCTTCCGCGACATTTCGCGAACCAGCGTTAAACAGTCAGTTCCAGATCCACCGATCATAAGCGTCAAACAGTCAGTTCCAGATCCACCGATGACAATAACCCATGGATTTATCTAACACTGTTAGATACATAATCAACGGTCTTCCTTCTATGGGAGGGAGAAAGATAGGAGGTTCAAACAAATATTCTTTAATACTTTCAAATGCCCTTTGGCAGTCATCCATCCATACACAACCTTGATCTTTCTTTAACAACTTAAAGATCATTTCACATGTTACAGTCATGTGGGAAATGAATCTGGAAATATAATTCAAACGCCTGAGGAAACCTCTGACTTGCTTTTCAGTTCTTGGTGCTGGCATTTCTTGAATTGCTTTGACTTTATCAGGGCCAACTTCAATTCCTTTCTGGCTAACAATGAAACCCAACAACTTCCTTGATCAAACATCGAAGGTGCATTTATTTGGATTCAAGCGGAGACAATACTTCCTCAAACACTGAAATAACTTCAACAAATCTTCTATATGCCCTTCTTCAGTATGGGATTTGACAATCATATCATTAACATATGGTTCAATTTCCTTGTGCATCAGATCATGGAATAGGGTTGTCATAGCCCTCTGGTACGTTGCACCAGCGTTCTTCAACCCGAAGGGTATCACTCTGTAACAGAATGTTCCCCAGAGTGTGATAAACGTTGTTTTTTCCATGTCCTCTGGAGCCATTATTATTTGATTATACCCGGAAAATCCGTCCATGAACGAGAATACTTTGAATTTTGTTGTGCTATCCACTAACATGTCTATGCAAGGCAATGGAAAATCATCTTTTGGACTAGCTTTATTAAGACCTCTGTAATCTACGCACATGCGGACTTTTCCATCTTTTTTCGGTACTGGGACAATATTGGCAATCCATTGAGGATACACTGGCGTCACAAGAAAACCAGTATTAATCTGCTTTAGAACCCCCTCTTTGATCTTTACTTCCATATCTGGGTGAGTTCTTCTCAACTTTTGTTTAATTGGCGAACACTCTGGCTTCAATGGCAAATGGTACTCGACAATATCTGTATCTAGACCAGGCATATCTTGGTAAGCCCAAGCAAAAATATCCACATACTCTTTCAACAACTCAATCAACCTTCTCTTCACATCGGGATGCAACGATGCTCCAATCTTGACTTCCTTCGGATCTTCTTCTGAACCCAAATTGATCACTTCCAAAGCCTCTTTATATGGCTGAATGGTATTTTCCTCATGCTCAAGCAACCGTGAGACCTCTTTTGGAATCTCGTCTTAATCTTCTTCTTCAGCCCCAAACACAGGACATTCAAAGTTGGGAGAGGGTGCAGGGTCATTGTATTCAACAGGTTTTTTAAGTTATCTGCACATGTGATTTATGATTGCTTTTAGAAACTGACACATATAACAAGTGATCATGCAGATTGAATTTCAGTTATTATTTATTTTGAAAGGGTTTTTTCTGATTACTATTTTCCAAGAAAAAGCAAAAAATAAAAACACAATTTGGGAAACAGAGACAACTTTTATTATTGATTTTAACAATCAAAGCAAATAGATAAGCCCATACAATATCAATACTTTCACCTTGGGCAGAGTGAAAGATTTTTAAGAAAAAAAAGATTAATCAAATCAAATTACTTTGAAACATGTATGCAAGAGGGAACATCAATGGTGACCCAGTTCTGAACCCTGACTCCATGCGTCATATAATTCGGCATTTCCTGCTCTGCTTCATCCTCCTCAACAACATTAATTCCAGAATCAGTTGGATGGAGGTAACCTCCACTGCGGAAAACATCATGATAGCTGCCCATAGTAGATTTTGACTTCAAACCTTTAACTTTGCCATTCTTCAAAGAGAACCCCAAGCCATTTCTGTTCTTGTTCACGGGTGGATCCACAATCTGTCCCCAAACTGCATTATGACCATTGCGCACAACCTGCTGCGCGTCCTTCAGCGAAACCATGGAATTTCCATTTCTCCTTATGTTGTCAATGGATAGGGCTTGGAACTGGGTTCCAACAGCAGCCTCATCCGCTTCTACAATAATGAAAGAGGACAAATGAGATATCAATAATGCCTGCTCCCCATTTATGATCACTACCTTCCCTTCACGCACAAACTTTAGCTTCTGATGTAAAGTTGAAGTGACAACCCCTGCTTCATGTATCCATGGCCGTCCTAGCAAACAACTATAAGCGGGAATAATGTCCATGACCTGGAAGGTTATTTGGAACAAATGTGGTCCTATATGGATAGGTAAGTCCACTTCACCGATGACAGATTTCCTCGACCCATCAAATGCTTTCACAATGATGCCACTCGGGCGCATAGGTGTTCCTTGATATTTCAACTTTATGAGAGTACTCCTCGGTATAACATTCAACGCGGATCCATTATCAATTAGCACATTGGATAACAAATCATTCTTGCAGTTCATAGAGATGTGGAGGGCCAGGTTGTGATTCCTCCGTTCATCTGGTAATTCATCATCGCAGAAACTCAAGTTATTACATGGCATAATGTTTCCAATCACGCTGCTGAATTGATCTATTGGCATGTCACTCTCCACAAAAGCTTGGTCCAGTACCCTCATCAAGGATTCTCTATGAGCAGAGGAATTCATTAATAAAGCTAAGATAAATATCTTTGAAGGAGTCTGCAGTAGCTGATCTACAATTCTGTAGTCGCTCATCTTAATTATCTTCAAAATATCATCCACTTCTTTCTCTAGCGTAGCTCCACTAGTCTCTATCGTAGCCTTCTTAGGTTCATCATTCTCAACAATTTTCTTTCCAACAACAACATCTCTCCGAATAACCGGCGCAAACACACGACCGCTACGGGTCACCCTGCTATTTTCGGCTATATTTCCAACATCGGGCATTGGCTGGATGGGAATTTCCACCCCATCTTCTAAGATTGTAGCGTTGTATTTGTAAGGCACAACCTTATATAATTTGTAGGGGATAGAACCTGGAAAACTAATTATCAATGGGGTAACAGATGGCTTGCTATGGTACTCCACTTCAAGATGAGCGGGTGCACCAAAACAAGGCACAATGACGTTTACCCCTTCTTCAACACAATCAGTTATCAAAAAGTCATTTATGGAAAACAAATCTTTGTCTGAAGAGAAATACTCATCCGCGGAGGCATACTCTTCCTCTGACTCTATTTCCGTTAAACAAACTTCAACCATATCAACTTCATGATAATCATCCCTCTGACCCGTGACCTTGATAGTTCCATTGTCTAACAGCAACTGAACACCCTTATTCACGATTGAACATCCTCGGGGGTCTTGACAACAAACTATGCAAGATCCATATTGGTGTTCCACCTGACCAGCCGTATGGCAGAAGGTAGCATGCAACTGCACGAGATCCTCATTCATATACTCCACATCAAAAATTCTGAATTCACCAGGACATCTAGAAACCATATTCACTTCCTCTTCGTACTCTGCCCTAGGCCTGATTATGTGGATGAGGCCCTCATCCATCATCTCCTGTAAATCAACCTTTATCTTTTCGTAACCCTATATATCTGTACTGCAAGTAGCTCAACCGGCATGGTCATGCGTATAGTAGCTAAATTCACAGAGGTCTGCGTGCATCTTCACTAAATCTCCTCTAACCAGATTAATGTTAAAAATCCAGAAGTCGCCTTGACAACCGGCCACCATATTTACAACATTTACTTCCCCGTGCTTGGGTAGAGGGTTATCTTTCACATTAGGTCCCATGTCCTTGAAAGATAGAACACCATACTTTACCAATTTCCGCACCTCATTCTTCAAAAGATAACAATTCTCAACACTATGCCCTGGTGCTCCTTGATGAAAAGCACACGTTTGGTATGCCTTGTAATACCAAAGCAATGGTGATAGTACGGAGGGAGGTGGTCATGTCTGGACCAACTTTTTCTGAATCAATGCTAGTAGTATCTCTGTATAGCTCATGGGAGTAGGGTCATAACTCTCTCTTCTCTAATTATACCCTTGATTCCCCTGCTGGAAAGGTCTCTGATAAGTAACGGTAGTTAGAGCGGCATTCATAATAGGAGTCACTGAGGCGACTTGCTGATGACGCTGATAATTCTTTCTAGGAGCGTTTACCCTCCTCTCTTGCATAACAACATTTGCATCTCCCTCTTTCTTCTTGGTAAACCCATATGATGGCTTCTCTTACAGCCTCTTTTAAGCGGACCCATTCCTACCATCTCGGTAAAGTCACTTGGCGCGCTTGCTACCATCCTCTTGTAGTAGAAAGAATCCAGCGTCTTCAAGAAAATCTTAGTCATCTCCTTCTCTTCCATGGGAGGAATCACTTGGGCGGCTACCTCACACCACCTCTATGCATACTCTTTGAATGATTCCCTGTCTTTCTGAACCATGGCCCTAAGTTGGTCACAGTCAGGCGCCTTGTCCATGTTGTACTTGTATTGTTTGATGAATGCTTCTCCCAAATCATTAAAAGTATGGATATTAGTGCTGTCCAAACTCATATACCACTTCAACCCAGCACCAGTCAAACTATCCTGAAAAAAGTGAATCAGCAGACATTGATCATCAGTATGGGTAGACATTCTTCTCACGTACATCACCAGATGAGCATGAGGGCAAGTGTTGCCCTTATATTTCTCAAATTTCGGGACCTTGAACTTAGCAGGTATCTTAACATTCGGGACCAAACATAACTCATTCACATTCCGCCTAAATAACTCTTTTCCCATAAGGGCCTTCATCTCTCTTTGCATCTTGTCAAATTGCTCTTGAAAATCATCCATTCTATCATAAAGACCCAAGTCTTCACTCGGTGGAGGGAAAGGACGACACACATCATCATTAACAAACCAAACCATATTCACCGGAGGAGGTGCAGCAGGAACAACATGCACCACCGAAGGTGCTGGAGTAACAATAGTCTGAATCACTGGAGTATCTTGAGGACCAAGATTGAAACCTTCAGATGAGAAATTCTCTGGCATCCCCTATGGACAACCTTGAGGCATGCGATTCTGAACAACATCTAGAGTAACAGATACGGGAACAATCGGAGCTTCAGTAGTTGCCCTTGTTGGTTGAGGTTGAACACTCGGTGGCTTATTCTGAGTAGCCACCAGAGCTTCCATCAGAGTAGTTAGATTGGCCATGCCGGCCTTCAAAGCAGAAACTTCTTCATGCAACTCGCGATTCTCTTGTTCTAAGTTGTCCATCTTCTTTTTGAAATTAGCTCGAGTATTGTAGTGATGAGTCAGCTTGCTGAACGAAGTAAAGAAGCTGGGTAAGACACCTGGATATGCATAATAAATGCAAAAAATATGTGCAATATGATGCATGATATGCAATGCATATGATTATTTTTGCTTCATTATTTAATATTTCAAGGTATTTAACGTTTATAGACATATTGCAAACATCAAAGTAACAATGCTTTTGAAATACCAATTTTTTTATTATAATAACTCCAAAATGGATTACAAATTTCAATGATCTCAAGTACAAGATGAAAATAAAATCTAAAACCCTGAGAAAAAGAACTGATGAAGATCACTCTATACGCTGGAGCTTCCCCGTGAGCCTGACAATCTGAGCCTTCAACCTCTGGTTTTCTTCCACATGCCTGATAGCAACCTCTTTCCAATCATTTGAATCAGGAAGTAAGTGATCAACACCTGATTGAGGCTTAGGAGAAAATAAATTCCCTTGCCTCTCCATAGACTCTATCGCTCGACTCTCAAGAATCTCAATCAAGTCGTCTTTCTCTTTCAAATATGCTCTATAGGACCTCTCTAAAGTTTGGAACTTGTTCTTCCAAGCATCCATTTCCTATTGCATCCTAACCAAAGCAAGATGTAGCTCTTCCAGGTCATCTAATAAGGGAGGAGTGGTCTTCACAAATAGATCAGGCATGGGTGTCTCCCGGGTATATGGCATCTTTAACTGAATAACTCTCAATCGGATCCACTGAAGATATGGCTCCAAAGACACAACACCCCTAGGTCCCAAATCCTTCCTACTCTTCTTATGAATGTGACGCTAGGCCTTCGCAATCTGCCCCTAGCTTCCCTATGGTCTTCTCCTTCCTTCAGAAATAAACTACTCAAATGAATACTATTCGGTTTATCCCTCATCGGATAACCAAGCTGTCGTCGTGCAAGAACAGGGTTATAGTTAATTCCTCCCTTTGTACCAAGAAGAGGTACATTGGGGAAACTACCACAAATATAAATAATCTCTATATCCTGGTAAGCTCGATGATACCAATCAATATCTGAGTGAGTAAGTGCCATGATCTTAGGAGCGCAACGGGGTTCCTTCTTGACATCCCCAAAAACATCAGACTGAGGCATATGAGAGATGAACCACCGGTACAACAAAGGCGTGCAACAGATAATCATCCCCCCATGATAAGAATTCCGAAGATGAATAGAGTAATAAGCATCACCCAACAGTGTAGGAACTGGGTTTCCAATCATGAAAATCCTGATAGTGTTAATGTCGACAAACTTGTCCATATTAGGAAATAAGAATAACCCATAAGCAAGTAGAGAAAAGATGGCCTCAAAAGCAACTGTACTCTTCATTCTGGAAAAGTAACAAGCTTTCTCCAATAGGAACTGAGCTGGTAATCCTCTAATCCCTCCTTTAGTAGTCATATGGGCTTCCACCTCAGATTTCCCCAGATGAATAAAAGCAGGAATCTCATGTGATTTTGGCTCACCCTTCAAACCAGTAAAGGGAATACGATCGATAACAGGTAAATCCAATAGATAAGAATACTCCTCCAGTGTAGGAATCAACTGATAGTCGGGAAAAGTAAAGCAATGATACATCGGATCATAGAACTGGACCATGGTCGAGAGAATACCCTCCTTTATCTTCAGCTTCATGAGAGGGATAATGGATCCATACTTCTTCCGAAAGTCTGCAGAACACTCGATCTCGGGAATTAGACTGATCAACTCATCTATCTTGGGATCCTTGAAACTGTATTTTCCGGTCTTTCTCTTTCCAGAATCTATGGTTAGAAAGTACATGAGATATTCACAAATAGTCAACCTTTAAATCCCTTGAAATATGGTTTCTTCAAAAGATGCTTATGAGTGCATGGATGCATGATGCAACAATCACACACAAGATCACACATATAGGGTTCATAGGTTCAACGTCACGAGCATGAGGTCGAAGGTACTACCCATAAGGTATTGGGCTAAAAAGTTATCACCTGCCGAACAAGGTTCTAGAGGTTCTCAGAGTCTACATCTTTCCTTCGGATATTACCAACTTCCTGATTAACTCGGTAATTAGTAATATTCTCAAGAAAGACTCGTCCGATCATAGTATCGCGTAACAACTATTTCTGGATTACTCCATCATAGCTTCCGCACTACACCTAAAAGGCCAAGATGGGTTAGGTATTCTACGGTCCTCAATTTCAGCAGGCTCCCAGGTCGAAAGCAGTATGTCTTCCCGATTACCCAGTAAACGACACTACAGTCAAAGGGGCCTCCACTGAGTGGGGGATCTCATGCCTCCTTTTTTGGAATTACTCCCTCAAAGTTAACATGACTATACCACCCGTCCTATCTTAAAGTTTACCCAAGTCCGGGTATAGGACTTATGAGTAATCACCAAGCACCCTAAAAACCAGGAAAATCCAGTCAAACATATATACAACATATAACACAACAAACAATAATAACACATATACAGATATAAAAAAAGATAGGCTTAACCCACTTAGGGATGGACCAGCAAGAGGTCAATCTTTCCCCAGTGAAGTCGCCATTTTTCTGTAGCGGTAGAAATGTTCAAGACTAAGCCATTGGATTGACTATGCTTTATACAAATCAAAATAAAAATCGCCACCGTGATTTATTATTTCCAAAGGAATAGGAAAAGAGCGAATAACCCAAAAAGAGGGGGAAAGATTCAAAGTAAGGGGGTTGGTTATGCAAAGTGAATGTATTAGCACCCTAAACATCTACGGTACTCCGCAAGAGCCTCTTTGTAAAATCTGTATATTTTAGCTATAAAATGTTGTATGTAAAATAGATGGTGGAGGTGAAAAAAATAAATATATTTTTTATGATTTTTGCACCTGCCGTGGTTGCGAACCTTTAGTGCCTACGTACCACCTTTCGTGCAATAGGGGATCAGGGTATACGTAGTTCCTCTTTTAAAAATTTAAAACCCAAATGTGTTGGTTAATTTTATAAGATAAAACATTATCGTTATTGTCCATGTGGAAAACACACCTACTACCCACAATCATGAGAAAGGAGAATTTGTATCATCTAAAAGTGGAGGATATGGCTTGGATTTCAAAATCAACAATGCATCACTCAATACCCAAGTGGAAAATATCTCTCTTCACTATATATTGTAGAAGTATAGTTGTTTGCATCACTACAAGGATTGACAAGAGTTTAATCCTTTAAGAAAAGTTTTAAAGATAAAAAGCCAAAGTGGCAAAATAGTTTGAAATGAGATTGATTGACTTTTAGTCTTCTCACAAAAAAATGTCAAGGTATTATTAAGTTGATTGGAGTTTATTTATAAAAATGTTTTGAAAATGCATGGACATAAGTCCAAGTTTATTATGAAAGTGGTTCAAGTTTAAAAACAAGAAGAGTTTTCAAAAGGGGAAAGAATATTTTTGAAATTAAAGAAGATGAGAGGAGAAGAAGGGACTATCCTAAAGCATAAGGTAAAAGCTAGGGATAAGAACCATCTAACAAACAAGAAGCCAATACTTAACATCATGAGCCAAGATAGAATTCATATTCCTTGGATTAAATCCAAACAAGCAAAAAATACTAGACCTCTTGAGATAACCAAACTTCAAGTGTATTAAGTCTTCATAAAAAATTGGGCAGAGTAACAACTGTATACGGGTGAATTCCATATTACAAACAAAGGGTGTAATCACAAAAACCTACACACAAAAATAAACAAGCAACCCAATGTCTTGAGGTAAACCTCAAGAACTCCAGATAAAATAATCAGATAAAGTTACAAAGTCTCCAAGATAGGCCAAGGTTTCTAATCCTAAGTCCAAGAAAAGTCCCATGCTCCATAATGCCAAGGATAGTAACCAAATAGTCCAAGTACCATTAAAGATTTTTTAGGGTTTATGTTGATTATTAAGTATCTTAAGAAAGGAAAAGAAAAGCTCAAGTGAGCAAAGTAAAAATGGCAAGAAAATAAATGCTCAAATGAGTAAAGATGAAAATGGCATGAAATGTAAATGCTAAAAAGTAAATAGTACATAAAGCATAAAAAAGAATAAAAGCATAAGGTAAAACAAGTCAATAATTAGTGGTTAGTTGGATGACCATCTTGAAACTTGCATTTGGAACTCATTAGAGGATTGGTAGAACCAAAGCCTCCACACAACAAGTTGCATTTGCTTTTTGTCAAGTATATCATCCATTTGGAATTCTCATAAGTACCATTTAATGATCAATGATGTTTAAGTGATCCGCGTTGACCAAAGGTGTTGTAGATCCATTAGAGGATTGGTAGAACCAAAGCCCCCACATAATAAATCTCAAGGTTATTGGATCAAAGAGATCAAATTAACATACTTGGGCTTGCAATCATAAGTTTGGGCCACGAATGATCATTTATTCGAATCGGGACAAAATTTAGCGCTATGTTAAGCAATCGTAAATGGACTTATATAGAAGTCGCACCTATTTTGAGGCCGGTCAATAGCAATCTATGCACCATTTGTTTTGAGACATGATATAGAGATCATGCTCCAACAACATTTAGTACAATAAGAAAAGGGATGAGATGAAGAGGGATGGGGAAAAAAATAAACCACATTTAAATAAAAAATTTAATCAAACTATTATTAAAATCATTCATCCATTTTGGTGGAGTTGAACTCAACACCCAAGATCCAATGATATTAATAAAGTCATGATAAAAAAATCAACTCAAGACATCTAGAAAATAATATTATATTAATATATACGTTAAAAGGGTTTAAAAAAATGTTTAAAAACCAAAATAGAGGAGAAAAATATCAACTATGTTCAAATTAATCAAGAAAGAAAAAGTAAGGCCATAGAAAAATCATAAATGGATCCAAATATTTTTATAAAATTTTTGGTAATTTTTAAAAGTCAGAAACTATTTTTAAACTATTTAAAATTGCTCAAACAAACAGAAAATAGATCAAAAATAGTAAACCTCAATATAAAATTCCATAAAAATTTTCAGAAAGTCAAAAATATGCAAAATAATATTTATGAATTTTTTCAGAATTAAAAAAATGTTAGAAAGTATTTTTTAAGTAATTAAAAGAAGACAAATAATTCAAAAAATACAAAAAATATCAAAATTAAAAATAAAAATGTGAAAAAATAGTCATGAGATCAGAAATAATTCAAAGTGCTTTTGTGAATTTTTTCATAATTTTTGGATAAAAGATAAAAGAGTTATGAATTTTTGAAAATTTAATCAATAAAAATATAAAATCAGAAAATAAAATAAAACCAAAAAGATGTGGACCATCAGATCATAGTCAAAATGCGTTAGTAAGCTGATCCAGTGGACCAGACGTGCTGTGCTTGATATGGACCTTAGTGAGATACGCATAGGACCAGAAAAAGGGCAACCAATGAAATTAAAACGTTTGGCACACTATCATTGGCTGAGACGAGACATGTCATCATCTTCAACCTCCAGACACACTGCAATGGGGATTTTGTGAGATCCTTCAAATGGAAAAATTAGGATCCCAGGCTAGTATCATTGAACTCGTCTCTTCAAGACGATTCTAACACCACCATCGCGCCAAATTTATATAAGGTATGGAGAGAGATATGAATCAAAAACCCAAAAAATAGCGAGCACCTTCCATTTGAGATTTCTCTCTCAATTCTCAATGGATTTAAAAATTGTAAGCAACATTGGAATCAGGAGAAGGAGTAGAACAAATTAGTGCTTGATTTGGATCCAAATGGTGGAGAATTCTACCTTTTCGAAGTTCAAGGAAGAAGCTCTGAAACTGGACTTCTGTAGCTTGAATTATGGCTCGTTTTGATTGGTTTAAGTGCAGGAGAGTTTATATGATGCTTCAGGATGATGAATGCGCAAAGAATTTTGGAAAAGGGAGCTTAAATCTCAGAAACTGAATTAAAAAAGATGGGTTCGTGTGAAGTTTTGGCAGGGTATTTTTGGCTCTCCAAGCTTGAAGAAATGAATGGGGGATGACCCTTTATTTATAGGGAAGTGAATGGGAATGAAAATTGGAAGAAACAAGGAAGTTTTGAGGGAAATTGAGTGAAAGTCGAGCACGAGTGAAGTGTGAATTCATTTCCATCAAAACTCAACCAAATCTTGCGTTTTGGGGGTGCTAATCACTTTTGGAAAGTTTGCTAATCAAGTTTAAATAAAAAATGCGCATAAATCTTGTGTTTAGAAGTCACATTATGGATTTCAAAATTCTGACTTTGTGGAAAATTCAGTTTCAAGTTACCAAATTCAAATCCATGGCATTTCCAACTCAAGGGGTCTTAGGGCATGATCCTTGATACTTTAGAAAGACGAGGTTACAAGCTTTGCAATGGAAAAAGAATGGAATCAAATGGATTCTTGAGCTGAAAGTTGCATTGAGTCAAAGTTGAAGAAAAAGGGTTGACTTTCCATACTTAGAAATATTTCAAATTCTTTTTCAAAAATGACCTATAATGTCTTGCATCCCAACATGGCCTTCCACTTGGAATTTGCTCTTGACCAAAAAAGATGGCATGAAGTAGATCTCTTGAATGGAATTTTGTGACTTGAACCACTCAAAATCTCCAAAAATTGAGAGAGTTATGAATTGTTGAAGTTGGAAAAAAAATCATGAAATGACCTATAATCTTTTGTATCTTTAAGGCAAATTCCATCTATTTTCCCACTTTGCACATAAAATAAGGCATAAATTTCACCTATTCAAGATAATTATGGAAAAATAATGGACTCAAGGTGATAAAAATTGACCAAGTTATGATCATTTGAAGTCACTTATGTAAAATTGTGGATTCATCTGGATGACTTGTAATCTTTCTTCTTCATCAAGGCTCTTCCACATGTAAACTCCTTGGAACTTTTTAAGTGATTTGTTGATAAAACTTTGAAGAGAACTATGTCTTTCTAATCACTCAAAAATATCAAAAGGTGATCAAGATATACTCCTTTGAAGTTCAAAACCCTACCTTATAGATCAAGAAAATGCCTTGAGGAACTTTGACAAGTTTGAACAAACTTCTTGTACCAATATTCTTTCTTTGTGAATAGAAGTTGTTGAGGATGATAATGAGGACTCATAGCCACAAAAACCACTTCCATATCTTGAAATTTGATAAAAATATGCTCTTGTGACCAATAGGAACAAAGCCTTATCCAAACATGACAACTTCTCCAATCAACCCCTTGTACTTTTGAGTCACATCTAATAACCTTGAAATGTGATGAATCAAAGAAACCTTGCCATCCTAATTCTTCCAAAACCAATCTAGTGGTGAGGTTTGAACTTCTCAAGCTATATTGACTAGGGCATGGAAATAAACTCATGAGGACAAAACTAAATGTAGGGAGGGGAACCAAGAATCCTAGTGTGATCTTATTATGAGTGAATCAACATGGTATGATGAAGGGATCTTAGGGGAAAAAATTTGGGTACAACACATATGATGAAACTTTTCTAATAATTTATTTGAAAATGTAAGAGTAAAAGTTTCATGCAAGATCAAAATATTAATCAATGCACTTGTTTGAAAATGAGAAACAAAATGTTGAATTGTATGTTGTGATTGATGTTATTTGGTGTGTTTCTACTTCAGAAATATTTGATTTGAATACAAGTTTTGCACCCTTTAAAAAGGTTATAAATGAATATAGAAGTGCATTGGTTCACAGACAAGTGCAATAAACAAACAACATTCAAAACAACCTTATTTTTCAAATTTGTATCAGCGGTAATTGGTTACCTTAAGACTGTAATCGGTTACCCATACAGGTGACGTTAAGAAATTTGAATTGCTGAAGCCTGTAACCGGTTACCAGTAACCTGTAACCAGTTACCACTGTAAGAAAAAGTGAAATAACCTTTTTAATGATTTGGAAATGCAATGCTAGTTATATTAAAAGCCATGAAACATGTATGCATAATGTTAGACATATTTTGAGCACTATAGTAACATAATATATTGAATTGGAGTCTTGTACCATAATGAAGATCAAATACTAAAGTCTTCTTTAGAAGTAACTTAGCGTACAAGCCAAAAGTCCATTTTGAGTAGATAATTTTTCTTCTTCTTTTTGATAATGCCTTTTGCCTTGATCATGATATTTGTAATCATCAAAACATAAACTTGTTCGTGCATGATTCTACGTTCTCCCCATTTTTGATGATGATAAACACTTGTTATGTGAAATGATTTGGATCGCTTAAAAATGTAATATAATCCCCCTATTAATGATAACTCTCCCTTGATCAATGTTTCTCCTTGATCAATAGAGTATGTTGACAATTTCTGCAAGAGATAGAGACAAAGCATACACATATATCTTCTCCCCCTTTGTCATTAGCAAAAAGGAAGGAAAAAGAAACAAAATAATATCATAATCAAAATAGAAGACTAGCATGATATTAGTTGACTTATCCTTTAGAATATTTGTATTAATCCTTAATTATGATGTACTTCTTAATTGGATATGAAAGTTAGTGCTTATCTTTTCCTTGCCAAGAATCTTCCATTTGATGTTGTCCTCATATGTGACACATCCCTTGGCCTACTAGGTTTGAAAATTTGCTTATACCTCCCATCATATGCTTGGATTAACCACTTATTAATATATCAAAGATTTTGAAGTGGTCTTCAACCATTACTACAAAACAAGTTAAGTTTTGTTAGGTACCCAAAGTGATTTGGGTCCTTCATGGTTAGTTCCTTTCTTGACTGACACATAATATTCACTAGTAACATTAAAACTTCTTGCATGACAAGCATTATGTGTGTGACCAATAATGCCACAATATACTTAAGTAGGAAGAAAGTTGCTTGTAACATGATTTTTCTTTTTAGAAACTATTTTCTTAGGATAAAAATTTCTAATCTTTTCTTCCTCTTCACCATCGGAATTTTGTAATTCCATAAAAGCAAGATTTGCATATTCTTAGTTTTCCGAATCAGATGAAGAATTTATATCACTTTCTTCAATGTAAACTTTGTTGGATTTTGAGAATTTTCTTCCCTTGTAAGCATTTTTCCTGGACAACTTTGGGCATTCCATCTTTATGTGTCCCCCTTTTCCAAATTCATAGCATTTTACTTTGTGTAGTGAAGAAGAACCTTCTTTCTTTCTGAAAAGTTTCTCACTTTTTGCAAAGTTGGAAGATTTATCATTATTAGCGAAAAATTTATCTAGCCTTTTTACAAGATGCATGAATTCTTCCGAATCATCTTCTTCAAGTTCTCCCCTTGAGTTAACTTTCAATGCAACACCTTTGGAATCCTCATCTTGAATCTCACTTTGTTCTAGTTTTCCAAGTTCTATTTCATGTCCTTGAAGTATGCCGCATAATTTCGCGGATGTCATTTTTGAAAGTCTTTTCTTTTCGGATATAGCCGTAACTTTTGGTTGCCATTCCCCAGACAATGATCTAAGCACTTTAAGTTTTAATTCATCATTACTAAAAGTCTTACCAAGTGCCATCAAATGGTTCGTCAGATAAACGAATCTCTTTTGCAAGTCAAGAATTGTCTCCCGGGGCTGCATTCTGAAAATTTCATACTCTTGGCTTAAATTATTCAATCTCGACCTCTTAATTTCAACGGTTCCTTCATGAGTTAAAACCAAGATATCGCAAATTTGCTTTGCCGTTGTACATGCCGAAACACGAAAGAATTCATCCATGCAAAGTTCACCTTAAAGAAGATTGATTGCTTTTTTATCATAAATGATCTTTTTCTTATCAGCGTCATCCCATGATGTTTTAGGCTTTGATGTTCCAATACCATTGACAACACTTGTAGGAACAAATGGACCATTTTGGACAGCATCCCATGTTTCTTCTCCTTGTGCTTCTAAATAAGCCTTCATGCGAATTTTTCAAAAGTCAAAATATTCACCACAAAACAAAGGAGGCTTGTTGTTACTACCACCTGCTCTAAAAGTTGGTTGTGCGGAAGCCATTCTAAATTGAATAGAAATAAGTTACCTATAACTTTCTCTGATACCAAATGTTGGTTTTTGAGTGCGCCTAAGACGGTGTTGAATAAAGTGGATTGCAGATTTTTATTCTTTTATGTGATTATGTTCTTATTTTCTTGTTTGTATATGAATATGAAAGCGAAAAATTGCGGAAAGTAAATAACACAAGGATATATCCTGGTTCCCATCACACTTCGAGAGTACACCAGTCCCCTTACCAACATGTAAGAGATTTCACTATAGTTAGAATTATCATACAGCCTATCCACATTCAAATGTGATGCTTACTTACTAACCTATAGGGAGATCAAAGGCTTTAACTATCCTTTAAGATCCAACCAAGTACATGAAGAACAATCCTCTTCAATGTACAACTTGTTTCAATACTCCTGAAAACAAGGTAACTGCCCTTGTTCAATCTTCTTAAACCAGGAGAGTTAGATTGGCTAGTTTTGCCATTCGTGACTCGAAAGTGGAAGATGATTGGACACTAGAGTGCCCAGAAATTTGCACTCGGTGATGTGATGGTAGAGGGAATGGTCTTAAAGATGCCATTTATAGAAGTGTTAGAAAGTTGTTGGAGATGGGCTTGTAGATGCCATCCAAAAGTGATTGTTGAATTGTAATTTGTAAGCTGAAAGAATGAGTGTCAGAATGGTGTCCGTGTCTGGGGCGTATCTGTACTGTATCTGAGAGTTGAAACTAAATGAGTGTCAGGATGGCATCCGTGTCTGGAGCGTATCTGAACTGTATCTGAAAATTGGATCTGAATGAGTATCAGAATGGAATCCGTGTCTGGAGCATATCTGAACTGTATCTGAAAGTTGGATCTGAATGAGTATCAGAATGGCATCCGTGTTTGGAGCATATCTGAACTGTATCTGAGAAGTTGAATCTGAATGAGTATCAAAATGACATCTGTGTCTGGAGCGTATCTGAACTGTATCTGAGAAGTTGAATCTGAATGAGTATCAAAATGGCATCCGTGTCTGGAGCGTATCTGAAGACTTTGAACATTGTTAATGGTAGCTGTTTGATTAATCTTATCCTAAAAAAGATAAAATGTTAGCTAATATGCAATGTTATTTTGTATGAAATGCATAGTATAATGCATTCGTGTTATCAATGTTTATGATATATGGATGCAATGTATGCGTATGTGAGCTAGTTTGCTGCACTGCTGTTGGATTAGGGAAAATAAATCCCTGACTGCTGCTAAGGAATATGGAGTATAAGTCTTCATGTTGTGAAGTTGAAGTGCTGATGAATTTCCCTTTAGAGACATAAACTCTGTTGTAAGGGGAATGTCGTGTATTGTTTGAAAAATCCTGGTTGGGGAATTCTTGAGAAATTTGGATGACTTCTATTGGGGATTGATAAACTGGGAGCTTTGTTCCGCTGGGGATTAAACTGCATACTGTGGGGGATTTTTATGGAAATAACTTAGAGAGATTTCCCTATCTCTTAGAGCCATCAGTGATTGTCTTTTATTTTGTTTATTTGTAAATAGTAATTATATTCAAATGCATATGTTCAACAATGAATCATTGGACTTTTTGTAAACAAGACACAAGCGTAAAGAAAAACAAATAGTTTTTGCACTTTCAAAGGGATATCTTTTTATTGACTTTGAGTAAGTATTTTTGTATAATGAGACAAACATTCTAGTAAGAGAATGTCGTCGTAAAAAATGAAAATTTTGATACAAGGAAAAGATAGCTATGTGCAATAATCTCATGGGGTTCCCATTTTGCTATAGCCTTCGTATCTCTGAGCATCTTGTCTATTTGTTGCCTTGTACGAAGTTGATTGAATTGATCAGAACCTCTGAGTTTGCAGGTTGTCCATAATGTGATCCAACAGGACATAGTCATACGCTTTAATTCCCTAACTTTTTCCTGGACCGCCCTTACGGGTTTTCAGTCCACCGGAATACCCTTTTTTGTCCAAGCCGCCCTTTCGGGTTTTCACCTTGTCGGGTGTACAAATTTTTTGTTTTATCCCTAATTTTTTCCCGAACTTTTTGGTTCGCCGTGATGCCCTTGTTTTTCCTAGGTGTGTCAACCTAGCGGATCTCTTATGCGTAGTATCTTTTGACTATGTCTGCGTTCGCAGGGTGTGGCAGGTCATCACCATCCATGGTGGTCAAGATCATTGCTCCACCAGAGAATATGTTTTTGATTACAAATGGTCCTTCGTATGTAGGAGTCCATTTTTCCCTGGGATCACCTTGCGGTAGTATGATACATTTGATCACCAGATCTCCAACTTGATACACTTGTCGTCTGACCTTTTTGTTGAAAGCCTTGATCATCCATTTTTGATACATTTGACCATGACAGACAACAGTAAGTCTTTTCTCATCAATCAAGTTTAGTTGATCAAATCGAGTCTGGATCCAATCTTCTTCATTCAACCCCGCGTCCTTCATAATTCTTAGAGAGGGGATCTGGACCTCAATAGGCAAGACATCTTCCATGCCGTAAACTAGAGAAAAGGGTGTTTCCCCGGTTGATGTGCGAGCTGTGGTACGATACCCATGGAGGGAGAATGGTAGCATCTCATGCTAGTCTTTGTATGTGACTGTCATTTTCTGTATGATCTTTTTAATGTTCTTATTTGCAGCTTCGACAACACCATTCATCTTTGGCCGGTAAGGGGAAGAATTGTGATGTTGGATCTTGAATTGCTCGCACAAGGCGGTGATCATAGTATTGTTGAAGTTTGTACTATTTTCTGTGATGATCCTCTCCGGGATACCGTTCCGACATATGAGATTTTTCTTAATTAACCGGGCTACAACATTCTTGGTGACGGAAGCGAAAGAAGCTGCCTCCACCCATTTTGTAAAATAGTCAATGGCCACTAGGATGAAGCGGTGTCTATTGGAGGCTGTTGGCTTGATTTCCCCAATCATATCAATCCCCTACATAGCAAAGGGCCAAGGAGCTGTCAAGACATTCAAAGGAACCGGAGGTACGTGCACCTTGTCAGCATAAATCTGACACTTGTGGCAGGTTCGAGAGTGTTGATAGCAATCTGCTTCCATGGTAGACTAATAATAGCCTTCCCATAGGATTTTCTTTGCCATCATATGCCCACTGGAATGGGTGCCAAAAGTGCCTTCATGTAACTCAACCATGATTCTTTCAACTTCAACCTTGTCTACGCACCGAAGTAACACAGAGTCATGGTTGTGTTTGTAAAGAATGGCATTACTAAGGAAGAAATTAACAGAGAATCTCCTTAAGAGCTTCTTATCATTGACTGAAGCTCCTTCCAGATATTCTTGCATTTTGAGATACCTCTTGACTTCGTGAAACCAAGGCTGGTCCACTATTTCTTCAGTATTAATCTCGTGACAGTGTGATGTTTAATCCCTTCATTCAATGGTGATCTGGGGAGACTAATTATCCCATTTAAGTTTAAACATAGATGACATTGTGGCTAGTGCATCTGCTAGCTGATTTCCTTCTCGCGGGAAATGCTCGAAGGTAATATTTTCAAAATGTGAGAGCAATGTCAAAACATGTTCTTTGTAAGGGATAAGGTTAGGGTGTTTGGTGTCCCATTCCCCTTTGATCTGGCTGATAACCAAAGCTGAATCTCCGAATACATTCAAAGATTTGATCCCCAAGTCTATGGAAGCTTTGAGACCAAAGATGCACGCTTCGTATTCCGCCATGTTATTTGTATAATTGAAGCAGAGTCTTGCCATAAAAGGAGTATGACACCCTTCAGGAGATATGAGTACAACACCAATACCATTGCCGAGTGCGTTAGATGCCCCATCAAAAACCAAGGTCCATCAGGATCCTTGTTCAGGTCCGTCATATGGCCTGAGTTCTTCACAGTTGTTTACCATCATGATGTCCTCATCCGGGAATTCAAACTTCATGGACTAATAGTCTTCTACAGCTTGGTGAGCAAGGTGATCAGCTAGTACACTGCCCTTTATTGCTTTCTGGGTAGTGTACTGTATGTCATATTCTGTCAGGATCATCTACCATCTCGCTATCCTCCCAGAGAGATCAGGCTTCTCAAAGATGTATTTTATTGGATCCATTTTAAATATCAACAATGTAGTATGAGTCAGCATATACTGTCTTAGTCGTCGAGCAGCCCATGCCAGAGTGTATCAAGTTTTCTCGAGCAGTGAACATCTTGTTTCACAGTCGGTAAAATTTTTGCTTAGGTAATAAATAGCATGCTCTTTTTGGCAAGACTCGTCATGCTGCCCCAGCACACACACCCATTGAATTTTCTAAAACAGTCAGATACATGATCAATGGTTTTCCCTCAACTGGTGGCATCAACACATGAGGCTCTTGCATGTATTCTTTGATTTTGTCAAAAGAAATTTGGAACTCATCGTTCCATTTGGCTACCTGGTCTTTCTTCAGTAGTTTGATGATTGGTTCACAGGTAGCTGTCAGGTGAGAAATGAATCTAGCAATGTAGTTCAAGCGTCCCAAGAGTCCTCTGACTTCCTTCTCAGTACGAGGAGCAGACATCTCTTGTATAACTTTCACTTTGGCAGGATCTACTTCAATACCCTTATTGATGACGACAAAACCTAGGAGCTTACCAGACCTTACTCTAAACTTGCATTTGTTCGGGTTCAATCTCAGCTTGTACTTCTTCAGTCTCTCAAAAAATTTCTGTAAATGATCAAGATGCTCTTCTTTTGTTTGAGATCTAGCTATCATGTCATCCATATAGACCTCTATTTCATGATGTATCATGTCGTGAAATAGAGCGACCATGGCACGTTGATAGGTTGCCCTAGTATTCTTCAGTCTGAATGGCATCACCTTGTAGCAGAATATGCCCCACTATGTGACAAAAGTTGTCTTCTCCATGTCTTCAGGCGCCATTTTGATTTGGTTGTAGCCTGAGAAACCGTCCATGAAGGAAAACACTTTATGTTGTGCCGTATTGTCAACTAGGATGTCAATGTGGGGAAGTGGGAAATCATCCTTAGGGCTTGCCCTATTCAAATCTCTGTAGTCCATGCACATTCGTACCTTGCTGTCCTTTTTGGGAACAGGAACAACATTGGCAACCCATTGCGGATAGGAGGTGACGACCAAGAATCTAACATTGAATTGTTTCATGACTTCTTCTTTAATCTTCTCTGACATGTCAGGTCGCATACGACGAACTTTTTGCTTTACTGGTGGGAAATCCTCTTTCGTAGGTAGACGATGTACCACAATATCTACATCAAGTCCTGGCATGTCTTTATACGACCAGGAAAAGACCTCAACATATTCGTGTAGAAACTGAATAAGACGTTCTTTGACACTGGGTTCCAGATTGGCACCCACCTTGACTTCTGTTTTGTCTTCCTCGGTACCTAGGTTGATTGTATCCATGGGTTCCTTGTGAGGATGAATGGTCCTCTCTTCTTGTTGTAGTAATCTGGCAAGTTCCCCTGGTACTTCACAATCTTCCTCACCTTCGTCTTCGGCTTGGTAGATTAGATTTTCAGAGTCACAAAAAGCCATAGTAGAACCATTACCCATGAGATCCCGAATGGATGTAGACGTGCATTGTGAGTGTGAGTGTGTGTAAGGGTATAACTATCTTTTGAAAGAAATAAAAATGTAAAAAGAAAAACAATGAGCACAAAGTTTGTATACAAAAACATCCATGATTCATTGATGTCATATGGAAATGAGATAATAACCCTTACAAATGGACCATTGTGCCTCGGGTAAGACATAAGGTTTTAAGAGTCTGAATTGTTTTAATATTACAGATCCAACAAAATGTAAAGAAAAATTACTGTGGGATAAAAGTGATCGGGATAAAATCTCTAGCCTCCCAGTTGCTGAGCCCTCCACTGACAGTTGGGAAAATCCAATCCTCCAGGTTGTAGCTGTCTTCATCATCTTCCACCGTATTGACTTCGCGGTTGCTGATCTTCAAGGGTGGTCCTTCGGCACGAGCGCATCGTACAACCTTCTGGGCACCTGAAGTGAAGCCCAGGCCAAACTTGTCAGACTTGTATGGGATATCTGGGAGTTGTCCCCAAATAGTGCACCCACCTTATTCTATCACTGCCTTTGCATCCTTCAAAGATGACATCCTGAGCGGAGGCCTTGTGATCTTGGGAACAACCTTGGTCACTGCCACATCTTGCGGGACTCCTTCAAAGTGCTGGAAAGGAGTTTCAATAAATTTACCATTTAAATCCACATATCAGAAGGAATTAAGATGACTGATCATATACTCTTCTTCTCCATGAACGGTGAAGATTTTTCCTTGAATTGGATATTTCAGCATTTGGTGCAACGTAGAAGTGACAACGCCAGTGTTGTACCCCAAAATTTGCCCTCTCATTTTATCAAGATTTCCCCTCACAAGACTCCTTGAACTCCAGACAGGATTATGGTTTTTTGCTCTGCTCAAGGCATCTCCTTGCACTGATGACCTAGATTAGGGTTTGAGTTTGCACAGAGATTTTTGGACTTTCAATGCTCAAAGTGACTTTCATACTTCATGTTGGACTCATAAGATTTTCCATACCAAGTTTCAAGCCTTGAATCAAATTTTTGCCCAGTCAATTGGATAGTTGACCTAGAAATCAACTGTATTTGGGAAAAAGTTAACTATGGCCAATTTACAGTCAAACCTCATAATTTTTGATCCACATCAACACTCTAGGCTCCTATGAACCATTTGATCAAGTTTGGACAACAACTCCTCAAGAAATTTGATCAGATCACCAAAAGGGCAAAATGGTCATTTTTAGGGTTTTGACTGCACAAGGGCAATTTCTGATTTTTGACCTAGCCAATGGCAAATTGGGTTCAAGCATGGATTCGAGGACTCAATGGCATCATCTTGACCTATTCATAAGGTTCAAAAGATCTCAATTGCATTGGATTGACAAATGAATTTTTTCAGTCAACTGATCAAAATTTGACTGTACACTAAAAAGTCAAACTTTGACTTTTTGGTCAAAATCAAGTGCCAAGGGTCATTTTTCATCAAGATGTGTCAAAACATGAAACTTATTCATCAAGAAACCCAATTTTGCAAATTAGGGTTCAAAGTTGAAAAATTTCATAACTTAGAATTTTTCTAAGTTATGAAATTTCCTTAATTTTCCCCAACTTTGCCCAACATTTTCACCATGATGCAATTGGGTTCAAACAAAACTTCCAACATGAAAGTTGTAGTCCTCCACAAAGTCTATAACTTTTATTCACAAAGTTTTCTCAAAAGACGCTTGTATCTCAAGTTATGATTTTTGGAACAAGGGTCCATGAAACTTTTAACTTAGTGAAATTTTGACTTAGTTTAGGCAGGATTTTGGCCTATCTTCATGGCAATTTTTCACATAGTTCCACTTGGAATAACAAATTTCATTTCAAATATGGATTTTAGATCATGTTGCAAGATTTCTAAAATGTCCAAGAACTCTCCAAAATCATTTGTGGTTAGGGAGAATCGAAGGCTTGAAGTTGGTAAAAACTCACTTTTTATCCATGGCATGTTCATAATGATACAAGTTGCAAACTCTAATCAGCTTGCTTTGTACTTGATTATAGGTCTCAAAACCATTCCACACTCAATAATTAAATGCAAATCCATTGGTATAAGGCTTTGTTTTGGTCATTAGAGGATTGCACACAAGATTAATCCTTAAATAGAAAAAACAACATTACCATTTTTGCTTAAATCTTGCTTTATGTCAAAACTGCATCCTTGAGCATTGAGCCATATCTTGTGCAGAAAATCATATCCACCAACTTGAGGAGCCAAGATCACAAGGGGCAGGCTGATAGATAGCCTGTACAGGCTTGTATTACATCATTGTCCACTTTTGCTTCATATACAAGAAAGATATCAAATACACTACAGCTTACACATCTGTTAGAACCAACCTTTGCAAGTATTTGGAACAAGTTTATCACATCCCCTTGAGCCAGAAACACGAGCCTTTGAGCCCCCAAACCTCCCATAGCACAAAATCATCTTCATTTGGCAAAACAGGGCACTCCCTGCAGTTTGATTTCCATAGCACAAATCCCTCGTGCGTTTTGCCTCAAACTAGTTCAAACACCTTCCACATAACCCATCCAAGCTATCCCAACCCTTAAACACTGACTGTAACTCCATTTACAAGGTTTGCCATTTTTGATTTCAGCTTATGCAGGTTGAGTTCTATGGGTTTGTTCAAGTACATTCAAGGCAAGCTAGGCATCGGGGAAGGTCAGAGGAAGTTCAAGCAAGCTCCCAAACATCTCAGGCCTCATTGAAAAGCTCCACATTGCCATACACGAAGTCAACTGAAACAGGTTTTTGTCAACTTCCTATCTCTCTATTTAGGAATAATTAGGCTTAGGTTTGTGAATAAAAAATGTAGTATTCATAGCCATGAAGCTGTACATATGCTCAGTTTTCATTTTAGTTAAGCATGCTAAGAGAATTTGATCCATGAACTTCCTGAAAAAAATAGGTTAAGATTTAGGGCCATAGAAATTCTCTCTGGTCTTTGAGAGTTAGGACAAGTTTCTTATATGGTTGAATTCGTCTTGAAAAATGCTACAACTTTGATATTATGTGTTTTTGCATTAGAGCACGTATGCAGGATCTGGCATTTGTGTACAGGGCGCGCACGTTTGTGAACAAAGGGTTGAAGATGAAGTCTGACTTTGGGCTGGGCTTTGGCTTTTTGTTTTTGACACCCCCCTTTTACTGAATACACCCCCCTGGCCCAATTTCTTTACTTTTTTATATTTTGTATTTATTTTTCATTTTTGATTTTTATTTTATATTTTCCAAACATAAAAATACCCACAAATATTTTCATAAATTTTCACATTTAGTTTTATTATTTTATTATTATTTTTTAGACATGAAAATAATTATTAAATAGTATATACTTTTATTTTATTTAATAAGAAACTTATAAACATTATAGAAATTATATATATTTATTTTTTTATCATTTATACCTATAAAATAATACTTTTCTCATATACTATTATTTATCTAAATATTTGTGTATATTTATATTTTATTTTTTGTACATAAAATAATTAATATAATATATATTATCTTAAAACAAAAAACTAGGGTTTCCACCCTTATTAAAAATAATACTTTTTTTTATATATATTTTACACTTGAATATATTTTTATTTTTATTGTACATAAATAATGTAGTTAATATATTTACTTTCTTAAAAAGAAAATTAGGGTTTACCCTTAATAAAAAAAATATAATCTTTTATTTCTTTTTATATACACTAAATATTTTTTACATACATAAAAAAATAAACAAAACATTTTTGCATATTCATAATATTTTGCATATTTGTTTACTTTATTCATTTAAATATTGTTCATTTATTATTTATGCCATTTATTCAATTTGGATGTAATAGTAAAATTAGGGTTTTAATTCCTTGCCAAATGATCCCCATTCAAAAATTGTATCCCCATCCCCATAATCATGTTGTAATAGTGGTAGATTTATTTTACGCATTTACGCTTTCAATCATGCCATGATTAGAGATTAGGGTTTGTATGCCAACCATCCAAAAATCAAACAAATAGCTTGACCTAATACAAGACCTAAATGCATGAAAATGATAACATAATGCACACTTGCACCCCTAGGGTTTCATCCACTTGTTGCCTTAAAATTGGCCATGTTATGCATGTGGAGTACTTTGGCAAAACCAAAACAAAAACAAAAGATCATAGTCCCTCAATGACACTATCTTGGTTATCTAAACAAAAATGATCTAGTCCCTTGGAAAATTTGCTAAAGATATTTGGCAATATTGCTATCATGGTCAATACGATGACCCGCGGCTGTCCTGTTTAACATCCTAATACAAGGTTGTTTACCAAATGCAATGGTAAAACAACACTGTCAAAAGGGTTAAAAATGTGTAGGAAATACCTTTGAGTAAAATAGGGTAAATAGCTCTTAGTTACTTGATCAAAAACTTGCAAAACATCCTTGCTATTTTCAAACACACTTCACAACACAATTTAAAAACATTTTCCAAACCAAACTTTCAAACTTTAAAATCTTTTCAAAAGACAATACACCTTTGTATATATATTCAAACAAGAATCATTACAAAGGTTGCCACAACGATGGCCTCTTTTCAAAACATTTTTAAAACCACACACAAAGCACCATTTCAAACAATTGGAAAAGCAAAGCAAGTGATCTAAACAAGTAACTAAGAGCCCATGGATAACCATGGATGAAAAGGGTGCTTGCACCTTCCCTTTTCATAATCTACTCCCCGAACCCAAGAAAACATCTCAAAGGTCTTTCATGTGCTTTTAGACCTTTCCTTTAAATAAAATAAAAAGTCGATGATGACTCTTGCTAAACCGAAACATTTGCGAACACAAAATGCAAAACCTCAAGTCAGTTCTCCCACCGCATCACAGAAATGGCGACTCTGCTGGGGATTTTGAAAAGTGGAGTAACCTTAGGGTTTAGATCACCTTTTACATGCTTATATTGTTTGCTTTGATTGCTTTACATTTGGTTCTCTTGTTTGGGTTTGAATCCTCCACCCGGATTTTTAGGAAACATTCATAGGTAAATAGCAATACGTTGTGGAAACTGTGCGGGGTATACCGACATAGTTGAAGCAATAGCTATATTAGTGCGACATATTTGTGGGTACCGGTAGCCTTTGAGTCAATCAAAGAGAATACGGGGCCGCTGAGTGATGTCATGAAGCACTAATGAACTCTTAGAACCTTTACTTGAACATCTTGGCCTTTTTTAGGGGTAGTGAGATGCCCGACTTTGGTGCAGTCCGAAGTTGGTAGATACTCGATACTACACTCATTGAGGGTTATTTTCTTGGAATATTTCGGTCGCCAGTTAAGTGGCTAAACTGAAACAATGTACACAGAAAATAATCTAGTGATATTGATCTCCTTAGAACCTGGTTACTATTTATAGGACAGGTTTGAGCCAACTAACTTCAAGAGGGTATTTACCTATGAGGCCCCATGCAAGCCTGAAACTAGGAACTTGTGTGACTTGCTTGTACATATACTTGTGCATACATCATGAACATCATAAAGCATCATACGCATCCACTAACCATTTCAAGGGTTTGGATCTTCATCTTTGTTCTTGTTTTGTAGGTCATGGAATCACTTCGCAGAAAAACTATTCAGGTCAACCTTGTGAGAATCCCTCCTCAACTCTAGGAGCTTACTTCCAAGATTCCAGAGAATTCTCTCTTCAGTTAAAGACATGGTAGACTTCTCAACTTGGTCAACTACAACATTGAAGAAGACATGGTGAAAGTTCTCTTCCAGTTCTTTGACCCCCTACACCACTGTTTCACATTCCCTAATTACCAACTAGTACCTACTTTGGAGGAATTTTCTCAACTCCTGAGGATTCCTATTCTCCATCAACTACCCTACAACGGTACGGAGAGAGAGCCAAATCCTAAAGATGTTGTTCAAGCCCTACACTTGCAACCATCTGATATCAAAGGTCATTGGGAAACCAGAAGTGGTGTCAAGGGTTTATTGGCAAAGTTCCTGTTTGAGAAGGCACAAGACTGCTGGAATTCTCTAGATCTACAAGCTTTTGAGGAGATTGTGGCACTTCTCATCTATGGGTTGGTCTTGTTCCCAAACCCTGATCAGCTTATAGACGTGAATGCTGTCAAGATTTTCATATCTCGGAATCCTGTGCCTACATTGCTTGGGGACATCCTACATTCATTTTACACACGAACAATGAGGAAAAGAGGTGTTCTCATGTGTTGTACTCCTCTTCTAGCAAGGTGGTTTATTTCTCACCTTCCCCAGTCAGTCTTGAAGAATGAACAAGGCTTGAGGTGGTCACAACGATTGATGACTCTTACATATTCTGATGTTCATTGGTGTTCTCGGTCCAGAGAAAATGTCATCATCATTGATCGTTGTGGGGAATTCCCTAATGTCCCACTACTTGGCATTAGGGGAGGCATTACCTACAACCCCTGTTTAGCCCTGAGACAATTTGGGTATGCCCGAAGGGATGGCCCTCACGACATGCTGATTCCAGACTTGGTTTTTGACTTCGACAACGACGCTCAAGGACTTCGACAAAGGTTTATCCGAGCTTAGAGGATGCCCAACAAAGTGGACAGTAAGACACTGGGGCACAAGAATTCCATCCCCCTTGAACCTTATCTCGAGTGGGTACGGACCCGCGCCCAGAGTCTTATGATGCCTTACCCCAACATTCTACCTATGATCAAAGAGCCTGTTATGGAAGGAGAGGTTCCATACACCCTCTTACATCCTGACATGCCAACATCATTGGAAGATTTGCAAAAGAGTTGGATACAGCTCAAGGAAGAATGGAATACTTTTGAAGCCAGCTTCTACGCCGGTGAGAAGAAGGTTTTAGAACTTACCCGTCGACTCTATGAAGAGCAGAATCTCAACACTTACATCTCACCAAAGAGGATACGCAACGTCTTTTTATGTTAAGATTTTTGTAATATTTTGCCCATGGGGCATTTATGTACTAACAAATTTCTTCTTATTAATATGACGTGTGTTATTTTTTGTTTACAACAAATTTGAATTTTTCTGAATCGTTGAATGCATTACATGAATAACATATTGTGATCGGTGGATCTGGAACTGACTGTTTAACGCTGGTTCGCGAAATGTCGCGGAAGCAAGAGTCGCCACCGTCTTTTATTTTCTCCAAATGGAAAGGACAAAAGCACAGAAAAATTCCTTAAAGAGATTGCTCTCGGTTCGGGAGGTAGGTTATAGAAAGGGAAGGTGTTAGCACCCTTTCTATCCATGGTTATCCATGGGCTCTTAGATACTTGCTCATTTTGTTTTCAAAAATGGTTTGCTTGCTATTCAACTGTGGGTTTTAAAAAGTTTCTTTGAAAATTCCAGTTCGACTCTTGTGTCAGAGTGTTTGAAAAATTGCTTTCGAAGGCTTTTTGAAAAGTGTCGGTGTGAAAAGATTTTTGTTTGTTTTTTGAAGAGAGCAAGTATCCATGAGAACCTATCTACCCTAAGGAATTCGTCTGTGTAAATGTCCTTTAAAGTAGTGCCATCCCACCATTGAGAGGTAGGTAGCACCACCATTGGAGGTGTTCGGGTCAATTCGAGGTTCGGGACATGGTGATCACCAGAGAAATGGGAAGACACCTTAGAAGCTACCCTTATGCCAGGTTCCCGGATCATGAGGACTTACTAAGACATCCTCTACTCGACGATCACCTTTCGAGGCAAGGCAACAGTGAGGCGTACCCTAGGGGTGGTGTGTGCGATTCGTGTGTCGTTTTCAGATATTTCGTCTTGTCATGTTATTGGTGCTCTACGCTTGATTTTATTTTATCCATTCATTCTTGCATGCTTTGTTTAACAGTTAAAAGTTTGCGGAAAAGTAAATCTACAGCTATTACAAATGGCACGGGTCCACATCGCCAAAATTAAACCAGGACCCGATTTGACAGGAAGAATAAATAAAGTAAAAGAAAATAAAGAATTGAAAAGTGCGAGCAATCATTTACAAGGCTTCGGGAGAGGTACATAATTATTATAATGAAAATAAAATAAATATGCGAGCGAATTAACGAGAATTAAGCGAAACGAGGGCGTTGGACCCTTTTGCAAAATATTAAATTACATGGTGAAATTAATTAAGAAAGACTTGTTTTTTGGTATTTTTAGGATTTAATGAAAAAGAGAATCAATTAAAATTAAAATGAAATGCAAACCCTAATTCTAATGGCTTTTAATTTATTAAGAAAACATGAAACTTTAACCTAATTTAAGCCCTAATTAATTTACATGCAAATTTGATTATAAAAATAAATAAATAAATGAATATTATTATGAGAAAGAAAAAATTAAAAGAAAGGAATAAAAACATTAAACCTAATTCTATATTTTGGATTTTTTGTTATGAAGGGAATTAAAATTAAACCTATTTTAAATTAATTAATTTTACATGCATTTTATTTATGAAAATAATTAAAAGAAAATACTTATTGTATTTTTGATCTTTTCTGATTTTTTATGAGGTTTTTGTATTTTGTAAAAAAAAAAAAAAAAAAATTAATCAAATTAAAACAATAAAGCAAATAAAATAATAATTAAGAAAAATATGAAAAATTGCAAACCAGGGGGGGGGGGGGGGGGTTCAGGCCCCAATTGTGAGGTATGCTTTAGGAATTCAGGCCCAATGCTCTGAGGCCTTTTTTGACTTTCATGGCTTGCGTGCATCAACGTTGACTGGACCTCATGCTGTCCCTCAATCCTGAGCCTTTGATCTGATTCCATGGGACGCGTGGCTGGCTTGATATGATGAACGTATGGTGGTCCACAATATTATGCCTGCACCTGAATATCCTTTGAAAAAAAATATATGGAAAGTGTGGGGACCTGGGATCGAACCCAGGTCCTGAATATCACCACTCACGCTCTCCACCACTCAGGCCATTGGCTTTCTTTGTATATTAGTCAACAAATAATAAATATAATGCAAATATGGCAATTAATGGATTTCTGGCGCGAAATTTTGAATGAGCCAATCCTCGCTTGACATGGCATCGTCTTCTCCATTGTTTCATTCTTCCTGAAAAATAATAAACATTTAACGGGGGTTTTGAACCCACTCAAAACAAGCTTAATTCAATAATAGCGACTAGGCCCTGAAGGCTCATAAATTGAGCGCGAGCGTCTCAATCTGTTCGTTCCAACCTGCAGATTTCATTCATGGCATTATTACATCTTAATTTTATAGGAATTGAAAACGCCCAATTTGAAAACCTTGGAACCCTAAGTATCTCTAATGGCGAATTCTCCTATAGGGCATGAAACTTCAATTAAACCATGCAGTTAGTTTGTAAACATCACCCTGAATATAAAAACATCAACGAAATATGTTAAAGATGCATGGATAATGGAAAACAGTTTTGAAATTTCCTCTACCAATTTCAATGGCAATCTTGCGTTTCCTTGAGTATGGGACTTGGGGAATGATTCAGTTAGCTTCAGGGCAACACAAGGAAGCTTTTGCAATTGGTCTCGTGTTTTGAATCAACCTAGAACCTGCTTTTCAGTGTTGAGCTTTTTGGCAAAAATTTCAAGTTTTTTTATGGAGCTTCTAGCGCAGCTTTGTGTCTGTCCTGTGATTAGGTTTATGATCAGGCATATGTAGTGAAGGCATTAGGTTAACAAAACTCAATCAAATCTCTTGTAATCATGAATTGAAGATTTGATTTGTTAAGGATCTTTTTTCAATCTTTTTCAAGTGTTCTTTGTTCTCAATCATGCCAATCAGTCCAATTCTTTCCTAATTAGCCTATGCACGAAATCTTGATGGCAAAACATGCATGAAAAGATTTATTAGGTCAAGTTATATATTTTTCACATATTTAAATGATTTAAATGAATTAATATAAATAAAAATTCAAATAAATAAATAAAAAATGAGAAAATACTTCCCTTTGGGCCAAGTGGTCGTGCATATGCTTAGAATGATGAATCATGGAAGAAAAATGGGCCCATTAGCAATTTTAGGTCATTTGAATCAAAGTTGACTTTTCAAAATATCCAAAAATTTCCCAACTTCTACAAGGCATAACTTGCTCAAGTTTTAAGATTTTCTCATGTTCTTGGACATTTTGGAAAGGTCTTTGAGTCCTCTAACCAATGCCTTTGGTCCCATGTCATTTTGATTCACCAATCTCAAGTTATGGCCTTTGACTTAAAGTCCCTTTTTGTTGACTTTTGAAAATGACCTATAATGTTGAAATTGATAACTTTTTGTGAGAGCATTTCTTGGACTTGAAGTATGAAGATGAGTTGTAGGAAATGTCTTTCTCTTCAAAATGAGATTTGGATGGAATTTTTCTGATAATTCATGTGAAAGTTATGCCCTGGTCGATTTCAGTTGACTTTTTCAACTGTCCAAATAAGGAAACTTTTGCATCTTGATGATTTTTGAGCCAAATTTTGAGAATCATGATCAAGCATTGATCAAATGATGTTTGTGGCTTCAAAATGATATGTTGACCAAAAATTTGAACTTTTGACTGCCAAATGACCATTTTGCCCCTACAGTTGACTGTAGTGCAATTTAGGGTTTTGACTGTGCAATTTTGAGCTGAATGCCTTGAAACTTGATATGAGGATACTTGACCATATTTGTAAGTATATGAGACTTGATTGGGCCTTTGATAACTTCCTTTTCTTGATCAGACTCAAAACCCTAATCTTGACTGTATAGGAGACCTTTGCACTGTGCAACCCTTGGGGAATTTTGCAGCTTGACTTGGCAATTTCTTGGAGAATATGGGAGGGCAAATTTTGGGGTACAACAGTTGCCCCTGTTCAATCTTCTTAGACCTGAGGATGCAGATTGGCTGACGTGCCTTTCGTAATCCGAGGGTAGAAGATGATTGGACACTAGAGTGCCCAGAAATTTGCGCTCACATGTTAGCAGTGTGATGGGGGAATGGGCTTATAGATGCCATTTGGAGATTGCTGGATAGGATGATGGGCTTATAGATGCCATCTGGATGTTGATCGCGTAGGAGATTCCTTAGCGAGAACCTGCATACCTGCAAAAGAACGAATGAGTACCTGACACGTTGCAGGAGCTGGTTTTCAGATGCTTGGTATAGATGTGTCCTGACTGGTTACAGGAGCTGAGTCTGGAGCTTCAAACGGCGATGAATGAACCAGGGATGGTTACTGCCTTAGCATGAATGGTAAGAGAATCTTGGGTGTCTTCTACTGGGATAAGAATCAGGGAGATCTTAGGGTCGATCTGACTGAACCAGAGGAGGCCTTTGACTGGATAAGAATCAGGAAAATCTTAGGGTCGATTTAACTGAACCGGACAAGGTCTTGAAATATCTTCAACTGGATAAGCATCAGGGAGATCTTTAGGGTCGATCTGACTGAACCAGAGAAGGCCTTAGGCTGGATAAGCATCAAGAAAATCTTGGGGTCGATTTAACTGAACCGAACAAGGTCTTGAAATATCTTCAACTGGATAAGCATCAGGGAGATCTTTAGGGTCGATCTGACTGAACCAGAGAAGGCCTTAGGCTGGATAAGCATCAGGAAAATCTTGGGGTCGATTTAACTGAACCGGACAAGGTCTTGGAATATCTTCAACTGGATAAGCATCAGGGAGATCTTAGGGTTGATCTGACTGAACCAGAGAAGGCCTTAGACTGGATAAGCATCAGGAAAATCTTAGGGTCGATTTAACTGAACCGGACAAGGTCTTGGAATATCTTCAACTGGATAAGCATCAGGGAGATCTTAGGGTCGATCTGACTGAACCAGAGAAGGCCTTTGACTGGATAAGCATCAGGAAAATCTTAGGGTCGATTTAACTGAACCGGACAAGGTCTTGAAATGTCTTCAACTGGAATAAGTGTCAGAACGTCGCCATATCTGGTTCATATCTGGACTATATCTGGAAGGAAATCTGGAAGCAGCATCAGAACGTCACCATATCTGGTTTACATCTGAAACTATATCTGGAAGGAAATCTGGAAGCAGTATCAGAACGTCACCATCTCTAGTTTACATCTGAAACTATATCTAGAAGGAACTCTGGAAGCAGCATCAGAACGTCACCATATCTGGTTTACATCTGAAACTATATCTAGAAGGAACTCTGGAAGCAGCATCAGAACGTCACCATATCTGGTTTACATCTGAAACTATATCTAGAAGGAACTCTGGAAGCAGTATCAGAACGTCACCATCTCTGGGTCATATCTGAAACTATATCTAGAAGGATATCTGGAAGCAGTATCAGAACGTCACCATATCTGGGTCATATCTGAAACTATATCTAGAAGGAAATCTGGAAGCAGTATCAGAACGTCACCATCTCTGGGTCATATCTGAAACTATATCTAGAAGGATATCTGGAAGCAGTATCAAAACGTCACCATATCTGGGTCATATCTGAAACTATATCTAGAAGGAAATCTGGAAGCAGTATCAGAATGTCACCATATCTGGGTCATATCTGAAACTATATCTAGAAGGAAATCTGGAAGCAGTATCAGAATGTCACCATATCTGGGTCATATCTGAAACTATATCTAGAAGGATATCTGGAAGCAGTATCAGAACGTCACCATATCTGGGTTTACATCTGAAACTATATCTAGAAAGAATTGCGATAGTTGATAGTAATCATTTTGGTATTAATCTTTTTCCTGAAAAGGCAAAACATAATTGTATGCAAAATCATGATGCATGAACTGTATGTCTTCAAAATTAATGAGATTCGTGTAGTATGATGCATATGCATGCTATAATGTATGAAGATGTGATGTTTATGAATGTATTCTTGTCTAAGAAAATAAATCCTTGACGGGTGCCGGGAAGTCACTCCTGGGCTGATGTTGAAGAATAGGTTTTGCTTCCACCGGGGATGATAGTTGCAAGAATTCCGATAGGAGAAGATAACTCTATTGGGGAATAAACTTGGCGAATGGGTTACTCTGCGGGGAGACAAATACTCTAGTAATCTTGCTGGGGAGCAATACTCTGTGGGGAGAGAGACACTCTGTTGATTGTTGATAGTAACTTCGCTGGGGATACCATTGTTGTGTTGGAAGCATTAATAGACTTCGCTGGGGATAAGAAGACTTCATCGAGGACGATCTTTTCGTGGCTTTTGGCTGAGGATAACCCAGTTATATCCTGTTATGGAAATAACTCTTTGAATAAAGCCGGGAGACGCATTCGTGCTCTGCGAGGATAAGCTTCCAAAATCAACTGGGGATAAGCTTACTGCTTGGGGAGATGGATTCCAACTTTCCTGGGGAAGCTGGATTGGACTCTCCTGGGGAAGTGTTGAACTGTATTGGTTATGTTCTTCAACGGAACCTACCCTGATACCTTGGAGGATAGAACAATCAGATTGCTTAGACCACTCTTTATTGCCCCTGTTTCTATGGGGGAGGCACTTGTGGGGAGATGATAGTTGTTGATGGACAAACCTTCTTCTGGTAGACAGATGGCAGGACATAGTCGTACGCTTTAATCCCTGACTTTTTCCTGGACCGCCCTTTCGGGTTTTCAGTCCACCGGGATACCCATTTTTGCCCAAGCCGCCTTTTCAGGTTTTCGACTTGCCTGGTGTACAGATTTTTTTCATTTCATCCCTTCATTTTGCCCGAACCCTTTTGGTTCGCCGGGAGGCCCTTATTTTTGCCTAGGTGTGTCAACCTAGCGGGTCTTTGATTTTGCGTAGTATTTTTCGGCTATGTCCACGCTCTTAGAATGCAGGTAGGTGCCCCTGGCTGCTTGTGTTGCCATATTACCAGAAGGTGTCTGATCGTGCAAGATTCGTTGCTGGAGTGCCCCAAGTGACTCAGGCAGAGATTTGCCCCAGGCTTTTTGGCTTTTTGAGAGATTCTCTGGATCTTGACTTAACTGCCCCAGATGGTAGACCATGATCATGCCGTGCCCCTTGATTGGAGATACTCTTGTTCATTAGACTTTCGTCATGTGAATTTCTATGCTGTTCAAACAAAAAGTCATATACAAACAAAGTTATGTTAAAAATGCAAAGCTTATGTCTGTCTCAGAGATTTTGAAAATGCATTCTTTTTTCATAAAACAAGTGAATGTTTGTAAAACGTGATGTCAACTCCGTATTTACCGTAGGCCTTAAGGAGTCAGGATACCTTTTGTGACAGTATGCTTTCGAGCTAACCCATGCTTCAACTAGGACTTTTGAGGGTTACAACGTGGCCTGGTTCACGGTTTAAGAAACAAAGGATAAAGGCTCAAATTATTTGTACCCACCCGCTCTTCGTGATGTTCTCCAAACCTAAACTCAGTTGATCGTGCGTTAGACCTTGCTTGAGTCTTTGCTTTGATGTTCCAATAATGGTTCAGATGTTGATGATTTCTTTTGAATAGGCAGTCATTTTTTTGCTTTGGTTGAGGGTTTGTGAGACCTATTTCTTGATTTTTGTTATCCCTTTCTTTTTTTGCCTGAACTGTTTCCTTTTTTGGAATTACAGTCAGCGGGATGCCCCAGTTTTGTAAGTCTCCTTCATGGGTTTTGACTTAGTGGGTTTTTCATTTTTTGAGATAATGACTGCCTGTCCTTGTGATTTATTCAGAACCATTACTGTCTTTTGTTTTGTAAGGACTCCTTTGGTGCCATTTGTTATGCACTTGGATCAACTGAGAGAACTACCCTGCCCCAGGTTATGATAAAGGGTTTTAAATTTCGAAAAGAAAAACTCCTACTTCTTTGGCTCAGAGGGGTTGACGAGGGATTATCATCCTTATAACTCCAGTGTTTAGGGATTGAAACAATGCCTGTACCTCATCAGCGGGGTCTCTTCAAAAGCATACTGTAAATTTCGTGGTATCGTTTTCGTCATCCTCCCTCAAGAGGCTTAGAATTTTAGATCCAGAGTTGACATCAGAAAAAATATGAAAAGAAATTTGAACATAATGAAAACAATTGTATTAATTCCCAAAACAGACGTATGCGATGCATTGATAGAATAAAAGAGTTTGCTATGACATTAATTGTTTGTATAAGCAAAGAAAAATACAACTCCAAAATTCAAATAAACAAAAGGCTTCAATGATTGGGCAACGGAGCAGTGATTATGTTCGGAGTCTCAGGCACTTCAAACTGAATCTCCCCGGCGTCGATCATGTCTTGAATCTTGTTCTTGAGAGGCCAGCAGTTGTCCGTAGTATGCCCCGGGCTATCAGAATGATATGCGCACCTATCATTGGGATGATAGTTGGGAGCAGAAGTGTTCGGATTCCGAAGAGGAGCCCTTAAGGTGATCAGCCCTGCCTTCAACATTTGTTGCAGTGCTTGATCCAGCGACATGTTGATTTTGGTGTACTGTCGTTTCTCCTTGCGCTGCTGCCCCTGTCCTTGTTGAGCAGGTCCAGGATTGGAGATCTGGATTGCCCCTACCTCATGACGGCTCTTTTTACCGTGCACAGCATTGGATTCTTTCTTTCCATGATGAGGCTTTTTATCAGAGGGTGCAGCCTCTTGAATTTTCCCAGACCGGATGCCAGCTTCTATTCGCTCTCCAGTCAAGATAAGATCTGTGAATCCAACAGACGAATTCCCAATTAGGTGGTTGTAGAACGGACCAGACAGGGTCCCCAAGAACATATCGACAAGTTCCTGATCAGTCAGAGGTGGTTGTACCCTTCCAGCAAGATCCCTCCATTTTTGCGCATATTCTTTAAAACCTTCACTTGATCCTAACGACATACCCTAGAGTTGGGTACGCGTAGGAGCAAGGTAGGCATTATATTGATACTGCTTGTAGAAAGCAGTAGCCAACTCCTCCCAGTTACGGACCTTGGTCCCATCCAGCTGATAGAACCATTCGAGATGAGTCCCTGAAAGACTCTCCTGGAAGAAGTGGATCCACAAATTCTTGTCCACCGTATATGGTTGAATCTTCCGAACATAGGACCTGAGATGTAACTTGGGACAAGACGCCCCGTCATACTTGGTAAAGGATGGTGCTTTGAACTTCCGAGGAATAATCACACCAGTTGACAAACCCAGATCTCCAAAATCCAGCCCAGGTACCTGTTGGATCTCCATAGCATTCAGCCTATCCTCCAACTGTTTGTACTTGTCTTCGGCAGGAGGGTATTGTTCGTCGTTGAAATCTGTCTCGTTGTCGGAGACCACTGAACTGGGAACCCTTTCCTCTTGATGACTGCTTTTTCCCACAGATGGAGTAGTCCTCTCAGTTTCAGTCTGCCGTGTGTTCCCAGATCTGCGTCTAGGGCTGAACAAAACAATCCTCTTCTTCTTCTTGTCCTTCTTCAAGAGCAAAGCCTTCAGATCTTGTTGCCCCTGGGTCAAATTCATGATCAGCCCTTGGAACTGGGCGTTCTGAGCCTGGAGGGCCTTGATAGTGTGCTCGGTTGATGATTCAGGATTCATGACGATCGGCTAAAATAAACAGCGAAGAAGGGTAAGCAACCTGCAGAGAAAGGGTACCTGTGATGCAATGATATGCATGATATGCATGCAATGATTTCAAGGACCTCGCGGGGTAGATAAAAAATTTGTTAGCATTTGGATCCGGTAGCTTGATTGAAAGAACTTCATATTGTTGAGAGTCCTTCTTCAAGGGTCAAGGCTCACCATATCCAGTGGGTCATAGCCCCTGACAACCTTGGCTAGAGGAAAATAAATCCTCTTTGCCCCTGGCTAGATGTTTGATTTATCATAACCTGCATCACAAGCCCTTGAGATCCTTGAAATGGGTTAGGATGTATGCAATGGTATGATGTCATGCTATGCATGGGATAACGTAAGTGACCCTGTTATGAGCCCCAATTAAGGACTATAAACAAACCCTGCAAGAAATTCAGTATACTTTGTTATGAGTCCCAATTAAGGACTATAAACAAAACCTGTAAGAAACTTAGTATACCCTGTTATGAGTCCCTATTAAGGACTATAAACAAAACCTGTAAGAAACTTAGTATACCCTGTTATGAGTCCCTATTAAGGACTATAAACAAACCCTGCAAGTAATTCCTGTGTTAGATAACAAGCATGCAAATAGTCAAGTATGAAGGCACACAAGTCACACAAGAGAAGCCCTTAGAGTTTAAGGCCAGCATGGGGTCTGGGAAGTACCCTCTTGAAGTTGGTGGGTTCAACCTGTCCTATTAGAAGTAACCGGGTTCTAAGGGTCCCAATATCACGGGGTTGCTTTCATTGTTCATCGTTTCGATTTAGCCACTGAACTGGCGACCGAAATATTCCAGGAAAGCAACCCTCAATTGAGCGTAGTATCGAGTATCAACCAACCTCGGACTGCACCAAAGTCAGTTATCTCACTACCCTAAAGAGGCCAAGATAGTTCAATTAAGGTTCCTAAGGTCTGTTGATGCTTCACGACACCACGCGGAGGCCCCGTACTCTCCTTGACTGAACTCAAGGGTTACCGGTACACACCAAAGTGCCACATCAACGTAGCAGACTGTTTCAACCATGTCGGTATACCCCGCACAGTTCCCTCACAGCCTTGTTGCTACTTTCTAAGAAGGTATCCCCCAGATCCGGGTTAGGATCTATAGAACTCCCAAGACAGTCCCACAATTTAAAGCAAGCAAAGCAATACAATTGAAAACATAGTTATGACCTAGCCCTAAGGTACACCTCACTTTATAAGATTAAATCCCCAGCAGAGTCGCCAGTTCTGTGATCGGTGGATCTGGAACTGACTGTTTAACGCTGGTTCGCGAAATGTCGCGGAAGCAAGAGTCGCCACCGTCTTTTATTTTCTCCAAATGGAAAGGACAAAAGCACATAAAAATTCCTTAAAGAGATTGCTCTCGGTTCGGGAGGTAGGTTATAGAAAGGGAAGGTGTTAGCACCCTTTCTATCCATGGTTATCCATGGGCTCTTAGATACTTGCTCATTTTGTTTTCAAAAATGGTTTGCTTGCTATTCAACTGTGGGTTTTAAAAAGTTTCTTTGAAAATTCCAGTTCGACTCTTGTGTCAGAGTGTTTGAAAAATTGCTTTCGAAGGCTTTTTGAAAAGTGTCGGTGTGAAAAGATTTTTGTTTGTTTTTTGAAGAGAGCAAGTATCCATGAGAACCTATCTACCCTAAGGAATTCGTCTGTGTAAATGTCCTTTAAAGTAGTGCCATCCCACCATTGAGAGGTAGGTAGCACCACCATTGGAGGTGTTCGGGTCAATTCGAGGTTCGGGACATGGTGATCACCAGAGCAATGGGAAGACACCTTAGAAGCTACCCTTATGCCAGGTTCCCGGATCATGAGGACTTACTAAGACATCCTCTACTCGACGATCACCTTTCGAGGCAAGGCAACAGTGAGGCGTACCCTAGGGGTGGTGTGTGCGATTCGTGTGTCGTTTTCAGATATTTCGTCTTGTCATGTTATTGGTGCTCTACGCTTGATTTTATTTTATCCATTCATTCTTGCATGCTTTGTTTAACAGTTAAAAGTTTGCGGAAAAGTAAATCTACAGCTATTACAAATGGCACGGGTCCACATCGCCAAAATTAAACCAGGACCCGATTTGACAGGAAGAATAAATAAAGTAAAAGAAAATAAAGAATTGAAAAGTGCGAGCAATCATTTACAAGGCTTCGGGAGAGGTACATAATTATTATAATGAAAATAAAATAAATATGCGAGCGAATTAACGAGAATTAAGCGAAACGAGGGCGTTGGACCCTTTTGCAAAATATTAAATTACATGGTGAAATTAATTAAGAAAGACTTGTTTTTTGGTATTTTTAGGATTTAATGAAAAAGAGAATCAATTAAAATTAAAATGAAATGCAAACCCTAATTCTAATGGCTTTTAATTTATTAAGAAAACATGAAACTTTAACCTAATTTAAGCCCTAATTAATTTACATGCAAATTTGATTATAAAAATAAATAAATAAATGAATATTATTATGAGAAAGAAAAAATTAAAAGAAAGGAATAAAAACATTAAACCTAATTCTATATTTTGGATTTTTTGTTATGAAGGGAATTAAAGTTAAACCTATTTTAAACTAATTAATTTTACATGCATTTTATTTATGAAAATAATTAAAAGAAAATACTTATTGTATTTTTGATCTTTTCTGATTTTTTTATGAGGTTTTTGTATTTTGTAAAAAAATAAAATAAAAAAAATAAATCAAATTAAAACAATAAAGCAAATAAAATAATAATTAAGAAAAATATGAAAAATTGCAAACCAGGGGGGGGGGGGGGTTCAGGCCCCAATTGTGAGGTATGCTTTAGGAATTCAGGCCCAATGCTCTGAGGCCTTTTTTGACTTTCATGGCTTGCGTGCATCAACGTTGACTGGACCTCATGCTGTCCCTCAATCCTGAGCCTTTGATCTGATTCCATGGGACGCGTGGCTGGCTTGATATGATGAACGTATGGTGGTCCACAATATTATGCCTGCACCTGAATATCCTTTGAAAAAAAATATATGGAAAGTGTGGGGACCTGGGATCGAACCCAGGTCCTGAATATCACCACTCACGCTCTCCACCACTCAGGCCATTGGCTTTCTTTGTATATTAGTCAACAAATAATAAATATAATGCAAATATGGCAATTAATGGATTTCTGGCGCGAAATTTTGAATGAGCCAATCCTCGCTTGACATGGCATCGTCTTCTCCATTGTTTCATTCTTCCTGAAAAATAATAAACATTTAACGGGGGTTTTGAACCCCCTCAAAACAAGCTTAATTCAATAATAGCGACTAGGCCCTGAAGGCTCATAAATTGAGCGCGAGCGTCTCAATCTGTTCGTTCCAACCTGCAGATTTCATTCATGGCATTATTACATCTTAATTTTATAGGAATTGAAAACGCCCAATTTGAAAACCTTGGAACCCTAAGTATCTCTAATGGCGAATTCTCCTATAGGGCATGAAACTTCAATTAAACCATGCAGTTAGTTTGTAAACATCACCCTGAATATAAAAACATCAACGAAATATGTTAAAGATGCATGGATAATGGAAAACAGTTTTGAAATTTCCTCTACCAATTTCAATGGCAATCTTGCGTTTCCTTGAGTATGGGACTTGGGGAATGATTCAGTTAGCTTCAGGGCAACACAAGGAAGCTTTTGCAATTGGTCTCGTGTTTTGAATCAACCTAGAACCTGCTTTTCAGTGTTGAGCTTTTTGGCAAAAATTTCAAGTTTTTTTATGGAGCTTCTAGCGCAGCTTTGTGTCTGTCCTATGATTAGGTTTATGATCAGGCATATGTAGTGAAGGCATTTAGGTTAACAAAACTCAATCAAATCTCTTGTAATCATGAATTGAAGATTTGATTTGTTAAGGATCTTTTTTCAATCTTTTTCAAGTGTTCTTTGTTCTCAATCATGCCAATCAGTCCAATTCTTTCCTAATTAGCCTATGCACGAAATCTTGATGGCAAAACATGCATGAAAAGATTTATTAGGTCAAGTTATATATTTTTCACATATTTAAATGATTTAAATGAATTAATATAAATAAAAATTCAAATAAATAAATAAAAAATGAGAAAATACTTCCCTTTGGGCCAAGTGGTCGTGCATATGCTTAGAATGATGAATCATGGAAGAAAAATGGGCCCATTAGCAATTTTAGGTCATTTGAATCAAAGTTGACTTTTCAAAATATCCAAAAATTTCCCAACTTCTACAAGGCATAACTTGCTCAATTTTTAAGCTTTTCTCATGTTCTTGGACATTTTGGAAAGGCCTTTGAGTCCTCTAACCAATGCCTTTGGTCCCATGTCATTTTGATTCACCAATCTCAAGTTATGGCCTTTGACTTAAAGTCCCTTTTTGTTGACTTTTGAAAATGACCTATAATGTTGAAATTGATAACTTTTTGTGAGAGCATTTCTTGGACTTGAAGTATGAAGATGAGTTGTAGGAAATGTCTTTCTATTCAAAATGAGCTTTGGATGGAATTTTTCTGATAATCCATGTGAAAGTTATGCCCTGGTCGATTTCAGTTGACTTTTTCAGCTGTCCAAATAAGGAAACTTTTGCATCTTGATGATTTTTGAGCCAAATTTTGAGAATCATGATCAAGCATTGATCAAATGATGTTTGTGGCTTCAAAATGATATGTTGACCAAAAATTTGAACTTTTGACTGCCAAATGACCATTTTGCCCCTACAGTTGACTGTAGTGCAATTTAGGGTTTTGACTGTGCAATTTTGAGCTGAATGCCTTGAAACTTGATATGAGGATACTTGACCATATTTGTAAGTATATGAGACTTGATTGGGCCTTTGATAACTTCCTTTTCTTGATCAGACTCAAAACCCTAATCTTGACTGTATAGGAGACCTTTGCACTGTGCAACCCTTGGGGAATTTTGCAGCTTGACTTGGCAATTTCTTGGAGAATATGGGAGGGCAAATTTTGGGGTACAACACATATCATTCATCATATGTATAAACAGGTATTCACACCAGGTTTCCTTATCTTTCTGCTGTTTATTTCAACAAGATGGATATAGAGCAGACGGTCAAAGATCTGCAAGCACATAATTCGCAATTCCAACAACTCCTCATGACCTTGGCAAAAGGTCAAGAGGACCTTAAAGCACTGTTAGAGATGGAAAAGGAAAAGGAAAAGAAGAAAAAGAAAAGAATTAGTGTGGCCACTATGGGAAGAAGATTTGAGAACCAAGCTAGGAGATTTCTGGATTTCCCCTCGACGTCTGATGAAGGGGTTGGCAAAGGAAAAAGAGCTGCGGTACCTTCCAAATCTGAGGCTGAAGAAGAAGAAGAAGAGGAGGAGGAAGATTACTCTGAGCAGCAATATCCCCCTACGGACAATAAGTATAAGAATCTGGAAGATCGGCTGGCAGCCATGGAGGTACAAAGAGTACCTGGGTTGGATTTCAAAGAACTAGGGTTGGTTGCTGGGATCGTCATTCCTCCCAAGTTCAAAGTGCCTACATTTGCTAAATATGACGATTTTTCCTATCCAAAGATACATCTGTGGTCCTATGTCAGAAATATCCAACCTCACTCTTCTGATAAGGATCTGTGGGTCCACTTTTTTAAAGATAGTTTGTCGGGTACGCAACTGGACTGGTTCTATCAACTTGAGAGATCTGATGTTCATAACTGGGAGGATTTGGCTGCTGCTTTCTATCAACAATACCAATATAACGCAGATTTAGCGCCTACTCGTACTCAATTACAGAGTATGGGTATGGTCTCTAATGAAGGCTTTAAGGAATATGCCCAGAAGTGGCGGGATTTGGCTGGAAGGGTGCAGCCACCATTGTTAGAAAAAGAGCTGGTTGATATGTTTTTGGGGACCCTGTCAGGTCCATTCTTTAATCACTTGATCGGGAGCTCATCTGCAGGGTTCACCGAATTAATTCTGACGGGTGAAAGGGTCGAAGCTGGCATTAAGAGTGGTAAAATTCAGAAGGATGCATCTGCTTCCACTGCTGTCAAGAAGACTTTCCCATCCAAGAAAGAAGCTTCTGCTGTTTACACCCAAAGAAATCAAGGAAGATTGGAGCGCCGACCAGCGGTGGGGGTTGTGATGATCTAGAACTCCTCATCTGATCAACCTCGAAGCAGTCAACCCAGAGCTAACCAAACCAGGGTGGAAAGGCAACAACGAAAATTCACTCGGATCAATATGACACCTGCTCAAGTTCTCCCTCATCTGTTGAAGTTAAACCTTACCAGCTTGAAAGAAGCGCCAAAAAACCCAAATACCTCTTCTCCCTATTATCATTCCAATGCAAAATGTGCATATCATTCAGACAGTGTGGGGCATGACACCAACAACTGTTGGGCCCTTAAAAACAAGATCCATGATTTAATAGATGCCAAGGAGGTGGAGTTTGATTCCCCCGAAAAACCTAATGTGATATCCGCTCCTATGCCAAAACATGGTCACAATGTCAATGCTATTATAGAAGATCTTCATGTTACTACAATTGATGACTTAATGACTCTGTTGCCAATGATCAAGATGAATCTGTTGAAAGATGGGATTTTTCCAGGCTGTGAAAAATATTGTTACCTTTGTTCGACCTTGCAATCCGATTGTCCGCTGTTGAAATCAGGCATCCAACGCCTGATGGATACTCAAGATATCCTCTTCAAGAAAGCTCATGTTACTACTGTTACTCCTGTTACTCCAATCAATGATGTTGCTATAATCACCATTTCCGACAATCTTCCCAAGGTCCCCAAAAGACCTGTTAAGATTACACCCGATCCAAAGTTTGTACCACTGAAGATTACTTTGCCGGGGCCTATCCCATATAAGTCCAACAAGACAATACCATGGAATTATGGAGGAGAGATCTTCTGCCACAATGTTAAGAAGATCGAATCAGTTGAAGAAAGTTCCGATGACGAAACTCCTGACATAAGAAATATTGCGGGGACAAGTAAGATCACTCGTAGCGGAAGAATCTTCTCTCCAAAGATTGCTCCTCCAAGGGCAGTCTTTGGACCCTCAAGTGCTCCTGTGCCAGTCAAGATATCTGTGCGAAGTCTAGTGATTGAAGAAATTATTGCTTCCGAAGTTGTACCCTCTGCTGTTACTATTGATAAAGGTAAGGGGATCCAAGAAGCGCTCGTCAGGACGAGGGCTCAGACTTTGGTTATCCCCGAGACCACCCAAAAGGAGATGGAGGAGATTTTAAAGATAATTAAGAAAAGCGACTATGATGTCGTAGAACAGCTGGGGCAAACCCCTTCAAAAATCTCTATGCTGGCTCTATTGCTCTGCTCCGAAGCTTATGCCAAAGCCTTGATCAAATTCCTAAAGACGATGCACGTGCCTCAAGAAACTTCTACATATCAGTTTCAAGAGTGTGTAGCCAGCCTTACAGCCGACAATGGTCTTGGTTTCTTCGATGCCGACCTAACATCTAAGGGAAGAAAGCATAATGATATGCTGCATGTCTCGGTGGAGTGCAGAGGGACCATTCTTGCTCACGTTCTGGTTGATACCGGTTCATCTTTAAATGTCCTACCAAAGAAAGCATTGGACAGATTGGACTATGAAGGTTTGACCCTAAATCCTAGTAATATCGTTGTTAGAGCCTTCGACGGTTCTAAACGGATGGTTCACGGAGAGGTGGACATCCCAATTAAAGTGGGTACAGAAGTTTTTAACTCTACTTTTTATGTGACGGACATCCGTCCTTCATATTCATGCTTGTTGGGAAGGCCATGGATCCACAACGCTGGGGCAGTCACTTCTTCCCTACACCAAATGCTAAAATATCCAGTCCAGGGTAAAATCATAACAGTTCATGGTGAGGAGGAGTATATGATAAGCCACCTTAACTCTTTCCGCTACGTGGAGTTAGATGGTGAATTCATAGAAACACCTTTCCAACACTTTGAAGAGGTTTCTCCTGAAGTTGCGATAGCCAAGACAATGACTGATGTGCCCATCATTACCAAGCATGTGTCCCGGATGTCATCCCTTAAAGATGCGGTGGCCGTGATCAAGGAACGGGGAAGTACAGTGTGGGGTCAACTACCAGATTTTCCTGTCAAGACATATAAGTTCAGTTTGGGTTTCATTGTTGCTAGTCAGAAAGCTGTGCGTCTCTCCCGGGCTGGAGGACCGCCATTAAAAATCACTCATCATGGAGTTCATGCTTTAGAAGATGATGAAGAAGGAAGCAATTTTGAAGACTGGATCTTTCCAACCACTGAAGGAGGACTGAACAACTGGGAGGCGAAAGACTTCGTTCCCATTACTTTCATCAATCAGTAAATTATCTTTTGAACATTTCCTGTTTGGTCTGTAATAATTATTAAACAATTCGTACACTCTTTTCGCCTTATGCCTTACCCGGGGCATATAGGTCCATCTGTAAGGGTTTTGATTCTTCATTTTCATATGCCATTTTTAATGAATCATGGACGTTTTCATCTATAAACTTTTGTGTTCATTTTCTTTATTTTTACATTTTATTTTGTTTAAAGGTGGCTATCCCTTACACACACCCACACTCATAAAATGCAGGTACCCATCCACTCTGGATTCCATGGGTAACAATTCTGCTATGGCCTTCAGTGACTCTGAAGATCTGGTCAATCATGCTGAATACGAAGGTGATGAAGACTGTGAAGTTCCTGGAGAGTTGGCTAGACTTTTGCAACAGGAAGAAAGGGCTATTCTGCCGCATGAAGAGTTGTTAGAGACTATCAATTTGGGTACCACCGAAGACAGAAAAGAGGTTAAAGTGGGTGCCAACCTGGAGCCAAGTGTTAAAGAATGCTTAGTTCAGTTGTTGAATGAATATGTTGAGATCTTCGCCTGGTCCTATGAAGACATGCCGAGACTGGATACAGATATTGTGGTTCATCGTCTCCCTACAAGAGAAGGCTGTCCACCAATCAAACAGAAAGTCCGCCGAATGAGACCCGACATGTCTAAAAAGATCAAAGCTGAAGTGATGAAGCAGTTCAATGCTGTCTTTCTTGCTGTTACTTCCTATCCACAATGGGTCGCTAACATTATGCCCGTGTCTAAGAAGGACGACAAAGTCAGAATGTGTGTGGACTACAGAGATTTAAACAGGGCTAGCCCTAAAGATGACTTTCCACTATCGCACATTGACATTTTGGTTGACAACACAGCTCAACACAAGGTATTCTCTTTCATGGATGGATTTTCAGGGTACAACCAGATTAAAATGGCCCCCGAAGACATGGAGAAGACTACTTTTGTTACACAGTGGGGTACCTTCTGCTATAAAGTGATGCCATTCGGACTGAAGAATTCCGGGGCAACCTATCAGCGAGCCATGGTAGCTTTGTTTCATGACATTATACATCATGAGATCTAAGTCTACGTAGACGACATGATAGACCGTTCACAGACAAAAGAAGAACACCTCGACCATCTGCAAAAGCTGTTTGTCAGGTTAAAGGAATACAAGCTCAGACTGAACCCTGGCAAGTGCACTTTCGGAGTCAGGTCCGGTAAACTCTTGGGATTTATCGTCAGCAACAAAGGCATTGAGGTTGATCCTGCCAAAGTCAAAGCTATACAAGAAATGCCTGCCCCTCGCACTGAGAAGGAGGTAAGAGGTTTCTTGGGACGCCTAAACTACATTGCAAGATTCATTTCTCACCTAACATCTACCTGTGAGCCAATCTTAAAGCTGTTAAAGAAAGACCAGGTAGTTGAATGGAATGATGACTGTCAGGTTGCTTTCGATAAAATCAAGGAGTATTTTCTAGAACCTCCTATCTTGATGCCACCCGTCGAAGGAAGACCTTTAATCATGTATCTGACTGTCTTAGATAATTCAATGGGGTGCGTACTGGGCCAACATGACGAGTCTGGCCGAAAAGAGCATGCCATTTATTACCTTAGCAAAAAGTTTACCGACTGTGAGACTCGCTACTCACTGCTCGAGAAAACTTGCTGCACTTTGGTATGGGCTGCTCACCGGCTAAGGCAGTATATGTTGACACACACCACTTTGCTAATTTCTAAGATGGATCCGATCAAGTACATCTTCGAGAAGCCTGCTCTATCCGGAAGAATCGCTAGATGGAAGATGATCCTCACCGAATATGATATACAGTACAGGACCCAAAAAGCTATAAAGGGGAGTGTGCTAGCCGATCATCTGGCTCATCAAGCTGTCGAAGATTACCAATCCATGAGGTTCGACTTTCCCGACGAGGATAACATGACTTTGAGCAACATTGAAGAAAACAGACCGTATGACGGACCTGAACAAGGATCCCGATGGACTCTGTACTTTGATGGCGCCTCCAACGCACTTGGGAATGGTATCAGCGTGGTATTTATTTCTCCAGAAGGTTGCCATACACCTTTCACTGCCAGACTCTGCTTCACCTGCACCAACAACATGGCCGAGTATGAAGCTTGTATCTTTGGTCTCAAGGCCGCTATTGACTTGGGAATCAAATCTTTGATTGTATTTGGGGACTTAACTTTGGTTATCAGTCAAATCAAAGGAGAGTGGGATACTAAACATCCAAACCTCATCCCTTACAAAGAACATGTCCTGACATTGTTACAACATTTCGAGCAGATCACCTTCGAGCACTTCCCGCGAGAAGAGAATCAGCTAGCAGATGCGTTAGCTACAATGTCCTCCATGTTTAAACTTAACTGGGATAATAAGGATCCCCAAATCACCATTGAACGAATGGACGAACCTGCACATTGTCACGAGATTAATACCAAAGAAGTAGTGGACCGACCTTGGTTTCATGACGTCAAAAGGTATCTCGAAGCACAAGAATACCCTGAAGGAGCTTCCTTCAACAACAAAAAGTTCTTGAGGAGGTTCTCTGCCAAGTTCTTCCTAAGCAATGGTATCCTATACAAGCGCAATCATGATTGCATTCTACTCCGATGTGTGGACAAAGTTGAAGCTGAGCAGATCATGGCTGAACTGCACAATGGTACCTTTGGCACTCACTCAAGCAGACACACGATGGCTAAGAAGATTCTACGGGCAGGCTATTACTGGTCTACCATGGAAGCTGACTGCCATCAACATTCCCGTACTTGTCACAAATGTCAAATCTATGCTGACAAGGTACATATTCCCCCAGTTCCTCTCAATGTCTTAACAGCTCCTTGGCCATTCGCGATGTGGGGAATCGACATGATTGGAGAGATCAAGCCTATGGCATCCAATGGACACCGTTTCATCCTGGTGGCCATTTATTACTTTACCAAGTGGGTCGAAGTGGCTTCCTTCACTTCCGTTACAAAGAATGTGGTTGCCCGCTTCATCAAGCAGAACCTCATATGCCGGTATGGTATCCCCGACAGGATCATCACTGACAACGGTACAAATTTGAACAATACTATGATCACCGCTCTGTGCGAGCAGTTCAAGATTCAACATCACAATTCATCTCCCTATCGGCCTAAGATGAACGGTGCTGTCGAAGCTGCGAACAAAAATATCAAAAAGATCATTCAAAAGATGACAGTCACCTACAAGGACTAGCATGAGATGTTACCGTTTGCTCTGCACGGATACCGTACCACGACACGCACTTCAACTAGGGCAACGCCTTTTTCTTTGGTGTATGGCATGGAAGCTGTTTTGCCTATGGAAGTTCAGATCCCTTCCTTGAGGATCATGAAGGATGTTGGTTTGAGTGAAGATGATTGGATTCAGACCCGACTTGATCAACTTAACTTGATTGACGAGAAGCGACTTACTACTGTTTGCCATGGTCAGGCGTATCAAAAACGTATGATCAAAGCCTTCAATAAGAAAGTCAAGAGACAAGTATATCAAGTCGGGGACCTTGTAATCAAGCAGACCATCTTACCGTAAAGTGATCCCAGGGGCAAGTGGACTCCTACTTACGAAGGACCATTTGTGATCAAAAACATCTTTTCTAGTGGGGCAACGATCTTGACCACCATGGACGACGATGACCTGCCTCACCCTGCGAACGAAGACATAGTCAAAAGATACTATGCATAAAACGACCCGACAAGTCGAAAACCCGAAAGGGCGACTTGGGCAAAAGTAAGCATCCCGGTGAATCGAAAACCCGAAAGGGCGGTTTAGGCAAAAATTAGGGATAAATAAAAAAAATCTGTATACCCGGCGAGTTGAAAACCCGAAAGGGCGACTTGGGCAAAAAAGGGTTTCCCGGTGGATCGAAAACCCGAAAGGGCGATCCAGGCAAAAGTTAGGGAATTAAAGCGTATGACTATGTCTCGTCGGATCACTTTAAGGACAATCTCTTCACAGACAAGCTCCAGGCTTCTGATCAACCTAATCAACGTCGAACGAAGCAACGAATGGACAAGATACTCAGAATTACGAAGGCTATAGAAGAATGGGAACCCCATGGAATTGTTACACATAGCCATCTTTCTTTGTATAATTTTTTCCCCTAAATTTTATGACAACATTCTCTTACTAGGATGTCTGTCTCCTTTGTACAAAAAGACTTACACAAAGTTAATACAAAGATATTACAAAGTACAGAAATTTGTTTGCCTTTTCTTTTTACACTTGTGTTTTATTTGAAAACGTCCAATGATTTATTAAATGAGCATATGCATTTGAATATAATCACTGCTTACAAATAAAACAAACTGAGAAAGGATAATTACTGATAGGTTAAAAGTATAGGAAAACGTCTTTAGGCTATTCCAGCAGAAATCCCCTGCAGTATGTCATTCAGATCCTCAACAGAGCTAAAACCTTGAAATACATATCCCTAGCGGAGTCAAGTTTCAAAATCCCCATCAGAGCTAAGTTTCTAAACTCCCGATCCCTAGCGGAGCCAGAAGACTTTGAACTACAAATCCCCAGTGAAGATGAAACTTTCTTCCCCAACGGAGTCCAAAACTTCAACCTCTAAACCACAGTGGAAATCATCAGGTTTCTCCAAATCCTCCAGAAAGTTATCTTAAAACCTGGAAATCAACCAGATAACAGTTAATTTTTGTTTATCCCCAACCAATGATAATACCTCAGAAGATTGGCATACTCCCAAATTCCTGATACCCTTAACAGAATGAAGATTATCATTCTTAAAACCCTAGAAGATTGGTACACACCCAACCTCCTGACCCAAGCGCCTGAATGAAGATTCTCATTCTTGCTTCCTCAATAGATTGGCATACAACCCAAGCTTTTGAAAACTCTCCAACATGATAAGCATTCTTCCCACAGAGTTGTTTCCCAGCAGAATGAAGATTCTTGTTCTCATTTCTCCAGTTGAAGCCTCCCAGGTTTTAAATTCCCCGCAAAAGTTGTCAAAGTTCTTTTTAATCCCCACAAGTCACCAAGGATTTTCAATCCCCAGCAGTAGTCCAAAGGATTTCTCATTCTCAGCAATCAAAGATTTTATAATCTCCAACAATGGTCATGGATTTATTTTCCTCGACAACAGTCAAAGATTTTATTATCTCCAGCTATCAAAGATTTTTTTACTCAGCAAGACAACTAATCAGCTTACATGCGCACACATTACATTCATATATCATAAACATTGATAAAGCGTATTTATTGCATCATACATATCATGCAACATAAATTTGTGTTTTTAGATAACATTTTACCCTTTTCAGGATAAGATTAAAAGCTACCTCTAACAAATGTTCAAAGATTTCAGATACAGTACGGATACACTCCAAGACATGGAAGTCATTCTGCAACTCATTCATATCTCTTATTTCATATACAGTATGGATACACCCCAGACACGGCGGTCATTCTATTACTCATTCAGAATTTCAAATCAAGATACAATATGGATACACCCCAGACGCGACGGTCATTCTATTACTCATTCAGAATTCAACAATCAGATACAGACTAGATACGCTCCAGACACGGAAGCCATTCTATTTCTTATTCAGATTCAACTGTCAACTTCAGGTTCAGATGCACTCCAGACACAGAAGTCACTCTGTCACCTGTCCGGATCCCAGTTACAGTACAGATACATTCCAGACACGGAAGTCATTCTGCTACTCTTACAGATCTCAACTTCAGATACAGTCCAGATACGCTCCAGACACGGTTGCCATTCTGTCACTCATTCAAACCTATTCCCCAGCCCAGAGATACTCTAGACACGGATGTCTTTCTGTCGCTTATTCAAATTTCAGATTTCGGATACAATACAGATACACTCCACACACGACAATCATTCTGATATTCATTCAAGAATAAAATACAATTACAGCTTGGATACGCTCCAGACACGGACGCCATTCCTTTGCTCATACAAATCCAATCTCCAGATACAACTCAGATACGTTCCAGATACGGATACCATTCTGACATTCATTCTCCTAATTCTCAAAAAACAAGTCTTGGATGGCATCTTTAAGCCCATCTCCAGCAAGATTCTACCATCTCCAAATGGCATCTTTAAGCCCATTCCCTCAGCTACATTTTGACGAGTGCAAATTTACGGGCACTCTAGTGTCCAATCATCTTTTACCTTCGAGTCACGAAAGGCAAACTCGCCAATCTAACTCTTCATGTTCAATAAGATTGAACAGGGGAAGCTGTTTTACCCCAAAATTTTCCCTCTCATTTTATCAAGATTTCCCCTCACAAGACTCCTTGAACTCCAGACAGGATTAGGGTTTTTTGCTCTGCTCAAGGCATCTCCTTGCACTGATGACCTAGATTAGGGTTTGAGTTTGCACAGAGATTTTTGGACTTTCAATGCTCAAAGTGACTTTCATACTTCATGTTGGACTCATAAGATTGTCCATACCAAGTTTCAAGCCTTGAATCAAATTTTTGCCCAGTCAATTGGATAGTTGACCTAAAAATCAACTATATTTGGGAAAAAGTCAACTATGGCCAATTTATAGTAAAACCTCATAATTTTTGATCCACATCAACATTATAGGCTCCTATGAACAATTTTATCAAGTTTGGACCACAACTCCTCAAGAAATTTGATCAGATCACCAAAAGGGCAAAATGGTCATTTTTAGGGTTTTGACTGCACAACGGCAATTTCTGATTTTTGACCTAGCCAATGGGAAATTGGGTTCAAGCATGGATTCAAGGACTCAATGGAATCATCTTGACCTATTCATAAGGTTCAAAAGATCTCAATTGCATTGGATTGACAAATGAATTTTTTCAGTCAACTGATCAAAATTTGACTGTACACTGAAAAGTCAAACTTTGACTTTTTGGTCAAAATCAAGTGCCAAGGGTCATTTTTCATCAAGATGTGTCAAAACAAGAAACTTGTTCATCAAGAAACCCAAATTTTCAAATTAGGGTTCAAAGTTGAAAAATTTCATAACTTATAATTTTTCTAAGTTATGAAATTTCCTTAATTTTTCCCAACTTTGCCCAACATTTTCACCATGATGCAATTGGATTCAAACAAAACTTCCAACATGAAAGTTGTAGTCCTCCACAAAGTCTACAACTTTGATTCACAAAGTTTTCTCAAAAGAATCATGGATATCAAGTTATGATTTTTCGAACAAGGATCCATGAAACTTTTAACTTAGTGAAATTTTGCCCTAGTTTAGGCAGGATTTTGGCCTATCTTCATGGAAAATTTTCACATAGTTCCACTTGGAATCTCAAATTTCATTTCAAAGATGGATTGTAGAGAATGTTGCAAGCTTTCCAAAATTTCTAAGAACTCTCCAAACTCATTTGTGGTTAGGGAGAATCGAAGGCTTGAAGTTGGCAAAAACTCACTTTTTATCCATGGCATGTTCATAGTGATACAAGTTGCAAACTCTAATCAGCTTGCTTTGTACTTAATTACAGGTCTCAAAACCATTCCACAATCAATAATTAAATGCAAATCCATTGGTATAAGGCTTTGTTTTGGTCATTAGAGGATTGCACACAAGATTAATCCTTAAATAGAAAAAGCAACATTACCATTTTTGCTTAAATCTTGCTTTATGTCAAAACTGCATCCTTGAGCATTGAGCCATATCTTGTGAAGCGAATCATATCCACCAACTTGAGGGGCCAAGATCACAAGGGGCATGCTGATAGATAGCCTGCACAGGCTTGTATTACATCATTGTCCACTTTTGCTTCATATACAAGAAAGATATCAAATACACTACAGCTTACACATCTGTTAGAACCAACCTTTGCAAGCATTTGGAACAAGTTTCTCACATCCCCTTGAGCCAGAAACACGAGCCTTTGAGCCCCCAAACCTCCTATAGCACAAAATCATCTTCATTTGGCAAAACAGGGCACTCCCTGCAGTTTGATTTCCATAGCACAAATACCTCGTGCGTTTTGCCTCAAACTGGTTCAAACACCTTCCACATAACCCATCCAAGCTATCCTAACCCTTAAACAGTGACTAACTCCATTTACAAGGTTTGCCATTTTTGATTTCAGCTTATGCAGGTTGAGTTCTATGGGTTTGTTCAAGTACATTCAAGGCAAGCTAGGCATTGGGGAAGGTCAGGGGAAGTTCAAGCAAGCTCCCAAACATCTCAGGCCTCATTGAAAAGCTCCACGTTGCCATACACGAAGTCAACTGAAACAGGTTTTTGTCAACTTCCTATCTCTCTATTTACGAATAATTAGGCTTAGGTTTGTGAATAAAAAATGTAGTATTCATAGCCATGAAGCTGTACATATGCTCAGTTTTCATTTTAGTTAAGCATGCTAAGAGAATTTGATCCATGAACTTCCTGAAAAAATAGGTTAAGATTTAGGGCCAGAGAAATTCTCTCTGGTCTTTGAGATTTAGGACATGTTTCTTATATGGTTGAATTCGTCTTGAAAAATGCTACAACTTTGATGTTATGTGTTTTTGCATTAGAGCACGTATGCAGGATCTGGCATTTGTGTACAGAGCGCGCGCGTTTGTAAACAAAGGTTGAAGATGAAGTCTGGCTTTGGGCTGGGCTTTGGCTTTTTATTTTTGACACCCCCCTTTTACTGAATACACCCCCTTGGCCCAATTTCTTTACATTTTTATATTTTGTATTTATTTTTCATTTCTGATTTTTATTTTATATTTTCCAAACATAAAAATACCCAAAAATATTTTCATAAATTTTCACATTTATTTTTATTATTTTATTATTTTTTTTAGACATGAAAATAATTATTAAATAGTATATACTTTTATTTTATTTAATAAAAAACTTATAAACATTATAGAAATTATATATATATATATATATATATATATATATATATATATATATATATATATATATATATATATATATATATATATATATATATATATATATATATATATATATATATATATATATATATATATATATATATATATATATATATATATATATATATATATATATATATATATATATATATATATATATATATATATATATATATATATATATATATATATATATATATATATATATATATATTTAATCATTTATACCTATAAAATAATATTTTTTTCTCATATACTATTATTTATCTAAATATTTATGTATATTTATATTTTATTTTTTGTACATAAAATAATTAATATAATATATATTATCTTAAAACAAAAAACTAGGGTTTCCACCCTTATTAAAAATAATACTTTTTTTTTATATATATTTTACACTTGAATATATTTTTATTTTTATTGTACATAAATAATGTAGTTAATATATTTACTTTCTTAAAAAGAAAATTAGGGTTTACCCTTAATAAAAAAAATATAATCTTTTAGTTCTTTTTATATACACTAAATATTTTTTACATACATAAAAAAATAAACAAAACATTTTTGCATATTCATAATATTTTGCATATTTGTTTACTTTATTCATTTAAATATTGTTCATTTATTATTTATGCCATTTATTCAATTTGGATGTAATAGTAAAATTAGGGTTTTAATTCCTTGCCAAATAATCCCCATTCAAAAATTGTATCTCCCTCCCCATAATCATGTTGTAATAGTGGTAGATTTATTTTACGCATTTACGCTTTCAATTATGCCATGATTAGAGATTAGGGTTTGTATGCCAACCATCCAAAAATCAAACAAATAGCTTGACCTAATACAAGACCTAAATGCATGAAAATGATAACACAATGCACACTTGCACCCCTAGGGTTTCATCCACTTGTTGCCTTAAAATTGGCCATGTTATGCATGTGGAGTACTTTGGAAAAAAAAAGAAAAGATCATAGTCCCTCAATGACGCTATCTTGGTTATCTAAACAAAAATGATCTAGTCCCTCGGAAAATTTTCTAAAGATACTTGGCAATATTGCTATCATGGTCAATACGATGACCCGCGCCTGTCCTGTTTAACATCCTAATACAAGGTTGTTTACCAAATGCAATGGTAAAACAACACTGTCAAAAGGGTTAAAAATGTGTAGGAAATACCTTTGAGTAAAATAGGGTAAATAACTCTTAGTTACTTGATCAAAAATTTGCAAAACATCCTTGCTATTTTCAAACACACTTCACAACACAATTTCAAAACATTTTCCAAACCAAACTTTCAAACTTTAAAATCTTTTCAAAAGACAATACACCTTTGTATATATTCAAACAAGAATCATTACAAAGGTTGCCACAACGATGGCCTCTTTTTAAAACATTTTCAAAACCACACATAAAGCACCATTTCAAACAATTGGAAAAGCAAAGCAAGTGATCTAAATAAGTAACTAAGAGCCCATGGATAACCATGGATGAAAAGGGTGCTTGCACCTTCCCTTTTCATAATCTACTCCCCGAAACCAAGAAAACATCTCAAAGGTCTTTCCTGTGCTTTTTGACCTTTCCTTTGGATAAAATAAAAATTCGGTGGGGAATCTTGCTAAACTTAAACATTTGCGAACATAAAACGCGAAACCTCAAGTCAGTTCTCCCATCGCATCACAACCAGCATTGTGGATCCACGATCTACCTAGCAAGCAGGAATACGAAGGGTGGATATCCATTATATAAAAAGTTGAATCAAATGTTTGGGTTCCGACTTTTATGGGGATATCCACTTCCCCATGCACCATCCTTTTTGAGTCGTCAAAAGCCCTCACTACTATATTGCTTGGTTTCAATGTCAATCCCTCATAGTCAAGCCTATCAAGAGCCTTTTTAGGCAACACATTCAAAGACGATCTAGTGTCCACCAAAACATGAGCCAAGGTTATGCCCCTGCATTCCACTGAGACATGTAATGCCTCCTTATGCTTCCTTCCTCTTGGCATCAAATCAGCATCCGAAAAACCTAGGCCATTATCTGCAGTCAAGCTGGCTACGCAGTCTTGGAACTGATCGGAAGATGTCTCTTGGGGTACATGAGCAGTTTTCAAGAATTTTACCAAGGCCTTTGCATGCGCCTCATAACATAGTAGTAAAGCCATCATGGAAATTTTAGATGGAGTTTTCCCCAGTTGTTCAACTACGTCGTATTTGCTTCTTTTTATGATCTTTAGAATTTCCTCCATCTCTTTCCGGGAGGTCTCAGGGATAGCCAATGATTGTGCCTTCATCCGGACATGCTCAATCAGAATACTTTTACCTCAAGTCTCAGTTAACTCGGCAGTAGGAATGTCAGTAAGAGTGATAGCAGGGATTGTAACAGCTTTTTCAGTTGGAGTATTGGTGGAGATGATTGTAGGACTGGGGATAACCTTCGGAGGAGAAACAATAACAGGAATGATTACGGGTCCAGAAACTGCTTTTAGGGGAGCAATTTTTGGAGAGAATATGCTTCCGCTTCGAGAAATCTTGCTAGTCCCTGCAATATTATTGATATCAGAGTTAGCTTTCTCGGAACTTGAATCTTTGGCAGCTGGCCAATCTTGCTTGATACCGTGGTAGTAGACATCACCTCCATAATTCCATGGTATGGTTTTGTCTGACGAATACGGGACCGGTCCAGGCATTGTAATTATCAAAGGGGTTACTTTTGGAACTGATGTAATTCTAACGGGTCTTTTGGTGGAGAACCTGGAAGAATTGACGGAAATGGTAATGATAGAAACATCATTATAAGGAATAGGTGGAAGAAAAGTCTTTTCGAACAAAATCTCCTTGTTATCTATTAGGCACTGAACGCCTGCTTTCAACAAAGGACAACTGGTTGGTGAGGACAAACAAAAATGACAGCTTTTATCACAGCCCAGGAAAACACTGGCCTTCATAAGTTCTTTTTGATAGTCAGGAGTGGGGTCATAAGTTCATCAACTGAAGTAACAAACATATCTTCCTCAATGGCGTTGACATTATGGCTGTGTTTAGGCATAGGGGAAAATATGACATTTGGATTTTCGGGTGCATCAAATTCAATCTCTTTGGCTTCAATGAGGTCTTGTACTTTGTTCTTTAGAGCCCAACAATTATTAGTGTCATGGCCGGGACTCTCATAGTAGTATGCATAGCGGGCATTAGGATGATAGTGAGGAGATGTTATGTTAGGGTTCTTTAGAGCTTCTTTCAAGGTCACTAGGTTGGATCTTAGCAAGTGTGGAAATACTTGAGATAAGGTCATGTTAATTCTAGTGAATTGCCTGACTGGTCTTTCCATCCTAGGTTGGTTGTTCCTTTGTTGATCAGGTGCAGGTTTAGGAATGATAACAACCCCCACCATTGGACTGCGTTCGGCCCTATCTTGATTTCTCTGAGGATATACAACAACCACTTCTTTCTTTCCGATGAATGGCTTCCTTACAGTAGCAGAGGATGAATCTTTTTGAATCTTTCCACTTTTTATCCAGGCTTCTACCCTCTCTCTGGTCAATATCAGTTCAGTAAAACCTGCCTATGAACTCCCAATTAGGTGATTGAAGAAGGGAACATACAAGGTGCCTAAAAACATGTCTACTAATTCTCTTTCAGATAGGGGAGGTTGAACTCTTCCAGCAAAGTCTCTCCATTTTTGCGCATAGTCCTTGAAGCCTTCATTTAAAACCATGGCCATACTCTGGAGCTGAGTACAGGTAGGCACAAGATCAGCGTTGTATTGGTATTGTTTGTAAAAGGCTGCAGTAAGATCTTCCCAGTTATGGACATTGGCTCTTTCTAACTGATAAAACCAATCAAGTTGAGTACCAGACAGACTGTCTTGGAAGAAGTGTACCCATAAATCTTTGTCAGCGGTATGGGGCTGGATTTTCCTCACATAGGACCAGAGATGCATTTTAGGGCATGGAACTTCGTCATATTTGGAGAAGATAGGTGCTTTGAATTTTAGAGGAATGACAATTCCCGATACTAACCCTAACTCCTCAAAGTCCAAGCCAGACACTTTTTGGATTTCCATTGCACTCAACTGCTCTTCGAGATGTTTATACTTGTCATCAGCTGGAGGGTATTATTCTTCAGAATAGTCTTCTTCTTCCTCTTCCTCCTCTGAATCAGACTGAACAACTGTTTCCTCGCCCTTCCCATTATTATTGTCTTTCTCGCTGGATGTTGTTGCAAAGTCTAAGGCCCTTCTTGTCTTCCCTTGGAATCTTCTTCCCATGTTCAGAATTCTGGTTATCTTCTTCCTCTTCTTTTTATTCTCCTCAACCAGCAAGGTCTTCAACTATTCTTGTCCTTTGGCCAGAGTTAAGAACAACTGTTGAAACTGTGCATTCTGAGTTTGAAGGTCCTTCACCATTTGCTCGAGATCCATCTTACTGAAATAAACAGTAGAGAGATGAGAAGACTTGTTGCAAGAAACCTGCCTATGTTATGATGAATGATAAATGCGCATGAAATGATTTCAAGGATTTTAAGATTCAAATTTGTTTTAGACAAAAAGGAAACACACGTTATATTAATAAATTAAAGGTTTGAGTACATCAACGCCTTCTTGGGAAAAACAAATACAAGAAACTCTAAGATAGAAAGGTAGTACGCATCCTCTTTGGTGAAATGTAGGAATTCAGAGTCTGCTCCTCATGAAGTAGTCTAGTGAGTTCCAAAACCTTCTTCTCGTTTGCGTAGAATTGGGCTTCAAAAGTATCTCTCTCCCCCTTAAGTTGTATCCAATCTCTTTGTAGGTCTTCAAGAGAGGTGGGCATGTCAGGATGTAGGATAGTGTATGGAAAATCTCATTCCATGACAGGCTCAATGATTACCGGAAGAATGGAGGGGTAAGGAATCATAAGACTCTGAGCACGAGTTCGTACCCATTTGAGGTAAGGCTCAAGAGGGATGGAATTTTTATTCCCCAAAGTCTTGCTATCTACCTTGTTCAACATCCTCCAAGCTCGGATAAGTCTCTGGTGAAGATCTTGATCGTCGTTTTCGTAGTTGTAAGTGCCCTGGCTGGAGAGTTGGCTTCATTTGTAAAACAAATAAGAAAGCAAGTTTACCCATATTCCCTCTGTTGTTTTAATATGTGGGGTTGAAGAAGTTCAACATCTGGACCAACATGTTATGTAAGATGTCACAACATCAACATATGACATCGCGCCTGAAATTAAGTACTGATTAAGTAACTATGTTATATGTTGAATGTTTGTAACAACTGTGACTTGTAACCTAACTATTCTAAGTGATCTAAATTATGAAAGAGGTTATTTGTTGTGTTGAAGAAGTTCAACATCTAGGAAAACATGTTAGATGTAATGTCATGACATCTGACTTGACATCATGTCAACAGAATTGATAATTCAGTTACAGTTCTGGTACTTAAATACTCTGAGAATATATGTGGTGTTTCTTATGGAGAATCTGAAGATCAATCAAGAATCAATCAGAATATTTGAAGAAAATACTGTTTCTAAATATGGAGATATTTTAGGAACTAGAAGATTGAAGACCTTGATTATAGGAGAAGTTTGCTGCTGAGTTGTAACAGCAAGGAGAAAAGCTTGCTGAGATTTTTGAAGGCCCAAATCCAGTTGGGTAATAGGTTATAAATAGCAGATTGTAACCTAGGGTTTGTAACTGAAAAACAATGTAACATTAGGGGTGTTTTGTTGGGTAAACCTGTCGGTCTGTGGCAAGGTTACCATGTGTGTAACTCGATACCTGTAGGTAAGGGTTTGAGTGTTCTTGGACGAAGCTATGAAGCAAGTCTAAGTGTTTCTGCATTACTTCATATACATTGTAATGTAGGAAATCAAGTGGGAAGGCTCTACTTCTTGAGTAGGAGTAAGACTTCTGTTGCTGCGGCAATAGGAATGGAAACTGGTAGGTTTCTATCTAGGAGTTCCTAGGTATAGGTTGCACTGGGTAGATGATTAAGTGAAGGATGGGAACTTGTGAAGTTTAGTCCTGAATTAATATTGCTAATAGTGGATCTTCTTCCTGGCATGGTATGCCCCCAGAGTAGGTGTGTTTCACCGAACTGGGTCAACAACTGATTTGTGTTTTTACCTTCAACACTTTATAATTCTGTCTGTTATATATCAAGGTAAAACTGTAATGGTGTAACAGATAATGTCTCAGAACATGTTAAGACATCATGCTGATATCTGTGCAGAAGAAACAGAACTGTGAAGGATGTTCGCTCTCTGCTGATCATGTGCAACAGATGAACAGAACTAGGTTCATCGTTGTTCTATCCTCTGCATCTTCAAAGTATATCTGGCACAACTTGGTTAAACTGTGCTTCTGTTTCTCTTCAGTACTGAATCACAAAAATTGGGTATCTACATTGCAGTGTACTTATTATGTCATATCAGATGTCTAGACATTGAGTATAACATCTGAATTCTGGCATACACCAGAATTTCAGTAGTCAAATACCAAACCTTGAATCATCATCTCGTGCGGGCCATCCCTTCGGGCGTAACCAAACTGTCTTAAGGCTAAGCAGGGGTTGTAGGTGATACCTCTCCTAATGCCAAGTAAAGGGACATTAGGGAATTCTCCAGAACGGTCGACAATAGTAACATCCTCTATGGATCGGGAGCACCAATGAATGTCTGAATGTTTGAGCGTCATCAACCTTTCTGACCACCTTGAACCTTGCTCATTCTTTAATACAAATTGGGGAAGATGTGAAATAAACCATCTTTCCAAGAGAGGAGTACAACACATAAGGACACCTCTTTTCTTCATTGTGCAAGTGTGAAAAGAGTGTAGGATATCCCCTAGTAATGTAGGTAACAGGTTGCGGGATATGAAGATTTTGACGGTGTTCACATCTATGTGTTGATCAGGATTTGAAAATAAAACCATCCAATAGATGAGGAGAGCCACAATTTCCTCAAAGGCTTGCAAATCCAAGGAATTCCAACAGTTTTGGGCTTTCTCGAACAAGAACTTTGCTAGGAAACCTTTGACACCACTCCTTGTTTCCCAATGAGTTGTGACATCAGATGAGTGCAAGTGTAGAGCTTGAGAAATCTCTTTTAGATTTGGATCTCTTTCCGTACCGTTGAAAGGTAGTTGATTGAGAATGGGAATTCTCAAGAGCCGGGAGAATTATTCCAAAGTAGGCACAATTTGATAGTCTGGAAATGTGAAGCAATGGTGTAAAGGATCAAAGAACTGAAAGAGCACCTTCATCATGTCCTCATCTGTGTTGGAGGTGACCAAGTTGAGTAGGCGACCATGTCTCTCGGTGAATGGAGAGTTTTCAGGAATCCTTGAAGCTAACTCCTTAAGTTGTGGAGGAATCTTCACAAGGTTGACTTGAATAGTTTTTCTGCGAAGAGAATCCATATCCTACAAAACAAGGACAAAGATGAATCCAAAAATCCTTTAAATGGTTAGTGAATGTGTATGATGTTATAATGTTCATGATGTTATGTACAAGTATATATATACAAACAAAGTAAACAAGTACTTAGGTTTAGGCTTGCATGGAGTTTTATAGGTAAGTACCCTCTTGAAGTTTAGTTGGCTCAAACCTGTCCTAGTAATAATAACTGGGTTCTAAGGAGCTCAATATCACTGGTTTTTTTCCTTGGTCATTGTTTCAGCACAAGCCTCTTTAATGGAGACCTAAATATCCCAAGAAACCAAACTTCAATGAGTGTAGTATCGAGTATCTACCAACTTCGGACTGCACCAAAGCCGGTCATCTCACTACATCCTAAAGGCCAAGTTGGTCAAGTAAATGTTCTAGAAGTTCATTAGTGTTTTATGACATCACTCAGCAGCCCCGTATTCTCTTTGATTAACTCAAAGGCTACCGGTACCCACAAATATGTTGCACTAACGTAGATATTGCTTAGACCATGTCGGTATATCCCGCATAGTTTCCACAATGTATTGCTACTTACCTATAATGTATCCCAAATCCGGGTAGAAGATTCAAACCCAAACAAAGAACCATAATGTAAAGCAAACAAAGCAAACAATGAAAGCAAGTAAATGTGATCTAACCCTAAGGTAACCCCACTTTTAAAATTTTCCCCAGCAGAGTCGCCAGTTCTGTGATACGGTGGGAGAACTGACTTGGGTGTTTTGCGTTTGATCGCAAATGTTGCGGTTAGTAAGAGTCGCCACCGACTTTTCTTTTATCCAAAAGGAAAGGTGAAAAACATAGGAAATACCTTTGAGATTATTTCTTGAGTTCTGAGGGGTAGATTATGAAAAGGGAAGGTGTTAACACCCTTTTCATCCATGGTTTTCCATTGGATCTTAGTTACTTGCTAGATCACTTGCTTTTGTTTGAAATTGTGCTTTGTGTGGTTTTTGAAAGTATTTTGTAAAGAGGCCATTGTTTAGGCAATCTTTGTAATGATTCTTGTTTGTAAGAATGTATACAAAGATGTTGATCTTTTGAAAATGTTTTCAAGTTTTGTAAGATGTTTTGAAAGTGTAGGTGTTTGTTTTTGAAAATAGCAAGCATGTTTGTTTTGAAATGGAGCAAGTAATTAGGAGCAATCTACCTACTCAAATGTCTTTCTTGTTCATTTTCCTTTTCCTTTGACATTGTTATCTTACCATTGATTTGGTAAGTAACCCTATCTTTGGATGTAAACGGGACGGGCGTGGGTCATCGTATAACCATGATTAGCAATGTTGCAAGGTATCCTAGCATTCTTTTTGAAGGACTAAGATCATTTGTAAGGAAACTTAGATAACGTCATCAAGGGACTATGATCTTGTATTTGCTTATTTAGGCTAAGATACCTTACATGCGTAATATGACCATTTTGTATAAGGAAACCAAGTGGAATAACCCTAGGGGTGCTTGTGTGCAAGTGTATTGATTTCATGCTTGTTTTTGTCTTGAATTAGGGTTTTCTAAGTATTGGTTTTAGTCTTTCCGTACAAACCCTAATTACTAGCATGTTGTATAAAAGCGATAAATTGCGAAATTTAAAGTTACTACGCTATTACAACATTTGCAGGGAGGGGGGGTATACAAATTCATGAATGGGGATTGCAAGAATTTAAACCTAATTAGTCTATTACAACCATATTGAATTGATATCAATGTACAAGGAAATAAATAAATACAAAGTATAAAATGAATGAATGTACAAAAAAATGCAAGATGTAAAGAAAATGTAACTTTGTTTGATTTTCATGAAAAATGGATTTTGTCTTAACCTAATTAAATAAAGAAAATCATTAATTAAATTTGAATTTTATTAAGAAAATATTTTTGAATAAAACCCTAATTCTATTTAGTTGATTAAAAGAAAATAAGTTTAAGAAAAATGTATTTTTTTGTTATTTTTGTCTTGAAAATATTTATAACATTTTAAGATATTTTTGGTCCTTTTTATATTAAAATAATATATTTAATGGGTGTAAAGAGAAAATAAATATTAACCTAGTTCTAATTTAATTTACAAGATTACTTAATAAAATAAATAAAGTATAATAAATAAAATATTTTTTTGTGAGAAAAATAAAATAAAAAAGTCAAAATATAAATCTAATATTTTTTGTATTTTTATGATTTTTAATATTTGGAAAAATATTTAAGAAAATAAAAATGAAGTAAATAATAAAAAATAAATGAACTTGGGCCATGGGTGCCATTAGTCAGCAGGGGGGTTAGTTAGTAAAAAAAGAAGAAAACAAAGCAAGCCCAATAAAGGCCCAAGCGCTCCAAAAAAGGTCAGAAATGCCAAAAATGTGTAAAAAATGCAAAAGGGTACCACTAGGGCTCGAACCCAGGTCCCATAGGTTACAGGCGCGTGCTTCTACCACTGGGGTGGCTATACATTCGTTAATATAAGTAAAATAATAAATATGTAAGGCAAAATGCACCCTGAAGACTTCATCTTCAACCTCCAGCCAGACCATCTGTAACTTGCTCATTTCTCATCAAAAATAAAAACTGTAAACATGAAACTTGTAGCAAATTTTCTCACGATTCCAGAAATGTAAAGTATTAAAACTATAGATCAAAGATAAGCATGAATTTTAATGGCCCTAATCTAAACCCTAAAATTTTTAGAAATTTCAGTTTCAAAATTCTCTAAGCTCAAACAAAATTAATGGAAACTATGGACATGGTTAGCTTCAGGGCAATGATATCTACATGTTTTATTCACAAATAAACTATTGATGATGCCTGTATGAAGAGTTCCAAGTTGAGAAAACTTACCTCAAAACTGGAAATCATGTTTGGAGTTTGAGCTTGTTTCAAGTGATGGTGATGATCAGGTTAGCTTCCTTGAGGTCCTAGGAAGCTAATGCAATGGTTTGCTTGAGTTGAGAGTGGCTGAAATGGCCTAGAGAAGTCAAGTTGCAAACTCTGTTTTTTTGGTTATGGAGGTTATGGTAAATGGTGTTACAGTTCTGGAGTAAGGATGAGGATGAGTTGTATTTTATGTAAGGAAGCTTTAGGAATGAATTTGAGGGAAAATGCATGAGGGAAATGAGAGATACAAGTTTAAGGTCAGAACTGTGTATCAATGGAGTTTTTTGTGCAATTTTTGGCTAGAGGGAATTTGGGAGTGTTTCAAGGTGTTAAAGCTCATCCTTTAGCTCACAAATAGTGACTTTATTTATAAGCAACAAGTTTGGAGACCTCTTGTTGATCAGAATTCAAAATCACAAGTTTATGCATAACATGTGATTTTTTGAGAAATTCAAGTTTCCATGCCTTGTACTTGGTTCATAGAGTTTTTAACCACTTTAAACACAATACTTATGACTTTGTGTATGGAGTGTAATCAAGGAAAACAAGTTGGGAGCTCAAGAAGTTGACTTTGTGCATAAAGCTTGCTTTACAAGAATGGATATGTTACTTTCTCCCTAAAATGGCAAATTGATTTGGACAAAGCTTGAAAAACTTGGATAAGGGCATAATCAGTTGTGTAAACCATTAATTATGGAGTGAAAAACAAGTTTGAGGCCTGCAAAGCAAGTATTATGCAGCCTAGCATGGATTTGGTACATGTGTTCATCAAAAATGACTTGTAATTCAAGTGACAAAACTCTAATTTCATCTCTTTGATTCTCCCTACTCAAGAATAAGCTCGAGGGGTTCTTGAACATTTTGGAAAGCTTGAAATATTCTCTACAATCCATATTTGAATTGCTTTTGAATATTCCCCTTGGAACTATATGAAAAAGTGCCATGAAGTTAGGTCAAAATCCTGACCAAATTAGGGCAAAATTTCACTAAGTGTTTAATTTTATGACCACATGTTCATAAAATTATAACTTGAGATCGAAGCATTTTTGGAAGGAGTTGTGTAAAGAAAAGTTGTAGATTTCATGGAGATCTACAACTTTAATGTTGGAAGTTTCTCTTGAATCATCTTGCATCATGGTGAAAATTTTGTTCAAAGTTATGAAAAAATATGAAATTTCCAACACTTAGAAAAATTTCTAAGTTTAGAAATTTTGACTTTTCAAAAAGAAATCTTGACTTTTTGATTTCTTGATGAATAAGTTTCATATTTTGACATGTTTTTATGAATTATGATCTTTGTAACTTGAATTTGACCAAAAAGTCAAAGTTTGACTTTTCAGTATATAGTTGACTTTTGATCAGTTGACTGAAAAATTCATCTGTCAATTCAATGGACTTGCAATGTTTTGAACCATGTCATTAGGTTAAAATGACGCAATTGTACTCTTGAGATCATGCCTTAAACCAATTGACCATTTGCTAGGTCAAAGCTCAAAAATTTCCCCTTCTTAGTCAAAACCCCAATTTTGACCATTTTGCCCTTTTGATGATTTGATCAAATTTCTTGGGGGAATTGTGGTCCAATCTTGATCAAATGATACGTATGAGTTTATAATATTTACGTGAATAAAAATTAAGAAGTTTGACTGTAAATTGGCCATAGTTGACTTCTTTCCCCCAATACAACTGGTTTTTAAGTCAACTGCTCAATTGACTGAGCAAATGGGTGATCCAAAGCTTGAAACTTGACAAGAGTAATCTTGGGGGTCCATAATAATCCATGAAAGTCATATGGGGCATAGAAAGTTAAAAAATTCTTGTGCGAACTCAAACCCTAATTTTGGTCATCGGTGCTTAAGGAGGTGTCTTGAGCTAATCAAATCCTAGTGCAGTCTTGGGTCAAGGGAGATCTTGTGAGAAAAATCTTGATAAGTGAGAGGGAAAATTTTGGGGTACAACAGTAACCAATACAAAGTAGAAAGATAAAAATTCTCCCTTAATACTATCTTGCTTCCAACAAACCTGGACAACAAGATTATACCACAATCACTTTGGAAAAATGATTAGAAACAACTTCTTGAAGTAGATATGAAAGTTGATAATCAATGTCAATACAAAGTATTGATCTCTTCTCTTTCAAGACAACAACTCAATGAATATATTACACAAGTGCTCAATGCATATGATAAACTTTTCTAATGATATATTTGAAAATGTAAGAGTAAAAGTTTCATGCAAGATCAAAATATTAATCAATGTACTTGTTTGAAAATGAGAAACAAAATGTTGAATTGTATGTTGTGATTGATGTTATTTGGTGTGTTTCTACTTCAGAAATATTTGATTTATATACAAGTATTGCACCCTTTCAAAAGGTTATAAATGAATATAGAAGTGCAATGGTTCATGTACAAGTGCAATAAACAAACAACATTCAAAACAACCTTGTTTTTCAAATTCATATCAGCAGTAACCGGTTACCGTAAAGGTGTAACCGGTTACCCATGCATGTAACATTAAGAAATTTGAATTGCTGAAGCCTGTAACCGATTACCAGTAACCTGTAATCAGTTACCACTGTATGAAAAAGTGAAATAACCTTTTTAATGATTTGGAAATGCAATGCTAGTTATATTAAAATCTATGAAACATGTATGCATAATGTTAGACATATTTTGAGTACTATAGTAACATACTATATTGAATTGGAGTCTTGTACCATAATTAAGATCAAATACCAAAGTCTTCTTTAAGAGTAACTTAGCATGCTTGCCAAAGGTCCATTTTGAGTAGATACTTTTTCTTCTTCTTTTTGATAATGTATTTTTCCTTGATCATGATGTTTGTAATCATCATAACATAAACTTGTTGAAGCATGATTCTACATTCTCCCCTTTTTTGATGATGAAAAAAAACCTGTTATGTGAAACGCTTTGGATCACTTGAAAATGCAAAATGCTCCCCCTATTAATGATAACTCCCCCTTGATCAATGCTTCTCCTTGATCAATAGATTATGTTGACAATTTTTGCAAGAGATAGAGATAAAGAATACACATATATACTCTCCCCATTTGTCATTAGCTTAAAGGAATAAAAAAGAAACAAAATAATATCATAATCAAAATAGAAGAATAGCATTATATTAGTTGACTTATCCTTTATAAGATTTTGTCTTAATCCTTCATTATGAAGTACTTCTTAATTGGATATGAAAGTTAATGCTTATATTTTTCTTGCCAAGAATCTTCTATTTGATGTTGTCCTCATATGTGACACATCCCTTGGCCTATTAGGTTTGAAAATTTTCCTATACCTCCCATCATATGCTTGGATCAACCACTTATTAATATATCAAAGATTTTGAAGTGGTATTTAAGAAAACCTACAAAACAAGTTAAGTTTTGCTAGGTATCCAAAGTGATTTGGGTCCTTCATGGTTAGTTCCTTTCTTGAAAGTACACAAGACAATTTTGTTTAAAGCATAACCACTCTACAATAGGAAGTACAGAAGACATTGAAACTTGATTTCTAAAAAAAATCACATGTTGAGCTTAAGCATGTGATTTTGAATTCTGATCAAATACAAGTCTCCAAACTTGTTGCTTATAAATAGAGGATCTATTTTCAAGCTAACCCATGAGCTCAAGCACCCTGAAACTCTGTGAAACTCCCTCAAATCAGAATTTGTCCAAAAACTCCATTGATGCACAAATTTTGACTTTGAACATGAAACTCACAATTCCCTCATGCGTTTTCCTTCCTAATCAATCAAAAAGCTTCAATACCTCAAATATAGCCATCCCTGTCCTTATTCCAGAACTGTAACACCATTTTCATCAACCTCCATAACCAAAAAACAGAGTCTGCAAGTTGACTTCTCCAAGTCATTCCAGCCATCCATTGCTCAAGCTAACCATTGCATTAGATTCCTGGGAACTTGAGGAAGCTAACTTGATCATTGCAGCACCTTGAAGCAAGCTCATTTTCATTTCACGGTTTCCAGTTTTGAGGTACATTTTCTGAACTTCTATCTTTTCATTTATGCATTATTAGGCTTGCATTTGTGAAGATAAAATGTAGACATTATTGCCCTGAAACTGTACATGTCCATAGATTCCATTTATATTGCTTGAGTAGTAAGAATTTTAAGTTTGAACTTTCTAAAAAAATTAGGTCAGAATTTGGTACCATTCAAAATTCATGCTCATATTTGATTTATAGTTTTAATAATTTACATTTCTGGAATCGTTGTGAAATTTGGAACAAGTTTGATGTTTACATTTTTGCAAATGGATAAGAAATGGTGAAGTTACAAATGTTCAGGCTGGAAGTTGAAGATGAAGTCATCTTCATGACTTGACTTGTGTTATATATTTGTTATTTTGTTTGTTACTGGATGTACAGCCACCCCAGTGGCAAAGGTAGCGCGCGTGTATGCTGAGGGTCAGGGGTTCAAGTCCCAGCGCTACCTTTTGTTGAATTTTTCAACATCCCCCCCCCCCCCCCTTTTTTGTCAAACAGGTGCATGGGCCTTCAAGTTGTTGGGCCTTTATTTTTGCTAACTTCTCACCCTTCTAGTTAATTTTGCACACCTGACCCAAACCCTTTTTTATTTTTATTTAATTCCTTTTCTTTTACATTTTATATTATATTATATTTTTATTTATTATTTTTATTACTATTATTATTATTATTATTATTAATAAAAAAATCCAAAAACATTTTTATTTATTATTTTCACATTTATGTTTTTATTTTCTTTATAAAACAAAATGACCAAAAAAAAATTCTTAGCAAATTAATTTATTTTTCTTAAATAATTAATAATTAGATTTAGGTTAAATTATTTTTCTTTTTTCATTTAAAATCAATTTAGAATTTAGGTTTCTTTAATTAATTAATTTCATATTATTTTTATTAACTTAAAACCTTTTCATAAAAAACCCTAAAAATGATTTTTTAACTTAATTTCTTTTCTTAATTAGTTTAGGTTTAATTTTGTTAATTTTAATTAATTTTATTAATTATGTCAAGACTAAACCCTTCATTAAAAACCAAACAAAAATCATTCCTTTTCCATTTATATTCTTGCATTATTTTCTTTTCAATTTTGTACATTATCCAATATGGTTGTAATAGATAATTAAGTTTAATTTTATTGTAATTCCCATTTGTAAATTTGTATACCCCCTCCCCTAATAATGTAATAGCGTAGTAATTTTACTTTCCATAATTTATCGCTTTATATAAATGTTAGTAGTTAGGATTTGTATGGAAAGACAAAAACAACAAGTAGTAAACCCTAATTCAAGATAAATAATGCATGTAAATCAAACACACTTACACCCTTAGGGTAATTCCACTTTGTTGTCTTACAAAAATGGCCATGTTATGCATGTGGGATATCATATCAAAATCAATAAAAAAAATACAAGATCATAGTCCCTCGATGACACTATCAATGTTGCCTTTCAAAATGATCTTAGTCCCCCAAAGAGAAATGCTAAGATATCTCACAACATTGCTATCATGACTATACGATGACCCACACCCGTCCCTTTACATCCAAAGATAAGGCTTCTTACCAATCAATAGTAAGATAGCAATATCAAAGGAATGGAAGAAATGAACAAAAGAATTTTGAGTAGGTAGATTGTTCCTAGTTGCTTGCTCATTTTCAAATCAAACATCCTTGCTTATTTTCAAAACAAACACTTTCAAAACATGAAACATTTTCAAAAGTCCAACACTTTGTATACGTTCTTACGAACGAGAACTATTACAAAGTTTACCTAAACGAAGACGCCTTTTCAAAATACTTTCAAAACCACCACACAAGCATATTTTCAAACAAAAGCAAGTGATCTAGCAAGCAACTAAGAGTCCATAGATGACTATGGATGAAAAGGGTGCTAATACCTTCCCTTTTCATAATGTACTCCCCGAACTCAAGAAATAGTCTCAAAGGTCTTTCCTGTTCTTTTCAGCCTTTCCTTTTGGATAATAGAAAAGTCGGTGGCGACTCTTGCTAACCGCAACATTTGCGATAAAACGCAAAACACCCAAGTCAGTTCTTCCACCGTATCACACTATCCCCCGAACTCAAGAAAATAGCTCAAAGGTCTTTCCAATTCTTTTCACCCTTTCCTTATTGGATAAAATAAAAGTCGGTGGCAACTCTTACTATCCACAATAATTGCGATCAAACAAAAAACAACCAAGTCAGTTCTCCCACCGTATTACAGAACTGGCGACTCTGCTGGGGAATATCTTAAAAGTGGGGTTACCTTAGAGCTAGATCACATTTAATTACTTTCATTGTTTGATGTGTTTGCTTTAAATTTATGGATCCTTGTTTGGGTTTGTATTGATCCTCTACCCGGATCTGGGAACATCATTAGGTAAGTAGCAATAGATCGTGGGGACTGTGCGGGATATACCGACATGGTTGAAGCGATGGCTACGTTAGTGTGACACATTTGTTGGTACCGGTAGCCCTTGAGTCTAGTCAAGGAGAATACAGGGCCGTTGTATGGTGTCATGAAGCACTAACTAACCTTAGAACCTTTAATTGAACAACTTGGCCATTAGGAAGTAGTGAGATAGCCGACTTTGGTGCAGTATGAAGTTGGTTGATACTCGATACTACGCTCATTGAGATTAAACTTTCGAGATATTTCGGTCACCAATAAAGAGGCTTGCGCTGAAACAATTCCCGATGAAGAAAGATAAATGATATTGAGATTCCCTAGAACCCAATTACTTACTAAGACAGGTTGAACCAACTAAACTTCAAGAGGGTAGTTACCAATGAAACCTCATACAAGCCTAAACCTAAGGACTTGGTTGTTTTGTGTGTATATGTATACTTGTACATAACATCATAATATCTTACCATGGCATTTTTCACTAACCATTTCAAGGACCTAGAGATTTATCTTTGTTTCGTTTTCTAGGATATGGCTTCCACTCACAAGAATACTATCCAATTCAACCTTGTAAGAGTGCCTCCTCAACTTAAAGAATTAGCTTCGAGGGTTCCCGAGAGTGCTCCATTCACTAAGATACATGGTCGACTTCTCAATATGGTTAACTCAAGCCTTGATGAAGACATGATGAAGGTGCTCTTTCAGTTCTTTGACCCTTTACACCATTGCTTTACCTTTCCTGATTACCAACTTGTGCCTACTATGGAAGAATTTTCTCAACTCTTGGGAATTTCTATTCTTGATCAACTACCCTTCAATGGTATTGAAAGAGACCAAAGACCTGAGGAGATTTCTCGAGCTCTACATTTGAAACAATATGACATTGTGGCAAATTGGGAAACAAAAAGTGATGTCAAAGGGTTTCTAGCTAAGTTTTTGTTGGAGAAGGCTCAAGATTTTAGGGATGCTCTAGATTTACAAGCCTTTGAAGAAGCGTTAGCTCTTTTCATCTATGGATGGTATTGTTTCGTAATCCTGATCAATTCATAGACGTGAACGCAGTCAAGATTTTTCTATCTCGCAATCCGGTGCCTACGTTACTTGGGGATATCTTGCATTCTCTTCACTCTCGCATCATGAAGAGAAGAGGACTTCTTATGTGTTGCACTCCTCTGTTGGATAGGTGGTTTATTTCACACCTACCTCGATCTGTTGTGAAGAATGAGCAATGTATGAGGTGGTCTAATAAATTAATGTCACTCACACATTCTGATATTCATTGGTGTTCTCGATCCTCGGAGGACATTACTATTGTTGACCGTTGTGGGGAATTCCCTAATGTCCCTATACTTGGCGTTAGGGGAGGTATTACCTATAGTCCTTGTTTCGCTTTATGACAGTTTGGTTATGCTAGGAGGGATGACCCTCATGATGCACATGTCCAAGGAATTGTATTTGACTATGAGAGCGACGTCTAATGTTATCGCCAGAAATTCATACGAGCTTGGGGCACGGTGAACAAAGTTGATAGCAAGACGTTGGGGCATAAGAACTCCATTCCTTTGGAACCTTATCTCAAATGGGTGCGAGCTCGTGCTCAAAGTCTTATGATGCCTTATGAAGCCATCCTACCTATCACCATGGAGCCTGTTGCCAAAGGAGATGCTCCATATATTGTCCTTCATCCTGATATGCCTATTTCTCTTGAAGATTTGCAAAGATCATGGATTCAACTCAAAGGAGAGTGAGACACCCTCAAAACTGAATTGTACGCAAACAAGAAGAAAGTTTTGGAGCTTACTAGACAACTTCATGAAGAGCGAAGTTTGAATGCCTACATTGCACCGAAGAGGATGAGTTCGTGCTTCTTGTCTTAGGAATTTATTTATTTCTTCCATTGTAAGCCCAAGAGGTGTGCTGTAATCAATCTGAATTTATTAATGCAATTAATGTTTGTTCCTTCTTTGTCTAAACGAATTTAAATCTTCTAAGAATCCTTGAAATCATTTTCATACGCATTTCATGCATCATAACATAAGCAAAATTTCCACAACAGGTTTCCTCATCTTTCTACAGCTTATTTTAGTAAGATGGATATCGAACAGACCATGAAAGATTTGCAAGCACATAATTCCTAGTTCCAAGCAACCTTGCTGACCCTGGCCAAGGGACAACAAGAGCTGATGACATTGCTAGCAACCAAAAAGAAGACTAAGAAGAAGGCCCTCATCAATATGGGGAAAAGGTTTAAAGGACCAGTCCGTCAGGTGTAGATAGTTGAAGAGTCATCCGAGGAAGATGAGAATCACGTGGAAGAGGCAAAGAGCACCCGTGCTAGGGGTGCAAATGATCAAGCTTCCGAGGATGAAGATTACTTTGATAAATAGTATGCACCGACCGAGGATAAATACAAGTAGTTAGAGGATAGACTAAAAGCTGTTGAAATTCAAGCCGTACCTGATTTGGATTTTAGTGATTTGGGCTTAGTATCTGGGGTCGTCATTCCCCATAAGTTGAAAATACCAATCTTTTCTAAGTATGATGGAGTTTCATGCCCGAAACTTCATCTAAGGTCCTACATCTGCAAGATACAACCACATACTATTAACCAGAAGCTCTGGGTCCATTTCTTCCAAGATATTCTAGCCGGGTCTCAATTAGAATGGTTTTATCAATTGGAGGATTCCCGTATTCGCACATGGGAAGATCTGACCACTGATTTTTATCATCAATATCAATACAACACTGATTTAGCACCAACAAGAGTTCAACTTCAAGGAGTGACAATGGGTACTAATGAAGGGTTTAAAGAGTACACGCAAAAATGGAGGGATCTAGCCGGTAGGGTCCAACCACCACTAACTGATAGATAACTAGTTGATATGTTCATGGGTACATTAACTGGACCATATTTCAACTTGTTAATTGATAGCTCATCTTCTGGTTTCACTGAATTAATTCTAACTAGTGAAAGGGTCGAGAGTGGAATCAAGAGTGGAAAAATTCCTATGACATCTACTTCCAGATCCAACACTAAGCCCTTCACTAGAAAGAAGGAAACAAATGTTGTGTATAGAGCAAGGGCCCATACCAAGAAGGATCACCATCCATCTGTTAATGTTGTTTTGATCTCCAACCCCCCATATGCTCAAAGATAATCATCCAACCATCAACGATCTGAAGTTCCTCGAAGACAGTTCACAAGGATTAGCATGTCACTATCCCAAGCATTGCAACACCCGTTGAAGGCCAACTTAGTGACATTGCATGATCCACCATTAAATCCAAATACTACATCACCGAAATACAATCCAAATGCCAAGTGCACGTATCATTCCAACATCCCTGGGCATGAAACTGATCAATGCTGGGCTCTGAAGAATAAGACTCAAGGCCTAATAGTTAATAAAACTATTGAGTTTGATCCACCTACAACTCCAAATGTGATAACTGCACCAATGCTGAACCATGGCAAAGGTGTCAATACAATTGATGACACTACTTTTGTTTCTTTCATTGAGGAGTTGACTACTCCATTGACTACTGTGAAGGGAAATTTGCTGAGAGCTGGGGTGTTCCCTGGCTGTTTAAAGATTGTGATTGTTGTGCTAAACAAATGAATGGATGCAAGTGGCTGAAAGAACATGTTCAATGCCTGATAGATAGTCACAAGATCCTGTTTGAAAAAGTTCCTACCATCAAGAGTTTGACCAATGAAGCTGAAGACCTTGCCATGATAATAATCTCTAACAAGCTTCTTAGGATCTCCTCAAAGGGTCCTATTAGAATTTCAAACGAACCAACCATTGCTCCTTTAATAATCACTGCCCCCGGGCCAATTCCTTACTCCTCTGACAAAGCGGTTCCATGGAACTATGGTGCCGAAGTTTACTATCATAGAATAAAACAAGATTCTTGGATCAACAAAGACAAATCTGATGTTATTAATATTGCAGGTTCTAGTAAAGTAACAAGAACATGAAGGATCTTTTCCCATGACATCTCACCTCTGATTACTACGACAACTCCTGTTCATATAACCAATGACAAGTCTAATACCAACACTAGAGACAAAGAGAAAGTAAGTGAGCTTGCTGAAGTAGAGGCACCTGCCAAAGATGATGATGCTGAAGAGACCTCCACTCGGGAGATGGAGGAAATCCTGAAAATTATAAAGAAGAGTGATTTCAAAATAGTCGAACAATTGGGGAAAACCCCCTCCAAAATCTCCATGTTGTCATTACTAATCTGTTCCAATGCTCATGCCCAAGCTTTAATCAAGTTCTTAAAGAAAGCTCATGTGCCCCAAGAGACTACAGCTGACCAGTTCGAGAATTGTGTGACGAGTTTAACGGATGACAATGGATTAGGGTTCTCCGATGCTGATTTGATTCCTATGGGAAGGAACCACAATAAAGCCTTACATGTCTCTATTAAATGCAAGGGAGCTACCCTGGCTCATGTCTTGATTGATACCGATTTCTCTCTAAATGTTCCCCCTAAAGGTGCTTTGGACCAACTAGATTGTGAAGGCCTGGGGTTGAAACCACGTGATATAGTTATAAGGGCTTTTGATGGGTCTGGAAGGATGGTGCATGGAGAGGTGGATCTCCCCATTAAGGTGGGATCACAAATTTTCAACTCCACTTTTTATATAATGGACATACGTCCCGCCTACTCTTGTTTTCTTGGGCGCCCTTGGATCCATGGGGCAGGGGCAGTAACAACCATCCTTCATCAAAAATTAAAGTATCCAGTCAAAGGGAATATCGTTACTATTTACAGCGAAGAAGGATTTATGGTGAGCCACCTCAATCCTTTCAAGTATGTGGAAATGGATGGTGAGTTTATAGAGACTCCGTACCAGGCTTTTGAAGTTGTTCCTCCTATGGTTTCCGCCACCAAAATCTCCTCCAACATATCAAAAGATGATGAAGTTGTACCAAGAATGGTCTCACTTAAATATGCCGGTGCCGTGGTTGAAGATGGAAGCTGTACTATCTGGGGACAACTTCCCAACATTCCGTTTAAAGCAGACAAGTTTGGGTTGGGTTTCACCATCAAAGCTCAGAAAGAGGTCAGGTGCGCTCGTATGGGAAAGCCGCCTCTCCGCATCGGAAATCATGAAGTAAACACTGTGGAAGACTCCGATGATGAATGCGCTTTTGAAGAATGGATCTACCCTACTGTCAGAGAAAAGCTCAACAATTGGCATGCAAAGGACTTCACTCCCATCTCCTTCATTGAGGAGTAATTACTATTTACTGTTTTCTGTCAATTCAAGAACTTTTGTCTGTAATTTTAAATTCCAAACAATGGCTTTTAAGCCATGTTCCTTACCCGGGGCACTATGGTCCATTTGTTAAGGGTTTTGTTCATGTTCATTTATCATATCATTTAATATAAACCACTGGACCTTTTGCATTCAAATTTTGTGTTCATTATCTTTTTTTCTTTATTGCATTTTTCCAATAGCCATGTATCTTACATGCACACATACACACTTGCAGATCTTCATCCACTCCGGATCTCACTACCAACGACTTTACGGTTGCCAGTTATGACTTCAAACATCCAATTAACCAAGCCGAAGATGAAGGCGAGGAAGATTGTGAAATACCAGGGGAACTATCCATACTTCTAATGCAAGAGGAGAAAGCTATTCAACCTTATGAAGATCCAGTCGAAGTTATCAACCTAAGTACCGAGACAGAAAAGAAAGAAGTCAAGGTCGGCGCCGACCTAGAAGATGGTATCAAGAGCATATTGTTTCAGATGTTACATGACTAAGTTGAAGTGTTTGCTTGGTCATATGAAGATATGCCAATGTTTGATACTGACATTGTGGTTCATCGTCTATCAATAAATGAAGATTGCCCTCCTGTCAAACAAAAAGTTTGTCGTATGCGGCCAGACATGTTTGAAAAGATAAATGCTGAGGTAATGAAGCAGTTTAATGCATGTTTTCTGGCTGTGACATCTTATCCTCAATGGGTTGTAAACGTGGTCCCCGTACCGAAGAAACATGGGAAGGTTCGTATGTGTGTAGATTATAGGGATCTGAATAGGGAAATCCCCAAAGATGATTTCCCTCTACCTCATATTGACATCTTGGTTGACAAGTACGCTGAACATAAAGTATTCTCCTTCATGGACGGATTTTCTGGCGACAACCAAATCAAGATGGCTCCCGAAGACATGGAAAAGACCACCTTTGTTACATAATGGGGCACCTTTTGTTACAAGGTCATGTCATTCAGATTAAATAATGCAGGGGCAACATATCAAAGAGTTATGGTAGCTTTATTTCATGATATGATCCATCATGAGATATAGGTCTATGTGGATGATATGATTGCAAGGTTTCAAACTGAAGAAGATCATCTCGATCACCTACACAAGTTGTTTGAAAGGTTGAAGAAGTACAAGCTAAGGCTAAATCCTAATAAGTGCACATTCAGAGTAAGGTCTGGAAAGCTTCTAGGTTTTATCTTCAGTGGTAAATGCATCGAAGTTGATCCTTCAAAGGTAAAAGCCATTCAAGAAATGCTGGTTCCCCACTCTGAGAAGGAAGTTATAGGATTCTTGGGTCGTCTTAATTACATTTCCCATTTCATATCTCATCTAACTGCTACTTGTGAGCCAATCTTCAAATTCCTGAAGAAAGATCAAGTAGTCAAATGGAACGACGACTGCCAAGCTGCCTTTGATAAGATCAAGGAATATTTGCAAGAACCTCCTATCCTTATGCCTTCAGTGGAAGGAAGACCATTGATCATGTACTTGATTTTGCTAGATAATTCTATGGGGGGGGGGGGGGGGTGTTGGGCCAACATGACGAGTCTGGCCAAAAAGAGCATGCAATATACTACCTGAGCAAAAAGTTGATCGACTACGAAACCAGATATTCACTGCTCGAGAAAACTCGATGCGCTCTGGCATGGGCTGCTCACCGGCTAAGATAGTATATGTTGACTCACACCACTTTGTTGATTTCTGAAATGGACCATATCAAGTACATCTTCAAGAAGTCCGCTCTCTCCGAACGAATAGCTAGATGGCAAATGATTCTGACTGAATATGACATCTAATATACCATACAAAAGGCCATCAAAGGAAGTATATTGGAAGATCATTTGGCCCATCAAGCTGTTGATGATTATCAATCTATGAAATTTGACTTCTCAGATGAGAATATCATGTTAGTGACTGATTATGCAAAACCTGAACCGTATGACGGACCTGAACAAGGATCCCGATAGACTATGGTTTTTGATGGAGCTTCCAACGCTCTGGGTAATGGAATTGGTGATGTGATAATTTCTCCTGAAGGTTGTCACACTCCTTTCACAGCTAGACTGTACTTCAATTATACGAATAACATGGCTGAGTAAGAGGCATGCATCTTGGGTTTGAAGGCTACCATTGACTTAAGGATCAAGCATTTGGATGTATTCGGATATTCTGCTCTAGTGATCAGTCAAGTCAAAGGAGAATGGGACACTAATCATCCTAACCTTATTCATTACAAGGAGCTTGTGTTTACCCTAATACCATACTTCGAGGAGATCACCTTTGAACATTTTCCTAGAGAAGAAAATCAGTTGGCTGACGCCTTGGCAACAATGTCTTCCATGTTCAAGATCAAATGGGACAATGAAGCTTCTATGATTATAATCGAAAGATTTTACGAACCCACACACTGCTATGAGCTTGACACTGACAAAGAGAAACCATGGTACCATGAGGTGAGGAGATATCTTGAGGCACAAGAATATCCTGAAGGAGATTCCATCAATGATAAGAAATTCTTGTGAATATTTTCAGCCAAATTCTTTTTAAGCAACAGAATCCTATACAAGCGCAACCATGATTCTACTCTACTCCGATGTGTGGACAAGAAGGCAGAGAAAAATATGGAAGACATGCATGATATCCTCTTTGGGACCCACTCTAGTGGACACACTATGGCCAAGAAGATCCCAAGGGTTGGTTACTATTGGTTCACAATGGAAACTGATTGTCATCATCACTCAAGGACTTGCCATAAGTGTCAAATCTATAATGACAAGGTCCATGTACCTCCTATTCCTCTAAATGTCATGATTGCTCCGTGGCTGTTTGCAATGTGGGGCATTGATATGATTGGAGAGATTAAACCTACTGCTTTGAATGGACACCATTTCAATCTCGTGGCTATTAATTACTTCACTAAATGGGTCGAAGCTTCCTCATTTGCCTCCTTCACAAAGAACGTTGTAGCTAAATTCATCAGGCATAACCTCATCTGCCATCACGGTATCCCCGAAAGGATCATCACTGACAATGGAACCAACCTCAATAATGCCATGATTCCGGAACTTTGTACTCAATTCAAAATCAAGCGTCACAATTCATCTTCGTATAGACCCAAGATTAATGGTGCAGTGGAAGCTGCCAATATAAATATCAAGAAGATTGTGCAAAAGATGGTGGTAACGTATAAATACTGGCATGAGATGTTACCGTTTTCTCTCCATGGCTACCGTACTTCAGATCAAACATCAACTGGGGCAACCCCGTTCTCCTTGGTCTTTGGCATGGAAGTTGTCCTACCTGTCAAAGTTCAGATTCCCTCTCTAAGGATAATGAAGGAAGCAGATTTAGGTGAAGAAGAATGGATTCAGACTAGGTTGGATCAGTTGAACTTGATTGACGAAAAGCAATTGAGCGCTGTTTGTCATGGTCATATGTACCAAAAACGTATGATCAAGGCTTTAAACAAAAATATCAAGCCTCAAGTATATTAGACTGGAGACTTGGTAATAAAGCGCATCACTCTTCCATAAGGAGACCCCAGGGGCAAATGGACTCCCACTTATGAAGGACCATTTATTGTAAAGAAAGTTTTCTCTGGTGGTGCCATGATGCTGACTACTATGGATGGCGAAGACTTCCCACATCCTGTGAATGCAGACATAGTTAAAAAATACTGCGCATAAAATGACCCTATAGGTTGACATACCTAGGAAAAAATAAGGGCATCCCAATGAACCAAAGAGGTTCGAGCAAAATTTAGGGATATATGCAAAAGATTGTACACCCGGCGAGTCGAAAACCCGAAAGGGCAATTTGGGCCAAAATGGGTATCCTGGTGGGCTGAAAACCCAAAAGGACGGTCCAGGAAAATGTTAAGGATTAAAGTGTATGAGTATGTCCCATGGGATATCTATAGCCAACTTTATTACCAAAGTACAAAGTTAAAATGGTCCAAGATCAATCCAATCAACTTCTTTCAATGACAAGGGATGATGTTCGAGGACATAGGGGGCAATAATGGAGTTGGAACACAATGAGATCACTTCCACGTGGCTGTTATTTTGTTTTGTATTCCTTTCATTCTTTTGAAAGTTTCCTCTTACTAGGATCTCTATCTCTTTGTATAAAAATGCCTATTCATGGGAAAAACATCAATACAAATATACTTTGAAGTACAAACTTTTTTTTTCCTGTTTTGAGTGCAAAGGTGTCCAATGACTAAAATTAAATGAACATATGCATATGAACATGATTAATCTTTTAGCAAATGTATGCTTAAAAAACAGCGACAAGCATCTCCTTAAATGCATTTGAGATATCCCCAGAGTTATTTCAATAACATTATCCCCTCAGATTTGGATTCATAAAATCCCCATCCAGAATTTCAATCTCCGGAAGATCCTCTCCCCAAGCTGAGTTGGTCTTAAAAGGAAGCCTTTTGGATTTCCTCCTAAAGAGACACCTCCCCAGCAGTTCGTCAAATATTCTCTTCAATAGGGTTTATTTCCCCAACAAACGGAAAAATTCCCCAGCTTGAGTTTGCCTCTCAGACTATTACAAATCAAGGGACCATAACCCCTAATCCCCAGTGAAGTCGCCAACAGAGTCATTTCTATCCCCGAAAGCTGCTATAAAACCTGTACCCGACCAGATAACAGTGTGATACGGCGGGAGAACTGACTCGGGTCGTTTGCGTTTAATCGCAATTGTGTGGATTAGCAAGAGTCACCACTGACTTTTCTTTTATCCAAAAGGAAAGATTAAAAAGCACAGGAAAGACCTTTCGAGATTATTTCTCAGGTTCGGGGGGTAGATTATGAAAAGGGAAGGTATTAGCACCCTTTTCATCCGTAGTTATCTACGGGCTCTTAGTTACTCACTAGATCACTTACTTTTGTTTGAAAATATACTTTGTGTTGTGGGTTCGAAAATATTTTGAAAATGTCTTTGTAATGGTTCTCGTTTCTATAAGAACGCGTACAAAGTGTTGTTTCGAAAATAATTCAAAGAGGTGTTTGTGGAATGTGTTTTTTTGAAAGTGTTATTGAAAAGATGTTTTTGTAATAATTCTCGTCTCTATAAGAACATATACAAAAATCTTTTGTATTTTAAAAAAAAAGGTTTTAATCTGAAAGTGTTGGTGTAAAATGTTTGGTTGTGAGCAAGCGAGCAACTAGGAGAAAATCTACCTACTCAAAAGGTCTTAAATATTCTTTTCCTCCTCCTTTAGATATTGCTATCTTACCATTGATTTGGTAAGAAGCCCCATCGTTGGATGTGAAGGGACGGGTGCAGGTCAATCGTACAATCATAGAAGGCAACTTGTGAGACGCTTTAGCAATTTTTGTAAGGGACTAGATCATTTTACCAAAGGCAACATCGAGCGTCATCGAGGGACTACGATCTTTTTTTATCGAAGGGTCTTTTCTAAAGCCTCCCATATTCGAGGGACATGATTGTGTTTCCGAGGCAACGAGCGAGGTTACCCTAGAGGTGCGCATGTGCAAAGTGTTTTGATTCAAGTTATTTTGTCTTTGATTAGGGCTACCTAACGACTTATTTTCAATCTCTCCATGCACTCCTAATTACTAGACAATATAAGGAAAACAGTAAATTGCGGAAATTGAAATTCTACGCTATTACAGAGTTTTCGGGAATGGGGGTACAAATTCACAAATGGGGATGAGTCGAATGAGATTAAAAGTCTAAATAGGCAATCAATACAACCAAATCGAATCGAACAATTAATTAAAATTGTAACAGTCTATGAAATAAAATTAATTGACAAAGTATAGAAATTCTTGGTATTTTTGTTTGAAAAAGAGTTTTAAAATAAAAATAGAAAAATCTATTCTATTAATTAGCTAAAGAATTAAATCAAATGCATGTATTTTTTTTGTCTTTTAGGGTTTTTATTATTTAGAAATTAAATGAAAAAATTAAAGCTTAAGCGCAAAATAATTAATAAAATTATTTACAAAGTCCTAAACTAAATTAGACCTAAGCTAAATTGTGAAAATTAATTAACAAAAATTATGATTTGTTAAATTAATAAAATCAAAACTAAGTATAAAATCAAAACAAGAAAAAAAAATGGAATGAGGTGTTGAAGTGAAAAATGGGGGTGATGCTGATTGGGCTTTAAAAACAAGGGCATAAAGCCCCATGATTTTTTTTGTTTAAAACAGAAAGTAAAAAAAATGGATAAACTTCTTGGGCTGTTACTAGATAGGGTTAGAGGCCCAAGGGAGGAATGTGCAAGGGGTTTGAAACAAATGAACCCTAATTATTTGGAAATGGTTGCGGCTGGCTTCATCTCCTTCTCAGTTTGCTAACGCTCTCTCTCTACGAATCTTTATATCTCTTCTTCAATGTTTCTCTCACGGATTCAACAACAATTTCCTAAATCTTTTATTTTTCTCAACAATACTATCAATGTTCATCACATCCTCTTCAAACAGAGGCTAGACAAGTTGTTGCTACGGAAATAGCAATGGCAGGTTAGGGCTTCTTGAGGCGTAGCGGGCTACTACTCAGCATGGAGGGACAAGGCTGACGGTAAGGGAGAAGTGATGTATAGATTCGGTGGAAGAAATTGTTGGAGATGGAGGTGGGTTATAACACGGTGAGGTTACAATGAGGTATCTGACATAATAGCGAATTGGAATCCGGTTTTGGCGATGAATAATTGTTGTTCGTTGAAGACAAAAAGAGGGATTAATGGAGGATATTGTTGCGAATCTAAAGGTTGGAGAAGAAGATTGAGGTAAACAACAACATACCCTTCAATAATTCGAGTTTATGTAACTTTTAAATTGCTAAGTGTCTATGTTCAATTTGTTCAGCTGAGCAGCGCGTATGAAGATAATGCAAGCACAATACCTCAACTTTAGGGAATACTAAATCAATATTAGTATCCCTTTGAGCTTTTCATTGGTGTTATAATCAGATTTAAAAAATGGATTCTTGAAGCACACAACAGATAATGATATGTATCAGGTGAAACAGGTCTTTAAACTTTTCATCTCACAGTAAAAACCTTATCCTACTAAAAAAAAAATCTACTAATGAACTGATAAAGAATATAGGCCAAATTGAAGCTCAAAGCTAAAATTCAAAATGGTGGAGTTATATTACCTGAAAGAGATCCCATTGATTTGTGAAGAGAAATTGTAGATAACATTGAGGAGAGTCATACGCAAGAAGAACCGCTCAAAAATATCGAATAATGAAGAAGTTACAGTCGCTTGAACTTGGTCTCGCAAAAGGTCAACTTTTGGGTCAATGAAGTCATTTTCAGTCGTCTGAACCATTGACTGAGCAAACTTGCAATGAGAGGTTTGAAACTCTTCTTGAACATCCTTGAAGAGACCTGAAGATCTATGAAGACCATTTGAAACCTTGAAGAATCAATTTTCTTTGAGAAACGTCAAACCCTAATCGTTGACTTACTGCCTAGGAAAAGAATCTGTCTGATCAAACTTCTGAGCCAAATTGAGTATTCGAGAAGGACTAGGATAGTATCTTGAATAAAAAATGGGAGGGAAAATTTTAGGGTACAACAAACAGTAAATTTTTTAGTTTCTAAAGCCTGGATCCGACCAGATAATAGTTTAATTTCATTCCTATCCAAACAAGTTACTATGAAGCCTGGACCTGATCAGATGTTAGTTCAACTTCATCCTACCCTTAATTTACTGTGAAAACTGGACTCGACCAGAGAACAATTTAAGTTTCTAATGAAGCCTGGACCCGACCAGATAACAGTTAATCTCATTTGTAAGTTACTAAAGCCTAGACCCGACCAGATAATAGTTTAACTTCTGAAATCATTACTGAAGCCTGGACCCGACCAGATAACATTTAATATCAAATTCAAGTTACTAAAGCCTGAGCCCGACCATATGTTAGTTCAACTTCATCCCATCCTCAATTTATTATGAAACCTGCACCCGGCCAAATAACAGTTAATCTCAATTTTAAGTTACTAAAGTCTGGACCCAACCAAATAATAGTTCAACATCTCCAATTGTTGAAACCTGGACCCGACCGAATAACAATTAACATCAAGTTAAAATTACTTCAAAAGATACTAGTTTAACTTCTTCAATCACTAATAAAACTCCTCTTCCCCAATAGAGTTTTCTACTATCCTCAGCAAGTTTTTGTGAAGCCTGGAAATCCGACCAGATAACAACTAACTTTCAAGAGATAATTCCCCACTAGAACAGCGGGCGACTAGAAATCTTGAGCTCTTTCCCCAAGAAGAAGTCAATATTCCCCAATGAAGTTCTCTCAACAAAGCAGGAATCCCTAGTAGAAGCATTCTTAACAAATACTGAAGATACACATACTCTTCACCTCCAACAGCAGTCTGAGATTTAACTTCTCAAAACTCCCCAGTATTTGTCAAGGATATGCTTTGACAACATGTCGCATTCATACATCATATAACACACATAACATATACATACAACATAATCTCATTTGTTTTGAGAACATCATTACACCATGCATACATTCACATACAACTAACCCCTTGTTCCTTGCAGATAAAAATCATTGATCCAAAGACCTCTTCTAGATTAGAATTAATTCTTCCAATTAAAGAAAAGCAAGACACCTATTTTTCAACACGAATCAACCAAAGATTCATGCTGATGTTTCTCCCATCATCTCTCCAAATGGCATCTATAATCCCATTCCCGAATCAATACATCATCAAGTGCAAATATCTGGGCACTTTAGTGTTCAATCATCTTTCACCTTCAAGCCACGAATGATGGATCTGCCAATCTAACTCTTCTGGTTTAAGAAGATTGAATAGGGGAAGCTGTTTTACCCCAAAATTCCCTCTCATTTTCTCAATTTCTCTCACAAGATGTCCATTGGTTCAAGAAGGCACAAGGATGGATCAACTCAAGACCCCTCCTCAAGCACTAATGACTCAAAATTAGGGTTTGAGTTTGCACAAATAAAATTGGACTTTTAAGGCCCCATATGACTTTCACGGATGATTTTGGACTCTAAAGATTTCTCATGTCAAGTTTCAAGCTTTGGATCACATTTTTGCTCAGTCAATTTACCAGTTGACCTAAAATCAACTATATTAGGCAAAAAGTCAACTGTGGTCATTTTTACAGTCAAACTTCATAATTTTTGATCCATATCAACATTTTGAACTCATATATGTAAATTGGTCAAGTTTGGATCACAATTCCTTAAGAAATTTGATCAAATCACCAAAAGGTCAAAATGGTCAAAATTAGGGTTTTGACTGAGAAGGCTCAATTTTTGACTTTTGACCAAATAAATGACCTATTGGTTTGAGACATGATATAAAGGATTCAAATACATCATTTTGACCTAATGTCATGACTCAAAACATTTCTCATGATCAATTGATTGATAGTTGAAATTTGGTCAATTGATGAAAAAGTCAACTGTACACTGAAAAGTCAAACTTTGACTTTTTAATCAAAATCAAGTTCCAAAAATCATATTTCATCAAGACATGTCAAAATATTAATATTTTTCATCAAGAAATCAAAAATTCAAAATCATCCTTGAAAAGTCAAAATTCGAAGACTTAGAAATTTTTTCTAAGTGTTAGAAAGTTAACATGTTTTCATGACTTTGTGCCAAATTTTCACCATGATGCAAGATGATTAAAGGAAAACTTCCAACATGAAAGTTGTAGATCTCAATGATATATAAAACTTTTTAGGATAGAAAAAGTTCTAGAAATGCTTGGATCTCAAGTTATTAATTTATGAAGACATGCTCATGAAACTAAAAACACTTAGTGAAATTTTGAGCATTTTAGTCAGGATTTTGACCTAATTTCTTGGCCAAGTTTCACATAGTTCCAATTGGATTTTTAAAAAATGAATAAAAGAGGAGTTGTAGAGCATGTCACAAGATTTATAAAAAGTCCAAGAACTCCTTGAGATCATTCTTGAGCAAGGAGAATCAAAGAGATGAAGTTAGGGTTTCAAACTTGTTTTACAAGGCAAATTTTTGTGATGAACATGAACCAAATCCATGCTAGGCTGCATAATCTTTAATTTGCAGGCCTCCAACTTGTTTTTCACTCCATAATTAAATTTTTACACAACTGATAGAGCCATTGTCCAAGCACTTGAGCCCTTATCCATTTGACATTTCCATTAATGACACAAAGTAACATTGCTATTCTAATAAAGTTGCTTTAATCACAAAGTCAACATGTATTGAGCCTCTAACTTTCTCCCTCTGCATACACTCAACATATAAAGTTAAATAAACATGTTTAAAGTTGGTAACCACTCTAGATAGCCTTGTACCATGCCTTGGAACCAAGTTTGTCAAGATTGCTTCAAAAACAAGGCAAAAATCCATAACATGTGATCTTTGTTTTCTGACCATCTCAAGTCCTCAAACCTCTTGCCTATAAATTGAGACATCATTTGCAACCTAACACACGAGATTACAAGAAAAAAACACCCTCAAACTCCCTCAAGCTAGAAATTGCACAAAACCTCCATCTTTGTGTCATTTCTGATTTTGAATACCCAACTCATAATTCCCTCGTGCGCTTCTTGGCCAAACCATTCACAAAGCTTCTAATACACATATAAAGACTATCTCAACCTCTGCTTTCAAACTATAACATCATCTTCCACATTCTCCATAACCAAAAACAGAGGTTTGCATCTTGACTTCTCCAGGCCATTTCAGCTACTCTCAGTTCAAGCCAACTATTGCATTAGCCTCCTAGAGGTTCAAGGAAGCTAACCTGATCACCACGATCACTTGAAACAAGCTCAAACTCATTTCACAATTTCCAGTTTTTGAGGTATTTTTCTGAACTTTCATCTCTTCATTTAGGCATTGTTAGGTTTCCATTTTCAAAAGACAAAATGTAGATATCATTACCCTGAAACTGACCATGTCCTTAGAATTCATTTATATTGCTTGATTATAGAGAATTTTTGACCAGAACTTTCTGAAAAAATTAGGTTAGATTTGGTACCATTCAAAATTCATGCTTATCTTTGATTTATAGTTTTAATGAGTTACATTTCTGAATTCGTGATGAAATTTGCCACAAGTTTCATGTTTACATTTTTTATTTTGGTTGAGAAATGAATGAGATACAGTTGGTCTGGCTGGGCACAAGGTTGAAGACGAAGTACAGGCCATGGACTTATTTTATTTTAAGTTTAATAGTTGTTGTATTACTAAGGGATGAAACAGGACACCCCCGTGGTACAAATAGTATGTGCTAAAGCCTTGCCCTATAGAAGATCCTGGGTTCAAGTCCCAACGAGACCTTTTGTCATTTTTCCATATTTTTCTTACTTTTTTTTGTTTGCAGGAAGCGCGTATGGGCCTCCATTGGCTGGGCTTTGATATTTTTTTACTTCATTAACCCCTTGTTTTACTCACACAACCCTAAGCCCATTTTATTTTATTTTTTTCTTATTTCATTTATTTGTTTTCTTTTAATATATTTTACTTAATACCCAAAATCATAAAAATCATAAAAAAAATAGATTTAGGTTTTTATTTAATTAAATTAATTTTTGACATAAAAATAAGTTTATTTTAATCACCTTTTATTTTTTTCTTTGTTAATTAATTTGTAAATTAATTAGAAATTAGGATTTTTACACATTAAAAATATTTTCTTTAACAAATCCAAATTCTTTTCTTAAAACAAATAAATTAATACTAGACTTAGGTTTATCTTTAATTCAAATTAATTTAGAACTTAGGACTTTTATTTAATTAAATTTTTATTCTAGTTTAATTAAACTAAAATCTTTTTCATAAAACCCTAAAAACTTATTTTTTATCAATTAACTTAATTTCTTTTCTAATCAACCTAGGTTTAGTTTTATTAAATTAAATTAATTCATTGCTTAGTTAATTAAGTTAGAAAACCTTTTCTTAACAAAAACTTAGACAAAAACAATTTCATATCACTTTATTCTTTGTACATTATATTTACATTTCTTGTATATTATCATTCAATTCAATATAGTTGTAATAGTAACTTAGGTTTAAATTTCTTGCAATCCCCATTTGTACATTTGTATACCCCATCCCCAAAGTGATATAATAGCGTAAAACATTTATTTTCCACAATTTACCGCTTTCATATAAATACTAGATAATTAGGATTTATATGGCAAGATAAAATAAATCTTAGAAAACCCTAATTCAAGATTAAACCAAGCATGAAATACAAAACACTTGCACACTTTACACCTCTAGGGTTAACTCCACTTTGTTGTCTTAAATGAATAGTCATGATATGCATGTGAGACATCTTAGCCAAAACAAATAAAAAATACAAGATCATAGTCCCTCGATGACGCTACGAATATTGTCTTACAAATGATCTTAGTCCCTTAAGAAAAATGCTAAAGTATCTCACAAAATTGCATTATATGACTATACGATGACCCACGCCTGTTCCTTTACATTCAAAGATAGGGATTCTTACTAATCAATGGTAAGATAGCAATATCAAAGGAAGAGAGAAATGAACAAAAGACTTTTGAGTAGGTAGAACGTTATTAGTTGCTTGCTCACAATCCGTCTTCAAAAACAAACATCTTTTCAAACACACCAAATGATTTCAAAAACATGAAATATTTTCAAAAGTCTAACACTTTGTATATATTTCTATAGAGACGAGAATCATTACAAAGTTTGTCTAAGAGAAAGCGCTTTTCAAAAATACTTTCAAAACCCATCACAAACACATTTTGAAATAAAGCAATTTCAAAATTGATTTAGCAAGCAACTAAGAGCCAATAGGTAACTATGTATGAAAAAGGTGCTAATACCTTCCGTTTTCATAACCTACCCCCTGAACTCAAGAAAATATCTCAAATGTCTTTCCTGTTCTTTTCACCCTTTCCTTATTGGATAAAATAAAAGTCGGTGGCGACTCTTGCTATCCGCAACAATTGCGATCAAACGCAAAACAACCAAGTCAGTTCTCCCACTGTATTACATTCACCAATGTAGTAATAATAGGTGAAATTCCTTGAATGTCGATATCAAGGACTGCGTACCATTGTCGAGTTCAATTAACATTCAATTAAACAAAAACTTAATTTTGGTTTTGGTTTTGATATTGTAACTTTCAAATAGCAGAAATATAAAATGGATTTTTCACATATATGAGGAGCATTCTAGGGTAATGTGTATAATTTTCCCTGTAACTACCTTGAATTTTGATCTCTTCAACAAGTTCATATCCTTCAATTACCATCCATTTAGGTTATCTTCCCCTAAGTCCTTAATGGGAAAACCTTTGAACCTTCATCCTAAATACTAAGTCCTTAGAGAATTATGATGAAATCAAGCCTTTGTTTTATCAAGGGTTAAATCCGATAACTATAGGGCATCCCTAATCCTAGGTGATATGTACTATATCCTAATCGTACAAAAACCTTAACAACTGCAGTCCAGCTGGTTGTTAACCATAAATCAATCCTAATTGGTCCAATCAGGAAAGCATGAAAGCATTGCACGGTTAAATTGAATAGAGAAGATTATTGTATTAAATAAATTTATGAATCAAAATCATTTACAAAGTAAAATCAGGGACATCCCCTAGCATTGGAGGGTTTATCTACTCATATTGTGCAAAGTAATTTCAGAAAAAAAATTAAACTTTACAAATAGATGGTGAACTTTGATCTTCAATCGCTTATGCTCATAAAAGGTCTCTGTTCTCCAACACTTGCGTAGGCTTCAATATTCAATCCTCAATTATTCGTGTGGAAAAAAGTCCCCTCTCTTTCTTCTCAGAAACAAAGCTAAGTAGTATAAGGTCATCACCAAGCAGTGTAAAAAGTCCAAATTACCCTTAATGATCCAAGACCACATCAAACTCCAAAAATCAGAATTATTATCGTGCCTGCCAACACGGGCGATGTCAGGTACTGTTCAGGAAGAGATGTGATTTCTGAGGTCGCTAAGCGCGTGAAGCCCACTTAGCGGTATTTTAGGCGCTTTAATGTGTTAATTTAGGAAGTCGCGCTTAGCGCGGTCTGCGATTTTGCATTTTGTATAAATAGTTCAGAAACCGATTTTGTTATTTTTTATCATCTCTTCTCTCCATGGAGGAGCTCTGATCCAATTCTTTATAGTTTATAGGTTTACCCTACATCATTGGGTGGTACATCTTGTCGTTTGGCCACTGGTTGTCTCTGATCGCGTCGACACTGCGATAAGTTTCTGCTTGTTCTCCTTCTTCCCCGTGTTTGATTCCAATGGTGGGTGTTGTATATATATTTTACTCTTATTGTATGTACATTTATTGATTATGGGATTGTATGTATGCTTGCTTTACAAATCATTATCGATGTTGTCCTTGATCTTTTTGCTTTATGTGTGGATTCAGGTTACCATAGACATATGCCTCACGGATCTTAATTAGGGATGGATGTCTATTAATTTCTAGATTCTAGAGATATATTTAGAGCTGATAATCTTTATGGATGTTAGAGCTTAATGCCTCCATGTTGTTTGTGTCGCGTGCGAAATCACCAACGCGGGTGATATGGTTGTCTGCAACTTTGCGTTAGACATAACCTCTATTGTGGTACATCTCGAGCGATGCTAGATTATTTTGATGTGTATTGTAGGTTGAGTGCAATTGATCTGCAAGTTTAAGTATTTGACGAGTAGAGTGAAATGCAATTCCATAATTAATTCTCTTGAGCTACAAATGATTATTTATTTACTTTATTTACTTTTCCTGCATTTTACCTTCCGCAAACCCAAACTAAACTTAGAGAGATTGACACTTTTGAATGTTACTTTTTACCTCACACTATTCTTTGTAGAGACGATATGATAAAACTAAATACTTATTTACTTTTTCTTACCGCTTTACCGCTTCAGCAAAATGGTGTCGTTGTCAGGGGTTGGCGTTGATATTTATTACATCACAATCATTTTGCTTTCTAAGTTTCCTAAATATGTCTATATCGTTTATTTGTACGTGTTTCTTATACTTGTGAATAATGCATACTTGTTTTTATAGATACATGGTTTATGTTTCTTAAATTTATGCAAGTATGTGTATAAATGTGTTATGTATCAATTTTGTTTAAGTGTTGTTGTGAATTATCTTGTTTTCGTAATATTTGTTCAAGGGGAACATATTCTCTTCCATAAAATTTTATTCTAGTGAAATTAGAGTCATTCAAATTTTATATAATATATTAAATAAAAGAATGGATGGGTGAGATTGGCACTGTAATCCCTCCAGTGAAAAGTTCATGGGAGAGGATCCACACCCTTGTTCAAGTGCTTGTTAGGACATTTGTTTTTGGTTGCGCGTTGAAGAAAAGCATCAGGTGAAGAGAGGAAGTTACTAGCTATGCACAGTATAGGTGTCAAGCTTACAACGTAAAACAAGCATGTTTTGTTGTAAATCGTTGTTTTATTCTTTTCATTGTGTTAGTTTAGATAGTGTGTTGATTGTTGTATAAACAAGTTAAAATTGGACCTGTTTTAAAAACTCAAATCTTCACTTTTCAACTTGCTTATTCACTTGTGCCCAGTTTTTCCCAAAGCTTACTGATCAGTGGTTTTTCCACCTTAATTTACAGTTGATTTTAGTTATAGTTTCTTTATTTTGTCAAGTGTTTTATATCATTCTTCTATGTTTTATGTGTTGGTTGTGTATTTTGTTGTTTTTAGGCTCAGAGGAATAAAACCAAGAAAATCAGTGCGAAAAGTGCAAATTCATAGTTTTGGAGGAAGTCTCAAAAAACCAAGCTACAAGGTGTCTGACATGGCCACCCGTGTCACCTGACACGGGCCGTGATATGAGAGGATGCGCAACTGTAGTTTGGGAGAAGAAGGCAGAAGCTGACACGACCCGTGTCAGAAGGTCTGGGCGAGAGGTTTGTTAGAGAAATGGATAAAGGCCAACATGGGTGCATGTGTCAGGTGACACGACTCGTGTTTTCCAGGACGCTGATTTTGAGTGTTTTTATAATTTTTTATGACTTGGGACCCATAGGGGCGTTTTGTCCATTTCCGACCGAGACAAATGGATTGTTCACTATTTAGCCAAATTTGAAATAGGAATTAGGGGACTTTTGGCCAGAGCAAAGAATAGTTTACACAAATCAACATTGGGAGATCAAGGTTCTTGGAGAGTGGAAGATTCACATAAATGGAAGCAATTGAAGATTCGAAGTTATCCAATTACTTGTAATTTATAATCTTTATCTTGTGATTATTTTCAACAATATGAGTAGCTAAACCCCCATTGCTAGGGGGTGTCCCTAATTTTACTCTATAAATGGTTTTGATTTCTGAATTTTTTAATACAATAGTCTTCTCTATTCAACTTAATTGTGCAATGTTTTCATGTTTTCCTGATCGGACCACTAAGGATTGATTTACGGTTAACAACCAGCTGGACCGCGGTTGTTAAGGTTTTTGTATGATTAGGATATAGTAGATATCACTTAAGACTAGGGATACCCTATAGTTACCAAATAACTCTTGATAAAGCAAAGGCTTGAAGTCAGCAGATATCTCTAAGGACTTAGTATTTAGGACAAATGTTCAAAGGTTTTCCCACTAAAGACTTAGGGGAAAATAACCTAAAGGGATGGTAATTAAAGGATAAGAACTTGTTAAATAGATCAAGATTTAAGATAGTTACAGATTAAATTATACACCTTACCCTAGCATGCTCCTCATATCCGTGAAAAATCCATTTTATATTTCTGCCATGTGTTAATTGACAAATCCAAAATCAAATCCCATATCAAGTTTTATTTAATTGAACTACGAATTTAACTCGATAATTGCATGCAGTCCTTGAGAGAGACATTCAGAGAATCTCCCTATTATTACAAGAGGCAAAAATGGTACACTTTATTTTTTTCCTATCAGGTTTTTGCACTGTTGTCGGGGACTGCCTAGTTATTTAGTGTAATTTGAGTTCAATCAAAATTGTGTTGCTCTGTGTTATACCCCAAAATTTTCCCTCTCATTTATCAAGTATTTTCCCACAAGATCTGCTTTGGTTCAAGACTGCACAAGGTTTGACCATCTCAAGACACCTCCTTAAGCACTGATGACTAAAATTAGGGTTTGAGATTGCACAAGGATAATTGAACTTTCAATGGCTCATATTACTTTCATGGATCATTATGGACCCCCAAGATTACTCATATCAAGTTTCAAGCCTTGAATCACATTTTTGCCCAGTCAATTGAGCAGTTGACCTAAAAATCAGTTGTATTGGGGAAAAAGTCAACTGTGGCAAATTTACAGTCAAACTTCATAATTTCTGATCCACATCAACATTATAAACTCATATGTATCATTTTATCAAGTTTGGACCATAATTCCTCAAGAAATTTGATCAACTCATCAAAAGGGCAAAATGGTCAAAATTAGGGTTTTGATTGAGAAAGGGCAATTTCTGATTTTTGACCTAGTAAATGGATAATTGGTTTGAGGCATGATCTCAAGAGTTCAATTGCATAATTTTGACCTAATGGCATGACTCAAAACATTGTCCAAGATCAATTGGATTGATAGTGGATTTTCAGTCAACTGATCAAAAATCAATTGTATACTAAAAGTCAAACTTTGACTTTTTGGTCAAAATCAAGTGTCGAAGATCACAATTCATCAAAACATGTCAAAATATGAAAAATTTTTATCAAGGAAATCAAAAAGTCAAGATTTCATTTTGAAAAGTCAAAATTTTCAAACTTAGAAATTTTTCTAAGTATGGAAAACTTCAAATTTTTTCACAACTTTGAGCCAAATTTTCACCATGATGCAAGATGATTCAAAAGAAACTTTCAACATGAAAGTTGTAGATATCCATGAGATATGCAACATTATTTAAACAACTTCTCCTATAAATGCTTGGATTTCAAGTTATTTATTCATGAAGTAATGGTTTTGAAATTAAACACTTAGTGAAATTTTGCCCTAGTTTAGGCAGGATTTTGGCCTAACTTCATGGAAATTTTTCATATAGTTCCAAGGGGAATTTTATAAAGTGATTCAAAGAGGGGTTGTATAGCACATTACAAGCTTTCTAAAATTTCAAATAACTCCTTGATATCATTCTTGAGCAAGGAGAATCAAAGAGAGAAAGTTAGGGTTTCAAACTAAAATTATAGGTCACTTTGTGATGAACAATGATTCAAATCTCAAACCTATGATGCATAATCTCTGCTTTACAGGCCTAAAACTTGTTAAGCACTCTATAATTAAATTCTTGCACAACTATTAGAGGCTTTAACTCAAGCATTCAATGCAATGCCCATGCTTTATATCAATTTTAGGAAGAAAGTGCACAATGCCATTTTGAAAAAGATTACTGGATAGGGTATTACTGGTCTACCATGGAAGCAGATTGTTATCAATATTCACGAACCTCTCCTAAGTGTCAGATCTATGCTGACAAAGTGCATGTACCTCCAGTTCCTCTGAATTTCCTGACTGCTCCCTGGCCATTCCCAATGTGGGGCATCGATATGATTGGAGAAATCAAACCTAAAGCTTCTAATGGACACCGCTTCATCTTGGTGGCCATTGACTATTTCACGAAGTGGGTTGAGGCAACTTCTTTCGCTTCCATTACCAAGAATGTCGTGGCCCGGTTCATAGAACAGAATCTCATTTGTCGGTATTGTATCCTAGAGAGAATCATCACAAACAATGGTATGAATCTCAACAATACTATGATCACTGCACTATGCACGCAATTCAAGATCCAGCACCATAATTCTTCCCCTTACCGGCCAAAGATGAATGGTGATGTCGAAGCCACAAATAAGAACATCAAAAAGATCATACAAAAAATGACAGTAACCTACAAGGACTAGCATGCGATGCTACCATTCGCTCTCCACGGTTACCGTACCACGGCGCGCACATCGACCAGGGCAACACCTTACTATCTGGTATACGGTATGGAAGTTGTCTTGCCTATTGAGGTCGAGATCCCTTCTCTGAGAATCATGAAGGATGCAGGGTTGAATGAAGATGATTGGATCCAAACTCGACTTGATCAACTGAACTTGATTGATGAGAAAAGGCTTACTACTGTCTGTCATGGTCAAATGTATCAAAAATGAATGATCAAGGCTTTCAACAAAAAGGTCAGACGCCAAGTGTATCAAGTCGGGGATTTGGTGATCAAGCGCATCATACTGCCGCAAGGTGATCCCAGGGGAAAATGGGCTCCTACATATGAAGGACCGTTTATGATCAAAAGCATATTCTCTGGTGGAGCAATGATCTTAACCACTATGGATGGCGACGACCTGCCGCACCCTGTGAACGCGGACATAGTCAAAAGATACTACGCATAAGACACCCGCTAGGTTGACAAACCTAGGAAAACCAAGGGCATCCCGGTGAACCAAAAAGGTTCGGGCAAAAATTAGGGATAAAATAAAAAAAATATGTACACCTGACAAGTTGAAAATCCGAAAGGACGACTTGGGCAAAAAGGGGTATCCCGGTGGACTGAAAACCCGAAAGGGCGGTCCAACCAAAAGTTAGGGAATTAAAGCGTATGACTACGTCCCGTTGGATCACCTTACAGACAACCTTTAGATTCGACTGACAAACTCAACGGTTCTGATCAATCCAATCAACTTTCAACAAGGCAGCAAGTGGACAAGATGCTCAGAGACGCAGAGGCTATAGCAGAATGGGAACCCCATGGGATTACTGCATATAGATATCTTTTATTTGTATCAAATTTTCATTTTTTACGACGACATTCCCTTACTAGAATGTTCGTCTCATTGTACAAAAAAGACTTATTCAAGTTAATACAAAGATACCCCTTTGAAAGTGCAAAACTATCTGTTTTTTTCTTTATTCCTGTGTTTTATTTACAAAAACGTCCAATGATTTACTTTTGAATATATGCATTTGAACGTAACTATTGTCTACAAATGAACAAAAAGGAAAAAAAATAGAGAGACAATCACTAATGGCTTTAAGAAATAGGATAATATCTTTAAACTATAAAATACCCACAATGTGCAGCTTAATGATATCAAGCTCTCTCACATCCCCGGCGGAACAAAACATCCAGTTATCACTCCCCAGTAGAAGTCGCCCAATTTCTCAGGATTCCCTAATCAGATTTCACAAGCAATACACGGCATTTCCCTTACAATAAAGTTTATTTCTCTAACAAATAGAAGCTCATCAACTCATCAGCACTTCAAAACATGAAGACTTACCCTCCACGTCCCCAACATCAGTAAGGGATTTATTTTCCCTAATCTAATAATTATTACAACAACATAGCTTACATACCTATACATCACATCCATACGTCATAAACATCTATGACACGAATGCATACAACATAATTTCATTAATTTTCTAGAACATCATTATACAATGCATTTCATACATCATGACATTGCATACAACTAATCTTTCAGGAAAGATCAGTCAGCAAATGGCTATCATCAACGATTTGAAAAAAGTCATAGATTGATACCTGAAACAAGCCAGTACAGTTATCTACACGACCAGCTGAAGCAATCCTACACGGGCTTCTTCTCATACACTCTTTTAGATACAGTTTAGATACGCTCCAGATACGGACGCCATTCTGATGTTCATTCAAATTCAGCTTTCAGATACAGTTCTTATACGCTCCAGATACGGACACCATTCTGATACTCATTCAGTTTCAGCTTTCAGATACAGTTCAGATATGCTCCAGATACGGACGCCATTCTGATACTCATTCAGATTCAGCTTTCAGATACAGTTCAGTACGCTCCAGATACGGATACCATTCTGATACTCATTCAGTTTCATCTTTCAGATACAGTTCAGATACGCTCCAGCTACGGACGCCATTATGATACTCATTCAAGTTTCATCTTTCAGATACGAGTTAAATACAATCCATTTATGGATATTATTCTGGTACTCAACCCAACACATCCACTATTTCAGTATAAATCAACCGAAGATTTATTCTGACACTTCTTCCATTCCTGCCAACAATCATTTTTGGATGGCATCTGTAAGCCCATCTCCAAAAAGTTTCCATCATCTCTCCAAATGACATCTTTAAGCCCATTCCCTACACCATCAACCACCACATCATCGAGTGCAAATTTCTGGGCACTCTAGTGTCCAATCATCTTTCACCTTTAAGTCACAATGGCGGATCTGCCAATCTAACTCTTCACGTTTAAGAAGATTAAACAGGGGCTGCTGTTGTACCCCAAAATTTGCACTCTCATTTATTAAGTATTTTCCTATAAGATCTTCTTTGGTTCTGGACTGCACAAGGTTTGACCAGCTCAAGACACCTCCTTAAGCACGGATGACTAAAATTAGGGTTTGAGATTTCACAAGGATAATTGAACTTTCAATGCCTCATATGACTTTAATGGATCATTATGGACCCCCAAGATTACTCATGTCAAGTTTTAAGCCTTGAATCACATTTTTGCTCAGTCAATTGAGCAGTTGACCTAAAAATCAGCTGTATTGGGGAAAAAGTCAATTGTGGCCAATTTACAGTCAAACTTCATAATTTTTGATCCACAACAACATTATAAACTCATATGTATCATTTGATCAAGTTTAGACCATAATTCCTCAAGAAATTTGATCAAACCATCAAAAGGGCAAAATGATCAAAATTAGGGTTTTGACTGAGAAAGGGCAATTTCTGATTTTTGACCTAGTAAATGGATAATTGGTTTGAGGCATGATCTCAAGAGTTAAATTGCATCATTTTGACCTAATGGCATGACTCAAAACATTATCCAAGATCAATTGGATTGATAGTGGATTTTCAGTCAACTGATCAAAAATCAACTATATACTGAAAAGTCAAACTTTGACTTTTTGGTCAAAATCAAGTGTCAAAGATCACAATTCATCAAAACATGTCAAAATATGAAACTTGTTCATCAAGGAAATAAAAAAGTCAATATTTCATTTTGAAAAGTCAAAGTTTTCAAACTTAGAAATTTTTCTAAGTATGGAAAACTTCATGTTTTTTCACAACTTTGAGCCAATTTTTCACCATGATGCAAGATGATTCAAAAGAAACTTTCAACAAGAAAGTTGTAGATCTCCATGATATATACAACATTTATTTACACAACTTCTTCTATAAATTATTGTATTTCAAGTTATTTATTCATGAAGTCATGGTTTTGAAATTAAACACAGTGAAATTTTGTCCTAGTTTAGGCAGGATTTTGACCTAACTTCATGGAAATTTTTCATATAGTTCCAAGGGGTATTTTAAAAAGTGATTCAAAGAGGGGTTATAGAGCACACTACAAGCTTTATAAAATGTCAAAGAAACCCTTGAGATCATTCTTGAGCAAGGAGAATCGAAGAGAGGAAGTTAGGGTTTCAAACTAAAATTATAGGTAACTTTGTGATGAACAAAGATTCAAATCTCAAACCTATGCTGCATAATGTCCGCTTTACAGGCCTCAAACTTGTTAATAACTCCTTAATTAAATGCTTGCACAGCTGTTATAGGCTTCAACTCAATCATTCAATGCAATGCCGATGCTTTATATCCATTTTAGGAAGAAAGTGCACAATGTCATTTTGAAAAAGTAGTTTATACACAAAACTTGTTCTTGAGACTTGCAATGGTTTTCTTCTGATCATACACAACCTATAACTCAAAAGAAGTTTGTATCAAGCCATTACAATCACTCATCCCATGCTTGTACTTCTTCTTGGAACCATACTTTCACTTTTCTTCAAAATCAAGTAACATAGCAATCAGTCTAGAGCTTGTACTTCTGACCCTCTCAAGCACTCTAACCTTCTAATTACTTATGCATAAGTCCTTGGAAATAAAACACATGCATGCTTAAGCCCCAAAACTCCCATGAACTCATAACTGTATCACATACCTCCATTCTTGCATAACCTGACCAAAAGTTTGGAACTCATATCTCCCTCGTGCGTTTTCAAGCCTTTTTGTTCCTAAAGCTTCTAAACATCATTTAGAACTCATCCCACACCCTGTTACAAGATTGTAACATCATCCTCCATTTTCAAAAATCGAGCTTTGCACTTGGACTTCTCCAGCACGATTCAACCATCTCTAGTACAAACTAAATATTGCATTAGCTTCCTGGGACCTCAGTGGAGCTATTCTTATCATCACAACACCTTGAGGAGTGCTTAAACTCAGAATACGATTTCCAGTTTTGAGATAAGTTTCCTTAACTTGGAACTCTTCATACAAGCATCATTAATGTTTAATTTGTGAATGAAAAATGTATACATCATTGTCCTGAAGCTAACCATGTCTTTAGATTTCATTTATATTACTTAAGTAGTTAGAATTTTGAACCTGAACATCCTAGAAAATTTAGGTCAGAATTTGGTACCATCCAAAATTCATGCTCATTTTTGAGAATTAGTTTAAGTTATTTACGTTTATGGAATCGTGGTGAAATTTGCCACAAGTTTCATGTTTAAATTTTTGCAAATGCATGAGAAATGAACAAGATGCAGATGGTCTGGCTAGAGGTTGAAGATGAAGTTGTTTTCAGGAAGCAATTTCTAATATATATTTATGGTTTGACATAAGTTAATGGATGTATCACCACCCCAATGGTTAAAGCGCGCGCCTGTCACCCTTAGGTCATGAGTTCAAGCCCCAACGTGACCTTTTTGCATTTTTTAAAACTTTTTTTTGACATTTTTTTTGAAGCGCCTGGGCCAACAGCTTTGGGCCTTTTTTTTTTACCTTCTAACCTTTAATCATTTCCAACCCCCCTGACTTCTCACTTGAAAGAGCCTTTTGTGTTTAAACGTGATGTTGTTGTTTACCCTATCCAGTGCTGAATTTAACTTCATATACAAAAAAATGGAGATGACAAAGATTGAAATCCTAATTACTCTTTGATCATGCCATGAGCCATGAACCATGAACCAATTACCCCCAAAGTCCAAGCCTTAAGCTGTTAAATAAACACTCATATGAGCGGCTTTATTACATTTCTAACAGTGGGTCCTTCTGATTTGTACTCAGTTGAAAAATGGTTGAAATACAAACATATATATATATATATATATATATATATATATATATATATATATATATATATATATATATATATATATATATATATATATATATATATATATATATATATATATATATATATATATATATATATATATATATATATATATATAAACAAACCAAAAATATTTATACTTTTATGACTCATATTTATTTAGTTTATTTTCTTCATAAAAAAAACAAAAGAACAAAAAACATTTTCATTTAGTAAATTAATTTCTTTCTTTATTCAATAAATACTTAGACTAAATTTTAATCATTATACTATATTATTTTTCTTCTAAATTAAAATAAAATTAGAACTTAGGATCTTTTATTTAATTATTTTTATTTACTAGTTTAATTAAATTCACAAAAATCCTAAAAGAACTTGTTTTCCTTAAATTAATTTTTTACTAACTTAACCTTAATTTTATTTTTTATTTAATTATTTTACTTTAGTTTAATTAGGTTAAAAAACTCTTTTCATGAAAAATCAAACAAAAATCATATTTCTTTTTACATTTACATTCTTGTATTTTATTTGTTCATTTTGTACATTTATTCAAATTCAATATGGTTGTAATAATTATTTAGATTTAATTTCTTGCAATATTCCCTATTTGTAATTTGTATACCCCCTCCCCTGAATGATGTAATAGCTTAGTATTTTTATTTTCCGCAATTTAAATGTTTTATATACAAATGCTAGTAATTAGGGTTTGTATGAAAAGATTAAAATCAATGCTTAGTAAACCCTAATCAAAGACAAATCAAGCATGAAAATCAATACACTTGCACACAAACACCCATAGGTTAAATCCACTTGGTTGCCTTACAAAAATGGCCATATTATGCATGTGAGGTATCTTAGCAAAAACAAGTAAAATGCAAGATCATAGTTCCTCGATGACGCTATCTATGTTGCCTTTCAAAATGATCTTAGTCCCTAAAGAAAAATGCTTAGATATATTACAACATTGCTAATCATGGTAATACGATGACCCGCGCCCATCCCTTTTACATCCAAAGATAGGGTTACTTACCAAATCAATGGTAAGATAACAATGTCAAAGGAAAGAGGAAATGAACATGAAAGACTTTTGAGTAGGTGTTGGCTCCTAAATTCGACACCTTTGTTTTGATTGATATCAGCCCTTAAAGCTGAAAGATGCTTTCGACTGGCTAAGTCTGTCGAAGTGACCGTCGAAAGATGGTAAAAGTACTTAGAAGATTTCTTCCAAAGGAAGAAGGCTGATTGCCTTCGACGTCGAAGGAGTTTTCGTCGAAGATGTCTCTTGACGAAAGTGTTCGATGGTCCAGAGTGGAGCAGTTTGAAATTCAAGCGTTTGGAGGGAGAACGGTTTCCAGCAGTTACCACGTGCAGACGTGCAAAGATCTGGAGCGTCGAGCATGGAGAACGTGCCAAGTGGATTGATCTCGAAGCAGTGTAACTGCCCGACGGTTACTTGGGATGTTTTAGTATAAATAGGAGTAGACATGTAGTTTCTCGCGTGTGTTCACAATTCTATACAAAGTCACTCATTTAGATTCGAGTACCCAGCGTGTGAGAAAGAATTGTTGAGAAATGTATGTGTGAAACACCAATTTTATCAATTAAAGTCATTTACTTTCCCAGAATTTTACTTGCTTTTCTCTTTACATTTCCTGTCGAACCTTTACTTTAAAGCCTTGTTTATTTTACCAAATCTTTCCTTCATGCAATTTACTTGAAACCTTTTTACTTAAAGCCTTATCCACCTTAATCAAACTTCAAAATCAACCTATGTCCTAGGATCAATCTGATCGATCCTGCGAGTAACCAAATAAGTAACCATTTGGAGGATCAGCGATTGTTTACCAAATACCAAGGTAAACAAATTGGCACACCCGGTGGGACTGTGTGTTGATTGTTGAAAATAATCTCATCTTTTCGAGTTGTATGTTATTGAGGAGTGGTAGAATATACACCAACGATAACAATACTGCCAGAAGAAGGGAAGAGATGGCGAATCCGCCAAACAATAACGAAATCCCACAAGCGAGTGTGGGAGCAACGGTTAGTATGACCGTAAGTGAAGCGACAAACGTTGGTTCGACACCAGCAGTGTCGGTTACAACCACGGGGCCAATACCTTCGTTAACAGGCCCCAGGATACCTTTGGGAACTCCCCCACCAAGGGGAAATATAGGCACAAGGCCTGTGGTTCCCCCAGGATTTATTCCGTTCTATGGTATGCCAACTTTTGAAGTGGCAAGCCTGACGAATGCTGCGTCCACTTTTTCAGACCCTTTCGTGAGTGCCTCTTCGCCACTCCAAGGCTCTGGAGTAGGCATGACGAATAGAAATAGGACCCAACTCTTAGGAGGAATGTCCCAAGTAGCCCATGGCCTTACAAATGCCTCGACAGCAGTCTTGAGGCAACAGATGGACGAAAGCAACCATGATATGGTGCAAATGTTGGCACAAACTTTGAGTACAGTGCTAAACCCTCTAATACAAAACACTACTCAATCGAATCAGCAAGTAACAGCGCAAATGACGCGTTTGGCTGACTTCTTTGGAGTACCCCAACCTGTTCGACAGCCCCAAAGGGCGCAAATAAGGGGAAATCAGGGGATATTTGTAGAGGAAGAAACCACCATTAACCAGGCTCAACAGCCTGTCGAAGAACACCTTAGGGCACGATTAGAACAAACTGTCGAAGAACCTAGGGTAATAGCCCCAGAGGTAAGGTTAGTAAACAGAAACCAAAATGCTGACGAAGTGGTTCAGCATATCCAATACCAAAACATGGGTTTGGAAAACAATCTGGCAACCATGATCGAAAGGATCATGACTCAGAATGGGATGAATATGGGCTTTCGAAGGCCCAACTTTACATCTCCATTGTCAGAATACGTGTTACAAACGGACTTACCTCCTAGATGCAAAGTCCCCAAATTTACTAAGTTTTCTGGGGACACGACAAAATCTACTGTCGAGCATGTGGCAAGATACTTGATCGAAGCAGGAGACATTTCGAATAACGAAAACCTAAGGATCAAGTACTTTCCAAGTTCTTTAACCAAGAACGCTTTTACTTGGTTTACAACTCTCCCCCCCAATTCGATCCATCATTGGACCCAGTTGGAAAGATTGTTCCATGAACAATTCTACATGGGGCAAACCAAGATAAGCCTGAAAGAACTGGCCAGTGTGAAGAGACGTTTCACTGAACCTATAGACGAATATCTGAATAGGTTTAGGTTGCTCAAAGCGAGATGTTTTACACAAGTGCCAGAACATGAGTTGGTCGAAATAGCCGCAGGCGGTTTAGATTATTCCATTAGGAAGAAGCTAGACACCCAGTACCTTAGAGACATGGCCCAACTGGCCGATAGAGTTCGACAGGTCGAACGCCTCAAAGCTGAAAAAGCTAAGGCAACGAAAACTCACAAGAGAGAGAGAATAGCGTATGTTGAGATGGATGACGAAGATCTAGAATCCTTCGACGATACTTTAACTGTCGAAGAAGGAGAAGTCGATTTAGCAGAACTAAAACAAGGGCCACCATACTCTTGTAAACAGTTAGTCCCCTCAAATGGGAAAAATCCCATTGGTCCAGACAGGACCAACGATAGGTTCCCAAAAAAGACTTATAGTTTTGACATCACAAAATGTGATGAAATATTCGACTTGCTAGTTAAAGATGGCCAAATGACAGCACCCCCTGGGGTAAAAGTGCCTCCTCTTGATCAAAGAAAGAAGAGAGGTTTTTGCAAATATCATAATTTTTTGGGCCATAAAACTTCTCAATGTTTTCTTTTCAGGAATCTTGTGCAAGACGCTATTGAGGAAGGGAGATTAAAGTTTGCTGACAAATCCCCCATGGCTGTCGACTCCAATCCACTGAAGGCTGAAGCCCACTATGCAGAACCCTCTGAGGTGAACATGATAGAGGCAACCAGGATCCAGTCGAAGAAGCCAGGAATTACTATGGTCGAAGTCTCAAAGGACCACATCAACATGCCAATCTTTGGCAGTTTTTCTGGAAATTTATCCAGGAAGACAATTGAAGCTGTCCAGAAAGCGGTCGAAGGCCCGAAGTCGGAGACTGCTGAAGCACAAAAAACTGGATCAAAGCCCAGTTCCCACTTGGCCACTGTTCAAGGCCAGACGGAGAATCTGGAAACACAAATGAAGCAGTTAACTCTTGCTAGCAAAGATACAATGAATATCAACATGGTTGAACTTTCTGATCCAAAAGCATCAGAAGAGGCCATAAGGCAAGAGCAGGCTAATAAGACGGCTTTCCCTCGGGAAAACGAAAACTTGGCAGATTTTTTACAAAGATGCCAGAAAAAGAAATCAGAGGTGATGCTGTGTCCAAGATGCAGTTCGATCTTTGATAAAAAAGCTGCTGAGCACATTCAAGGCGTGAGAGCAGCGAACAAGAGAAGGGAGAATGCTGACCTTCGACATGATCCCAGAAGGGGTTCTAACCAAGACAAGAGGCCTCTGACTTTTAGGCCTCCAACAAATGTGCCAGTAGACACTTGGTACAAAACCTCTGGCCGGAAAAGGCCAAGTGAGGAGAAATGGCATTCCTTCGATGTGCCAAGAGGTTCCTCTTTAACTCAAAGGAAAGAGCCTCAAGTTGCTGCACCTAAGGTTACTCAAGTGTCCAGCAACTACAAGGGTAAAAACCCTATGTCTCGATCTCAATGGAGGAGATATCAAAGGAGACGGAAAGCTGAAAGGGAGGCTGCCAACGAACCTAAGGCAGAAACTAGTTCGAATGTTCCTCAAAGGAAACAAAGGAAGCCTCTAGAGAGAGAACCAGTTACCAACAGGCTAGTTTGGCCTAACCAAAGTGAAGTCGAAGACGAAGATGATGCTGAGTCGGATGATACTTTGGATATAATGGTGAATATTGTTTCAGTGCTGCCCAGGGAATTCAATCGACAGGTAGAAGTCGAAGCAAGTGACTGGGAGGTGGAACAAGAAATGGCCAAACATAGGCCAGTGTGCTATTTTGTCATGGACAATGGCACTACTGAGGAACAAAATGGCTTCTTCGAGCCACCTACAGAGGCGATGAAGAATCACCTCAAGCCTTTGTTCATAAGGGCTAAGCTCGAAGAGACTACTGTGAATAAAATATTGGTCGACTGTGGGGCAACCATCAATATTATCCCTCACTCTATGCTAAGGAAGATTGGAAAAAGAGATGAGGACATTAAACCTCACAATATGGTCCTGTCGAACTATGAGGGCGACATTGGGACCACCATGGGAGTGATCCAGCTAGATATCAAAGTTGGGTCGATCCTTCGACCAACGATGTTCATGGTCATATCGGCCAAACCTAACTACAACCTTTTGTTAGGCCGTGAGTGGATTCATGGTGTAGGCGCTGTGCCTTCATCGATGCACCAAAGACTGCTGCTATGGCGTCCAGATGGGATGGTCGAAAACATAGAGGCAGATCAAAGCTACTACCTTGGCGAAGTGAATCACTTGGGTGTGGCAGATTTCGACAAAAATTTGGCTCACATAGGGCCATGTCCAACACCTGACTTCGACATGGCGCCAGCGCCAAACACCTTTTGTTCCCTATACCTGCATCCTGAGCATGGTTTCCAATGGGACAGAGAAGACTTGTCCCACATAGACTTCAGTGGGTTAACTGATATCCAACCAACAGGTTGGGGAAGTGAATTCAGTGATAATGACTGAGTCACAATCTTTGCAGCGAATTTCGGCTTATGTAGCCGAAACCAAGATGATAACGGCTCTCGAAGCCGAAGTAAAGTATATGGCCACACAGGCCAATGATCAACAATTATCTGCTGTTGGCCCAGGAAAGGATTTCGATCCGAAACCTCCTGATATCATGCCAGAAGAAATGCAGGAACAGAGGCTCGACGCCATCTATGACGATGAGCCTTTGGGCTTCGAAAAGGATCCCTTGGCGAACAACATTAAAATGTTAGCACAAGACCCTTTAGAAGAAATCAACTTAGGCGAAGGATCAGACAAGAGGCCAACTTACATCAGCGCCAAAATCGATCCAGAACTTAGGTTGGAAGTAATCCAATTGCTGAAAGAGTTTAAAGACTGTTTTGCATGGGATTATGACGAAATGCCTGGTCTCGACAGAGGATTGGTAGAACTTCAGTTGCCAATCAAACCTGGAAAGAAGCCAATCAAGCAAAATCCAAGGCGCTTCGCTCCAGAAATATTGTCGAAGATCAAAACGGAGGTCGAAAGACTTCTGAAATGCAAATTCATCCGTGTTACAAGGTATGTCGAATGGATTGCAAATATTGTGCCAGTAATTAAGAAAAATGGCACATTAAGGGTGTGCATAGATTTCAGAGATTTGAATGCCGCCACCCCCAAAGATGAATATCCTATGCCTGTGGCGGAAATGCTAGTCGATTCTGCCGCTGGTTATGAATACCTGAGTATGCTCGATGGTTATTCAGGATATAATCAAATATTCATTGCTGAAGGGGACGTGTCGAAAACAGCTTTTCGATGCCCTGGGGCCTTAGGCACTTACGAATGGGTAGTGATGCCTTTTGGCCTAAAGAACGCTGGGGCAACGTACCAGCGAGCAATGAATACTATCTTCCATGATTTTATTAACACTTTTATGCAAGTTTATATTGATGATATTGTTATAAAATCTGTTTCCAGGAAGAATCACATTGACCACCTTCGACAATCATTCGAAAGAATGAGAGAACATGGTCTGAAGATGAACCCTTTGAAGTGTGCGTTCTGTGTGAAAGCTGGAGATTTCTTGGGCTTCGTTGTCCACAAGAAAGGAATCGAAATCAACCAGAACAAAACGAAGGCAATTCTGGAAGCGAAAGCGCCATCGAATAAGAAGGAATTGCAATCTCTCTTAGGCAAGATAAATTTCTTAAGGAGGTTTATATCTAATCTAAGTGGGAAAGCTCAGGCCTTTTCACCCTTACTCCGACTGAATAAAGAGGGGTTCGAATGGGGGCAGGAGCAACAAGAAGCCTTCGACAAAATCAAAGGGTACCTTACTAAGCCACCTATTTTGGTGCCTCCTTGTAGCAATAGGAGTATGAGATTGTACATAGCTGCATCTGACAAAACTCTGGGAAGTATGTTAGCCCAAGAGGATGAGAATGGAGTCGAAAGACCCATTTACTATCTCAGTCGAGTTTTGAATGATGCAGAAACTAGATATAGCGAAGTTGAAAAATTGTGTCTATGTCTGTATTTTTCTTGTACAAAACTCAAGCAATATATAAAACCAGTTGATGTTTATGTTTCGTCTCATTTTGATGTTTTCAAATATATGTTGTCGAAACCTATCTTGCATAGTCGAATTGGCAAGTGGGCATTAGCATTAACTGAATACTCCTTGACCTTTATGCCTCTTAAGGCAGTAAAAGGACAAGTGGTTGCAGATTTCATAGTCGACCACTCAATTCAAGTCGAGGATATTAATTATGTGGAGATAGAACCTTGGAAATTTTACTTCGATGGTTCCAGCCATAAAGATGGAACAGGAGTAGGAGTCTTGATTATTTCTCCAGATAAAATTCCAACAACATTCAAGTACAAAATAGCAGGTTCTTGTTCGAACAATGAGGCTGAGTATGAAGCTCTAATTACTGGCCTTGAGATATTGTTGGAATTGGGGGCAACTCGAGTCGAAATAATGGGAGACTCAGAGTTAGTCATCAAGCAAGTCACAAAGGAATATAAATGCATAAGGGAGAATCTCATTATGTACTTTGTGATAGCAAATCGTTTATTGAAACAATTTGAAACGATCAATATTCGACACGTACCCAGACTCGAAAATCAAATAGCCAATGACTTGGCACAAATTGCATCTGGGTATAAGGTTTCAAAAACGAAACTACAAAGAGCAATCGAAGTTCGAGAAAAGATAAAAGCAACTTGTCTATCACCATCAGACTTGGAATCGACGAGGCTAGGATATGCTGATCACAGTAACTTCGAGATTTCGTTCATTGATAATTTGTCAGAGCAAGATTGGAGGAAACCCATTGTGGACTATCTTCAAAATCCAGGAGCTTCGACAGAACGAAAAACAAAATACAGGGCGTTGAGTTTTGTACTCATGGGTAATGAGTTATTCAAGAAGACGCCTGAAGGGGTGTTGCTGAAATGTTTAAGTGAAACTGAAGCATACATAGCCCTTTCGACTACGCATGCTGGGGCATGTGGGGCTCACCAAGCAGGCCATAAGATGAAATGGTTGTTGTTTCGACAAGGACTATATTGGCCCACTATGCTGAAAGATTGTGTTGAGTTCGCCAAGGGTTGCCAAGAGTGTCAAGTTCATACAGGCATCCAACATGTACCAGCAAGCGAACTTCACTCGATAGTGAAGCCCTGGCCCTTTAGAGGATGGGCGTTGGATCTCATTGGAGAGATTCGACCAGCATCATCAAAGAGTCAGAAATACATATTGGTAGGCATTGATTATTTTACTAAGTGGATCGAAGCTATCCCTTTAGTCAATGTGGACCAAGAAAATGTCATTGAATTTATTCAAAAGAACATTATCTTTAGATATGGAATTCCTGAGACAATAACAACTGATCAAGGGTCAGTTTTCACTGGTCGAAAGATGCAGGAATTTGCTCAGGAAACAGGTTTCAAACTCCTAACATCCACGCCTTATTATGCACAGGCGAATGGTCAAGTCGAAGCAGCTAACAAAGTGGTGATTGGCTTGATAAAGAAACATGTTGGGAAGAAGCCAAAGAATTGGCATAAGACGTTAGACCAGATTTTATGGGCTTGTCGAACGTCCCCAAAAGAAGCCACTGGGACAACACCATATAGGCTAACTTTTGGCCATGATGCAGTGTTGCCAGCAGAAATTTGTCTTCAATCTGCAAGGGTTCAGAGGCATTATGATATTCCTTCTGAGGTTTATTGGAACATGATGTTAGATGAACTGGTGGATTTAGACGAAGAGAGATTACGCGCTCTCGACTTACTCAGGCTTCAGAAGAAAAGAGTAGAAGACTCTTATAATAAAAAGGTAAAACCTAAGGTATTTTTGCCTGAAGAACTAGTTTGGAAGGTAATTCTTCCCATGGATCGAAGGGATCGAAGCATGGGGAAATGGTCACCCAAATGGGAAGGACCCTTCAGAGTTATCCAAACTTTTTCTGGTGGAGCCTATGAAGTCGAAGAGTTAAGTGGAGATAAAAGGCTCTTGAGAGTAAATGGTAAATATTTGAAAAAATACAAACCTATACTTCAAGAGATAAAAATAAAATAATAAAAGAGCAAGTCTAAATTAACCATAAAAAATGCCAAAATGGAAATTTTATTAATTTCAGCCAAGATGGCAATTGTTGTCGAAAAACGATTACAGAAGATGGTTACAAAAGAGAATCAATCAAAAGGTAAGAGAGTTCCTGAGTCGAAGATACTTGGCGTGCTGCAGCTCCAACCTCTTCTTGCACCAGGAGTTTTCCTGCACTAGTTTGGCAATTTGAGCGTCGAGGCTTTGGGCCCTCTCAGCGAATTCCAGGCCTTGTTTGATCTCAGTCTGGCTCTCAGTGTCTGAGATGGTCGAAAGAATTTCCTCCTTGAGTACAGTGTTGGCGTTTATCTTCGCCTCTATCTCTGCGATTTGCGCCCGGAAGGAAACATTCTCTCGATCAATGGCATCAACTCTTTCCTGTGCAGACGTTTTTTGTTTCGACAACTCAGCAATTCGAGAAGTCGAATCTGAGACAGCAGTCCACGCAGATGAGCTTTTGCCATGCAGCACTTCAAGCTGACTGTTAAACCCTCTTTGGCGCCTGTAATCCGCTGAAACTTGATCAATCATAGAGTGTAGCTCCATGATCAAGTCTGAGATTTCTGGGGCTACAGCTTCAAAGTCGACAGCATTCAAGACCTCTTTTAAGCATGATGGAGCAGTGGGGTCCCCCTCTAAAGTCTTCATCAAGTCCCTCTTGAAGAACTGGGCCTTAACCTTCGCCAATGTATCATCAAGAGGAGAAGTTTCAGTAGACTTCCCCGACAGGGTAGGAATTTCCTGACTAGTGTCAGACGAACTCTTACTCTCGATGATTGCATTGAGATAGCTAACAGGGTCAGTTTGTTTCAAGCGTTCCAAGTCCTCTTTTGACCTGTGCTTCGAGGAGGTAACCCTTGCAATGGTATTATCTTGGGTTTGAGGTTCTTGAGTGCTAAGTGCCTCGACTGGTTGCTCTTCGACTCTGACTGAGGCAGTACCAGCATCGACTAGTGGTTCTTCGTTAGCCTCACCCTGGGGTCCTTCGCCAGCGTCATTTTGTGGCTCTTCGCTAGCGTCACCCTGGTGTCCTTCTCCAGTACCACCTTGGTTCTCTTCGTCGACAGCATTTTGATTCTCTTCGCCGTCATTGCCTTGGTCCCTTTCTTCATGATTCTCTTCTGACAAATCCACCACCTGAACCGTTTCTGGCTGTTGTTCCTCCACTGGCTGTTGTTCCTCCACCAGAGGTTCCTCTGTTGTTTTCTCCACTGTTTCAGCATTGGCCTCATTCTCAGTATGGGCTTCGTCATTGCCCAAGCTTTTTTCCTGAGGCCTGCTAAGTTCAGCAGATTCCAGCGTTTCTGAGGTCCTTGGCGGAGAACTCTCAGTGGTGTCCTGAAAAAGGAAAGAAGACAAACTTTCAGATGTCGAAAGAGACACAATCGAATATGGGTATCTATGCCTAAATTATAAAAAAGGTCTAAGGGATTACCTGTGGATTAACTTCAGCCCCAGGGCTGGAATTGTCACTTTCGACAGGCTTGTTAAGAAGAACGTTCAGTTCCTCCTCAGTTGGCTCCTCGATGATCACTGGAGGTGGCCTTGGCTTTCTCACAGCGACCTTTATTCTGACGGTTCGACCTTCAGGAGCAGGAGCAGGAACAGAAGCATCCTTCGTCAACTTTCGCCTTTTTAAGGGGGCAGGAGGGGAATCACTTTCGTCATCACTCCCAGATTCGACCACCAGTCCTGGCCGTTTCTTGGGCGAAGGTGCCTAGAAAACCAATAGGAATTCGATTGAATAATTGCATCGAAAATAAAAAATCGAAAGCCAGAAGAAATTTGAAGAAAGTCTGGTTACCGATATAGGAGGCCTCTTCGAAGAGCCTTCCCCCTGTTGGTTGCCTGTGGTCTTCGCCGGCGCTACAGTCTTCGCCGGCGGTGGAGGTTTTGTTGAAGGGGCTCCTCCCTGTTGGCCTTCTGTAGCCTTCTTGGCTACAGGTTTTCGAACAACTGAAAGCAAAGGAAAAGTTAACAGGCTAGCAGTCGAAGAGAAAGACAAAAAGTAATGTGAGAGCATGAACTTACATTTCTTTACTTTGTCCAACACAAGGACAAAAGACTTCTGCAACTCAGCCATGAAGTCCTTCTCGTCGAAGAAGTACTCAGCATAATAGCTTCTCCACCACTCCTCGAAGGACGGTGAGCAAAGGAAATTAAGCTGGTAGTTAAACAGCGAGAGGATTGTTCGACCAGCATATCTTCCGATATGCTTGATGGCAGCTTCTTCTGTATAATCGTTGCAGAAGTACAACATTGACTTCTCTCTTTGAAAAATCGGAGAAGGCAGGGTTTGGATAATACCAAACTGGCGAGATACCAGATTTGGTTGATAGGCAATCAGACTCAAATGAGTCTTAGAACTCTTAAATCGAAGAGGCATGATCCTTGGTGTAAGGAACGCCTCCCAAAGTATTGTATGCTCATCGACATTGGGACCACTCGACTCCTTTGGATGTGGCCTTGTAAACCATGCTGGGCCTACTTGTCGTCGAGCAAATGGAGCCATAGTTGAAACAAACTCCTTCCTTCGAGCAAACATTAGAACGAAGTTAGTGAAGGTTTGTTGAAACTCCAGTCCATCGTCCGTAGGTGTCAGCAGAGCCAGCCTGATTCCTTCGATGCGTCTATTCGCTATCGCTGGAGCTTGTTCATTTATCTGAACCTTCTTGGGCAAGAAAGATTCGAAAGTGGCGTTGAGCCACAGTTGAAGTAGCCAAAAAGGCCCAGCGAGTAGCAAACTGGCCCTGTCCTCGATATGTTTCAGAAGAGTGGCCCCATTGCTGATCGAGTCATAAAGACTGGCCAGAATCAGTTCTGCCAAACAGATGTTTTGGCGGTGATGCAGTTGGGTAGCAAGAGTGACCATCTTTTTGGTCACCTGCAGAGACTTCGAGCAAAACACAAAGCGAGTTAGCCATAAGGCTAGAAACGCTATGTGTTCGACATCCGACACCGCGTCTGTCGACCTGTCGTGATAATGGTTGATAAAAGTGGTGTATGTTGGCTTGGTTTCAGAGAAGCCAATTTGGTCCTCCGACATCTCCTCCGGATCGAAGTAATCTCCGGTTGGTCGAAGGCCAGTAATAGCGGCCACGTCGAAGAGTGTGGGGGTTAGCATCCCACATGGAAGATGAAAAGTAAAATGGGAGTAATCCCAGAACAACAGTGAAGCTATCAGCATCTCTGGGGAATAGTTCAAACCCGTCTTCGACAGCATCACTAAGTCGAAGATTCCCATATCCTTCCAGATCGAGGTTTGATGTTTCTCCAACTTTGTTAGCCAAGCAACATAATCGGAGGTCAGATTAGGGCAAGACCTGAAGACCCTAACCCCTCTGTTGAAGAAGCGGAGGTCAATTTTTTCACGAGTAGGGTCTTCGTTGTCTTCTGCATCTTTCTTGGCGCATGCTACTGGCTTGAGTTTCTCGACGATTGGGAAATAGCTCTTGATCTTCAGAGCTTCAGAGATGCTTGGATTCATGGGGCCAGACATTGCGAAGATCTGGTTGGAGTATCCAACCGGGATCATCAAGTGGCGCGAGTAAGCATCGCGAACGGAGATGTCAGAAGGTTCAGGAACCCTTCGTTTGCCTGTAGAGTTTACTACCGAAGCAGTGACGAAGACCTTGGGTTTAACATGTTCAGTTGGTGCGTTAGCACTAGGAGCAGTAGAAGCAGAGGCCATTTTTTGAAATGAGGTTGAAGATGAAATGAAAGAGGAAGAGTTTTCTGCAAAGAGAGCAAGCTTGTACGAAAACAAGGAAGTTTGAAGGCTAGTTGGCGTAAAAAGTCCCACAATGGGATATTCACTGCTATTTATAGTAGTGGGAAAAATCCCCAATAACGAGGACATTAAATGCCATTTAATGCTGCAGGAGTTAGTGGGACGCGTGGCAGCCCCCTGTTGTTTTGGCCGTTTCTGCAGAAATAGAGGGACGCAGCGTGCGTCCTCGTTTTTGGGATTTGTCATAATGACAAATTCTGAAATGACGTTTGGTACTGCACGCCGTACTGAAAGTGACGTCCTAGGATCAAATCAATGATGGTTTCTTGGGATTGCCAATAGTTGGTAAAAAGCAACAAAAAGTGCACAAGTTAACTTATGACTAAGTTTGGAAAGACAGGTGTCGAATGGCGTTTCAAAGAATGCCTTTTTCTTTCAGAGTCGAAATAAGGCATTCTTGGGGGGCAATTTGTTGGCTCCTAAATTCGACACCTTTGTTTTGATTGATATCAGCCCTTAAAGCTGAAAGATGCTTTCGACTGGCTAAGTCTGTCGAAGTGACCGTCGAAAGATGGTAAAAGTACTTAGAAGATTTCTTCCAAAGGAAGAAGGCTGATTGCCTTCGAAGTCGAAGGAGTTTTCGTCGAAGATGTCTCTTGACGAAAGTGTTCGATGGTCCAGAGTGGAGCAGTTTGAAATTCAAGCGTTTGGAGGGAGAACGGTTTCCAGCAGTTACCACGTGCAGACGTGCAAAGATCTGGAGCGTCGAGCATGGAGAACGTGCCAAGTGGATTGATCTCGAAGCAGTGTAACTGCCCGACGGTTACTTGGGATGTTTTAGTATAAATAGGAGTAGACATGTAGTTTCTCGCGTGTGTTCACAATTCTATACAAAGTCACTCATTTAGATTCGAGTACCCAGCGTGTGAGAAAGAATTGTTGAGAAATGTATGTGTGAAACACCAATTTTATCAATTAAAGTCATTTACTTTCCCAGAATTTTACTTGCTTTTCTCTTTACATTTCCTGTCGAACCTTTACTTTAAAGCCTTGTTTATTTTACCAAATCTTTCCTTCATGCAATTTACTTGAAACCTTTTTACTTAAAGCCTTATCCACCTTAATCAAACTTCAAAATCAACCTATGTCCTAGGATCAATCTGATCGATCCTGCGAGTAACCAAATAAGTAACCATTTGGAGGATCAGCGGTTGTTTACCAAATACCAAGGTAAACAGTAGGTAGATTGTTCCTAGTTGCTTGCTCATTTTCAAAACCAAAACATCCTTGCTATTTTCAAAACAAACACCAAAATATCTTACAAACTTGAAAACATTTTCAAAAGATCGACACTTTGTATACATTCTTACGAACGAGAATCATTACAAAGTTTGCCCAAATGATGACACCTTTTCAAAATACTTTCAAAAACTACACAAAAAATATTTTCAAATAAAAGCAAGTGATCTAGCAAGTAACTAAGAGGCCATGGAAAACCATGGATGAAAAGGGTGCTAATACCTTCCCTTTTCATAATCTACCCCCCGAACTCAAGAAGCAATCTCAAAGGTATTTCCTGTGCTTTTTCACCTTTCCTTTTGGATAAAAGAAAAGTCGGTGGCGACTCTTGCTAACCGCAACATTTGCAATCAAACGCAAAGCACCCAAGTCAGTTCTCCCACCGTACCACAGAATTGGCGACTCTTCTGGGAATATTTTAAAAGTGGGGTTACCTTAGGGTTAGATCACATTTACTTGCTTTCATTGTTTGACTTGTATGATTTACATTATGGTTCTTTGTTTGGGTTTAAATCCTCTACCTGGATTTGGGATACCTTATAGGTAAGTAGCAATACATTGTGGAAACTGTGCGGGGTATACCAATATGGTCTAAGAAATGGCTACGTTAGTGAGACATATTTGTGGGTACCGATAGCCCTTGAGTAGTCAAGGAGAATACGGGGCCGCTGAGTGATGTCATGAAGCACTAACTAACCTCTAGAACCTTTACTTGACCAACTTGGCCATTAGGACGTAGTGAGATGACCGGATTTGGTGTAGTCTGAAGTTGATAGATACTCGATACTGCACTCATTGAGGTCTGGTTTTTTGGGATATTTTGGTCTCCATTATAGAGGCTTACGCTGAAACAATGCCCAAGGAAACAAACCAGTGATATTGAGCTCCTTAGAACTCAGTTACTATTACTAGGACAAGTTTGAGCCAACTAAATTTCAAGAGGGTACTTACCTATGAGACTCCATGCAAGCCTAAACCTAAGGACTTGTTTGCTTTGTTTGTATATATATACTTGTACATAACATCATAAACATCATAACATCATACTCATATTCACTAACCATTTCAAGGATCTTGGGATTTATCTTTGTTATGTTTTGTAGGACATGGATTCTATTCGCAGGAAAACCATTCAAGTCAATCTTGTAAGGATCCCTCCTTAACTCAAAGAGCTAGCATCAAGGATTCCTGAAAACTCTCCATTTACCGAGAGACATGGTCGCCTACTAAACTTGGTTACCTCCAACACTGATGAGGACATGATGAAGGTGCTCTTCCAGTTCTTTGACCCTCTACATCATTGCTTCACATTTCCTGATTATCAACTTGCGCCAACTTCGAAAGAGTTCTCCCAACTCTTGAGGATTCCCATTCTCAATCAACTACCCTTCAAAGGTACGGGAAGAGATCCAAAGCCAGAAGAGATTGCTCAAGCCCTACACTTGCAATCATCTGATATCACAACTAATTGGGAAACAAGGAGTGGTGTCAAAGGTTTCTTTGCAAAGTTCTTGTTTGAGAAAGCCTAAAACTGTTGGAACTCTTCGGATTTGCAAGATTTTGAGGAAATTGTGGCTCTCCTCATCTATGGGATGGTTTTGTTTCCGAATCCTGACCAACTCATAGTTGTGAACACCGTCAAAATCTTCATGTCTCGTAACCCGGTGCCTACTTTGCTAGGAAATATCCTACATTCTTTTCACACTCGCACTATGAGGAAAAGAGATATCCTTACGTGTTGTACTCCTCTCTAGGCAAGATGGTTTATTTCGCATCTTCCCCAATCTGTATTGAAGAACGAGCAAGGTTCAAGGTGGTCACATAGGTTGATGACACTCAAACATTTAGACATTCATTGGTGTTCCTGATCTATAGAGAGTGTTACTATTGTCGACCGTTGTGGAGAATTCCCTAATGTTCCTTTACTTGGCATTATAGGAGGTATCACCTACAACCCCTGCTTAGCCTTAAGACGGTTAGATTACACCTGAAGGGATGGCCCATATGAGATGCTCATTCAAGGTTTGGTATTTAACTACGAGAACGACGATCAAGGTCACCACCAGAGATTTATCCGAGCTTGGAGGATGCTGAACAAGGTAGATAGAAAGACATTGGGGCATAAGAATTCCATTCCTCTTGAGCCTTACCTCAAATGGGTACGAGCTCGTGATCAAAGTCTCATAATGACTTATCCCTCCATTCTCCCGGTTATCATAGAGTCTGTTGTAGAAGGAGATGTTCCATACACTATCCTGCATCCTGACATGCCCACCTCTCTTGAAGACTTACAAAGGGATTGGATACAACTTAAGGGGAGCGAGACACTTTCGAGGCCCAATTCTACACCAGCGAGAAGAAGGTTTTGGAACTCACTAAGCAACTTCATGAGGAGCGGAGCCTGAACGCCTACATCGCACCAAAGAGGATGCATACAAATTTTTTATCTTAGAGTTTTTGTATTTATTTGTAAGCCCAAAAGAGGCATGATGTAATAAAGCTTTGATTTATTAATATAACATGTGTTTCTTTTTGGTCTAAAGAAAATTTAAATCTCTAATTTCCTTGAAATTATTGCATATGCATCTATCATTCATCATAACATAAGCAGGTTTCTGACAACAAGTCTCCTCATCTTTCTACTGTTTATTTCAGTAAGATGGATCTCGAGCAGACAGTAAAAGACCTCCAGGTGGAGAACGATCAGTTTCAACAGATGTTCTTGACTCTAGCCAAATGACAAGAGGATTTGAAAACTTTGCTGATTGAAGAAAAGAAGAAGAAAGCAACGAAACCAACCGGTGTTCTGAATCCAGGAAGAAGGTTCCCAGGGGCAGCCAGAAAGATCTTAGACTTTGCAACATCATCTAGTGAAAAAGACAATCAAGAGGGGAAAGGCAAGGAAGAAACTGCCCAGCCAGAATATGAAGAGGAAGAAGAAGAGGATTACTCTGAAGAACAATATCCCCCGACCGACGACAAATACAAACATCTGAAAGAGCGTTTAAGTGCAATGGAAATTTAGAAAGTACCCAAGCTGGAGTTTGAAGAGCTGTGTTTGGCGTCTGGAATTGTTATTCCACCAAAATTCAAGGCACCGGTGTTCGCTAAGCACGACGGGGTTCCGTGTCCCAAGATGCATCTCCGATCTTACGTGAGGAAGATACAGTCTCACACTGCTGACTGAGATTTGTGGGTCCACTTCTTTCAAGACAGTCTATCCGAGACTCAGCTAGATTGGTTCTATCAACTAGAGAGGGCCAATATCCATAATTGGGAAGACCTTGCCGCTGCTTTCTATAAACAGTATCAATACAACACAGACCTTGCTCCCACCCGTACTCAACTCCAGAGTATGGCTATGGTTTCAAGTGAAGGTTTCAAAGACTATGCTCAGAAATGGAGGGACTTAGTAGGAAGAGTCCAACCTACCCTATCCGAAAGAGAGTTAGTAGACATGTTTCTGGGTACCTTGTCTGGTCCTATCTTTAATAATATAATTGGAAGCTCTTCAGCAGGCTTCACTGAATTAATCTTGACCAGAGAAAGAGTGGAAGCTGGGATTAAGAGTGGGAAGATTCAAAAGGACGTATCATCCAATTCCATGAGAAAACCATTTATTAGTAAGAAAGAAGTTGGTGCTGTGTATCCTCAAAGGAATCAAGAAAGAACTGAACACCGTCCAATGGTGGGGGCTGTCATGATCCCTAAGCCTGCACCTACTCAACAAAGGAGCAATCAGCCTAGAACATAAAGACCAGTAAGACAATTTACCTGGATTAATATGACACTATCTCAAGTCCTACCACATTTGTTGAGATCTAATCTGGTAACTTTGAAAGAAGCTCCGAAGAATCCCAACACAACCTCTCCTCATTACCATCCTAATGCTCGTTGTGCTTACCATTCAGAAAGTCCAGGCCATGATACCAACAACTGTTGGGCTTTGAAAAACAAGGTGCAAGACCTTCTTGAAGCAAAATAAATCAAATTCGATGCTCCTGAGATCCCAAATGTTATCACCGCTTCTATGCCCAAGCATGACCGTGATGTTAATGCTGTTGAAGATGATATGTTTGTTACTGTTGTTGATGAACTTGTTACTCCTCTCCCGACTATCAAGTGGAACCTATTGAGGGCCGGTTTATTTTCGGGCTGTGACGAAAGCTGCCACCTCTGTTTATCCATACCAACTGGCTGTTATTTATTGAAAGCAGGTGTTCAACGCCTAATGGATGACAAAGAGATTTTGTTTGAAAAAACTCCCGTTCCAACCATTTCTTACAATGATGTTTCAATAGTAACCATTTACGCAAATCCTTCCAGGGTCTCCACCAAAAGACCCGTTAAGATTACATAAGTTCCTAAAGTGGCTCCACTGATAATTATTGTGCCTGGACCAATCCCGAACCCATCAGATAAAACTGTCCCATGGAACTATGGGGCGACGTATACTATCACGATGTCAAATAGGATTGGCTGGCTGATGAAGACTCAATTTTTGAGAAGGCTGACCCCGATATCAGCAACATTGCAGGAACCAGCAAGATAACCCGAAGTGGCAGAGTATTCTCTCCCGAGATTTCTCCTCCGAAGACTATTACCGGTCCTGCGATCATCCCTGTTTCTATTCCTGTATACACTACTACTATAATCCCTATGGTTACCCCTACTGACACTCCTACCACCGATTCGACCGAGACTCGAGGCAGAGGAATTTTGGTTGAGCCTGTCCGGATGAAGGCGCAATCAGTATCTATCCCTGAGGCCTCCCAAAAGGAGATGGAAGAAATTCTAAAAATTATAAAGAGAAGCGACTACAACGTAGTCGAACAGCTAGGGCAGACTCCGTCAAAGATTTCCATGCTGGCTTTATTGTTATGCTCTAAGGCTCATGCGAAGGCCTTGGTAAAATTTCTTAAAACTGCCCATGTACCACAAGAAACCTCTGGTGATCAGTTCCAAGACTGCGTGTCCAGTTTAACCGCTGATAATGGTTTAGGCTTTTCTGATGCTGACTTGACACCTAGAGGGAGGAAGCACAATGTAACACCCCTTCTAATAAACCCCGAATTAACGATATAAATAAAATCTGAGAAAATAAAATTGCACGGAAGGAGTGTCACAACATCAATTCACATATTCAAGAAAAACGGACATGACATATTCGTCACTTTAATCATTTAATCACATAATACATTCATGACATATACTTTCTTTTTTGTGCAAACGCAACGGAATCATAATAATATTATCTTCTCCAAAGGAGGAATCAAAATATAAAATTCAAGGCATTAAGCCATATGGTTCATACACCATTCATGTTATCAAGTTATAATATACATACATCATCATATAAGCAAAACAAAGGATTATATACAAGTATAATCCATATACAAACATATGAGTTCGAATGCGGACACTAAACCCTCAATGTTACAATCAGAGCATCGACTCGATAACCAAAAAGTAGCGGACTATACGCCTAAATGCATCCGTTAAGTCCTAGTGTCGCGCACTACCATCATCAGTACCTGAACAATACCGTAGCAAGCATTTTCCAACAGAAGGGTAAAAATTCCAATAAACATAAAATATGTAATTTAAGCAAATGAAAGGCATTAAGTAAAAGGAATCTTACACTTTTTCCAACTCTTGCATAAACAACATAATATACTCATTTAATCCATTTCACATAATCAACAACTCAAAGAAATCAAACACAATCAATTTCAATTACCAGTTAGCACATAATGCATAATATTCCACAACACATAAACTCAACAAAACACGTACATGCGACCTGACACAACGACACGACTTATGCATGTGGTACCAATCATCTATTATCCTTCGTATTTACCGATGTCTATCCCTCAGATGGATAATCATAAAAGCCCGTTCCCTAAGCTTTCAGATCCTTACTCTGAGTCTGGGACGAGCAACTAGCCTCCACGAGACTAACAGACTTCGCCTCTTGACACGACTTATGATGCTGAGTGCAAACTCAATAATAATACATGCAATCAAGACCCCCACTCTGAGCCTAATATACATGCATACCCAACAAATTCAACTCTATGAATTTTCATCAACAATTTCACATAATGCATCAAATAATCATCTCATCACATCACATATAACATTTAGCACCCAAGCATAAAATGTTAAGCACATCATCAACAATTCACAACATACATATACCGAAACAAATATCAAGTATACACATAGCACAAGGTCACTCATCATCTATAAAATATAATCACATAAACATACCACATTTCCATCAATTTTCCATTTAACGATTATCTTACAAAAGTGTAATTAACACTAGTATACACATACTATCCCATGTTAATTCAACACTTTTTTCCATAATATAATCTCACGTTTCAACAACTAAATGTTCGGATTTACGCCGATTCGACTACCACATAGAATACTCTCGAAAACAACATAATCGACTTTACAATATTTTAATTAAACATAATTATTCAAACCTAAACTCCATTTCCGGTCACCATCGTAAAATGCCGCATTTTCGACAACCGACATCACCATATTAATCTACACATCCAACTTAGCTGCCATCTAAATTTTCATCCAATTTCGGATAACTAATTATACCGCTTAATTCGGCTAATCGGACCGAACAGTACTATTTTCACCTACTCCTAAGTTAAGAAACTCATCTACAATTTAATTAATTTCCGGTCGTATCCAAAATATCGAATTTTACCAATTAACTGTAACCAGTTATATAATTAATCACACTGTTAATTATAATATATATTAATATATTAATTAAATTATTAATATAACATAATATTTATAAACCGAACAATGTTATTTCTGGAATCGACATTTCACAACACATTTCAAATCTACAACACATCTACAATTTAATTAATCTACGGTCGAAACCAAAATATCGAATTTTATCGATTAACCGTAACTGGTTATACTAATTAATCACACTATGAATTATAATATATAAATATATTATTAATTATAATATATACGTTTTGAAAAAAAACAAAAAAAAAACAACAACGTTACTAGTGTAAGAGTGATTCAAACGTGCCCCCCACCCTTTTCTCCATTTCTCTGCTATCACCCATTTTCACCAGAACAGGGAAATTATATTTGCTAACAGTCAACAAAATCTAATTTCCTAAATCGAAAAACCGAAACCAAATGCAATAAAAATATACTAGATCTTTAGAGGAAGTCTAACCCTTACGGATTAGTCTCCGGAACAAGCTTTTCACTTGATTCCGACAACTTTTCTCCTTCTCCCAAACCCTAGATTTTCTCTTCTCTTTTCTTCTCTTCTGCTACCTCTCCTCCTTTCTAACTTTCAGTTTTTTTATATTTGTTTTTAAATTACTGACTTTCTTTCTAACTTATATATATACTATACTTTACTCATTATTATATATATAATATAAACTAACATATAAATATAAAACTATATTATATATTATATATATTCTAACTTAACATATGTAACATAACTTATTTTCTTTTATAATATAAAACTAATTTATATTATTTTATTAAGCTAACTTAATATAACTAAATAAATACTATTATAAATCAATTTTTCACCAATTAATCAAATAATACATATAATAAAATATTTACACACCAAATATAATATTATCGCACAAAAATAGTTATTTTCCGGTAAAACAAATAAACCCAATTAATCACATATCGGACCAAATTACCGACTAAATAATTATTATTTTATTCAAAATAAACATCAACCGGTCATTCTTAAAAAATAATAATATAAATAATATTAATTAAAACTATTGGAAATCACATACCGGACCGAGTAGTATACTACCGATTAAGTAAATATAATTTATCAAGATAAATATTATTATATCGAATACTATTTCACGGTCAAACCGATTAAATTCGACTTTATTTCAAACGGTCAAATTCCAATAATAATATTATTTCTAATATTATTGCTCCGGTAACTGACTCACATTAAATCTCCGGTTAACCGAATAAAATTCAACTCTACTTGATAATCCGATAACACTTCTCAAATGATACCGACGATCTGATTAATTACCAAACTTCATCTAAATTAAATAATTAATCCTTATTTAATTTAATTAACTAATTAATTAAATTCGGGTTGTTACAACTCTCCCCCACTTACAGATTTTCGCCCTCGAAAATACGAATGAGACAAACCATACTGAACCTGCTCATGTATCCGTCCACCCAACTCTCACTTCCACCAAGTAACATACGAAAGACACCAAAAGACGCGGACATCTTCTTAACATCAAGATCCAATAAAAACAAAATGTCGAGGTGCAAGGCCCATACCATGCACTCGTCAATAAACTGACGACACCAAGAATAACCAAGTCGAGAACACACTGGTTTACCCGAGATTCCAGGCACAACAAGGTCGTTACCATCACCACGGTAGAACTCCCTCGATTCCTCATCCAGTGTAATTAATCAAAACCTCAAATCGTCCAATCACTCGCGCATAACGTATTTGTGATACCTCACGCTTCCACTGTGCACTCTGATAGCCTGCAACTATCTAACTTACGACCCTCACATCCAATTTTCGTCCGCTTAATACTTACTCCAATCTCATCGTCCAAATAAACACATCTGAAACATACAACTATCATGATACATCACAACCTCTGATCCATCAATTCTAAAATCTTCTCTTCGATTTCGATTGATCAATATCCATTGGTCCCTAAAGATACGGCAGTATCCTACTTTCTCAAATCTTGTCCACAATCACTTAGGACTTCCAACTTCAAAAGCTTAACTCTGGCGAAACCTCCTTGTTATGTCCCACTCAATTTTCACACCACCGTATCGACAACTGCACAAACTTTTCATTCAAGACGTCAACTATCACCTTCAACTTACCAAACAGGAACCCAATCCAAAAATCACTTTCTCGAAAATCTTAACCATCGTCGCAGTCTCATACCCTATTCCTTTGGAATTAACAGTAACTCATACTCTTGCAATAACCAAACAGTTCAAGTCCAGAACCACGACGTCATACTTCTCGAGTCCAACACGAATGCTATCACAAGTACAATACTCTTCCTCATAAACCATAAATCATCTTAAAGTACTTGAGGATACCAAGCCGTCCCAAGATACTTCACCGCCAAAACTTATCTTAATCACAATCCAGTAATCCACCATGGTTATCAATAACCCACAAAATCCATATTGTAGAAGTACATGATTTCACTTATACTCTCTAAACTTACATCTCAGTAAGTACTTCCAAAATGACTCTGAATTCACCTTCTTGAATCCATTGATTCCTCAAACCAGATTTTTCCGACTTTCTTTAGTATCATCTATGATACTCTTAATGATCCCCACAATTAGATGCAGTCTCTTCACAAACCGTACTCAACTTCGAATCGTTTCCAACAATTCAACTCTCGATCTCTCATAGTCCCTACATACATACAACTAAAATCTTCATGATTCCAAACGAATGCAACCGCATCAAACTTTAACTTAAACGTCCAATAAAATCTTCTCATGAAAGCCCTGCTGTTCCAAGTCACAATTTACACTTATCAGCTCTACGCCAAAACACCCCTTAAGTCCAAAATGAAACATCTCGGTACGCTGCACCTAACTAAGCACCACCAAAATAAATGCGTTCCTTAATCTCTTCATAACTCATAATAATCCACTTCACACTGCGAAGTCCAAATAACAACTCGACCTCTCTAGTCAACAATATCCATAACAAAACCAACTTATGAAAGGTCTTCAATCGAATTCAATATAAAAACCATCAAAAACAAGGAAACTTCTATTTCTCAGAAATAACCTCTCGGAGCTTCCACAAGGTGCAATTCAAATCTTCACGGCTACTCAGAATGTCGCCAATCTATAATTCTTATTCCAGAATCAAGTATCCATAGACACAATTGTAACTCTTACAACTACTCATGAGAGCACTGTTTATATATTCCATAATCATGCACTATGTATTAGTCATCCTACCGATATAAATGAATACTCGTCATAACTATACCTCATCCAAGACATCCTTTTGAATATTCTCCAGCCTTCACACGAATTGTCGATAAACAACCTTCAAATCAAACTCACTAAATACAACAGCTCTCAACGACTGATTCCTCCAAATATCACTCCCCAAGAGTATATTCTTATCCTCAACATTCATTCCGATCCTTCATTTGAAGTGACCCACAACCTCGGCCATTTCGTTCTCCACGAACAACACAACAGGCGCATTCCACGACGACTCATTCGGACGAAGAAACTTCTCCTCAAACAAATCCTCAAGTTGACTCTTCAACTTTCTCAATCTAGAAGTAGACCTCTGATAGGCATTCCTCGAATTCGAACTAGTTCTAGTAACAAAACCCATAAGACTTCACCTTGCACTCTCACACCGTTCCACTTACTTCATCATGAAACACTCCATAAAAAAATATATTACATCCAATAGGTCACATGCCTTTATCTTGATCTCACCAAGATCCAAATCTCTCATTACGCAAACCATAACGCTTCTCTTCTTGCCGACTTAAATAATTTCACACACTATCAAGCTGGCATAATAAGTCCATCCCATCCAACACGATCCCGACTACTATCAACAAGAGATTAAGGGTGATCAGTTCCTCAATTTGTCAATAGATATTCAACAATCATGACGGTGGCATCAACCATCATTACCAAACCACAACAACTTCTTCAATCTTACTCTTCAAGCTACTTAAACATAACCATGCTTGAAGCATCAACTGCTCGGCAATACTTACATCTTACAATCCGTGGTATACTGAACCAACCTCTTGCACAACATTTAGGAGAAGCAACTTCTCCCTCACTTATTTCACACGTACCTCTGCAGACAACGAAAAAGAAACAAGCAAGTACCGACAGTGTTTCACACACATGTCGCATACCAAAAGGGAGTAAACACATAAATAACCTGGCCGATAGACCGACCTGCTCTGATACCACTATTGTAACACCCCTTCTAATAAACCCCGAATTAACGATATAAATAAAATCAGAGAAAATAAAACTGCACGGAAGGAGTGTCACAACATCAATTCACATATTCAAGAAAAACTGACATGCCATATTCGTCACTTTAATTATTTAATCACATAATACATTTATGACAAATACTTTCTTTTTTGTGCAAACGCAAGGGAATCATAATAATATTATCTTCTCCAAAGGAGGAATCAAAATATAAAATTCAAGGCATTAATCCATATGGTTCATACACCATTCATGTTATCAAGTCATAATATACATACATCATCATATAAGCAAAACAAAGGATTATATACAAGTATAATCCATATACAAACATATGAGTTTGAATGCGGACACTAAACCTAAAGTGTTACAATCAGAGCATCGACTCGATAACCAAAAAGTAACGGACTACACGACTAAATACATCCGCTAAGTCCTAGTGTCGCGCACTACCATCATCGGTACCTGAACAATACCGTAGCAAGCATTTTCCAACAGAAGGATAAGAATTCCAATAAACATAAAGTATGTAATTTAAGAAAATGAAAGGCATTAAATAAAAGGAATCTTACACTTTTTCCAACTCTTGCATAAACAACATAATATACTCATTTAATCCATTTCACATAATCAACAACTCAAAGAAATCAGACGCAATCAATTTCAATTACCAGTTAGTACATAATGCATAATATTCAACAACACATAAACTCAACAAAACGTGTACGTGCGACCCGACACAACGACACGACTTATGCATATGGTACCAATCATCTATTATCCTTCGGATTTACCGATGTCTATCCCTCAGACGGATAATCACAAAAGCCCGTGCTTCCAGACCCTCACTCTGAGTCTGGGACGAGCCACTAGCCATCACGAGACTAACAAACATCGCCTCTTGACATGACTTATGATGCTGAGTGCAAACTCAACAGTAATACATGCAATTAAGACCCCCACTCTGAGCCTAATATACATGTATACCCAACAAATTCAACTCTATGAATTTTCAACAACAATTGCACACAATGCATCAAATAATCATCTCATCACAATACATATAACATTTAGCCCCCAAGCATAAAATGTTAAACACATCATCAACAATTCACAACATACATATACCAAAACAAATATCAAGTATACACATAGCACAAGGTCACTCATCATCTATGAAATATAATCATATAAACATACCACATTTCCATCAATTTTCCATTTAACGATTATATTACAAAAGTGTAATTAACACTAGTATACACATACTATCCCATGTTAATTCAACACTTTTTTCCATAATATAATCTCACGTTTCAACAACTAAATGTTCGGATTTACGCCGATCAGCTACCACAAAGAATACTCTCGAAAACAACATAATCGGCTTTACAATATTTTAATTAAACATAATTATTCAAACCTAAACTCCATTTCCATTAACCATCGTAAAATGCCTCATTTTTGACAACCGACATCACTATATTAATCTACACATCCAACTTAGCTACCATCTAAATTTTCATCTAATTCCGGGTAACTAATTATACCGCTTAATTTGGCTAATCAGACCGAACGATACTATTTTCACTTACTCCTAAGTTAAGAAACTCATCTATAATTTAATTAATCTCCGGTCGTATCCAAAATATCGAGTTTTACTGATTAACCGTAACCAGTTATATAATTAATCACACTGTTAATTATAATATATATTAATATATTAATTAAATTATTAATATAACATAATATTTATAAACCGAACAATGTTATTTTCGGAATCGAAATTTCACAAAACATTTCAAATCTAACACATCTACGATTTAATTAATCTCCGGTCGAAACCAAAATATCGAATTTTACCGATTAACCGTAACCGGTTATACTAATTAATCACACTATGAATTATAATATATAAATATATTATTAATTATAATATATATGTTTTGAAAAAAAACAAAAAAAAAACAACAACATTACTATTGTAAGAGTGATTCAAACGTCCCCCCCACCTTCTTCTCCATTTCTCGAATTTTTTTTTATAATAACCAAGTATTAAAATAATATTTTGCAAATAACCGCGTTTCGGAAAAAATTACGCAAATAACCATGTTTCAGATGACTCCCCAAAGGAGGAGCCATCTCACTTGGCGCCTCCACCCCTACTTTTTCCCTAGGCGCCATCTCACTTTTAGCCAAGTAAGATGGCGCATGCTCCTTAAAAGTGAGAGGAGGCGCCATCTCACTTGGCTCCTAGGGCAAAACTAGGGCAAAATGCTGTTTTATAAATAATTCGTTCGTTTCTCCGAAATTTCGCACACTTTCTCGCACTGTATTTTTATTTTTTACTCTGTTATTTGCGTCATGACTTCGCCCATGATTTTTAGCAGAGATGGTTACGTTATCTTCTCCGCCACGAAACCTGCGATGAAAATGAAATTCTGGCACATTCACTCCATGGAGCGTCTGAAGCGGGAGTTGATGCGATGGCTAGATGGAGACATTACGGAGGGGGAAAAAATTCGAAGGATCCAGCGAAAACAAACAACAACCTCACATGCGACAGGAAGACCTAATGTATGGTTGGAGGAAGTCAAAATAGACAGCGATGTAATGTTGATGATGCATGGGTCAAATGAAATTATGTTAACAGTTGTAATTTCGTAGATGGAATATCGTTAATTTTTCTTGTACGCGCAATATTTATTGTAGCAAAATCTGTTAACGGAAAATCCTAATGTTTACAACATAATTAAGGAAAGATTTTATGTATTACAATTTTTATGTGGTCGAGGCAGACGCCCGATTCAGACAATTTTTGCGATTGTGTCTGACCTGACGGCATAAACCACACTTTCTTTCCAACTTGTCAAGATCGTCCATTTCTGTTGTGATGCGCTTACTTTTGGGACGACCCTTCTTGTTCCTTCGCATTTGGTCATTGTGCCACACTATTTCGCTGTCATATACAGGCCAATAATCTGGTTTTGCTACCAAAGGAAAGTTGTTGTTGTAAAAATTGAGCAACGTTTCAGATTTGTAAATGTTTGACAGAAATTGAAGCGCGTCTTGATGGGTATGAGCACAAGCGGCAATGACATGAGAGCAAGGCATACGAAATGCTTGAAACCTTCCACAATCGCACCAATGATAAGGTAGCATGACCCTATATTCTTGTCTTGGCAGGCCTTCGTTGTGGTCTTTCACAATGAAGTTGTGGCTGTGTTGGTCAAACCATATAACCATATGAGTGTTGGCTTTGGCACTTTCTGCCTTAATGTGTTTCATGCAGCTTTCACTCCATAGTTGTCCAGATTGCAACACCGCATTCCACATTTCACCTCTTTTGGAAAATAACTTAGCCATCCTAAAATACGTAGATTTTACCAAAGCAATGATCGGGAGGTTTCATATGCCTTTGAATACCCCATTCATTGATTTAATAAGATTCGTTGTCATGTGCCTCCATCTTTGGCCATTGTCGTATGACCTAGTCCATTTTTCCACCGGAATATTGTCGATCCACCTACCGGCTTCCGGATTTAACAAACGGATCTCGTTGCGGTAATATTTGAATGTGGGTTGTGTCAATGCATATCCCGCATTTATAACCGCTTTCCTTAATGTTTTGTCCTTGATCTCCCTCGTGAAATTCTGGACGATATGCCTAACGCAATAGACATGCGTAGAAGGAGGGTCATGCCAACCGTTTGTAGGATTATCGTAGGCACTTTCAATGGAGGCATGTCGGTTCGAGATCAAACAGAGATCTGGTTGAGGAGCCACGTGTGTCCGCAGATTTTTTAGAAAAAAGCTCCAAGCACCACCGGTCTCCCCCTTGACAAGGGCAAAGGCAATGGGGAAAATGTTGTTGTTGCCATCTTGTGCAACTGCCATCAGTAGCGTGCCTTTGTACTTCCCATACAACCAAGTCCCATCAATTTGTATAATTGGTTTGCATGATGCAAACCCTGTGATCCATGGTTGAAATGCCCAAACCACTCGACTGAATATTCCGTTTCCGTTTAGTAGACTATCATCTTGGGCGTATGCTGGCACTGTTTCCAGAACGTAAATACTACCCGGAGAATACGTCTTGAGTGCATTCAGGTAGCGGGGAAGTTCTTGTTATGACTCCTCCCAATTTCCGTACACCCTTTCAATCGCCTTAGTCTTTGCTAACCACGCCTTACGGTAAGACGAAGTGTAGTTAAAAACCGTGGTGATGTGGGAGATGATTGTTTTCACCTTCAAAGATGGGTCGTTGCTGACCAGGGGTAGGATTTCTTGACAGATGAGATCGTAGTTAAGTTTTCGGTGGTCCTGTGATTGAGTGGAACTTACACAAGTGTGGGTAGTCATGGAACCTATGACCCATCAGTCACCTCTTAATCTGTATGATGCGGTCAGCTTGAACATACAGTCAGGGTGGACACACTTGATCTTGTACCTTTCCGGGTTGACACGGTCCACCTTAAAATCAACCGAGTTGAGCATGTGGAATTTTTTTATGGCTTTGATGCATTCCTCTCTGTTACGAAACTTGTCCTTCTCTTTTAAATTTTCATCCGACTGCATATACGGATTGAAAAATAAGTCAGTAGAAGGTTCATCTCCGCCCATGTTGAAGTTTGTCATGTGCGAAGGTGGTGTGTAGATTTCGTTTGCAGGAATACTAGGTATGCCATCATCGTCGGAATCATCATTCACCATTTCATCAAACTCTAACTCGTCATCTTCTTCTTCTTCTTCATCAACTACATCTACCTCAGCTTGTTCATTCTCCAAAGGATCAACCACTTGTGTCACCTGAGGCTCTTGCAACATAACGTACAACTCAATAGAGTCGTACCCAGAATACACATGGCTGGAAAACATATTCTGGAGATCCTCGTCATCTTGAACTTCAACCTTATAAAAAAATTACTTGGTTGTTTCCAAAAAAAACTGGATTCTGATAAAATATCTGGGTCACTGGGCCTCGTCCAAGTTTGGCCTCCAATCGTTTTTTAAAGTACGAGAAATTGGCTTTCCCGTTTAAGAGAAATCGGATGTTGTCTGTGTCTCTAAACAAAAACCCAGCGGTGGGACAAATGCATGTCTCACAGTTGAAATGTGCTTTGACGACAAATTGTGGTGCAGAGGCCATTGCATAGGATTGTTTGAAGGTTTGAAGATTTGAAGGTTGGAATGTTTGAATTTTATGAGTTATTGGAAGGTTGGAATGTTTGAAGTTTATTGATTGTATGAAGGTTTGAATGATGTAAGGTTTGAAGGTTGGAATGTTTGAACTTTATGAGTTATTCGAAGGTTTGTATGTTTGATTGTTTGAAGGTTTGATTGTAAGAACGTTTGAAGGATGGAATATTTGACAGATTAAGTGAATCAATGTTATGATAAACGTAAGACTAAAAATTTCAATTAAGTAAGGATGTAACCCCCAAGGCTGCCAATAGTGTTACATGCATGGCATCCCAAAGGCTGTCACGTAGCCTGAGCCTAGCCTGCAACCAAGGACACCTCTGATTCGCCAATTGGGATGGCGACACCATTCATTTTTGTACTCTTTCGCCAAGTCCAATGGCGCCTCCCTTACTGTCCAATTGTGATACATGCATGCAGATATGTAACCCCCTAGGTTTCCACCTAGCCTGCACCTATACTGTATCTTGTAAGTCTCCTCCCATCACCTCCAATAGGGTTACATGCATTCAGGCATGGCATCCCAAAGGATGTCACGTAGCCTGAGCCTAGCCTGCAACCAAGGACACCTCTGATTCTCCAATTGGGATGGCGACACCTTTCATTTTTGTACTATTTCGCCAAGTCCAATGGCGCCTCCCTTACTGTCCAATCGTGATACATGCATGCAGATGTGTAACCCCCTAGGCTGCCACCTAGCCTGCACCTATACTGTATCTTGTAAGTCTCCTGCCATCACCTCCAATAGGGTTACACGCATTCAGGCATGACATCCCAAAGGCTGTCATGTAGCCTGAGCCTAGCCTGCAACCAAGGACACCTCTGATTCGTCAATTAGGATGGCGACACCTTTCATTTTTGTACTCTTTCGCCAAGTCCAATGGCGCCTCCCTTACTGTCCAATCGTGATACATGCATGCATATATGTAACCCCCTACGCTTCCACCTAGCCTGCACCTATACTGTATCTTGTAAGTCTCCTCCCATCACCTCCAATAGGGTTACATGCATTCAGGCATGACATCCTAAAGGCTGTCACGTAGCTTGAGCCTAGCCTGCAACTAAGGACACCTCTTATTCGCCAATTGGGATGGCGACACCTTTCATTTTTGTACTCTTTCTCCAAGTCCAATTGCGCCTCCCTTACTGTCCAATCGTGTTACATCCTTAGGCTTCCACCTAGCCTGCAAGAGTGACACCTTTCATTTTTGTACATGCATGCAGATATGTAACCCCCTAGGCTGCCACCTTGCCTGCAAGAGTGACACTTCACATGCATGCAAGCACCAGCAACCACTCTATGGATTTTTTTGGCCTATAAATACATACCATATCATACATCTCTCACACCCACACAAGTCTCACTCTCTGCTACGAAATCTTTCATAATCTCTTACACTTTCTAAGTCTTTCATACTCTCTTACACTTTCTAAGTCTTTCATAATCTCAAGCATTTTAAATAATGGCTCTTCTAACAATGGGCGATTCTCACAGAGGCACAAGGGAAAACATTTCCGCACTTGTAAGTTTCTATTTTGATTATACATTTTTCATACTTCAGATAATGCTTTGTTCATCTTACTTAATCTTATACCTTTTACGTTATGAACTCAGGACACCAAAAGATTCAGAATCCGTTCTCACAACTACCTGGCTCCCGACCCATTTATCGTACCATATCTGGAATACACAGGTTTTGGACTTGTCATAAAGATCTCCAACTGCACAATTGATTCGAAGTTCATTCTTGCAATGTTGGAAAGGTGGAGACCAGAGACCCATACATTTCACCTACCAATAGGTGAATGTACCATCACACTAGAGGATGTGTACATGCTACTAGGTCTCCCTGTCGACGGTAAGGCCGTGAACGGGTCAGTTCAATAACCCAACTCTCAGTGTGAAGAACTGTTGGGCAGGGATATGGTTGAAGGTGGTGGTGCGAGAGGTCAGGAAATACTACTCACTGAGCTTAAAAGTCATTATGCAAGTTTGGAATTAAACGAAAATTCCTCCAAGCAAGACAAGGTAGTAAAATCCAGAACTTATCTTATGATACTATTTGGTACCTTTTTATTTCCCGAAAGTACGGGAAATAGTGTAAATTTTATGTATTTACATTTACTAAGAAATTTTGAAAAAACAAGAAAATATAGTTGGGGTTCTGCAGTTTTAGCCCACCTATACAGTTCCTTGTGCAAAAATGCAGTCAAGGAAAATGTACATTTTATGGGTGCGCTTTTTTACTACAAGCCTGGGGTTAGTGGAGGATGGAGTCCTTAAACCCCGTCAACAACAACACTGTCGTTTTCCCATACGCAACAAAGTAAGTCATCAATGAATATCATTTATTACTATTCATCTCTTCACCAAATATATGCTAAGAATAAAATGTCTTTCATTTCTTTTAGGTATTGCGTGAGGGGTATGGATTACGGCAAGATGATGTACGTCGTAGCTTTAAACTTTTCTTCATTTAAATTATTTATACATTACGTTTTCGTTAACCTGATTTAAATTTTATTGCAGTTCGTCTGGAGACCATATTTGGGTTTGGGCCATGATCCAAACCCGGAGGATGCAGTAATTTGGACCGCGAAGACTGCAATCATTTGGTTTAACATTATGGAGATGCACCACAGCGACCGTGTGAAGATGCAGTTCGGAATGCATCAAGAGATACCAAGTGATCCAACTTGTTTGTCCCCATGGCATCTTAAAAGGGTCGACACCCAGTGGGGTCTTACCAACTGGAAAGACTTCGCTCCGGAATGGTGTAAGATGTGGCAGAGGCGTCACCGCTATGTCTTGCAATTCCCGGTTTTCCTTAATCATGGTAATATGCGATACACTAATCAATATTTATCTTGGTACAGGTCGGTTAGTAACCCTGAAATGCACGTGTCTCATCCAAGGTACTTGGTTGACCCACGCACACAATGGGCACAACCCTCGTTTCCCCAACAACAAACCCAAAACCCATCAACCTCCCACCAACCCCCAAGAAGAAACAGAACCACAAACACCCAACCACAGTCCCCACCACAACACAATTACACTCAAATGCCACACAACCAACCACAATCACCACCTCACTACCAATACCCTGATATGTCTCACACCCAACCACAATACCAATCACAATACCAACACACCCGCATACCCCACACACAATTTCAGTCTTCCGTATATCCCAATATGGGCCCCTCAACATCTAGCCTTAGCCCTGATATGGGAATGTCGGAAATTTACGAACAAACCGACCCAGCCTACCATCAACCACAATATCACCAAACCATCCAACATCCTCAATACCAAACACCCCAAGATCCATTTCCTTTCTACCCACCGTACTCAGATGATCAATGCTACAGACCCACCATGGAACCCCACCCACCGCCAACACGACCAAACTTTGAGGGTATGGGTAACCGACTGTACCAAAGCGGATCTTCTAGATATGGAGATCTGACTGATTTTATAGATCCGGACCGCATTGACTTCGCTGGGCCATCGACCCTACCGCAGCAGGAAACGCGACGACACCCAGCACGGGAAAGGCGAGGACAGGGATGCGGAACCGGGGGTCATTACTGGGTTCCGGGGGATCACTGATTTATCTGTTTTTTTTTCCTGTTTTTTTTTATCTGTTTTTTTATCTGTTTTTTTATCTGTTTTTTTAATGTAATACAGTTGGATGTAATTATTTTTTTTTAATAAAAAGTCCATTTTGTTGATCCTGTATGCAATACGCAATGCACCGGACAAAAAAATTCAATTTTTGCCCTAAAAATACACCTAGGCGCCATCTCACTTGGCTTAGGGCATGCCCTAAACACATAGGCGCCAAGTGAGATGGCGCCTCCCCTTAAAAAATAAGAGGATGCGCCAAGTGAGATGGCTCCTCCTTTGGGGAGTCATTTGAAACATGGTTATTTGTGTAATTTTTTTCGAAACGCGGTTATTTGCGAATTTTTTTTAATACTTGGTTATTCAAAAAAAAATCCCATTTCTTTGCTATCACCCATTTTCACCAGAACAGGGAAATTATATTTGCTAACAGTCAACAAAATCTAATTTCCTAAATCGAGAAACCAAAACCAAATGCAATAAAAATATACTAGATGTTTAGAGGAAGTCTAACCCTTATCGATTAGTCTCCGGAACGAGCTTTTCGATTGATTCCTGCAACTTTCCCCTTCTCCCAAACCCTAGATTTTCTCTTCTCTTTTCTTCTCTTATGCTACCTCTCTTCCTTTCTAACTTTCTGTTTATTTTTTATTTGTTTTTAACTTACTGACTTTCTTTCTAACTTATATATATACTATACTTTACTCATTATTATTATTATATATATATATATATATATATATATATATATATATATATATATATATATATATATATATATATATATATATATATATATATATATATATATATATATATATATATATATATATATATATATATATATATATATATATATATATATATAAAATATAAACTAACATATAAATATAAAACTATATTATATATTATATATATTCTAACTTAACATATGCATATATATTAACATACTGATACTCAACAATGTAACATAACTTATTTTCTTTTATAATATAAAACTAATTTATATTATATTATTAAACTAACTTAATATAACTAAATAAATACTATTATAAATCAATTTTTTACCAATAAATCAAATAATACGTATAATAAAATATTTACACACCAAATATAATATTATCGCACAAAAATAGTTATTTTTCGGTAAAATAAATAAACCCAATTAATCACATACCGGACTGAATTACCGACTAAATAATTATTATTTTATTCAAAATAAATATCAACCGGTCATTCTTAGAAAATAATAATATAAATATTATTAATTAAAACTATTGGAAATCACATACCGGACCGAGTAGTATACTACCTATTAAGTAAATATAATTTACCAAGATAAATATAATTATATCGAATACTATTTTCTGGTCAAACCGATTAAATCCGACTTTATTTCAAACGGTCAAATTCCAATAATAATATTATTTCTAATATTATTGCTCCGGTAACTGACTCGCATTAAATCTCCGGTTAACCGAATAAAATTCAACTCTACTTGATAATCCGATAGCACTTCTCAAACGATACCGATGATCTGATTAATTACCAAACTTCATCTAAATTAAATAATTAATCCTTATTTAATTTAATTAACTAATTAATTAAATTTCGGGTTGTTACACACAACGAGGCATTGTATGTCTCTGTCGAATGGAGAGGCACAACTTTGGCCCATGTTTTGGTTGATACCGGTTCGTCTTTGAATGTGCTGCCTAAGAAGGCTCTTGATAGACTTGACTGTGACGGTTTGAACTTAAAACCCAATAACATAGTGGTAAGGACCTTCGACGATTCAAAGAGGATGGTGCATGGGGAGGTGGACATCTTCATAAAAGTTGGAACTCAAACCTTTGATTCAACTTTTTACGTGATGAACATTCACCCCTTCCTATTCCTGCTTATTGGGCCGACCGTGGATTCACAACGCTGGTGCCATCACCTCTATATTACATCAAATGCTGAAATACCCGACCAAGGGAAAAATCATTACTGTCCATGTAGAAGAGGAATGTATGGTCAGTCACTTAAACTCCTTCAGATACGTGGAATTGGATGGTGAATTCATTGAAACTCTGTTTGAGCATTTCGAGGAAGTCCCACAAACCGTGGCAGTAACCAAGACTATTTCCCAAATCCCAAAGATTACAAGGCCTCCTCTAAAGATGTCATCTTTGAAAGATGTCAAGGCAGTGATCGAAGAAGGTGGGTGTACTATTTGAGGCCAGCTCCTGGATATCCCATACAAATCTGACAAATTTGGTTTGGGTTTCACTTCAGGAGCCCAGAAAGCTGTACGCCGTGCTCGTGCCGGGGGACCACCCTTGAAGATCAGCAACCACAAAGTCAACATAGTGGAGGATGATGAGGACAACTACGACCTAGAGGAATGGATTGTCCCAACTGTCAATAGAGGTCTCAGTAACTGGGAAGCTAAAGACTTTGTCCCAATTACTTTTATCCAACAGTAATTTTCTTTAAATTTTTGTCGGACCTATAATAATTAAACAATTCATACTTTTAAAACCTTGTGTCTTACCCGAGGCACAACAGTCCATTTGCAAGGGTTGTTACCTCATTTTCATATGTCATCAATGAATCATGGACGTCTTTGTATACAAACTTTGTGCTCTTTGTATTTCTTTTTTACATTTTTATTTCTTTCAAAGATAGCTATACTCTTACACACACTCACATTCAAAATGCAGATCTACATCCATTCGGGATCCCATGGGTAACAATTCTGCTATGGCCTTTTGTGACTCTGAAAATCTAATCTACCAAGCCGAAGACGAAGGTGAGGAAGATTGTGAAGTGCCAGGGGAACTAGCCAGGTTACTACAACAAGAAGAGAGGACCATACAACCCCACGAAGAACTAATGGACACAATTAACCTAGGTACCGAAGAGGACAAGAAAGAAGTCAAGGTGGGTGCCAATCTGGAACCCAATGTTAAGAAGCGTCTAATTCAGTTGCTACATGATTATGTTGAGGTATTTGCCTGGTCACACGAAGACATGTCAGGACTTGATGCTGATATCATGGTCCATTGTCTACCAACAAAAGAAGACTGCCCTCCGGTAAAACAGAAAGTCTGTCGCATGCGGCCAGACATGTCAAAGAAAATCAAGGCCGAAGTCATGAAACAATTCAATGCCGGATTCTTAGCCGTTACCTCCTATCCATAATGGGTCACCAATGTTGTTACAGTACCTAAAAAGGACGACAAGGCACGAATGTGTGTGGATTACCGAGATTTGAATAGGGAAAGCCCTAAGGATGATTTCCCACTTCCCCACATTGACATTCTGGTTGATAATACCGCACAACATAAAGTGTTCTCACTTACGGATGGTTTCTCAGGCTACAACCAGATCAAAATGGCACCTGAGGACATGGAGAAAATGACCTTCGTCATACAATGAGGCACATTCTGTTACAAGGTTATGCCATTCGGGTTCAAGAATGATGGGGAAACCTATCAGCGTGCCATGGTAGCTCTATTTCACGACATGATACATCATGAAATAGAAGTATATGTGGACGTCATGATATCCAGATCTCAAACTGAAGAGGAACATCTTAACCATTTGCAGAAACAATTTGAGAGACTAAAGAAATACAAGCTGAGGTTGAACTCGAATAAATGCACATTTGGGGTGAGGTCCGGTAAACTCCTAGGCTTTATCGTCAGCGGTAAAGGTATCAAAGTGGATCCTGCCAAGGTGAAAGCAATATAAGAAATGCCTGCTCCTCGTACCGAGAAGGAAGTCAGAGGATTCTTGGGACGACTAAACTACATTTCCAGATTCATTTCTCACTTGACCGCTACTTGTGAACCAATCTTCAAATTACTGAAGAAAGATCAAGTAGTCAAATGGAATGATGAGTGCCAAGCTGCCTTCGATAAGATCAAAGAGTACCTTTAAGAGCCTCTTGTTTTGATGCCGCCCATCGAGGGAAGACCATTGATCATGTATATAACGATTTTGGAAAATTCAATGGGGTGTGTGCTGGGGCAGCATGACGAGTCTGGCCGAAAAGAGCATGCTATTTATTACCTGAGCAAAAAGTTTACCGACTGTGAAACAAGATATTCACTGCTCGAGAAAACTTACTGCACTCTGGCATGGGCTGCTCGCCGGCTAAGACAGTATATGTTGACCCATACTACCTTGTTGATATCCAAGATGGATCCAATAAAATACATATTCGAGAAGCCTTCCCTCTCTGGGAGAATAGCAAGATGGCAGATGATCCTGACTGAATACGACATTCAGTACACTACCCAAAAAGCAATAAAGGGCAGTGTACTAGCTGATCACCTTGCTCATCAAGCTGTGGATGACTATCAGTCCATGAAGTTCGAATTCCCAGATGAGGACATCATGATGGTAAACAACTGTGAGGAACTCAGACCATATGACGGACCTGAACAAGGTTCCCGATGGACCTTGGTTTTTGATGGGGCGTCCAACGCACTCGGAAACGACATAGGTGCTATAATCATATCCCCTGAAGGATTTCATACCCCCTTTACCGCAAGACTTTGCTTCAATTGTACAAATAACATGTCAGAATACGAAGCGTGTATTTTTGGGCTCAAAGCTGCCATAGATTTGGGGATCAAGTCCTTAAGTGTATTAGGAGATTCAACCTTAGTTATCATCCAGATCAAAGGAGAATGAGACACTAAACACCCTAACTTCATCCCCTACAAAGAACATGTGTTGACATTAATCCCACATTTCGAGGAAATTACCTTTGAGCATTTTCCACAAGAGGATAATCAACTAGCGGACACGCTAGCCACAATGTCATCCATGTTTAAAATCAAGTGGGGTAACTAGGCTCCCCATATCACCATTGAACAGATGGATGAACCAGCTTATTGTCACGAGATCAGTATTGAAGAAGTAGCGGACCAGCCTTTGTTCCATGAAGTCAAGAGGTACCTCGAGGCTCAAGAGTATCCGGAAGGAGCTTCAGTTAATGATAACAAGTTCTTAAGGAGATTCTCTGCTAAGTTCTTCATTAGTAATGACATCCTATACAAACACAACCACGACTCTGTATTGCTTTGTTGCATAGACAAGGTTGAGGCAGAAAAGATCACGGCTGATCTACATGAAGGCACTTTTGGCACCCATTCTAGTGGGCATACGACGATTAAGAAGATCCTACGGGCAAGGTATTACTGGTCTACCATGGAAGCAGATTGCTATCAACATTCACGAACCTGTCATAAGTGTCAGATCTATGCTGACAAAGTGCATGTACCTCCAGTTCCTCTGAATATCCTGACTGCTCCTTGGCCATTCGCAATGTGGGGCATCGATATGATTGGAGAAATAAAACCTACAACTTCTAATGGACACTGCTTCATCTTGGTGGCCATTGACTATTGCACGAAGTGGGTTGAGGCAGCTTCTTTCGCTTCCATTACCAAGAATGTCGTGGCCCGGTTCATCAAACAAAATCTCATCTATCGGTATGGTATCCCAGAGAGAATCATCACAGACAATGGTACGAATCTCAATAATACTATGATCACCGTGCTGTGCGCGCAATTCAAGATCCAGCACCATAATTCTTCCCCTTACCGGCCAAAGATGATTGGCATTGTCGAAGCCTCAAATAAGAACATCAAAAATATCATACAAAAGATGAAAGTAACCTACAAGGACTGGCATGAGATGCTACCATTCGCTCTCCATGGTTACCGTACCACGGCACACACATCGAATGGGGCAACACCTTACTCTCTAGTATACAGTATGGAAGCTGTCTTGCCTATTGAGGTCCAGATCCCTTCTTTGAGAATCATGAAGGATGCAGGGTTGAATGAAGATGATTGGATCCAAACTCGACTTGATCAACTGAACTTGATCAATGAGAAAAGGCTTACTGCTGTCTGTCATGGTCAAATGTATCAAAAACGGATGATCAAGGCTTTCAACAAAAAGGTCAGATGCCAAGTGTATCAAGTCGGGGATCTGGTGATCAAGCACATCATACTGCCGCAGGATAATCCCATGGGAAAATGGGCTCCTACATATGAAGGACCATTTGTGATCAAAAGCCTATTCTCTAGTGGAGCAATGATCTTAACCACTATGGATGGCGACAACCTGCCGCACCCTGTGAACATGGACATAGTCAAACGATACTACGCAGAAGAGACCCGCTAGGTTGACACACCTTAGCAAAACAAGGGCATCCCGGCGAACCAAAAAGGTTCGGGAAAAAATTAGGGATAAAACAAAAAAAAATCTGTACACCCGACAAGTTGAAAACCCGAAAGGGAGACTTGGGAAAAAAGGAGTATCCCGATGGACTGAAAACCCGAAAGGGCAGTCCAGGAAAAAGTTAGGGAATTAAAGCGTATGACTACGTCCCATTGGATCACCTTACAGACAACCTTTATCTTCGACTGACAAACTCAGCGGTTCTGATCAATCCAATTAACTTCCGACAAGGCAGAAAGTGGACAAGACGCGGAGACACGAAGGCTATAGCAGAATGGGAACCCCATGGGATTATTGCACATAGCGATCTTTTCTTTGTATCAAATTTTCATTTTTTATGCTGACATTCCCTTACTAGAATGTTCGTCTCATTGTACAAAAAAGACTTATTAAAGTTAATACAAAGATACCCCTTTGAAAGTTCAAAACTATATGTTTTTTCTTTATTCCTGTGTTTTGTTTACAAAAACGTCCAATGATTTATTTTTGAATATATGCATTTGAACGTAACTACTGCCTACAAATGAACAAAAAAGGAACAGAAAATAGAGAGACAATGACTAATGGATTTAAGAAATAGGATAATATCTTTAGACTATAAAATCCCCACAGTGTGCAGCTTAATGATATCAAGCTCTCTCACATCTCCAGCGGAACAAAACTTCCAGTTATCACTCCCCATTAGAAGTCGCCCAATTTCTCAGGATTCCCCAACAGGATTTCACAAGCAATACACGACGTTTTCTTTTACAACAAAGTTTATTTCTCTAACAAATAGAAGCTCATCAAATCATTAGCACTTCAAAACATGAAGACTTACACTCCACGTCCCCAACAATAGTCAGGGATTTATTTTCCTTAACCCAACAAGTATTACAACAGCATAGCTTACATACCTGTGATACGGTGGGAGAACTGACTTGAGTTTTGCGTTTGTATTCTCACTTGTTCGGTTGAGCAAGAGTCGCCACCGAATTTTTATTTTATCCTAAAGGAAAGGTTAAAAAGCACAGCAAAAAAATTTTGAGATATTTCGTGGGTTCGGGGGGTAGATTATGAAAAGGGAAGGTATTAGCACCCTTTTCATCCATGGTTATCCATGGGCTCTTAGGTACTTGGTTTTTTAGATCACTTGCCTTGATTTTCGATTGCTTGAAATTATGGTGTATGTGCGTGTTTTGAAAATGTTTTTGAAGAGATTCTTTGTCTTAGGCAACCAATGTAATTGACTCGTGTTTGAGTGTTTTACAAAAGTGTGTATCTTTTCAAAAAGGTGTTTCAAATGTTTTTGAGAATTTGTTTTGAAAGTGTTTGTGAAGTGTGATTTTTGGAAAGGAGGCAAGTGTTTTTGCAAGTTGATCTCAAGTAACTAAGAGTTTTGTCTACCCCTATTGTACTCAAAGGTTTTTCTTATGTTTTCAAACCCCTTTTAACAATTTTGTTCCACCATTGAATTTGGTGGACAATCTTGCGTTTAGGAAGTTTAACGGGACGGGCGCGGGTCATCATATGGACCATGAATGCAATGGTGCCAAGTGTCTTTGGCAATTTGCTTAAAGGGACTTGATCATTTTGATAGGCGACTTTTGAAAGCGTCATCGAGGGACTTATGATCATCTGATTGTTTTGCCAAAGAAACTCGACGTGCAAGCATGGCCCATTTGGGAAGGCAACATGTGGGATTACCCTAGGGGGTGCAAGTGTGATTGTGTATTGATTTCATGCATTTGTCTTGAATTAGGTTATCTAGCGTTTGATTTTATGTACATGCAAACCCTAGGTCTAACCATGGTATAATTGAAAGCGGTAAATTGCGGGAATTTAAAAGTCTACGCTATTACAAATAGTATCTGGGAGTGGGGGTACAAATTCACAACGGGGATGAGACTTTAGGAATGTAGTGTCCAAATAATTTACAACCCAATCGAACTGCGCAAATGTAATATGTAAGTATAGTAATGTATAAGATAAGCAAATGTGTATAAGAGCAATGTAAATGTATTTGTGTATTGTAAATGTGTAAGTGTACATGTATTTTATTTACAAGTTTAAGAAGATGTGAATTTTAATGTATTATTAAGTATGTGTGATTTAAATTGTGTTTTTGTATCTTTTTTTGTAAAGTATGTACAAATTAAGTATTAATCTTAAGAAAAGAAAAGTATTAATCTTAAAGAAAAATTATATATTAGTACAAATAAAATTATTTTAATTAGAAACAAGGTAATGTTTTAACAAAGTATTTCTTATGTATTAATATATTTTAATTAGTGATTTGTGTATAAAGGGATTTATATATACAGAAGAAAATTAAAGTAAAAATCTATTAATCTAATTAACCCTAAAGTTCATGTAAAGAAAATTCTATATGAAATAAATAAAAAGAATTAAGGTAATTTTATTTACAAATAAGATTAGGTTAGTTTAAAAATGTAGGAAAAAGAGATAAGTAAAAAAAAAGTTAGCTTAAGTATAAAAAGAGGGAATGGGCCTAAAGGGCTTAATCAGAATTAGAATTCAAAAGGGGGGGGGGGGGGTGCCAATTTAAAACGTTTTTTTTTGGGCCTTAAGCGCTGAATGGGGGGAAGGCCCAGGTTTTGTGACAAGTTTTTGTCTTAGGGTTGTTTGGATTCCTTTGCATTTGGGACTAACCTAGGGTTTGTGAAACAGAAGCGCGCCGTTTGTTCATCTTCGTCTTCGTTCATCTCTCAAGTCCAGAACCATGGATTCAGAACAACATCCTCCTCGCCTAAGCCACCAACGCCACCGTTTCCCCTTCTCCCTCAGTGTACTGCTCAGGCGACGCTTGTAAGGTTGTTAGTGCTTTCGTTGTATCTTTTGATTTTTATGTCTCGATTGGGTTTTGATTTATGTATTTTATTTTGTCATTTTGATATGCATGAAAAGGAGATGAGTGTACTACCTCTTGGAGACAGAGGAGGAGGGAACCTGGAGGCGTTTGGAGGCTTGACGGCGGAGAAGCGCGTGATGATGAAGCTAGCTCTTCCTGGTTTGTATATTTTCGCCTTTTTGTTGGGTTTAATGATGAACTTGAAAACCTAATTTTGATATCTCTTCTTTCTTCTTCTCCTCACTTCTGCTCATGTATGCTTATGTTGATTCTGAGATGATAATTATCTGTATCTTTGATCTTCTTCTTCTTGTTGCCCTGACGCCTAGCTTGATGCCTTGATGCCTAGCTTGATGCCTTGTGTTTGAGTATTGTTGGGTCTGATCTGTTGCCTTGAATGAATGCCCTGTGATGAGAATACTCTGAGGGCCTCTTTATGTTGCTTCTGAATGCTTTGATGCCTTGAAGTGCTTCCTTTTTGTTTGGTTGTCTTGATGCTTGGATGTGAGTTGCCTGCCCCTATGATGAACGCTGTTCTGAGGGGGGCCTGCTGGTTCGAATATTTGGTTTTTTTTGCTTTGGTTGGTTAATGGCTTTACTGGTTTTCTGGTTAGGCTTGACATGTTTAAACTTATGCTATTAGGACTTGGTTGTTTGATGTTCTAAAAGGCTTGAAACAGGTTGTACTGGTCCAGCTTGTTGGATTGGTTGATGGCCTTAAGTTTCAGCTTGGCATGGTTTGGACATCACAGGTTTTGGGATGGAGGTTTTCTTCAGGCTATGTGTTTGGGCTTGACAGTTTGTATCAAGGTTTATGCAGGTTGTGAGTTTATGTTTTTGGCTTGGACAGGGTAGGCGTTTTGAGTAGTAAGGCTTGATGCTGTCTTAGGCTTTTTCTGGTTCTGAAGCTTGGCTTCAGTTTGGTGCCGGTTAAAGGCTTATGCAGGTTAGGCTTGTATGGACTTGTTTGTGTGTTTGACAGGTTTAGATTTGAAGCTTACAGTGGTTCAGGCTTGTGTTTGAAAACAGATGAGGCTTTTGTGAGGTTTTGAAAAATGTCTTGGAGGCAGGCCTTGCTGGTTTTTTCTCAGTTTGTATTGTTTTCTTTTGATTATTTGTTTTTCTGCCTTGATATCTTCTGCTTTGATATCTTCTGCTTTGATATCTTCTGTCATTTGCAGTTTTTTTTCCTCTGTCTCAAGCCTAAACTATAAGCCCTATTTCTTTTTCTCTCCTTCTTCTCTCTCCAGTACAACTTAAAACAATAAAAAATGTTTGTGTTTGTACCTTTCTGAAAAAGCAAACAGCTGGGAAATGATGAAACGATATTGCTTGCACTTCTAACCTTTCTCTGCATACTTTCTATTTTCCTGATATTTGCATATCTTCTTTTGACAGCTTTGATGGCCTTTTGTACTTTGACATCTTTTGGGCAACTTTTGTTTAGTTTGTGACTTTAGTTAGGCCATTCTGTTTGCCTTTGGACTCTGTAGTTTGATTTGGATTTGGACTTTGTATCATGCTGTTTAAGACTTTGGAAATTATGCAGTTTTGACAACTTTGAAATGTGCAATTTTTGACTTTGTGCATTCACATTTAACTTGCAAACATTTTCACCCTTCTTTGTGAACCGGGAGAAATCCCGTGATTTGCAGAGAGGGCTAACTGATCCCGGCTATTTGCTTTTAATGATGACCCTTTTTTATCTGTCTGTCTCTTTAATTATTTATCTGCTTCTAACTTTTCTTCTTTTCTTTTGCAGATAAAAATTGAATGGAGAGGATTTAGCAATAGATGAAGAATGAAGAATTGAAGATTTAGAAAAAATTAGGATGGTCTTATTTTAAATTTAATTATTGTAACTATTATTATTATAAATACCGTGTAAATGAACACTTGTATTTACATAATAATTTGTAACAAATATTTAAAGATGAAATAAAAATTCTTTTTATCCAATTAATTCTTTTTATCCTTTTCAATTATTTATTTTATTATTTATAATTCTAAAATTATAATAAATGGAAATAAATTCCAATTATCTAAACTCAGAATAATAAACAATTAAATAAACAATGTTTCAGTATCGATCAACTAATAAATCTGGTGCTTCACAAATCCAAAGCAAAGCACAGTCAAACACAACAACTGTCCAGATGTATTTTCCTTTTTACTGATTTTAACCAAACACTGCAAATTCAATCCGAATGTATCCTTTCACTGATTTAATCACACAATGCAAACTCAATCCAAATGTTTCAATCCACATCTCAGCATATCTTGAAAAATACTGTAGAGTTAAACCTTTCTGAGGAACCGCGCATAAAAAACCCTAATTCCTGGCCAAATGTCAAAGAAACGTTCGCCTGATCAAAGTTGAGCCAAAATCAACCAAACCCTAAACAAACTTCTTGAATTGTTCCAGAGCCATGAAAATCAATGAAAACCCTAATTTTGTCTGACTGACGAGAAAAGTCCGTTTGACCGATTCTTGAGCCAATCTGAAAAATCAGGAAAAGCCTGAAGTTGTGATTTCTTGTGGAAAACATACGAGGGCAAATTTTGGGGTACAACAATACCCATACATCACATCCATATGTCATAAACATCTATGACACGAATGCATACAACATAATTTCATTCATTTGTTAGAACATCATTATACAATGCATTTCATGCATCATGACATTGCATACAACTAATATTTCAGGAAAGATCAACCAGCAGATGGCTATCATCAACAATTTGCCAAAAGTCATAGATTGATACCTGAAACAAGCCAGGACAGTTATCTACACGACCAACTGAAACAATCTTACACAGGCTTCTTCTCATACACTCTTTCATATACAGTTTAGATACGCTCCAGATACAGACGCCATTCTCATACTCATTCTAATTTATCTTTCAGATATAGTTCAGATACGCTCCAGATACGGACGCCATTCTGATACTCATTCATTTTCAGCTTTCAGATACAATTTAGATATGCTTCAGATATGGACGCCATTCTGATACTTATTCAGATTCAACTTTCAGATACAATTCAGATACGCTCCAGATATAGATGCCATTTTGATACTCATTCAGTTTCAACTTTCAGATACAGTTCAGATATGCTCCAGATACGGACGCCATTCTGATACTCATTCAATTTTCATCTTTCAGATACGAGTCAAATACAATCCATTTATGGATATTATTTTGGTACTCAACCAAACACATCCACTATTTCAGTATAAATCAACCAGAGATTTATTCTGACCCTTCTTCCATTCCCGCCAACAATCATTTTTGGATGGCATCTGTATGGCCATCTCCAACAACATTCCATCATCTCTCCAATTAGCATATTTAATCCCATTCCCTACACCATCAACCACCACATCATCGAGTGCAAATTTCTGGGCACTCTAGTGTCCAATCATCTTTCACCTTCAAGTCATGAATGGCGGATCCGCCAATCTAACTCTTCAGGTTTAAGAAGATTGAACAGGGGCAGCTGTTTTACCCCAAAATTTTCCCTCTCATTTATCAATTATTTTCTCACAAGATCTCCTTTGGTTCAAGACTACACAAGGTTTGAGCAGCTCAAGACACCTCCTTAAGCACTGATGACTAAAATTAGGGTATGAGATTGAACAAGGATAATTGAACTTTCAATGCCTCATATGAATTTCATGGATCATTATGGACCCCCAAGATTACTCATGTCAAGTTTCAAGCCTTGAATCACATTTTTGCTCAGTCAATTGAGCAGTTGACCTAAAAATCAACTGTATTGGGGAAAAAGTCAACTATGACCAATTTACAGTCAAACTTCATAATTTTTGATCCACATCAACATTATAAACTCATATGTATCATTTTATCAAGTTTGGACCATAATTCCTCAAGAAATTTGATCAAATCATCAAAAGGGCAAAATGGTCAAAATTAGGGTTTTGACTAAGAAAGGGAAATTTCTGAATTTTGACCTAGTAAATGGATAATTGGTTCGAAGCATGATCTCAAGAGTTCAATTGCATTATTTTGACCTAATGGCATGACTCAAAACATTGTCCAAGATCAATTGGATTGATTGTGGATTTTCAGTCAACTGATCAAAAATCAACTGTATACTGAAAAGTCAAACTTTGACTTTTTGGTCAAAATCAAGTGTCAAAGATTACAATTCATCAAAAAATGTCAAAATATGAAACTTGTACATCAAGGAAATAAAAAAGTCAAGATTTCATTTTGAAAAGTCAAAGTTTTCAAACTTAGAAATTTTTCTAAGTATGGAAAACTTCATGTTTTTTCACAACTTTGAGTCAATTTTTCACCATGATGCAAGATGATTCAAAAGAAACTTTCAACATGAAAGTTGTAGATATCCATGAGATATACAAAATTGCTTTACACAACTTCTCCTAGAAATGCTTGGATTTCAAGTTATTATTTATAAAGTCATGGTTTTGAAATTAAACACTTAGTGAAATTTTGCCCTAGTTTAGGCAGGATTTTGACCTAACTTCATGGCAATTTTTCATATAGTTCAAAATCAAGTAACATAGAAATCAGTCTAGAGCTTGTACTTCTTACCCTCTCAAGCACTCAAACCTTCTCATTACTTATGTACAAGTCCTTGGAAACAAAACACACGCATGCTTAAGCCCCAAAACTCCCAAGAACTCAGAACTGTATCACATACCTCCATTCTTGCATAACCTGACCAAAAGTTTGAAACTCACATCTCTCTCGTGCGTTTTCAATACTTTTTGTTCCTAAAGCTTATAAACATCATTTAGAACTCATCCCACACTCTGTTACAAGATTGTAACACCATTAACACCATCCTCCATTTTCAAAAATAGAGCTTTGCACTTGGACTTCTCCAGCACGATTCAGCCATCTCCAGTACAAACTAAACATTGCATTAGCTTCCTGAGACCTCAGTGGAGCTATTATGATCATCACAACACCTCGAGGAGTGCTCAAACTCAGAATACGATTTCTAGTTTTGAGGTAAGTTTCCTTAACTTGGAACTCTTTATACAAGCATCATTAATGTTTAATTTGTGAATGAAAAATGTAGACATCATTGTCCTGAAGCTAACCATGTCTTTATATTTCATTTATATTGCTTAAGTAGTTAGAATTTTGAATCTGAACATCCTGGAAAAGTTAGGTCAGAATTTGGTACCATTCAAAATTCATGCTCATTTTTGAGAATTAGTTTAGGTTATTTACATTCTGGAATCGTGGTGAAATTTGACACAAGTTTCATGTTTACATTTTTACAAATGGATGAGAAATAAACAAGATGCAGGTGGTCTGGCTAGAGGTTAAATATGAAGTTGTTTTTAGGAAGCAGTTTCTAATATATATTTATGGTTTGACATAAGTTAACGGATGTATCACCACCCCAGTAGTTAAAGCGCACGCCTGTCACCCTTAGATCATGGGTTCAAGCCCCAACGTGACCTTTTTGCATTTTTTTCCACTTTTTTTGATATCTTCTTGTTTTTTTGTAGCGCCTGGGCCAACAGCTTGGGCCTTTTTTTTACGTTCTAACCCCTTTAATCATTTCCAAACCCCCTGACTTTTCTTTATATTTTATTTTATTTTATTTTCTTTATTATTTTCATGACCATTGTTATTATTATTATTATTATATATATTTTTTATTTATTAATAAAAACAAACCAAAAATGTTTATATTTTTATGACTCATATTTATTTAGTTTATTTTCTTCATAAAAAAAACAAAAGAACAAAAAACATTTTCATTTAGTAAATTAATTTCTTTCTTTATTCAATAAATACTTAGACTAAATTTTAATCATTATATTATATTATTTTTCTTATAAATTAAAATAAAATTAGAACTTAGGATCTTTTATTTAATTATTTTTATTTACTAGTTTAATGAAATTCCCAAAAACCCTAAAAGAACTTGTTTTCCTTAAATTAATTATTTTACTAACTTAACCTTAATTTTCTTTTTTAGTTAATTATTTTATTTTAGTTTAATTAGGTTAAAAACCCCTTTTCATGAAAAACCAAACAAAAGTCATATTTCTTTTTACATTTACATTCTTGTATTTTTTTTGTTCATTTTGTATATTTATTCAAATTCAATATGGTTGTAATAATTATTTAGATTTAATTTCTTACAATATTACCCATTTGTAATTTGTATACCTCCTCCCATGAATGATGTAATAGCTTAGTATTTTTATTTTCCGCAATTTAAATGCTTTAAATACAAATGCTAGTAATTAGGGTTTGTATGGAAAGATTAAAATCAATGCTTAGCAAACCCTAATCAAAGACAAATCAAGCATGAAAATCAATGCACTTGCACACAAACACCCATAGGGTAAATCCACTTGGTTGCCTTACAAAAATGGCCATATTATGCATGTGAGGTATCTTAGCAAAAACAAGAAAAATGCAAGATCATAGTCCCTCGATGACGCTATCTATGATGCCTTTCAAAATGATCTTAGTCCCTAAAGAAAAATGCTAAGATATCTTGTAACATTGCTAATCTTGGTTATACTATGACCCACGCCCGTCCCTTTTACATCCAAAGATAGGGTTACTTACCAAATCAATGGTAAGATAACAATGCCAAAGGAAATAGGAAATGAACATGAAAGACTTTTGAGTAGGTAGATTGTTCCTAGTTGCTTGCTCATTTTCAAAACCAAAACATCCTTGCTATTTTCAAAACAAACACCAAAACATCTTACAAACTTGAAAACATTTTCAAAAGATCGACACTTTGTATACATTCTTACGAACGAGAATCATTACAAAGTTCGCCCAAACGATGGCACCTTTTCAAAATACTTTCAAAAACCACACAAAGCATATTTTCAAACAAAAGCAAGTGATCTAGAAAGTAACTAAGAGCCCATGGAAAACCATGGATGAAAAGGGTGCTAATACCTTCCCTTTTCATAATCTACCCTCCAAACTCAAGAAACAATCTCAAAAGTCTTTCCTGTGCTTTTTCAACTTTCCTTTTGGATAAAAGAAAAGTCGGTGGTGACTCTTGTTAACCGCAACATTTACAATCAAATGCAAAGCACCCAAGTTAGTTCTCCCACCGTACCATACTCTGCAACTAAAATTTATTTGTGTAACTTTTATATTTTTGTTATTACTGATTTTTCCTAACCTTTGCATGCAAGGAAAGCCCTCAGCTGAATTTCCTTTTGACGCAAAAATCAAAAGAACTTTCACGCAAGACGCAGACAAGCTCGGTTAGTTAGACATGAGTCATAAGGTTCATCAGACCATTCGGGTTTAGAGTCTGAAAAGGAAAAACCAATGGCTGAAGATCCACCACCACTTGAAAAACTTCTTGGGGATTACAGAGGAGTAAATTCTCTAGCAGGTTATTTGACTATTATGAATGAACCAATCAATGTTACAAATTTTCAACTGCATCCTTCAACCATCTTCCAGCTCGAGAACAGATCTTTCACTGGAAAGATTAATGAAGATGCAAATAAGCATTTACAGAGATTTCTCACCATGAGTAATACTTTGAAGATTGATGGGCACTATGATGAAGCCAAGAAATTAAGGATGTTCCCGTTCACGCTGTCTGAAGATGCTGAAGAGTTGTTTTACTCATTGCCTGCTGGAAGTATCACCACTTGGGAACATATGGAGAAGACTTTTCTTGATGAGTATTTTCCTGCTTCTATTTATATCCGCAAAAGATATTGTAACACGGTGGGAGAAATGACTTGGGAATTTTGCGTTTGATCGTAATTGTTGCAGATAGCAAGAGTCTCCACCGACTTTTATTTTATCCAATAAGGAAAGGCTGAAAAGAATAGGAAAGACCTTTTGAGATGTTTTCTTGAGTTCGGGGGGTAGGTTATGAAAAGAGAAGGTATTAGCACCGTTTTCATCCGTAGTTATCTACGGGTTCTTAGTTGCTTGCTAGATCACTTGCTTTTGTTTGAAAGTGAGCTTGTGGTGTGGGTTTTGAAAGTATTTTGAAAACGTCTTTGTAATGGTTCTCGTTTATATAAGAACGCGTATAAAGCGTTGTTTTTGAAAATAATTCACATAGGTGTTTGTGGAATGTGTTTTTGAAAGTGATTTTGAAAAGGTGTCTTTGTAATGGCTCTCGTTTCTATAAGAACACGTATAAATTGTTTGTCTTTTGAAAATATTTCAAAATGAAAGTGTTGGTGTATAAAATGTTTTTGTTGTGATCAAGCGAGAAACTAGGAGCAACCTACCTACTCAAAAGGTCTTAAATGTTCTTTTCCTCCTCCTTTAGATGTTGCTATCTTACCATTGGTTTGTTAAGAAGCCTCATTGTTGGATGTGAAGGGACAGGTGTGGAACGTTTGTATAGTCATAGAAGTTAACCTATGGGACGTTTTAGCAATTTCGTTTAGGGACTAGATCGTTTACCGAAGGCAACATTGAGGGTCATCGAGGGACTACAATTTTTTATCGAGGGTCTTTTCTAAAACGCTCATATTCGAGGGACATGACTATTTTTTCCGAGGCAACAAGTGGAATTACCCCAAGGGTGCATGTGTGAATAATATGTTTGAGTTGCATGCATTTAGTCTTTGATTAGGGGTTGTCTACTTGTTGTTTTTATCTTGCCATACATACCCTATTTTACTAGCAATCATATAAAAGTAATAAAATGCAGAAAGATAAAATCCTACACTATTACAACCATATTGAGTTGCATGAAAATATAAAGGCAAGAATAAAATAAAATCAAGAAAAAGGGTCTTTTCGATTTAGGCAAAAAACCCTTCGATTCTGCACTTTCTGGCTCTCTTCGATTTGGCCTGAAAAAGGTTGAAGGCGTGACTTTCAACTGAGGCCTGGGGGTCAGCATGTTGTGCCTCTCGATTGGGCCTGGAACCAGTGCAAGATGAAACCTGCCTTTCTGCCTCCTTCGACTGGGGGTTGAAAGCAGTGAGGAAGTGCCTTTCGTCTGGGCCTGGACTCAGTGCAGGCATGCCTTTCATCTGGGCCTGAAAGTCAGCATGGTGTACCCTCTAGCTGCCTCTTTCGTTTAACCTGGAGGTTAGTGTGGAAGCCAGAGGCTTCATTTCATACTCATGTCTCCTGTTTGTTTAGTTTGAGATATTAAATAGCAACATGGCCTAAGGCCATGCTAACACTTCCTTAAGGCCAGGTTAGCTCTTAAAACATTTGTAAGGAACCAAAGAACAAAACCAAAAGGAAAGGAAATAAAAACAAACTATAAGGGTGTAAGCAAAAGATGAACAAATGCTATGTACATGTTAGAAACGAAAAGGAATTTTATTTACATGTTGTGCTGGAAACAAAGGATCCAAGGTTAAGGATGACTTACCTTGCTTGGGGTTGGGACGTATGCTGGGCCTTTAGGTGGTTACCTTGAATGCTACTGGATTTGAAAGGAGGGACCGGAGGTTAGCATCACTACTACTGTATTCGAAAGAGAAAAACAAGTGAAATGTCTTTCTTGCTGGATTCGAAGGGTAACAAGGTGTAGGGATGTTTTAGATTCGAAGGGGACAAGTGTTTGGATTCTGGGTTTATGTTTGATAAGTGTTTAAGTTTTTGAGAGCTTTATGGCGTTTGAGAAATTTTTGAAGATTCGTTTCTCTGGCCCAAAAGACCTCCTCAAACATGTTGTGAAGCCTTTTATTTATAGGCAAAGATGCCTGAAGCTTTTGGAGGGAGAACAAAAAGTTTGAACAATTTGAGTAACCTGCTCTTTATAGCTTTCGAGGGACAGTGCTTTGTATGCTACTTTGGTGCAAGAAGGGGGCAGTGTTTCAGGACTGCTGTGCAGCAACTTTGGCCAATCTACCAGGCTTGAACTTGGCAGCAAGCATCTTTGAATATTTCACCCTTTCATTTTGACTCTCCTTCGACCAGATTCCTCTTCCAACAATGTTATTTGATTTTCCTCCAACAAGTGCCTGTCGAATGGGTCACTTTTATGCATCCTTCGAAGGAGCCAAAAGTGTGACCCTCGGATGAGTCACCAAAACATGCCTTAAAGTGGGCTTTGTAAATCCTTCGAATGGACCATCAAGTATGTCGTTCAAATGGGATGCCCAGAGTTGGGTTCAAAAGATGCTGATTCGAAGGGAATCAAAGTTACAAACGAAACCTTATAAAGGTGGTTCTGTCCAGTCGAAGGCTTGCCTCCCAAAGGTCTGTGTGGCCAAACGAAGGAGTGTACATAGGGAATCACATGCCCAAACGGAAGGTGCATGCAGGAGGCCAAAATGTCTAGATTCGAAAGAGGCATATAGGAGGCAAAAAAGTGTAAATCGAAGGATGCCAAAAGGGAGCCTTTTTCCTTGGAATCGAAGAAAGCTATAGGAGGCTTTGTACCTTGTGTATGCTTAGCATGGGGTGAATGTTTGTCCAGTCAACATAGGCATGCACGCATCCAAGTGAAACAGGCACATAGGTAGCCATTGCAATGTGAACTTTTGTGAGGCCAAAGGTGCAATCGAAGGTGGCATGCAGGAAGCTAATGCCTTGTGAACAAAAAAAATGCGCTAGAGGCCCATGCTCAGTCAAAGGATACAAGCCAAGCTTGCATCGAAAGAGGCCAAAAGGCAAATCGAAGGACTTGGTTTTTCTCCAATTTTGTCAAAAGATTATTTTTCTCTGTTTTCTTCCTTTTTGACAGTTTCCTTATTAACTTGATATTGGAAAATCCAATTGTACTTGTGCAAGCTTGAATCTTGAGAATCCTTGTGAGAGATGCCTTAAGAATGAGAGAGAAAATTTTGGGGTACAACAGCTGCCCCTGTTCAATCTTCTTAAACCTGAATAGTTGGATTGGTGAATCTGCCATTCGTGACTTGAAGGTGGAAGATGATTGAACACTAGAGTGCCCAGAAATTTGAACTTGATGATGTGGTGGTTGGTTGTGTAGGGAATGGGCTTACAGATTCCATTTTGAGAGATGACAGAGTGTTGTCGGAGATGAGCTTATAGATGCCGTCCAAAGGTGATTGTTGACAGAAATTAGACTAAGTCTAAACTTGATTTCAACTGGAAAGAATCAGAATAAATCTTTGGAGCGATTTATCTGAACAAGAGAAAATGTCTACAGGAAAGAATCAGGATAAACCATTGAGAGATTTAAACTGAACCAACAGGGGTCTTGAGTATTCTTTAAATGGAAAGAATGAGAATAAATCTTGTGGAGATTTATCTGAACCAGAGAAAATGTCTACGGGAAAGAATCAGGATAAACCATTGAGAGATTTAAAATGAACCAATAGAGGTCTTGAATATTCTTTAACTGGAAAGAATCAGAATAAATCTTGGGGCGATTTATCTGAAATAGAGAAAATGTCTACGAGAAAGAATCAGTATAAACCATTGAGAGATTTAAACTGAACCAGCAGAGGTCTTGAATTATCTTTAATTGGAAAGAATCAGAACAAATCTTGGAGCGATTTATCTGAACCAGAGAAAATTTTTACGGGAAAGAATCAGGATAAACCATTGAGAGATTTAAACTGAACCAACAAAGGTCTTGAATATTCTTTAACTGGAAAGAATTAGAACAAATCTTGGAGCGATTTATCTGAACCAGAGAAAATGTCTACGGGAAAGAACCAGGATAAACCATTGAGAGAATTAAACTGAACTAGCATAGGTCTTGAATATTCTTTAACTGGAAAGAATTAGAATAAGTCTTGGGCCGATTTATCTGAACTAGGGAAAATGTCTACGGGAAAGAATCAGGATAAACCATTGAGAGATTTAAACTGAACCAGCAGAGGTCTTGAATATTATTTAACTGGAAATAATTAGAACAAATCTTGGAGCGATTTATCTGAACCAGAAAAAATGTCTACGGGAAAGAATCAGGATAAACCATTGAGAGATTTAAACTGAACCAGCAGAGGTCTTGAATATTATTTAATTGGAAAGAATCAGAATAAATCTTGGGGAAATTTATCTGAACTAGAGAAAATGTCTACAGGAAAGAAACAGGATAAACCATTGAGAGATTTAAACTTAACCAGCAGAGGTCTTGAATATTCTTTAACTGGAAAGAATCAGAACAAATCTTGGAGCTATTTATCTGAACCAGAGAAAATGTCTACGGGAAAGAATCAGGATAAACCATTGAGAGATTTAAACTGAACCAACAGAGGTCTTGAATATTCTTTAACTGGAAAGAATCATAACAAATCTTGGAGAAATTTATCTTAACTAGAGAAAATGTCTACGGGAAAGAATCAGGATAAACCATTGAGATATTTAAACTGAACCAAGAGAGGTCTTGAATATTCTTTAATTGGAAAGAATCAGAACAAATCTTGGAGCAATTTATCTGAACTAGAGAAAATGTCTACCTGAAAGGAATCAAGATAAACCATTGAGAGATTTAAACTGAACCAGCAGAGGTCTGAAGGAAGTATTCATCATGTAGATAGTCACCCCGTCCTATTTCGGGAATTGATCTAAAATTGACTTGTTCACAGATAGTTTTCCTGTCTTTGTTGAAAATTTGTTGATGATAATTTTCTGTTGATTGATCTTTCCTGAAAAAGGTAAATAGTTAGTTGTATGCAATGTCATGATGTATGAAATTCATGGCGTAATGATGTTCTCAAAATAAATGAGACTATGCCGTATACATTTGTGTTGTATGTGCTTATCATGTATGTAGTATGATGCATGAAATGTTGTTGGAATGTAATTTTGTCTTGGAAATAAATCATTGACAAGTGATGGGGAGTTTTGGGAAGCTGAATCCCGGACGGCTGTTGGAGATGAAGAGTATGCACACTTTTCCAGACCTTGTTTTTAGAATGTTTCCGCTGGGGATTCCTGTTTTGTTATTTGAGGAGAACTCCGGTGGGGATGTTGATTTTGCTTGAGGAAAACTCTGTGGAGAGTGTTTATTCCTGCTTGGGGAAAGGAGTTCAGGAGTCTTAGTTTTCCGTTGCTCTAATGGGGAGTTAACTCTTGATGGAAGAGAAAGGGATTTAACAACTTGTTGGGAACAAAGAAATTGACTATTATCTGGTTATCTCCCAGGTTTTACAGCAACTCACTATGGATTGTAGAGAAGTCTACTGGGGAAGAGGAATTGTGGTCTCTTGATTTGTGATAGTCTGAGAGGAAAATTCAAGCTGGGGAATCTTTCCGTTTGTTGGGGAAATAAACCCTGTCGCCAATCTGTTGGAGAGGTGTTTTCTTTTGGAAAAACTCCTAGAGGATTCTTGAGATCAAATCAGTTGGGGAGAAGTTTTCAGAGATTGAAACTCTGGCTAGGGATCACCCTATCAAAAGGACTTTGTGGGAGATTTGTCACCTCCCCTAGTAGCAAGTGTTTGTATTATTTCTAGGAAATGTTTTCCTGACCGTACGTAACCCTTTGTTGGAATTCATATTCAATTCCCCAAGTGACTCGGATGCAAATCTGCTCCTGGTTATTCACCACTTCTTGAGAGATTTCTTGGAATCTTGACTTGACTGCCCCATATGTGCTAAATAATGATCGTGTCACACTTCTTGCTTAATAGGATATTTGTCATTAGAAGTGTCATCCTATTTGAAGTGATTTCTCCCATTGAGAGAGCTTTCGTTCGTTGAATATTTGTCGTGTGAATTTCTCTGTTGTCAAACAATTAGCCATATGCAAACAACGATATTCGAAATAATGCAAAGTTTATGCTTGTATTAAAGTTTTGAAAATGCATTTTAGCTGATAAAAGAATTTTGTAAGAATATGAATTCAACTCAGAATTTGGAGTAACGCCTTATAGGAGTCAGGATACCTTTTATAACAGTATGATTTTGAACTAAGTCGTGCTTCAATTAGGACTTTGAAAGGGTTGTAACGTGGTTGGTTCACGGTTTAAGAAACAAAGGATAAACCTCAAAGTGTATTTGTACCCGCCCATTTTTCGTGATGTTCTTCAGTCCTAAACTCAGTTAATTGTGCGTTTAAACTCCAATTGAGTCTAGAATGACGTTTTGGTGATGGTTCAAGCAAGCTAAGTTTGTTGGAAGGCAGTTATTTTTGCCATATTTTCCAGGTTGTTGAGGATTTTTAGTGACCTCTTTTTGATTTTTTTTCCTGACTGTTCTTTATTTTGAGATTACAGTCAGCGGGATGCCCTAATTTTTCTTAAGTCTCCTTCGTAGGTTTTGACTTAGTGGGCTTTTTCTTCCGAGAGATAATGTCTGCCTATGCGATAGGGAACCATCGCCGTCTTTTGATTTCAGAGGAATGCTTTTGATGTCCTTCGTTGTATGCGAAATGAAAGTTTGCGATTGAACGCGCGTTTCAAATAACTGAGAGAATACCCTGCCCCAGGTTTTGATTAACAGTTTCAATTTGTGTAAAAAAAAGAAAACTTCTACTTCTTTGGCTCGAAGGGGTTGACCAGGATTATCTTCCTTATAACTCCAATGTTTAGGAATTAAAAGAAATGCCCGTACATCATCAGCAAGGTCTGTCCAAAAGCATACTACATGAGATTATGGCGTTGTTTTCGTCATCCTCCCTCTAAAGGCTTATAACTTTTAGCAAGAGTTGAATGTCACAAGGAGAGTAAAAAGCATAGTTTAAATAGAATGAAAATGAATGGATTAATTCAAGAGAAACATATTTAATGCATTAATGAAAGTGACCAAAGTCTGACATATAGATAAGTGTTTAAGTAATCAAAGAAATTACAACTGAAAATTAGGATAAATAGAAAATTTCATTGCCCAGATCGTCACTTCATATGGATGCCCTTTAGGGGTGATAGAAAAGCTCTAGTTGACCGTCTTGTGCAAACTCTAACGCTCCTTCGTCGATCAAGTTTTGAATCTTGTACTTCAGCGTCCAACAATCGTTTGTATCATGTCCGGGACTGTCGGAATAATAGGCACACCCGACATCAGGATTGTAGTTAGGAGAAGAAGTTTTGGGGTTTGGATGAGGTCCTATCAACGTAATCAGATTCATCCTCAACATGTGTTGCAATGCTTGAGACAGTGGCATGTTGATGTTAGTAAACTGTCTCTCGGGCTTATTTTGCCTTTGCTGATTTTCCCGTTGATGTTAATGAGGTCGTTGTTGGGCCCGTGATATGGTAGCAATTTGAAAAAGTCCACTCTTTATCAGAGGCTGATTAATGACTCGATCCCCAATTCTAGCTGTTTTCCCCATTTGGTTGCATCCGTCTTGATGAAGCTTGTTGGAAAGGGCTCTCAGCTCTTCTTGTCCTTGAGCCAAGTTTTGGATAAGAGCCATCTGGCCTACCATCCGTCCCATCATTTGGATCTTCATTGTGGCTATCTCAGTTTGTAGCCGTTCCAACTGGTTATCCTTTTTTTCCTCAGGATTCTTCATGGCCATGCCCCTAGCGAGGAGTGCTTTCACTTCTTCTTGCCCCTTAGATAGGTTCAGAAACATTTCTTGAAGCTGAGCATTTTGAGTTTTAATGTCCTTGATAGTCCGTTCTAGAGTCATCTCTATTGAAATAAACAGTAAGCAGATGAGAGACCTGTGTGGGGAGAAACCTGTTGTGATATGATGCATGGTACGTGGATGCATGTTTTCAAGGATCTCGCGGGGTAAACACAAGAAGATATTAGAAGTTGAATTTTGATCAACAACTTTGATTAGAGAACTTTGTATCGGTGGATGTCCTTCCACGAGAATCAAGCTCACCATGTCAAGTGGGTCATAGCCCTTGACTCATGTTACTGTGCTTTAGTCTTTGACAGTGTCTGATTAGAGAATGAATCCTCTTTCCCCTTGACAGGCGTCTGGTTCAACATGACCCTGCATTATAGGCCCTTGAGATCCTTGAAAATTCCAGGGTATGATGTCATGATGTTATTTACAAATAGTCATATAAACACAAAACAAGCAAGTTATTATGTACAAATAGTCATATAAACACAAAGCAGACAAGTCCTTAGGTTTAGGCTTGCATGAAGTTCGTAGGTAAGTACCCTCTTAAAGTTTAGTTGGCTCAACCTGTCCTAGAAAGTAAACATGTTCTAGGGGATCTCAATATCACTGACCTTTCTTTTAGGCATTGTCTCACCTCAATCAATCTTTTCTTGCGGCCGATATATCCCAAAAGTCTGATCTAAATGAGTGTAGCATCGAGTATCAGCCCATCTTCGGTTGGAACCAAAGCCAGCCATCTCACTACTTTCTAGTGGCTTAGGATGGGTCAATTAAAGGTTCTAAAGGTCAGTTAGCGCTTAATGATACTATAAGAAAGCCTAATGTTATGCTTAAATGACTCAAGGAACATTAGTACAAACCAGAGTATCACACTAACATAGCTATCACTTCGTCCATATCGGTCTACACCGTACAACCTCCATGATTTATTGCTACTTACTTAAAAAAGGTGCCCTAGATCTAGGTGTAGGACCTTTAAGAATAACCAAAATAAGGACCCAAAAATGTAAAGCAAGCAAGTCAATTAATCAAAATCAAGTAAAGGTGATCTAGCCCTAATGTATCCCCACTTTTAAGTAATTCCCCAGCAGAGTCGCCAGTTCTGTAACACGGTGGGAGAATTGACTTGGGCATTTTGTGTTTGATTGCAACTGTTGCGGATAGCAAGAGTCTCCACCGACTTTTCTTTTATCCAATAAGGAAAGGCTGAAAAGATTAGGAAAGACCTTTCAAGATGTTTTCTTGAGTTCGGGGGGGTAGGTTATGAAAAGGGAAGGTATTAGCACCCTTTTCATCCGTAGTTATATACGGGCTCTTAGTTGCTTGCTAGATCACTTGCTTTTGTTTGAAAGTGTGCTTGTGGTGTGGGTTTTGAAAGTATTTTGAAAACGTCTTTGTAATGGTTCTCATTTCTATAAGAATGCGTAGAAAGTGTTATTTTTGAAAATAGTTCAAAGAAGTATTTGTGGAATGTGTTTTTGAAAGAGATTTTGAAAAGGTGTCTTTGTAATGGCTCTCGTTTCTATAAGAACGTGTACAAAGTGTTTGTCTTTTGAAAATGTTTCAAAATGAAAGTGTTGGTGTATAAAATGTTTTTGTTGTGAGCAAGCGAGCAACTAGGAGAAACCTACCTACTCAAAAGGTCTTAAATGTTCTTTTCCTCCTCCTTTAGATGTTGCTATATTATCATTGGTTTGGTAAGAAGCCTCATCGTTGGATGTGAAGGGACGGGCGTGGGACGTTTGTATAGTCATAGAAGGCAACCTATGAGACGTTTTAGCAATGTCGTTTAGGGACTAGATCGTTTAACAAAGGCAACATTGAGGGTCATCAAGGGTAACTCTTGCTTACTGCGACATTTGCAAATACAAAATGCAAACCAATATTAATAGTCGGTTCTACCACCGTATCATAGAACTTGCGACTCTGCTGGGGACTTAATTAAAAAGTGGGGTTACCTTAGAGATAGTTTATTTCTAAATTGCTTGATGTGCTTTGTATGCTTTATCTTTTAGGGATTGTTTGGGTTGTTACTATAGATCCTATACCCGGATCTGGGGCACCTTTTAAGTAAGTAGAAATAGATCATGGAGAATTTACGGGGTATACCGACACGGTTGAAGCGATAACTACGTTGATGTGACACTTTTGTTGGTACTGGTAGCCCTTGAGTAGTCAAGGAGAATACGGGGCCGCTGCGTGGTATCATGGAGCATCAACTGACCTTAGAAACTTTAATTGACCAACTTTGCCATTAGGAAGTAGTGAGATAGCCGTCTTTAGTGTAGTCCTAAGTCAGTTGATACTCAATAGTACACTCATTGAGATTTGACTCTCGAGTTTTGTTTGGTGGCAAGTCAGTTGTCGATTGGAACGAAACTTGTGGGAAAGATCAGTGATATTGAGATCCCTTAAAAACCGGTTACTATTACTAGGATAGGTTGAGCAAACTAAATTTCAAGAGGTTACTTACCTACAAACCCCATGCATGCCTAAACCTAAGGTTGCTTGTGTGATTTGTTTGCTTTCAACTTGAGCTACTTGTAGGGTTTTTATCTAACAACGTGATCTCCTTGCAGGACTCGTTTATAGTCATTATCCAGTAAGCTAGACTTCTTAGACTCACTTGTCTTATGCTTAACGCATAGCATACACATCATAATATCATGCCACAACATTTTCTTAACCATTTCAAGGATCTCAAGGGTTTGTGATGCAGGTTATGATAAATCAGACGTCTAGCAAGGGGATTTATTTTCCTCTAGCCAATGTCGTCAAAAGATCAAAACTCAACAACTTGAGTCAGGGGCTATGACCCACTTGATATGGTGAGCTTAACTCTCGTAGAAGGACACTCAACGATACGAAGTTCTTCAATAAAAGTTGCAAATTTCAACTTCTGACATTTTCTTGTTTACCCCGTGAGATCCTTGAAAACATTGCATGCATGCCATATCATAACAAGTCTTCTAGTACAGGTTTCTCATCTTTTCACTTTTTATTTCAGCAAAAGAAATGGGCCTTGAACAAACAGTAAAAGACCTTCAAGCTCAAAACACTTAGTTCCAACAAATGTTCATGGTTTTGGCCCAGGGGCACGAAGAACTGAAAGCTCTCACCATCAAAGAGAAGAAGAAGGCAAAGAAACCAGCTGGCATCTTGAATATGGGAAGGAGACTCAGAGGACCCGTTCAACGAGCTCTAGATCTCACAACTCCATCAAACGAGGGTGTTGTACCCCAAAATTTTCCCTCTCATTTTTCATAGAAGACACAACCCTATGGTTTCTCAGATATTCAAGTTGGCTCAGGAATCGATCAGATAGATTTTCTTCTGTGGCAGTAAACCAACAGTTAGGTTTTTTCTTGCATTCCTTAGAAGAAATTGAGTTCTCAGAAATTCAATTGGCTTTCACAGGTTTTCATGCTTTCTCAAGTTCACTGAAGAAAAAAAAGACAGTGTTTATTCTCAAGGCATGGTTGTTTGGGACAAGAGATGGAATTTGAGACTGTCATGTAAGATACTCATGATTGTTTAATCTAGGTTAACCATATGATTTACGTCTTTTAAAACATTTGCTTGGTCAGGAAATGGAATACACAGTGCGTGTTTGTTTGGAATACAATTGCAAGATTACAGGATTATAGGAATTTAAGTTATCAGATTGGAGCATTTTGTTTCAATTATCTTGATTGGGAATCTTTAAGAATCAGTTGGGATGCGAAGAAAAAATTACAAGTTCTTGACAGTAAAGGATTTCAATTAACACCAGAATATTTCATAAGACTTTCTCCAATTTTTCAAACGTTGTTACAAAATAATTTATTATTTAAATACTTTAAGTTTTACAACTTATCGTATTTGAAAATAAATTAGTACAACTATTAGTTACAATACAAGAATGTTTCTCTCTAAATTACAAAGAAAATAAAATGAATATATGCCTAAGGTTGATTGAGGTTCCTTTGCTTCCATGCTTGTTACAAAGTCTCTTGCTTCCCCTGCTTTGTCCTCTCCATTGTGCTCACATGAAAATGAAAGACAGAAGAAAAAGTTAGTACAAATTAATTGGACATGAGCAAGAGTTTTCAAAAAGAAAAAGGGTTCATCATTAAAGTTTGCAATTTGGAATCATACATCCTTTTTTTAATTCATCACATTTTTATTTTCTCTATTTGCAAATCGCAAGAAGATTATTCTTCTTGGTTCACAAAAAGAATAAATAAGAAATGCAAGCAAGTTGTCCAAACAAACAAGAAATGCAAGCAAGCTGTCCAAACAAGAAATGCAAGCAAGCAGCCAAACAAATATTGCAAACAGCAGTGCATCACCAAGCAAACAGCAAAACTATCCAAACAAGAGGCAAGCAAAACTGTCCAATTTGCAACAAATAGCAAAAACAAACAGCATCAATGCAAACGAAGCAACAAACAGCATAAGCTAGACAGCAGGCAACAAAAAGCAGAAGTATAACATATAATAACCAAGTCAAACAAGAAGAAACTTGTTGAATAAGCATTTTCATCATTTTCCATTTTTATTGCAAACTTTATAGAAAAAGGCAAAAGAGCAATTAACTCTTAGGGGCATTGAGAGAGAAGAGAGGAAAGAAGTCACCTAGGGATGCACAACCCTGCTGCCTTGATTGTCACAATTGCATAAGAGTTGCTAGAGAACAAAACTGCCATCAAAAAGCCAAAGGAACAACATAGCCAAATATTCAATTTCTTTGTTTTCCCCCCTTTTTGAATAAGCTGTCAAACCAAAGCAACATGAATATAACAATAGACAATTCTCAAGCAGACAAAGATATAGAAAACATTTTATCAAAATCCAAAAAAAAAACTGTCAAACAGTTCAAAATCAAATGGCCTAAAACCATCAAACAAAACCTGCTGAAACATCAAACAAAACCTGCTAAAACATCAACAAATCCTCAAACCATCTTCCATCAAACCTATAACCAAAACCTTGTTAACTCAACATTAACAAAGTCTCAAATCAAAACCATCATCAACCCTAAACAAAACAAAAAGAAATAGAAAAATATCCAAAACTGTAACCATCAAACTGTCAAAAATCCCAAACTGTCAACAAGTCAAAAACTCAGAAAATCACCAACCATTTTCAAAACTCACAAAGCCTGCAACAGTTCAAACCAATATCCCAAGCCATCCTCAAACAGCCAGAACCATCATCAAGCCAAACTGACAAAATCTCAACACAAGTCACATACCTGTAACAAATTGTCTAAGCATCCAAAATCCAAAACCCCCAAACTGTCAAACAGTTCAAACCAAAAATCCCGAACTGTCAACAATAACAAAAACTACCAAAACCTGTCAAAAAACTCAGAAAATCACCAACCATCTGAAAAAACTATTACAAAACCAAAACAAAAAAAAACAGTGACAACCTCAAAATACCAAAACATATCCAAAACCAAAATCCAACAAACATCATCATCATCATCATTCAAACGCAGAATACAAAAGAAGATTACCAGAAAGTCCGAAATACCAAGGCTTTCAATCTTCATCTCCTCCCTCGTAAATTCTCACCACCAAGGAGCATCACCATCATCTCGCCATCCCCTTTTAATTTCGCAGAAAGTACTTCAACAGGTAGGTTTTTTTTCCCTCTCATTCCAAATCCTCCGTAATCATGCTTTTCATGCATTTAAGAGGAAAAACTTCAACTATTAACATAATATCCAAAGAACAATTAAAACGAAATTCGTAAAATTGAGAAAGCTTACAGAACTTCACCTTTCAAGAAAAAAACCATTAGAGTTTGGCTAGGAGGTGAGAGAGAGCGCTCCAACGACAAAAAGATGGGGAGGGAGGATCAGATAAACAAATTTTGAATCCATTAAACATTTCAAACTTAGGGTTTTCAGAAAAGAACGTGAATCAGGTTAAGTCAAAGAGGCCAAGAGATGTTTTGTTCACGAAATTAGGAAGACGAATAGGGACGTTTAGTGAGAAGGATGAACAAGAGAGAAGCGAAAGAGACGATGAGAGCAGCGCCACTGTGTAACACAAAGGGGTTCCAAGAACCCTAATTGTGGTTCCACCCCTAATCAAACATCTAAAACAGAGTTAAGGCTTGGGCTTGTTTTGTGCAAATATCCCTCAGCCCATCTATTTCGCTAGTTCACCCCCCTATCTGGCCTTGTTTCATTAACTATAATAACACCCTTTTTCTTTCTGTTGGGCCTAATATCCCTAAATCCTTAAGCCCACATTTTTTCTTTTTAATTTGTTTTCATTTGTTTTGAAAAATGCTAAAGAAAACCAAAATAAAATTTTTATTAAATTAATTTAAGTCTTGAAATTAATTTTTTACCATTTTCTTTTTTTATAACTTATCTTTATTAATTTTTTACATTTAATAAAAACATCAAAAAAATTTAATTTAATTTGTTTCCTTTCTTTAAATTTATTTGCATAATTAATAAAAATAATAATAATAATAATAAAGATTTTAATTTAATCAATTTCTTTTTAAGATAGGTTTTATTTCTCTCTTTTCATGTAAATACATTTCATTTCATATTTTGTTGACTTTATTTCATAAATTGTCAATAGCTTTATATTAAATCGCACAACAATTCGATTTGGTTGTATTGTTTGATATTTGGGCATTGCTATTTTCATTTGATTCATCCCCATTTGTCACAATTGTACCCCCATTCCCGAATACTTTTGTAATAGCGTAGAATTTCAATTCTCGCAATTAACTGTTTTCCATATACTGTATAGTAACTAGGCATGTATGGCAAGATTCAAAAATGAATCGCTAGATGACCTAATCCAAGAATAAAATAACTTGAAACCAACACACTTTTTCACACGCGCACCTCTAGGGTAACCTCGCTCGTTGCCTCGGAAATACAATCATGTCCCTCGAATATGAGACGCTCTAGCAATGACCCTTCGATAAACAAAGATCGTAGTCCCTCGATGACCCTCGATGTTGCCTTCGATTAAAACGATCTCGTCCCTTGCAAAAATTGCTAAAGCGTCTCACAAGTTGCCTTCAATGATTGTAAAATTGACCCGCGCCTGTCCCGTAACATCCAATGGTGGTGCTTCTTACCAAATCAATGGTAAGATAGCACCATTAAAAGGAAGAAGAAAAGAATAATTTAAGACCTTTCAAGTAGATAGATTTGCTCTTAGTTACTCGCTTGCTCACGACAAAACTTTTTTACACCTACACTCTCATTTCAAAACATTTTCAAAAAGACAAAACGTTTTGTATACATTCTTATAGAGGCGAGAACCATTGCAAAACCTCTTTTCAAAACACTTTTTGAAACATGACTCACAAAGACACCTTTGAACCACTTTTCGAAATAAAACTTTGTATACGTTCTTATAGAGACGAGAACCATTACAAAGAGATTTTTTCAAAATACTTTCAAAGCCCACACCACAAGCACACAATCAAACAAAAGCAAGTGATCTAAACGAGTAACTAAGAGCCCATGGAAAGCCATGGATGAAAAGGGTGCTAACACCTTCCCTTTTCATAATCTACCCCCCGAACCTGAGAAAATTCTCGAAAGGTCTTTCCTGTGCTTTTTTACCTTTTCTTTTGGATAAAAGAAAAGTCGGTGGCGACTCTTGCTAACCGCACAAGTGCGAACGAAACACAAAACTTCTAGTCAGTTCTCCCACCGCATCACAGAACTGGCGACTCTGTTGGGGATTAATATAAAAGTGGGGTTACCTTAGGGTTTTAGGTCACCTTTACATGCTTATCTTGCTTGACTTGTTTGCTTTACACTTTGGTCCTATTGTTTGGGTTTGAATCCTCTACCCGGATTTGGGAAACATTCATAGGTAAATAGCAATACGTCGTGGAAACTGTGCGGGGTATACCGACACGGTCTAAGCAATAGCTATGTTAGTGTGACATATTTGTGGGTACCAGTAGCGTTTGAGTCAATCAAAGAGAATACGGGGCCGCTGAGTGATGTCATGAAGCACTAATGAACTTTTAGAACCTTTACTTGACCAACTTGGCCTTTTAGGATGTAGTGAGATGACCGGCTTTGGTGCAGTCCGAAGTTGGTAGATACTCGATACTACACTCATTAAGGGTTGTTTCCTTGGAATATTTCGGTTTCCGGTAAGAGGCTGAATTGAAACAATGAACGGGGAAAAAATCCGGTGATATTGAGCTCCTTAGAACCCGGTTACTATTTCTAGGACAGGTTGAGCCAACTAAACTTCAAGAGGGTACTTACCTTTGAAACCCCATGCAAGCCTAAACTAGGAACTTGTGTGATTTGCTTGTATATACATACCTGTGCATAACATCATGAACGTCATGAAGCATCATATGCATCCACTAACCATTTCAAGGATTTTTGAAAGTTCATCTTTGTTCCTGTTTTGTAGGCTATGGATTCACTTCGCAGGAGAACTATCCAAGTCAACCTTGTGAGAATTCCTCCACAACTCAAGGAGCTAGCTTCAAGGATTCCTGAGAACTCTCCATTCACCTAGAGGCATGGTCATCTTCTCAACTTAGTCACTTACAACACAAAGGAAGACATGATGAAAGTTCTCTTCCAGTTCTTTGACCCTCTGCATCACTGCTTTACATTTCCTGACTACCAGCTAGTGCCTACTTTGGAGGAATTTTCTCAACTCTTGAGGATTCCTATTCTCAACCAACTACCCTTCAACGGTACGGAAAAATATCTAAAGCCTGAAGATGTTGCTCAAGCCCTATACTTGTAACCATCAGATGTCACAGGTCATTGGGAAACTAGAATTGGTGTCAAAGGCTTCTTGGCAAAGTTCCTGTTTGAGAAGGCCCAAAGCTGTTGGAATTCCTTGGACTTACAAGCTTTTGAGGAGATCGTAACTCTTCTCATCTATGGGATAGTCTTGTTCCCAAACCCTGACCAGCTCATATATGTAAGTGCTGTCAAGATTTTCATATCACGCAATCCGGTGCCTACATTACTTGGACATATCTTACACTCTTTTCACACTCGAACAATGAGTAAAAGAGGTGTTCTCATGTGTTGCACTCCTCTTATGGCAAGATGGTTTATTTCTCATCTTCCCTAATCAGTCTTGAAGAATGAGCAAGGTTTGAGGTGGTCACAACGATTGATGACTCTTACACATTCAGATATTCATTGGTGCTCTCGATCTAGAGAGAATGTTATCATCGTCGACCGTTGTGGGGAATTCCCTAATGTCCCTCTACTTGGCATTAGGGGAGGCATCACCTACAACCCCTGCTTGGCTCTAAGACAGTTTGGCTATGCTCGAAGGGATGGCCCACATGACATGTTGATTCAAGGCTTAGTTTTCTACTTCGACAACGACAATCAAGAACTCCGACAAAGGTTCATCTGAGCTTGGAGGATGCCTAACAAGGTAGAAAGTAAGACCTTGGGACACAAGAATTCCATCCCCCTTGAGCCTTACCTCAAGTGGGTACAAACCTGCGCCCAAAGTCTTATGATGCCTTACCCCTCCATTCTCCCAGTTATTATAGAGCCAGTTAAGGAAGGAGAGGTTCCATACACCCTCCTACATCCTGACATGCCAACATCACTCGAAGATCTACAAAGGAGTTGGATACAGCTCAAGGGAGAACGCGATACTTTTGAAGCCCAATTCTATGCAAGCGAGAAGAATGTTTTATAACTCACTCGGTTACTTCACGAAGAGCAGACTCTCAACACCTACATTGCACCAAAGAGGATGCGTAATGTATTTTTACCTTAGAATTTTGTATTATTTTGCCCAAGGGGCATTGATGTACTAACAAATTCTATATTATTAATATGACGTGTGTTTCTTTTTTGGTTTAAAACAAATTTGATTTTCTGAATCCTTGAAAGCATTACATGAATACATATCATTCATCATATGCATAAGCAGGTCTTTGCAAGAAGTTTCCTCATCCCTCTGCTATTTATTTCAGCAACATGGATCTTGAACAAACGGTTAAAGACTTGCAAGCTCAGAATTCACAATTTCAACAGCTACTCTTGACCTTGGCCAAGGGGTAGGAGGAGCTCAAGACTCTGCTAGAGAAAGGAAAAGAGAAAAAGAAGAAGAATCGAGCCAGCGTGGCTATCATGGGCAGAAGGTTTGAAGGACAAGCCAGAAGGGTCTTGGAATTTCCATCAACCTCTGAGGAAGGGGAAGGAAAAGGTAAAGGGATTGCAGTGCCTTCAGACTCTGAAGCTGAAGAAGAGGAAGAAGAGGACTACTCTGAACAACAGTATCCTCCGGCCGATGACAAATACAAAAACTTGGAAGAGCGTCTAGCAGATATGGAAGTACAAAGAGTACCGGGGCTGGATTTTGAGGAGCTAGGGTTGGTTTCTGGAATTGTAATCCCTCCTAAATTTAAAGTGCCACTGTTTGCTAAGTATGATGGGGTGTATTGCCCAAAGATGCACCTACGATCTTATGTCAGGAAAATTCAACCGTATTCTGCTGACAAAAATTTGTGGGTCCACTTTTTCCAGGACAGTTTGTCAGGAACGCAACTTGATTGGTTCTATCAGTTGGAGAGGTCTGATGTGCATAATTGGGAAGACTTGGAAGCCGCCTTTTATAAGCAGTATCAATACAACGCCGACTTGGCACCAACCCGTACTCAACTCTAGAGTATGGCCATGGTGTCCAACGAGGGATTCAAAGACTTCGCCCAAAAGTGGAGGGACTTAGCTGGAAGGGTGAAACCACCATTGTCAGAAAGAGAGCTAGTAGACATGTTCCTGGTTACCCTGTCAGGTCCTTTCTTCAATCACCTGATTGGAAGTTCGTCCGCTGGGTTCACTGAATTGATTATAACTGGAGAAAGAGTGGAGGCCGGTATAAAAAGCGGGAAAATTCAAAAAGATGCATCTACTTCTACTGCCATCATAAAAACCTTCACAGGAAAGAAGGAAGTATCAGCTGTCTACTCTCAGAGGGGTCAAGGAAGAGTTGAGCGCCGGCCAGCGGTGGGGGCCGTTATGATTCAAAATTCTGCATCATACCAGCCCAGAAACAATCAGCCGAGGAATGATTCTCCTAGAAACAATCAGCAAAGGGTGGAAAGGCCTGTACGACAATTCACCAAGATAAACATGACTCCTGCTCAAGTCCTACCCCATCTTCTGAAGTTGAACCTTGCCATGCTGAAAGAGGCCCCTAAAAATCCTAACACTGCTTCTCCATATTACCATCCGAACGCCAGGTGTGCTTACCATTCGGAGAGCCCAGGGCACGACACTGACAATTGTTGGGCCCTGAAGAATAAAATTCAGGATTTGATAGATGCTAAAGAAGTTGAATTCGACGCACCTGAAAAACCCAATGTTATTTCTACTCCAATGCCAAGGCACAACCACAACGCCCATGCTGTTGAGGAGGATCTGTTTGTTGCTACTGTAGATGATTTGATAACTCCGCTCTATATAATCAAGTTAAATTTGTGGAAGGCTGGGGTTTTCCCAGGTTGTGAAGAAGATTGTCACCTTTGTTCATCCTCATTAACCCACTGTCCGTTGTTGAAGATAGGCATCCAACGCCTAATTGATAACCAAGAAATCCTATTTGAGAAGTCTCCTATTTTATCAACTCCTGTTAACGATGTTTCAATAATAACCATATCCGCCAATCCTTCCAAGGTCCCTAAAAGACCTGTTAGGATTACATCCGCTCCGAAGGCTGCACCCTTGAAGATAACCATGCCCGGGCCAGTCTCGTACAAGTCCGACAAATCAATACCATGGAACTATGGTGGAGAAATCTACTACCATGGTGTTAAACAGATTGAACAAACTGCCGAGGAAGAGAGTTTTGAAGAAGACAATTCCGACATCAGTAACATTGCCGGAACAAGCAAAGTTACCCGTAGTGGAAGAATCTTTTCTCCAAAGATTGCCCCTCCAAAGGCAACTTTTGGACCCTCAGCTGCTCCTAAGATTATCTCTACACCGGTAAACATATCTGCAAGAACACCAATCATAGAAGAAGTCACAACCCCCGTGGTTATACCCTCTGCTGCTACTGATGTTCGAGGGAAAGGGATTCAAGAAGAGACCGTCAGGACGAGGGCTCAGCCGTTGATCATCCCTGAAACCTCTCAAAAGGAAATGGAGGAAATTTTGAAAATAATCAAGAAAAGCGATTATGATATGGTGGAACAGCTGGGGCAAAACCCCTCGAAGATCTCCATGTTGGCCCTGTTGCTTTGTTCAGAAGCTCATGCTAAGGCTCTGATAAGATTTTTGAAGACGACCCACGTGCCACAAGAAACCTCCGCTAATCAGTTCTAGGAATGTGTGGCTAGTTTAACAGCTGACAAAGGTCTAGGATTCTCCGATGAAGATTTAACTTCGAAAGATAGAAAACATAATGATGCTTTGCATGTCTCGGTGGAATACAGAGGGACAACCCTAGCACACGTACTGGTAGACACTGGTTCGTCTTTAAACGTCTTGCCGAAGAAAGCCTTGGATAGACTGGATTGTGAAGGCTTAACCCTGAAACCCAGCAATATCATTGTCAGAGCCTTTGATGGTTCTAAAAGGATGGTCCACGGGGAGGTCGACATCCCGATTAAGGTGGGAACTGAAACCTTCAACTCCATATTCTATGTGATGGACATCCGTCCTTCTTATTCTTGCATGTTGGGAAGACCTTGGATCCACCATGCTGGAGCTGTCACTTCTACTCTGCATCAAATGCTCAAGTACCCTGTCCAGGGGAAAATCATAACTGTTCATGGCGAAGAGGAATACATGATCAGTCATCTGAATTCTTTCCGTTATGTAGAATTGGATGGCGAATTCATCGAAACCCCTTTCCAGCATTTTGAGGAGGTAGCTCAGGAAATAGCGGCAACCAAGACAGTGTCCTCTGTACCCATGATTACCAGACCTCCGCCTCGGATGCCATCTCTCAAGGATGCAAAAGCAGTGGTTGAAGAGGGAGGATCCACAATCTGGGGGCAGCTTCCATACTTTCCTTTCAAATCAGACAAATTCGGCTTGGGATTCACCTCGACTGCTCAGAAGGCCGTGCGTCGCGCCCGTGCCGGAGAGCCACCTGTGAAGATCAGTCATCATGGAGTCAATGCTCTAGAGGAAAGTGAAGAAGAGGGAAGCTTGGAAGACTGGATATTCCCTACCGTTGGCGGAGGATTGTGCAATTGGGAAGCAAAAAACTTTGTTCTGATTACTTTCATACCGCAATAATTTATCTTTCAAACATTTCTGTTGGCCTGTAATAATTCACAAACAATTCATACTTTTTTAACCTTGTGTCTTACCCGAGGCACAAAGGTCCATTTGTAAGGGTTATTATTTTTCATCTTCATATGCCATTTAATGAATCATGGACGTTTTCACATATAAACTTTTGTGTTCATTGTATTTGTTTTTACATTTTATTTGTTTAAAGGTGGCTATACCCTTACACACACCCACACTCACAAATGCAGGTACTTTTCCACTCCGGATCCCATGGGTAACGATACTGCTATAGCCTTCAGTGACTCTGAAGATCTGATCTACCAAGCCGAATAAGAAGGTGAGGAAGATTGTGAGGTGCCAGGGGAATTGGCTAGACTTCTACAACAAGAGGAAAGGGTTATTCTTCCTCAGGAGGAGCTGTTGTATACAATCAACTTGGGTACTGAGGAAGACAAAAAGGAAATCAGAGTAGGTGCCAATCTAAGTCGAGTGTCAAGGAGCGCCTAATTCAGCTGTTGCATGATTATGTTGAGATCTTTGCCGAGTCATACGAAGACATGCCGGGACTTGATACAGACATTATGGTACATCGTCTACCCACAAGAGAAGACTGTCCACCAGTGAAACAAAAGGTCCGCCGCATGAGACCTGACATATCATAGAAGATCAAAGCAGAAGTTATGAAGCAGTTCAATGCTGGATTTCTGGCTGTTACTTCCTATCCTCAATGGGTTGCTAACATTGTGCCTGTGCCTAAGAAGGACGGCAAAGTGAGAATGTGCGTGGATTATAGAGACTTAAACAGGGCCAGCCCAAAAATGATTTTCCACTTCCATACATCGACATCCTGGTTGTCAACACAGCCCAGCACAGGGTATTTTCTTTCATGGATGGATTTTCAGGTTACAACCAGATCAAAATGGCACCTGAAGACATGGAGAAAACTACTTTTGTTACACAGTGGGGCACGTTCTGCTACAAAGTGATGCCATTTGGACTGAAGAATGTCGGGGCAACCTATCAACGTGCCATGGTAGCTTTGTTTCATGATATGATACATCATGAGATAGAGGTCTACGTAGATGACATGATAGCCCGATCACAAACTGAAGAAGAACACCTTGATCACTTGCAAAAGCTGTTTGTCAGGTTGAAGGAGTACAAGCTCAGATTGAAACCAAACAAGTGCACATTCGGAGTCCGATCCGGTAAACTCTTAGGTTTCATTGTCAGTAACAAAGGCATCGAGGTTGATCCTGCCAAAGTCAAATCTATACAAGAAATTCCCGCTCCTCGCACTGAGAAGGAGGTCAGAGGTTTCTTGGGACGCCTAAACTACATTGTTAGGTCCATTTCTCACCTAACATCTGCTTGTGAACCAATCTTCAAGATGTTGAAGAAAGATCAGGTAGTTAAATGGAATGATGATTGTCAAATTGCTTTCAATAAAATCAAGGAGTATTTGCTAGAGCCTCCTATCTTGATGCCACCCGTCAAAGAAAGACCTCTAATCATGTATCTGACCGTCCTAGAGAATTAAATGGGGTGCGTACTGGGGCAGCATGACGAGTCTGGCCGAAAAAAGCATGCCATTTATTAACTTAGCAAAAACTTTACCGACTGTGAAACAAGATATTCACTGCTCGAGAAAACTTGTTGCGCTTTGGTATGGGCTGCTCGCTGGCTAAGGCAGTACATGTTAACTCATACCACTTTGCTGTTATCTAAGATGGATACGATCAAATACATCTTTGAGAAGCCTGATTTGTCTGGAAGAATAGCTAGATGGCAGGTGATCCTGACCGAATATGATATACAGTACACGACCCAAAAAGCTATAAAGGGGAGTGTGCTAGCTGACCATCTGGCTCATCAAGCTGTTGAAGATTACCAATCCATAAAGTTTGACTTCCCTGACGAAGACATCATGACATTGGACAATATTGAAGATATCAGACCATATGATGGACCTGAACAAGGATCCCGATGGACCCTGTACTTTGATGGGGCATCTAATGCGCTTGGCAACGATATCGACGCGGTACTCATATCCCCGGAAGGTTGCCATACTCCTTTCACCGCCAGACTTTGCTTCAACTGTACGAACAACATGGTAGAGTATGAAGCATGCATCTTTGGACTCAAGGCTGCCATAGACTTGGGAATCAAATCTTTGATTGTATTTGGGGACTTAGCTTTGGTTATCAGTCAAATCAAAGGAGAGTGGGACACTAAGCATCCAAACCTCATCCCTTACAAAGAACATGTCTTGACATTGTTATCACATTTCGAGCAGATTACCTTCGAGCACTTCCCGCGAGAAGAAAATCAGCTAGCAGATGCTCTAGCCACAATGTCATACATGTTTAAACTTAATTGGGACAACGAGGCTCCCCAGATCACCATTGAACGAATGGATGAACCAGCGCACTGTCACAAGATTAATACTGAAGAAGTAGTGGACCAACCTTGGTTTCATGAAATTAAAAGGTATCTCGAGGCTCAAGAATATCCTGAAGGAGCTTCAGTCAATGACAAAAAGTTCTTAAGAAGATTCTCAGCTAAGTTCTTCCTGAGCAATGACATCCTTTACAAGCGCAATCATGATTCTATTCTGCTTTGTTGTGTGGATAAAATTGAAGCTGAAAAGATTATGGCCGAATTGCGTGAAGGTACCTTCGGAACTCACTCTAGCGGGCATACGATGGCAAAGAAGATTCTAAGGGCAGGCTATTACTGGTCTACCATGGAAGCTGACTGCTATCAACATTCCCGAACATGCCATAAATGTTAAATCTATGCAGACAAGGTGCACGTGCCTCCTGTTCCTCTAAATGTCTTAACAGCTCCTTGGCCATTCGCTATGTGGGGAATCGACATGATTGGGGAGATCAAGCCTACAACATCCAATGGACACCACTTCATTCTGGTGGCCATTGACTACTTCACCAAGTGGGTCAAAGCAGCTTCCTTTGCATCCGTTACAAAGAATGTTGTTGCCCGCTTCATCAAGCAGAACCTCATTTGCCGGTACGGTATCCCCGAAAGGATCATCACTGATAACGGTACAAACCTTAACAATACTATGATCACCGCTTTATGCGAACAGTTCAAAATTCAACATCACAATTCGTCTCCCTATCGACCAAAGATGAATGGTGCTGTCGAAGCTGCAAACAAAAACATTAAAAAGATCATACAAAAAATGACAGTCACCTACAAGGACTGGCATGAGATGCTACCGTTTTCTCTCCACGGGTAGCGTACCACGACTCGCACATCAACTGGGGCAACATCCTATTCCTTGGTATATGGCATGGAAGCCGTTTTACCTATCGAGGTTCAGATTCCCTCCTTGAGAATCATGAAAGATGCTGGTTTGAGTGAAGACGATTGGATCCAAACCCGACTCAATCAGTTAAACTTAATTGACGAGAAAAGACTTACTGTTGTTTGCCACAGTCAGACGTATCAAAAGCGAATGATCAAAGCTTTCAACAAGAAAGTTAGACGCCAAGTGTATCAAGTTGGAGATCTTGTGATCAAGCGCATCATCTTGCCACAAAGTGATCCCAGGGGCAAATGGGCTCCTACCTACGAAGGACCATTTGTGATCAAGAACATCTTTTCTGGTGGGGCAATGATTTTGACCACCATGGACGGCGACGATCTGCCGCATCCTGCGAACGCAGACATAGTCAAAAGATACTACGCATAAGAGACCCGCTAGGTTTACACACCTAGGCAAAACAAGGGCATCCCAGTGAATTGAAAACCCGAAAGGGCGGTTCAGGCAAAAATTAGGGATAAAACAAAAATCTGTACACCCGGCAAGTTGAAAACCCGAAAGGGCGACTTGGGCAAAAAAGGGCTTCCCGGTGGACTGAAAACCTGAAAGGGCAGTCCAGGAAAAAGTTAGGGAATTAAAGCGTATGGCTATGTCTCGTCGGATCACTTTAAGGACAATCTCTTCACAGACAAACCTGGAGCTTCTGATCAATCCAATCATCTTCGGACGAAGCAACGAATGGACAAGATATTTGGAGATACAGAGGCTATAGCAGAATGGGAACCCCATGGGATTTTTACACTTATCCATCTTTCTTTGTATAAATTTTTCTCATTTTTTGAGACGCCATCCTCTTACTAGGATGTCTGTCTCCTTTGTACAAAACACTTATTCAAAGTAAATACAAAGATATCTCTTTCAAAATACCGAAAACTATTTGCCTTTTTTTCTTTACACTTGTGTTTAATTTGCAAAAACGTCCAATGATTCATTAACGAACATATGCATTTGAACATAATTACTGTTTACAAATAAATAGGATGAAAAAGAGTAATTACTGACAGGTAGAAAGATTAGGAAAACGTCTTTAGGCTATTCCATGAGCAATCTCTATAGTACTTCATTAAGATCCCTAGCGGAGCCAAAACTTTGAACTACAGGTCCCCCGCGAATCCAAGACTACCGACTACCAATCCCCAGCGGAGCCGAAACTTCAAACTTTCAACCCACAGCGGAAATCATCCAGTTTCTCCAGGTTTCCCCAGCAAGTTGTCTTGAAGCCTGAAAATCAACCAGTTAACAGTTAACTTCTGTTTCTCCCCAACCTAGGGTAACACTTCAGTAGATTGGCATACAACCCAAACTCCTGAACTCCCAAGCCGAATAAGCTTTTCCCCACAGAGTTTTCATTACAGGATAAACTTTTTCCCCATAGAGTTTTTATTACTTCTCGACAGAACAAAGACTCCCATCAGTAATCCCCAGTAGAAGTCATTAAAATTCTCTGGATTCCCCAAGCAGATTCCTCAAGAAGTATATGGCATTACTCTCACAATCCTCAGCAGTCAAGGATTTATTTTCCCCGGCAGCAGTCAAGGATTTATTTTCCTCAGCAATACAGCAAATCAACTTACATGCGCATACATTACATCATAAACATGGATAAAACACATTTATTGCATCATACATTTCATGCAACATAACTTTGTGTTTCAGCTAACATTTTACCCTATCCAGGATAAGATTAACAACTATCTTTAACAAATATTCAAAGATTTCAGATACAATACAGATACACTCCAGACACGGAAGTCATTCTATCACTCATTCAGATCTCAACTTTAGATACAGTTCAGATACGCTCCAGACAAGGATGCCATCCTGATACTTATTCAAACTCCAAGTACCGATATAGTACAGATATGCTCGAGACACGGAAGTCATTCTGTTACTCATTCAAACTTAATTTCGAGATACAGTACAAATACACTCCAGACACGGAAGTCATTCTGTCATTTATCCAGATTCGAATTCAGATACAGTACAGATACACTCCAGACACGGAAGTCATTCTGTCACTCATTCAGATCTCAACTTCAGATACAGTTCAGATACGCTCCATACAAGGATGTCATCCTGATACTTATTCAAACTCCAAGTACCGATACAGTACATATATGCTCCAGACACGGAAGTCATTCTATTACTCATTCAGACTTAATTTCGAGATACAGTACAGATACACTCCAGACACGGAAGTCATTCTTTCATTTATCCAGATTCGAATTCAGATACAGTACAGATACACTCTAGACACGAAGTCATTCTGTCACTCATTCAAATCTCAACTTCAGATACAGTTCAGATACGCTCCAGACAAGGATGCCATCCTGATACTTATTCAAAATCCAAGTACCGATACAATACCGATACACTCCAGACACGGAAGTCATTCTGTTACTCATTCAGACTTAATTTCAAGATACAGTACCGATACAGTACATATACACTCCAGACACGAAAGTCATTCTGTTACTCATTCAGACTTAATTTCAAGATACAGTTCAGATACAGTTCGGATACGCTCCAGACACGGAAGCCATTCTGTCGCTTATTCGGATTCAAGTACATATACAGTTCAGATACGTTCCAAATACGGACACGATTATGATGCTTATTCTTTTGATTTACAACAAACATTCTTGGATGGCATCTACAAGCCCATCTCCGAAAAGATTCTAACACCTCTCCAAATGGCATCTTTAAGCCCATTCCCTCAATTACACTTTTGTCGAGTGCAAATTTATGGGCACTCTAGTGTCCAATCATCTTTTACCTTCGAGTCATGAAAGACAAAACTCGCCGATCTAACTCTTCAGGTTCAAGAAGATTGAACAGGGGAAGCTGTTGTACCCCAAAATTTGCCCTCCTATTTTTCATAGAAGACACAACCCTACGGTTTCTCATATATTCAAGTTGGCTCAGGAATCGATCAGATAGATTTTCTTCAGTGGCAGTAAACCAGCAATTAGGGTTTTTCTTGCATTCCTTAGAAGAAATTGAGTTCTCAGAAATTCAATTGGCTTTCACAGGTTTTCATGCTTTCTCAAGTTTACTGAAAAAAAGACAGTGTTTGTTCTCAAGGCATGGTTGTTTAGGACAAGAGATGGAATTTAAGACTGTCATGTAAGATACTCATGATTGTTTAATCCAGGTTAACCAGATGATTTGCGTCTTTTAAAACATTTGCTTGGTCAGGAAATGGAATACACAGTGCGTGTTTGTTTGGAATACAGTTGCAAGATTACAGGGTTATAGGAATTTAAGTTATCAGATTGGAGCATTTTGTTTCAATTATCTTGATTGGGAATCTTTAAGAATCAGTTGGGATGCGAAGAGAAAATTACAAGATCTTGACAGTAAAGGATTTCAATTAACACCAGAATATTTCATAAGACTTTCTCCAATTTTTCAAACGTTGTTATAAAATAAATTATTATTTAAATACTTTAGGTTTTACAACTTATCGTATTTGAAAATAAATTAGTACAACTATTGGTTACAATACAAGAATGTTTCTCTCTAAATTACAAAGAAAAGAAAATGAATCTATGCCTAAGGTTGATTGAGGTTGCTTTGCTTCCATTCTTGCTACAGAGTCTCTTGCTTCCCCTGCTTTATCCTCTACATTGTGCTCACATGAAAATGAAAGACAGAAGAAAAAGTTAGTACAAATTAATTGGACATGAGCAAGAGTTTTCAAAAAGAAAAAGGGTTCATCATTAAAGTTTGCAATTTGGAATCAGAAAGCCTTTTTTTAATTCATCATATTTTTATTTTCTCTATTTGCAAATCACAAGAAGATTATTCTTCTTGGTTCACAAAAAGAAGAAATAAGAAATGCAAGCAAGTTGTCCAAACAAACAAGAAATGCAAGCAAGCTGTCCAAACAAGAAATGCAAGCAAGTTGTACAAACAAGAAATGCAAGCAAGCAGCCAAACAAATATTGCAAACAGCAGCGCATCACCCAGCAAACAGCAAAACTGTCCAAACAAGAGGCAAGCAAAACTGTCCAGTTTGCAACAAACAGCAAAAACAAACAGCATCAATGCAAACAAAGCAACAAACAGCATAAGCTAGACAGCAGGCAACAAAAAGCAGAAGTATAACATATAATAACCAAGTCAAACAAGAAGAAACTTGTTGAATAAGCATTTTCATCATTTTCCATTTTTATTGCAAACTTTTTAGAAAAAGGCAAAAGAGCAATTAACTCTTAGGGGCATTGAGAGAGAAGAGAGGAAAGAAGTCACCTAGGGATGCACAACCCTGCTGCCTTGATTGTCACAATTGCATAAGAGTTGCTAGAAAACAAAACTGCCATAAAAAGCCAAAGGAACAACATAGCCAAATATTCAATTTCTTTGTTTTCCCCCCTTTTTGAATAAGATGTCAAACCAAAGCAACATGAATATAACAGTAGACAATTCTCAAGCAGACAAAGATATAGAAAACATTTTATCAAAATCCAAAAAAAACCGTCAAACAGTTCAAAATCAAATGGCCTCAAACCATCAAACAAAACCTGCTGAAACATCAAACAAAACCTGCTAAAACTGTAGAGCATCACTTGACTTTGAAGCCGGAGTGCCCGCCCGTCAAGCAAAAGTTGAGAAGAACCCAACCTGATATGGAAATAAAAATCAAAGAAGAAGTATTAAAGCAGATAAACGCTGATTTTCTTATAGCATTAGTGTATCCTTAATGGATAGCCAATATTGTGCCTGTACCAAAAAAAGATGGAAAAGTCCGCATGTGCGTAGATTATAGAGATCTAAATGAAGCTAGTCCAAAAGATGATTTTCCATTACCACATATTGATATGTTGGTTGATAGCACAACAAAATTCAAGGTATTCTCGTTCATGGACGGATTTTCCGGATATAATCAAATAAGAATGGCTGCAGAGGACAAGGAAAAAACAATGTTTATCACACCCTAGGGAACATTTTGTTACAGAGTGATGCCCTTCGGGTTGAAGAACGTTGGTGCGACGTACCAGAGGGCTATGACCACCCTATTCCATGATCTGATGCACATTGAAATTGAGGTATATGTTGACGACATGATTGCTAAATCCCAGACTGGAGAAGGGCATGTAGAAGATTTGTTGAAGTTATTTAAGCGTTTGAGGAAGTATCGTCTTCGCTTGAATCCAAATAAGTGTACCTTCAGTGTTCGATCAAGGAAATTGTTTGGTTTCATTGTCAGCGAAAGAGGGATTGAAGTTGACCCTGGTAAAGTCAAAGCAATTCAAGAAATGCTTGCGCCAAGGACTGAGAAACAAGTTAGAGGCTTCCTTGGACGTTTGAATTATATTTCCAGATTTATTTCCTACATGACTGCAACATGTGAATCGATCTTTAAGTTGCTAAAGAAAGATAAAGGTTGTGTATGGACAGATGATTGCTAAAGGGAATTTGAAAGTATCAAAGAATATTTACTTGAACCTCTTATCTTGCTCCCTCCCGTTGAAGGAAGACCGTTGATTATGTATTTAACAGTGTTGGACAGTTCTATGGGTTGCATTTTGGGACAACAAGATGAAATAAGAAAGAAAGAATATGCCACATACTACCTCAGTAAGAAATTTACTGATTGTGAATCACGGTATTTTATGTTGGAAAAGACATGTTGTGCCTTGGCTTGGGCGGAACAGCGGCTGCGACAATATATGTTGAATAATACTACTTGGTTGATTTCCAAAATGGATCCAATTAAGTATATTTTTGAAAAGCCTGCTCTCACAGGGAGAATCGCCCGCTGGAAAAGGTTATTGTCTGAATACGACATCAAATACCACATTCAAAAAGTCATAAAAAGCAATGTGCTAGCGGATTATCTTGCTCATCAACAGGTAGATGACCATCAACATGTCAAGTTTGATTTCCCTGATGAGGATGTGATGTTCTTAAAAGAAAAAGATTGTGATGAACCTTTACTTGGGGAAGGTCTAGATCTTGAATCTCGCCGGGGCATGGTATTTGAAGGAGCGGTGAATACTTACAGAAAGGGGATTGGTGCAGTGATCATTACTCCACATGGGTCACACATTCCTTTTACTGCAAGGCTTACATTTGATTGCACTAATAATATGCCAGAATATGAGGCTTGTATTATGGGTCTCGAAGAGCCCATTGACCTTACGATCAAGGTTCTAGATGTGTATGGTGATTCAGCTTTGGTTATTAATCACATTAAAGGAGAATGGGATACTCGTCACCCTGGCTTGATCCCTTACAAAGATTATGCTAGAAGACTATTACATTTCTTTAACCAGGTTAAATTTCATCATATCCCGAGAGATGAAAATCAAATGGCGGATGCTTTGCCAACTCTGGCTTCTATGTATCAAGTTAATACTTGGAATGATGTGCCTCGTATTATAGTGCAGCGTTTGGATAGACCGGCTCATGTGTTTACAACAGAGGATGTGGCAGATGAAAAACCTTGGTATTTTGGTATCAAGCATTTCTTCCAAACCCAGGAATACCCAATTGGTGCATCCAATAAAGATAGAAGGAAATTGAGAAGGTTGGCAGGCAACTATTTCCTTAATGAAGATGTACTGTATAAGATAAATCATGACATGGTCTTGCTCAGATGCATGGATAGACACGAAGCATACATGTTAATGCATGAAGTCCATGAAGGTTCATTTGGTACCCGTGCCAATGGGCATTCAATGGCAAAGAAGATGCTTAGGGCAGGATACTATTGGCTGACAATGGAATCTGACTGTTACCAATTTTCTAAGAAGTGCCACAAATGCCAAATTTATGCCGATAAAATTCATGTACCTCCTGCACTTCTCAATGTTATTTCTTCCCCATGACCTTTCTCTATATGGGGTATTGATATGATCAGAATGATTGAATCAAAGGCGTCAAATGGTCATCATTTTATCTTGGTAGCAATTGACTACTTTACCAAACGGGTGGAGGCAGCTTCATATGTTAATGTCACTAAACAAGTGGTGGTGCGTTTTATCAAGAACAACCTCATATGTCGGTATGGTGTGCCAAGCAGGATTATAACCAACAATGGCTCAAATCTGAATAACAAAATGATGTCTGAACTTTGTGAAGAATTTAAAATTGTCCATCATAATTCATCTCCCTACAGGCCAAAGATGAATAGAGCTGTTGAAGCGGCCAATATGAACATCAAGAAAATCATCCAGAAAATGGTGGTTACTTATAAAGACTGGCATGAGATGCTCCCTTTTGCTTTGTATGGGTATCGAACATCTATACGCACTTCAACAGGGGCAACCTCGTTCTCTCTTGTATATGGAATGGAAGTAGTGCTCCCCATTGAAGTTGAAATTCCCTCTTTGCGTGTAATAATGGAAGCCAAGCTGTCGGAGGCTGAATGGGTCCAGAATAGGTTTGACCAGTTGAATTTGATTGAAGAGAAAAGAATGACAGCATTATGTCATGGTCAATTATACCAAAAGAGAATGAAGAAAGCTTTTGATAAGAAGGTCAAACCTTGTGAATTCAGATAAGATGACCTCGTGCTCAGGAAGATCATGTCTTTCAACACTGATTTTAGGGGCAAGTGGACTCCAAATTTTGAAGGCCCGTATGTTGTCAAGAAAGCCTTTTCTGGAGGTGCATTGATTCTTGAAACAATGGATGGCAAAGAGTTCCCACGTCCTGTGAATGCTGATGTAGTCAAGAAATACTTCACCTAGAAAAATAAAAGAACGGCTCGCTAAGACGAAAACTCGAAAGGGCGACTTAGGCAAAAAAGAGCGTCTCGGTAGGCTGAAAACCCGAAAGGGCGGTCTAGGAAAAAGTTAGAGACATAAATAGAATAAATGATTCCCGGTAGGTTAAAAACCCGTGAGGGAAACCTAGGAAAAAGTTAGGGATTTTTATGGAAAGTAACTGCATCAGACAAAGCTTGATCAATGGAGCAACAATCTGCTTGGATCTTGCTACTCTTCAACCAAAGTTTCGGCTCAGGAATTCAAAGTTGCTAGAGAGAATGGTGGTCATTGTAATTCAATGTATCTTTTCAAATATATATTACCATGTTCCAAGCTTGGTAATCATCCATGGAGTCTTGCCATTTGCAGGCTACCATTCTATTAATAAAATTTGAGCCTTTTATCCAATTCTTTACAATTCTTATTTTATTCAGATTATAAAGATTTCATTTATTATTGATAGTAATGATCAAAGAAAACATATTAAATAACAAAATTAGTTTTTGAAAATAATTTACAAATTAATTTAAATTTTTTGGTTCAAGGAGGACAAAATTAATGATCTCAGGGACAAATAAAACTCAAAGGTTTGTATAAAATGAGGACTCTATCCAAGTTTCGCCAATGAAAGATTCACTCATTTGGTAAAAAGTTTTGTCTCCCTATACTTGTTGAGTTTGGACTCATTTATGAAGCATCTCCTTTCGGTAGCATTGGACTTTTATTTATCTGCTCGGCATCCGGGCAAGGGCAATATTTTTATTAAAGAAGTGTTGAATTGGTTATCAACCGTTTGGGTTTTTCTCCCTCCAAGTGCGGGATTGGATTTAAAATCCCCATAGTCTTGCTGTAGTGTTTGATTTCTTGAATTCCCCAGGTGAAGTTAAGATGATATATTGTCTGAAATCGTTGCCCTGTGGGGTTTTTGTACTTTCTCCCTGGAGAAGTTGGTGAACTTATCACTCTCGTTATTGAAGGTGCATCTTGAAGTATTCTTCGCCAATATGGTATTGTCCTCTCCATTGAGGTCAGTATGCTACCCCAAATATTGTTTTAACAAGATGTTTTTGTTCTTCTCTAGCAAAGTCAACCCCAGAAGAAATTTGAACTTCCAACTCTCTTTTGATGTCCGTTTTTTTTGGTTTCCAGTTAAAGCTCAGAGGAAGATCTTATATCGCTGTTTAAATTGATATTGTTCTCCCCCTAGTAAAGTTAAGCTATGAAGTAGGAGTTTGTTCCTCAGTTGGTGCTTACTTTTTTTTATGGAAATTCCATCATAATTATGATTTAGCCGAGTATTGATTATACCCATTTGTGGCCCTGCCTATTTATCCCCAGTATTCTGTGTTTGTTTTATCAACATACATGGTGACATTCATACATTTACACATACATATGCATGTTTGAATTTAGAAAATCATTGCTCATTTGCATTCATTGACATGTTGCTAACATATTACCCCATTTTGCGCAGTTGTATTACACTCTCTCCAATAGATTGTCAACCTTAAGCAGAAAGTGTACATTCTTTCAAATTACCTGTTGAGTTATCCCTCGTGGGAGAATTTTGTTTTAGCCGTCTTTTCAACTTTCTGTTCGGATAGGATGGGATTTCCATCTTGAGTTTATTTCTCAGAAGGATGTAATTTGGTTAACAATTTCATTTCGGTTTATTTCTGGTTGGAGTGGATAGCCTCAGCAAAATTATTATTTGGGTTTCCGCAAGCTTTGGGCCCGAGTTTGAGAGTGTGCATTTATTTTGCACAATAAATTTATATAGGAATCATATTGGAATTTATCCAGGAAGTTTTTTTCCCAGGGAATCATTATTGCAATTCCTACTCATAACAACAAATAGCAGGACTCTTTATTTGAGCAACCTGTATTTCCCCAGTGAATCTGATGGCTCCCAGAGAAAATTCAGATTTTGTTACTCCAATGGATGGTAGCCTTGTCATTATGGAAGGTAGTCATTGTTGAGACATTGTTACTCAATGGATGGTGCCTTGTCATTATGGAAGGTAGTCTGTTGTTGAGATGTTGTTACTCCAATGGATGGTAGCCTTGTCATTATGGAAGGTAGTTTATTGTTGAGATGTTGTTACTCCAATGGATGGTAGCCTTGTCATTATGGAAGGTAGTCTGTTGTTGAGATTTTATTTTTCCAATGGATGATAGCCTTGTCATTATGGAAGGTAGTCTGTTGCTGAGATTTTATTTTTCCAATGGATGATAGCCTTGTCATTATGAAAGGTAGTTCGTCATTGAGATTATGTTACTGATTAGAAGTTTATTTGTATGTGTTATGTTAGAACATAGTTTGATTCTACAACCCTTGGTTAGAGTTTTGAGGATAATAAATACAAAGAATAAATAAATCCAAAGATATATACAAAGAACAAATATGCTCCTTAAAATCATGTTTTGTATATGTAGAAGTTCTGATGGGATCAGCATCAGAAGATATGCAATAAAGTATTACACGCTGAAAGCAAAACAGGTTTTATGCTGAAGTTTGATGACTAGAATCTACGCCTAAACAAGTAAAGTCTGACTCTGAACAAAGACATCTCAGCTAAGTCATCAACACTCTGAGGCGTTATCAGCGATTAAATCAAAGAAGACTCTGAAGCGTTATTAATTATTCAAGATAGAATTAAATGCCAACGACTTTCTTCAGACAAGATCTTATACAAAAGGAAAGTGTGTTATTAACATTAAACTTGGTTTATGGACAACGTCTCTTGCTTGCCTATATAAACAATTCTGCTTGTGAAAGAAGCACGTACGTACGCACACACCAATTTGCAGAGAATTCCAAAACCACGCATATTCAAGCTCTAGCAAATTTATTCTATTCTAAGCTTAATCTGTGTACTTATCACAGTTGTGATAAACTGTTTTGTTAGAAAACAACAACACAATCTTGTTCAATTATTTGTAAAATATTTCCTTGAGATTAACCGGTTTGTGGTTGTACTCAAGAAGACATTAACAGTTGTTAAAGTAGCTGTTGTAATCTTTTGAGATTAGTGGATTAAGACCTCATTGGAGAGAGGCGAAATCACCTTGACGGGTGGACTGGACTAGTTTAAGATCAAACGAACTAGGATGAAAATACTGTGTCATTAACTGTTTTGATCTAAGTTTTCAATTCAACCCCCCCTTCTTGTGTTTTTCACATCTTCAATTGGCATCAGAGCGCCTGGTTCTGAGCTTAAACACTTAACCGTGTCAGTACAAGATCCAGCGTCAGAAAAATTTTATGGCTGGACCAAGTCAAAACATCAACAATGAAAACAATGAAGAAAGGGACAAATTCAGTGGCAAACCTCCACTCTTTGATGGAGATAACTTTGATTACTGGAAATACAGAATTGAGAGTTTCTTTCTGGCCCATGATTCTGATCTGTGGGACATGGTGACTGATGGATACATGCACCCAGTGGATGGACGTGGTCAGAAGATTGACAGGAAAATGATGTCTAATCAGCAAAAGCGTGAGTTCAGAAATCATCACAAGGCCAAAACAATTCTTCTCAGCGCCATCTCATGCTCAGAATATGAAAAAATATCAAACAGAGAAACTGCCAAGAATATGTTTGATTCTCTGAGAATGACGCATGAAGGCAATATTCAAGTCAAAGAAACCAAGGCCCTTGCGCTCATTCAGAAGTATGAGGCATTCAAGATGGAAGATAATGAATCAATAGAAACTATGTTTTAAAGATTTCAAATTCTTGTTGCTGGTCTAAAAGTTCTTGACAAAGGGTACTCTACTGCTGATCATGTTAAGAAGATCATCAGAAGCTTGCCAAGACAGTGGAGGCCAATGGTCACAGCGCTTAAGCTAGCCAAGGATCTCAACAAAATCTCTCTGGAGGAACTTGTCAGCTCCCTCAGAAGTCACGAGATAGAGCTAGAAGCAGATGAACCTCAAAAGCAAGGTAAGACATTAGCTTTAAAATCTAACAGAAAATATGACTCCAAAGTTTTGCAGGCTGTGGAAGAAACCTCTGATGGATCCTCATCAGAAGAAGATGAACTGTCTCTCCTCTCCAAAAGGGTGAACCAACTGTAGAAGCAGAGGCAAAGGAAGGTCAGGAATCCCAGAAGATCAGAAAATCAGAATGAATCTTCCTCCAGATACAGAAGGTCAGAATCCTTCTCTGGACACAGAAGATCTGAAGGTTCTTCAGGATACAGAAAGCCAAACAACAAAGACATCATCTGCTATGAATGTAACAAGCAAGGGCACTACAAAAGTAACTGCCCAAAGCTTCAGAAGGAGAAGCCCAAAAAGAAGTTTATTAAGGAAAAGAAGAAAAGTCTCATGGCTACATGGGATGATTCTGACACATCTGAAGCTGACTCAGAATCAGATGATGAAAGAGCAAACATAGGTCTCATAGAAAACGTATCTGAAGACAGTGAAGCTTCTGGTTCAGACTCAGAATCAGACACAGAAGAGGTATTCCTCGACTTTACTATAAACTTTACTAAGGCTGATCTAGCTGAAAGCCTTAATGAAATTCTGGAAAGGTATCAGCAGATCAGAGTCAAATTCAGAAACCTGAAAAGGAATCTTGATTCTGACTCTGATAAGACTGAGAGTCTCAGATTGGAGAATTCTGAGTTAAAAGAAAAAATTTCAAAATTAGAAAACCAGTTGCAAAACTCTCGAAGGAAACAATTCCTGAAACTCCCAGCAATGCTGATGAGATCATCAAAGAGTATGATCACAGCTTTCAGAAGTTTCTTGCTAAAAACATAGACATAAGCAAGATGGCTTCAATGATCTATGGAGTTAGCAGAAATGGCAGAAAAGGGATAGGATAACAAGGTAAGGTACCTACACCAAAAAATGCCATGGAATTAGTTATAAAACGCACTCCACTTGATTCACACTTTATATATGGGCACACACATGACATAAAATACACAAGTAGTGATTATTCTGTCAAACCAAAATTCAATCAGAGTTTTGGTAAAACTAACAAATCAGGACCCAAGAAAATGTGGGTACCTAAGGATAAAATAATACATGTGGCAGATATCTTTAGCAACAAAGCAAAGACACCAATCATGGTACCTGGACTCTGGCTGCTCACGACACATGACGGGAAGAAGGCATATGTTCCAAAGCCTAGAACTTAAGCCTGGAGGCCACGTAGGCTTTGGAGGCAATCAGAGAGGAAAGATCATTGGCTCTGGAACAGTAGGTAATGGAAATCTTCCCTCTATAAGTAATGTTTTGTTAGTTGATGGATTAATGCATAACCATTTATCCATAAGTCAATTAAGTGATAACGGTTATGATATAATCTTCAATCAAAATTCATGCAAAGCTGTTAGTCAGAAAGATGGGACTATCCTATTTAATGGAAAGAGGAAAAACAACATTTATAAAATCAAACTTTCTGAACTAAAAAGTCAGAATGTAAAATGTCTTCGGTCTGTTAACAACGAGAAATGGATCTGGCACAGAAGATTGGGACATGTTAGTATGAGAAGAATATCTCAGATTAACAAACTCAATTTGGTCAGAGGACTTCCTAACTTGAAGTTCAATTCAGATGCTCTGTGTGAAGCATGTCAGAAAGGCAAGTTTGCAAAACCTGCTTTCAAATCCAAAAATGTTGTTTCCACCTCTAAGCTATTAGAACTTATGCACATTGACTTATTTGGACCAGTAAAAACTGCTTCAGTCAGTGGCAAGAAGTATGGGTTAGTAATCGTAGATGACTATAGCAGATGGACATGGGTAAAGTTCTTAAGGCACAAGGACGAGTCACACTCTGTGTTTGTTACCTTCTGCAACCAAGTTCAGAATGAAAAGGATCTTAGAATCGTCAAAGTCGGAAGTGATCATGGTGGAGAATTTGAAAATAAATATTTTGAATTATTCTTTAATGAAAAAGGCATTCTGCATGATTTCTCTTGTCCTAGAACTCCCCAGCAAAATGGAGTTGTAGAACGAAAGAACAGAACATTGTAAGAAATGGCCAAAACCATGATCAACGAGACTAACGTTGCTAAGATCTTCTGGGCAGAGGCAATAAACACAGCATGTTATATTCAAAATAGAATCTCCATAAAGACATATTCTGGAAAAGACTCCATATGAATTGTGGAAGAACAGAAAGCCCAACATTTCTTATTTTCACCCATTTGGATGTACATGTTTTATTTTGAATACAAAAAATCATCTGAACAAGTTTGACTCTAAAGCACAAAAGTGTGTTATGTTAGGATACTCTGAATGCTCAATAGGGTACAAAGTATACAATACGGAAACATAGATTGTTGAAGAGTCAATCAGTGTTCGGTTTGATGATAAATTTGACTCTCAAAAGTCAAAGCAGAATGAATTCCTTGCAGGTATGGAAGTTGAACTCACAGGTACTGAAGACAACTCATCAGAGGCTCTCAACAGAGTCACTCCCTCAACATCAAAAAGAGTTACTACAAGCAATCTAGCACCTTCTGTTGATCAACTCCAGAAAAGACCAACCAGAAGCAGCATTGATCACCCAAAAGATACAATTTTGGGAAGGAAGTAAGATCCAATCAGAACAATATCTACTTTCAGAAACTCTGAAGAATCCCTCATGGGACTGGTTTCTCTGATTGAACCAATAACAATTGATGAAGCACTTCTGGACAATGACTGGATTCTGGCAATGCAAGAGGAGCTAAATCAATTCACCAGAAATGACGTATGGGATCTGGTTCCCAAACCAAAAGGATTCAACGTCATTGGTACAAAATGGGTGTTCAGAAACAAACTGAACGAAAAAGGTGAAGTTATCAGAAACAAAGCACGACTGGTAGCACAAGGTTATAGTCAGCAAGAGGGGATAGACTATACAGAAACCTTTGCTCCAGTCGCCAGGTTAGAATCTATCAGACTTTTAATATCATTTGCTGTTAATAAAGGCATCACTCAGTATCAAATGGATGTCAAGAGTGCATTCTTAAATGGCTATATAGAAGAAGAGGTATATGTGCACCAACCCCCTGGTTTTGAAAGTTCCAAAAATCCAAAATATGTTTTCAAACTAAAGAAGTCACTCTATGGTTTGAAACAAGCTCCCAGAGCTTGGTATGAAAGACTAAGGAACTTCCTGTTAGAAAAGGAATTCACTAGAGGGAAAGTGGACACAACCTTGTTCTGTAAGACAGTTAAGAATGACATTTTAGTATGTCAGATTTATGTCGATGACATCATATTTCGATCCACTAAACCCTCTATGGGAAGAGAGTTTGCTAAATGTATGCAGGCAGAATTTGAGATGAGCCTAATGGGGGAACTAAAATTATTTCTGGGCATTCAGATTAATCAAACTCCAGAAGGAACTTACATTCATCAGAGCAAATATGTCAGAGAACTTCTAAAGAAATTTGATCTCTCAGAATGTAAGCCATCAAGGATTCCAATGCATCCCATGTGCATTCTGGAAAAAGAAGAGGTAAGTAAAAAGGTAGAACAGAAGGTCTACAGAGGTATGATTGGTTCTCTTTTGTATCTGACGGCTTCAAGGCCTGACATTCTATTCAGTGTTTGAATTTGTGATAGATTCCAATCAGATCCTAGAGAATCTCACTTAACAGTAGTTAAGCAAATTTTCAAGTATCTGAAAGGTACTGCTAATCTGGGTTTTTTTTATAGAAAATCAAATGATTACAGCTTAGTAGGATATTGTGATGCTGATTTTGCTGGAGACATAGTAGAACGTAAAAGCACTTCTGGAAGCTGCCAGTTTCTGGGAGAAAATTTGATCTCATGGTCCAACAAAAGACAATCCACAATAGCTCTATCAACAACAGAAGTTGAATACATAGCAGCAGCTGGATACAGTACGCAAATTCTCTGGATGAAAAGTCAACTTGAGGACTTCAATATATTTGAGAGTAACATCCTTATCCTCTGTGACAATACTTCTGCTATTTGTCTCAGTAAAAATCCTATTTTGCATTCTAGGGCTAAGCATATAGAAATAAAACATCATTTTATTAGGGACTATATTCAGAAAGGGATTCTCAATTTAAAATTTATTGACACAGACCATCAATGGGCTGATGTCTTTACAAAACCTCTTTCTGAAGATAGGTTTAACTTCATTCTGAAACATCTCAGCATGAAGCTTTGCCCAGAATAAACTGTTTTTATTTACATATCTTAACCTTCAGAAGTTTAGTTTTCTTTACTGTGAACTACTGATCAACCTGCCTTCAAAATTTTAGAAGTACAGATTGTATCAGAGTCTATCCATGAAGATCTGAATGTTTCATTTCAAGGATAGAAGTGTGCTGTTCACGTAAGCAAACAATTTTCATCCATTCATCAGCTACCTTCTGAGGCTGAACACGCGTTCACTTTTCTGAAAGGTCAAAAGCGTTGATTGGGTGCATTGAGACACATGTCATGGGTAACCGTTCCAATATCTTTCTGAATCCCCTAAAATCAACTATCATTAATGCTTATAATCATTACTAATAATTTCTCTCTCTTGCAGTTTATGTTTTCAAAATTCTATTTAAATGCAAGTTTCATTCTTTACACTCTTTCACTTTTACTCTCTCAATTCACTCTAATTGTTTTGTGTGTAATTTCAAAACCCTTTCATTTTCTTCTCAAATTTCCTGTGTGAACATGGCTTCCTCAAGCGTCCCTGTGATACGGTGGAAGAACTGACTATTTTTGGAATGCTGGTTTGCATTTTGCGTTTGTTTTTGCAAAATGTCGCGGTAAGCAAGAGTCGCCACCGACTTTTATTTTATCCAACAAGGAAAGGAAAAAAGCACAGAAAAATTCATTTTTCGAGGTATTTCTCGGGTTCGGGGAGGTAGATTATAGAAAGGGAAGGTATTAGCACCCTTTCTATCCGTAGTTATATACAGGCTCTTAGGTACTTGCTCATCATTTTCAAAATTGTTTTCTTTGTGTTTGTGGGTTTGAAAAAGTTTTTGTTTTAACTTCAATTTAACTCTTACTTCTGTCCTCAAGAGTGTAATGAAGTGTTTTTGAAAACTTTGTTTGAAAAAGAGTGTAAGTGTGAGAAAAGTTTTGTTTTGGATGAGCAAGTATCTAAGAACTAATCTACCTACTCGAAAAAAGAATAGTTCTATGCTAATTTCCTTTAGACAATGCTATCCCACTATTGATGAGTAGGTAGCATCATCATTGGAGTTTTAGGGTCAATTCGAATGAGGGACTTACGGTCACCAAAGCAATGTTAGGACGCCTTAGAGGTAACCCTAATGTCTTAGATAATTTGTTTGAGGCAACAATATCCAAGGCAATCGTTTCGAGGCAACTATGATCTTTTAGACAAGAGGACGACCTCTAAAACGACCTATACTCAATGACCGTGTACGAAGGCAACCAAGTGGGGTGTACCCTAGGAGTGCGCATGTGCGAGTGTGTCGTTTTCGATTATTTTCATCTTTGTACATGTGAAGGGTGATCTAACTTGATTTTAGGTTAACATTCAGTCTTGTCATGCAAACCCTATTATCAAACATCTAGCAGTTATAATTTGCGGAAATAAAATGCGGAATTTAAATTACAAGGCGTCGGGTATTTACATCGCCAAAGACAAACCCTTTGAAAATAAAGCAACAAAAATAATTAAAAGTCCTATTTACTATTACAAACCGGAAGCAGATACATTATTAGATAAAAGAAAGTAAATCACGGTGTAAATTTAAATCGGGCGCATGATTAGGGTTTTGACCCTTTCGGTTAAAGAAAATGTCTTTTTGTTGTTTTTTATTTTAAGAAAGAAATTAACCTAAATTAATTACTAAATTAAATTAAATTAAATAAAAATAAATTATTTTTGGGTTTTTGTTATTTTAAGAAAGAAATAAAATTAATTGAATTAATAATTAGAACCTAATTAAATCTAGTTTATTTTAATTATTTGAAAAATAGGTTAAAATTATTCTAGAATTAAAACCTAAATTAATTAATTAGTATTTATTAATAAGAAATAAAAGTTAAAATTTAATTGAATAAAAATATTTTTTGGTGATTTTATTTTATAAAAGACTGAATTTTAATTGGTTAGTAAATCAAATGAAAATAATTAAATAATTAAATAAACAAATAAAATAAATGAGAATAGGGGAGTATGGGCCTGAATAGGTGGTGTGATTAGCAATATGAAGCCCAATTGCAGCTGGCCTTTGTTGACTTTTTGGAATCCAATGTGCACGCTTGGACTTGGCCTTTGGTGGACCTTCAGCCTTGAACCCTCAGATTTGGCCTTTGGCCACTTGGCAACTGGATGAATGAGGATGCATGGTGTTCTGCAAGCCTAAGCGCGCATAGGAGTACCTGAAGGAAAAAAACATTGAGAAAGTGGGGGACCTGGGATTCGAACCCAGGTCCTGAAGGAGTTTACACGTGCATGCTTGCCACTACGTTGTGATGGTTTGTTTGTTAGTATAATGGAAATAATATATATTATATAAAAACAAAAACTATTTCCAGAAAATAAAAAAATGCGCGCGTGGTTTGAATGGCCCAATGATGGGGCGCCACACATCATCTTCAACCTGTCATCCATGGCCAAAAGTACACAGATCTATACCAACGGACAAAAGTTCGTAGTTATAACATTGTTCATCTCAAAATCTTTCCCAGGCCCAAAAAATGAATTCCAAGGGCATGGTTGTGTTCGTCTCACTCCCCCGGTCACAACCATACCCTTCTTGTAGCCTAATTTCACATGAAAAGAAAAACCCCAAAAATATCCAAGAAAACCTAGCTATGGCAAATTGCAGTACAGACCACATAAATGAAATTCAATGATGCAAATAACTTGGAAATGTTGTGAGGATTACAAATATGCAGTTATTTTTCATTATAGATGCAAGAATGGTGAGTTTCGATTTCAAGAACAGGGGTGGTTATCGTGACACTTACAGCGCGTTTGGATGTCTGAGCAAGCTTGCTTTGGATTGGTTTGGCTTGAGTGAATGTCGAGGAAGTGATTGGGACAGATCTTGGCTTCTGAAAATGCCTCTAGCTATGGTTTCAATCTCAAGCTTTTCTTGTGAATTTTCAAATCTTGTTCTGCCTCCCTCTGCAATTGCCAACCCCTGTTTCATTTTCTTTTGCTTGCTTATGTAGTGTGTAGTGTATTAGGGTAAGAATTATGGACTGAATCCCTTCATATCAATGCCAATGAATTTGATTTGATCTCTTCTTTAAAACCTTCCAAATTTTTCCAATTTCAATCTTTTTGCACATGGTTTGGCTTGATACGAATTTGATGGTGATAATGATGATAATCAAAGCCTGAAACAACAAAAAATCTCATGTTATCAAAGTTTTGGATTTTATATGATTTAATTTGATTTAAAATGAATAAATTCAAATAAAAATCAAATTAAATATTAAAAATAACATATGGGCTTATGGATGAAGCTAGGACACGTGAGCAACCATGCAAGCTCAAATCAAGTGGAAAAGAATGGGCCAATTTGACAAAATTTGAAGTTTTGGGGATAGTTGACTTTTGGCAATTTTGCAAAAAGTCCAACTTCAACAATGCGTAACTTCTTCAATTTTGAACTTTTGGAGGTGTTCTTGGACGTTTTATACAGCTTGAGATGTCCTATAACCAACACTTTTTGTCTCATCTCATTTTGATGTTCCATGCTCAAGTTATAAGCTTTGGAAAAAAGTGTTTTTGTTGACTTTCAAAAATGACCTATAATGTCCAAATTCATAACTTCTTGTGAGTGCATTTTTTGATCTTGGGGTATGAATATGGATTGTAGGAAATTTCATACTCTTAAAAATGAGCTTTAGATGGGTCCTTTATCATAAAGTATGAGAATGTTATGCTTGGTGAAAGTTGAGTTGACTTTTCCTGCAAAACCCTAATTTAGCAACTTTTGAGTCTTGATGAATTTTGAGCAATCCTTGATGAATCATGATCAAACCTTGATCAAATGATGAAATATCCTTTAAAATGAGAATGTTGACAAAACATCTTGAAGTTTGACTGTTTATAGGTCATAGTTGACTTTTGCCCTAGCACAGTCAATTTTTGGACCCTTGAGCAATTGACTGAGCAAACTTCCTCTGCAAGGCTTGAAATCTGACATGGATGACCTTGAGAACATATTAGTACATTTGGGAGCACTTGATGTCATTTGGACTCAAGGATATTGATGTAACACAAAACCCTAATTTGGGGTTGACTGCCTTAGGAGATAGCTTGTCTGACCAACTCTTGAGCAATCTTGAGCCACTTGGAGATTTTTCTTGCAATGTCTTGAGAAATATGGGAGGGAAAATTTTGGGGTACAACAGCTGCCCATGTTCAATCTTCTTAAACTTGAGGATATAGATTGGCTTTTGTGCCTTTCGTGATCCGAAGGTGCAAGATGATTGAACACTAGAGTGCCTAGAAATTTGCACTCGCATGAAGCGGTATCAGCCTGGTGATGTAGGGAATGGGTTTACAGATGCCATTTGGAGATCGCTGGCGGGAGGATGGTCTCAAAGATGCCATTTTCAGGAGTGTTGATCGCATAATAGATTCCTTAGCGAGAACTTGCATACCTGTTGTTGTAGAAGATTCTGCTGGGTAAGTCTAATTTTTGTTGAGATTTAAGAACTTGCTTGTACTTCAGCTGAGAGAACATCTCTGCTGAGTTTTAAGAACTTGTCTGTAATTCAACTGGGGGAAATCTATCGAGATTTAGAACCTTATCTGTAATTCAACCGAGGCTAATTCAGTTGAGATTTAAGAACCGGTCAGTACTTCGACTGAGGAAAATTGCCAAGATTTAGAACCTTATATGTAATTCAATCGAGACTAATTCATTTGAGATTTAAGAACCGGTCAGTACTTCGACTGAGGAAAATTTCCGAGATTTAGAACCTTATCTGTAATTCAACCGAGACTAATTCAGTTGAGATTTAAGAACCGGTCAGTACTTCGACTGAGGGAAACATCTTCATCGAGATCTAGGAACTGTCTGTACTTCAACGGAGGATAATTATGTTGAGATTTAAGAACTCATCCACACTTCGACGGAGGAAAATTGTCGAGACTTAGAACCTTATCTGTAATTCAACTGATACTTATTCAGGTGAGATTTAAGAACCGGTCAGTACTTCGACTGAGGAAAACATCTTCATCGAGATCTAGGAACTGTCTGTACTTCAACGGAGGATAATTCTATTGAGATTTAAGAACTCGCCCACACTTCGACGGAGGAACTTTGTCGAGATTTAGAACCTTATCTGTAATTCAAACGAGACTAATTCAGTTGAGATTTAAGAACCGGTCAGTACTTCGACTGAGGGAAACATCTTCATCGAGATCTAGGAACTGTCTGTACTTCAACGGAGGATAATTCTGTTGAGATTTAAGAACTCGTCCACACTTCGACGGAGGAAAATTGTCAAGATTTAGAACCTTATCTGTAATTCAACCGAGACTAATTCAATTGAGATTTAAGAACCGGTCAGTAGTTCGACATAGTTGAGAACTTAACTGCATCCTTCCTGAAAGGTAAAGGTCAGTCGTATGCAATGCATGATATATATCAAACAATGATGTTCTCAAAATAAATGAGATTATGTTGTATGATGCGTATATGCATGTATCATGATGTATGTAAATGTAATGTTTTGGCTGGGGAAAATAAATCTTGTATAGTTGCTGGAGAAAAGAGTTGAATTCTCCGTTTCTGCTGGGATGGTGAATGAAGGTGATTGCAAGAATAAACCTGCAGGAGAGGATAACTCCGTTGGGGAATAAACTTGATGAGGAGAGTACTCTGTGGGGAAGAGATGCTCTGCTGAGGATTCCACTGATAAATTCCGTCTGGGATGAATTACCGTTGCTGGTGATATTGAATCCTGTTGGGGATTGACTTCTTGTTTGTGAAAGGAAAGAACTCCGCTGGGGATGACCCTTCAGTTGCGACTTCACTGGGGATAACCTTTTAGACTCTTATGGGGATAATCCTTTGAACTTGCTGGGGACAATCTTCCAAAGTCTACTGGGGATGACTCTCCAAATTCCACTGGGGAAGCTTTTTCAGACTGCGCTGGGAAAAATTTCAAACTCCACTGGGGATATCTTGTACTCTGCCGCGGAATATCCTTATACTCTGCTGGGGAATATTAAGACCTTTCAGTGCTGATGGTAGACAAACTCTGCTTGGGGAGAATATTACTGATTCATTCACTGTTGCGAGTCTCAGCTGGGGAGAGTTAACATTACCGTCTCTTTCTTACTCTGTGGGGAGTAAAAGCATTTCAGCCATATTCTTCAGCTGAATCTACCTTTGTACCTGGTGGATGGAGCAACTGTAAAGCTTGGACAATTCTTATTGCCCCTGTTTCTGATATTACAAGTAATCGTCTTTTGTTTCGCATGTAAATATTTATGAGTAACAGTTAATGTCAAATGCATATATCAAAATGAACATTGGACGTTCTTTGCAAAACAAAGCAGAAAAAGGAAAAACAGTTTGAAATTTCTTTGAAAATGAATTTGTATTGATTTTGTAGTTTGGCCTGTAAATAGGCGTTTTTTGTACAAGAGGCTGACGTCCTAGTAAGAGAACGCCGATGAATAATAGCATTTACACAATTTGTGAAAAACTAAACAAAACAGTTATGCGAATAATCCAACTGGGTTCCAACTCTGCTATTGCTCTTATGTCCTCGAGCATCTCATCACTTCACTAATTGGTTGAAGGTAGATCAGATTTATTAGAGCCGTTCGAGCTTGATAGTTGATACCGAAGTCTGGTGGCAAGGTGATCCAATGAGACATAGTGTTACGCTTTAATCCCTAATTTTTGCCAAGACCGCCCTTTCGGGTTTTCAATCCACCGGGATACCCTTTTTTGCCCAAGCCACCTTTTCCGGTTTTCGACTTGTCGGGTGTACATATTTTTTTATTTCATCCCTTATTTTTTCCCAAACCCTTTTGGTTCACCGGGAAGCCCTTATTTTTGCCTAGGCCAGTCAACCTAGCGGGTCTTTGTTCACGCGTAGTATCTATTCACTATGTCTGCATTGACGGGGTGAGAAAGGTCGTCACCATCCGTGGTGGTTAGAATCATAGCTCCTCCTGAGAAAATGTTCTTAACCATAAATGGCCCTTCGTACGTAGGGGTCCATTTGCCCCTGGGATCACCTTGAGGTAAGATAATGCGCTTGATTACCAGATCCCTAACTTGATACTCTTGTCATCTAACTTTCTTGTTAAATGTCTTGATCATCCATTTTTGATACGTCTGACCATGACAAATAGCGGTAAGTCTCTTTTCATCGATTAGGTTCAGCTGATCAAGTCAGGTCTGAATCCAGTCATCTTCGCTCAAACTTGCATCCTTCATGATTCGAAGAGAGGGTATCTGAACTTCAATGGGCAAGACTGCCTCCATGCCATAAACCAAGGAATAGGGTGTTGCCCCTGTTGACGTCCTTGATGAGGTACGGTACCCATGAAGAGCAAACGGTAACATCTCATGCCAATATTTGTATGTCACTGTCATCTTATGCACAATCTTCTTAATGTTCTTATTAGCCGCTTCTACAGCCCCATTCATCTTCTGCCGGTAAGGAGAAGAGTTGTGATGCTGTATCTTGAACTGCTTGTAGAGCTCAGTGATCATCTTGTTGTTGAGATTGGTACCATTGTCCGTAATGATCCTCTCTGGTACCCCATATCGACAGATCAGATTGTGCCGAATGAACCGTGCCACGACGTTCTTGGTTATGGTAGCAAAGGAAGCTGCGTCAACCCACTTCGTAAAGTAATCAATTGCTACCAGGATGAAATGATGGCCGTTGGACGCAGTAGGTCTGATTTCGCCGATCATATCAGTGCCCCACATTGCAAAAGGCCAAGGTGCCGTCAAGACATTCAGAGGTACTAGAGGTATGTGCACCTTATTAGCATAGACTTGGCACTTGTGACAGGTCCAAGAATGCTGATAACAGTCGGGTTCCATTGTGGACCAATAATATCCTTCCCGAAGGATTTTCTTTGCCATGGTGTGTCCACTGGAATGGGTTCCGAAAGTACCTTCATGTAACTCAACCATGATCTTTTCTGCTTCATTCTTATCCACACATCGCAGTAAGGTTGAATCATGGTTGCGCTTGTAAAGAATGCCATTGCTGATGAAGAACTTCGCTGTGAACCTCCTCAGAAACTTCTTGTCATTAACAGATGCACCCTCGGGGTATTCCTGAGCCTCAAGATACCTTTTTACCTCATGAAACCAAGGCTTATCTGCTACCTCTGCAGTCTCAATGTCTCAGCAATGTGCAGGTTCGTCCAACCTTTCAATGAAAATCCGGGGAGCTTCGTTGTCCCAATTGACTTTAAACATAGAAGACATCGTAGCTAGCGCGTCCACCAACTGATTCTCCTCTCTAGGGAAGTGTTCAAAGGTTATCTCCTCGAAGTGTGGAAGCAATGTCAACACATACTCCTTGTAAGGAATAAGATTAGGGTGTTTCGTATCCCACTCGCCTTTGATCTGACTGATCACGAGAGCGGAATCTCTGAAAACACTTAAGAACTTAATCCTTAGGTCAATTGCTGCTCGAAGACCCATAATGCATGCTTCATACTCCGCTATATTGTTGGTGCAGTTGAAACATAGTCGGGCGGTGAATGGAGTATGAGAGCCTTAAGGAGATATGATCACGGCGCCAATGCCATTACCCAAAGTGTTTGAAGCTCCATCAAAGTACATAGACCATCGGGATCCCTCCTCAGGTCCTTCATCCGGTCCAAGTTCTTCACAATCAGTTACTATCATGATATTCTCATCCAGGAATTCAAAGTTCATAGACTGGTAATCATCCACTGCCTGATGTGCCAAATGATCCGCCAACACACTTCCCTTAATTGCTTTGTGGGTCGTATACTGGATGTCATACTCAGTCAAGATCATCTGCCATCTTTCTATTCTTCCGGATAAGGCAGGCTTCTCGAAGATATACTTGATTGGATCCATCTTTGATATCAATAGAGTAGTGTGAGTTAGCATATACTGTCTTAGCCGACGAGCAGCCCATGCCAAAGCGCAGTAAGTTTTCTCAAGCAACGAGTATCGGGTCTCGCAGTGGTAAACTTTTTGCTAAGGTAGTAAATATCATGCTCTTTTTGGCCAGACTCGTCATGTTGAGCCAGCACACACCCCATTGAACTGTCGAGTACTGTCAAGTATAAGATCAGAGGTCTCCCTTCAATTGGGAGCATCAGAATAGGTGGCTCTTGGAGATACTCTTTAATTATTTCGAAAGCGTCCTGACATTCATCGTTCCATCTTAACACTTGATCTTTCTTCAGTAATTTGAAGATTGGCTCACAAGTAGCAGTCAGGTGCAAGATGAATCGGGAAATGTAGTTCAGACGTCCCAGAAATCCTCTGACCTCTTTTTCTGTTTGGGGAACTGGAATTTCCTATATAGCCTTCACCTTTGCAGGATCCACTTGAATACCTTTGTCACTCACAACGAAACCCAGCAGCTTACCAGATCTCACCATGAAGGTACACTTGTTCGGGTTTAACCTCAGCTTGTACAACTTCAATCTGTCAAATAGCTTCTGAAGGTGGTCAAGATGTTCTTCCTCAGTCTGGGATCTTGCAATCATGTCATCGACGTATACCTCAATCTCATGATGGATCATGTCATGGAACAAGGCGACCATGGCGCGCTGATATGTTGCCCCAACATTCTTCAATCCAAAAGGCATGACCTTATAGCAAAAGGTACCCCATTGAGTAACAAAGGTCGTCTTCTCCATGTCTTCAGGAGCCATCTTAATCTGATTATAACCGGAGAAACCGTCCATGAAGGAGAAGACCTTATGCTGCATGGTGTTGTCAACCAGAACGTCGATATGAGGCAGAGGGAAATCATCCTTGGGGCTTGCCCTGTTCAGATCCCTAAAGTCGAAACACATTCTAACCTTACCATCCTTCTTTGGCACTGAAACCACGTTGGCCACCCACTGCAGGTAAGAAGTAACTGCTAGAAAACCGACGTCAAACTGTTTCATCACTTCAGCCTTGATTTTCTCATACATATCTGGGCGCATTCGACGGACCTTCTGTTTCACTGGAGGACAGTCTTCCTTGCTAGGAAGGTGGTGAACTACAATATCGGTATCTAATCCAGGCATATCTTTATAAGACCAGGCAAAGATCTCAATGTAGTCATGCAGCATCTGAATCAACCGTTGCTTAACACTAGATTCCAGATTTACACTGATCTTGACCTATTTTTTGTCTACCTATGTACCCAGATTTACTGTTTCCACTGGCTCCTCATGCGGCTGTATGGCCCTCTCTTCCTGGAGTAACAGTCTTGCAAGTTCACCAAGCACTTCGCAATCATCTTCACCTTCGTCTTCGGCTAAGTTGATCGTACTTTCAAAGTCATAACCGGCAGTAGAAGAGTCGTTATCAGTAGGATCCAGAGTGGATGTAGGCCTGTATATGTGAGTGTGTGTAAAATAGCTGTTTTGCAATATATATAATAAAAGAAAAACAAGCAGCGCAAAATTTGAATGCAAGAAAACGTCCAATGCTTTTATTAATGATATATGTAGATGACACACATAAAGCCCTCACAAATGAAGCCACGGTGCCCCGGGTAAGACACCGGGCCATAAAGTTTAAAACATTGTCTGTTACACATACAAAACAAAAGTCTCATTACTGGGTAACAAAAGAAATTGGGATGAAGTCCTTCGCTGTCCAGTTTCTTAGTCCATCATCAGTAGTGGGATAGATCCAACTGTCGAATTCTGACTCTTCAACATCGTCTTCAATGGCATTCACTCTTGAATTGTTGATAAACAGGGGAGCTCTTCCGATCTGTGCACTTCTTACAGCCTTTTGAGCTTCTGCAGTGAAACCAAAACCAAACTTGTTAGTCTTATGTGCAAAATCAGGGAGTTGGCCCCAATTTGCACACCCACCTTTCTCAACAACAGCCCGAGCATCATTGAAGGAAGCCATCTTCATTGGAGGATTTTCAGAAATAGTTTCAGCTGACGCCAATGTCTGAGGTACTTCTTCGAAATGTTGAAACGGGGTCTCAATGAACTCCCCATCCATCTCTACATACCGGAAAGGGTTGAGGTGGCTCACCATGTACTCCTCTTCCCCTCGTACCGTAACAATTTTCCATTTGACTGGGTACTTCAGCATCTGGTGGAGCGTAGAAGTCACTGCCACAGCTTTGTGGATCCATGTGCGACCCAGCAAACAAGAATAGGATGGCCGAATGTCCATCACATAAAAAGTAGACGCAAAGATCTGAGAACCAACCTTCACTGGAATATCAACTTCTCCATGTACCATTCTCTTTGACCCATCAAAGGCCCTAACAAAAATGTTACTTGGCTTCAACTCTAAACCTTCACAGTCCAACCGGTCTAGAGCTTTCTTAGGTAAAACGTTCAATGAGGAACCAGTATCCACCAATACATGGGCTAGAGTGGTGCCTCTGCATTCAATGGAGACATGCAGGGAATCATTGTGATTCCTCCCCTTAGCAGGCAAGTCTGTGTCAGAGAAACATAACCCATTATCCGCTGTCAGACTACCCACACAATCTTTAAACTGATCGGTTGACGTCTCCTGCGGCACATGCGTAGTCTTTAGGAAATAAATCAGAGCCTTGGCATGGGCTTCTGAGCATAGCAACAGAGATAACATAGAGATTTTGGATGGGTTTTGCCACAGTTTCTCGACCATATTGTAGTCGCTCTTTTTGATAATCTTCAGAATTTCCTCCATCTCTTGTCTAGAGGCTTCCACAGTAATTGTCTTCGGTGCCTCCGTCCGGGCAGGCTCGTTAGTGGTCCCTTTGCCCCGAGTGTCAGATGACTCGGTAACAGGGGTAAGAATGGGAACTTGAGAAGGAGTAGTAGCAGGTACACTGGAAGGTGTGATAACAATAGGTGTCCGAACAACTGGCAGAGAGATCTCAGGGGAGAAAAGTCTTCCGCTGCGGGTGACTTTGGCAGGTCCAACAATATTGCTGACGTCAGTATCAACCTCTTCAGCATTCAAATCTTGCTTAACTCCATGATAATATACGTCAGCCCCATAGTTCCACGGGACCGCTTTATCGGAAGTATACGGGATAGGCCCAGGAACAGTGATGATCAAAGGAGAGATTCTTGGAACAGATGTAATTCTAACCGGCTTTCTCGAGGAATCCTTGGAAGAATTGTCGAAAATGGTGATTATAGCAACTTCTTTAGTGGGGACTAAAGGAACAACAGTCTTCTCAAACAGAATTTCTTTATTATCCACCAGGCGTTGGACACCTGACTTCAAAAGATGGCAACCGGTAGGTAGAACGGAACACATGCGACAATCTTCGTCACAGCCCAGAAATAAACCGGCTAACAGAAGGTTCTTCTTTACAGTCATTAAGGGAGTAACAATGTCTTTCACAGAAACCGTAAACGAGCCTTCATCTATAGCATTCACTCCATGCTTGGGCATAGGAGCAGTCACAACATTAGGTCTTTCAGGTGCTTCGAATTTAATCTCCTTCGCATCAATTAAGTCCTGTACCTTGTTCTTCAAGACCCAGCAGTTATCTGTATCATGCCCCAGGCTATCAGAATGAAAAGCACAGCGGGCATTCGGGTCATACATGGGTGATCCAGTGTTGGGGGTCTTCGGGGCATCCTTCAGAATCACCAAGTTAGTTTTTAATAACTACGGAAGAATTTGGGATAAAGTCATGTTGAGCTGAGTGAATTGTCTTCGCGGCCTCTCGGCCCTTGGCTGATTGTTGCACTGAGGAGCAACAGTAGGTCTAGATATAACAACCGCATTGACTGCTTGGCGGCGCTCAGGTTTGTTATGGCTTTTTGTACTATAAACAACACTCGAATCCTTCTTAAAGGGCTTCTTCTTGGTGCTTGACAAAGCACCCTTCTGTATCTTACCGCTCTTGATACCAACCTCAATTCTTTCCCCGGTCATGATCAGCTCTGTAAACCCGGACGTTGAACTTCCAATCAGATGGTTGAAATACGGACCAGACAGGGTCCCCAGAAACATATCCACTAGTTCCCTATCAGCCAAGGGAGGTCGAACTCTTCCAGCAAGGTCCCTTCACTTCTGAGCATAATCTTTGAATTCTTCACCCGCACCCATAGACATACCCTGGAGTTGGGTACGTGTGGGAGCGAGGTCGGCATTGTATTGGTACTGCTTGTAGAAAGCAGCGGCCAAATCTTCCCAATTACGGATACTAGCTCCTTCTAGCTGGTAAAACCATTCAAGCTGAGTCCCTGAGAGACTGTCTTGAAAGAAGTGGATCCATAGGTTCTTGTCAGCGGTGTATGGCTGAATTTTCCTAACATACGAACGGAGGTGCAGCTTTGGACAAGAAACACTGTCGTACTTAGAAAAAGCTGGTGCTTTGAATTTGTGGGGAATCACCACCCCAGACGACAAACCTAGATCACCAAAATCCAACCCAGGGACCTTCTGAATCTCCATGGCACTTAACCGGTCTTCAAGCTGTTTATATCTATCCTCAGTAGGAGGATACTGGTCTTCGTCGAAGTCAGTCTCATGGTCAGATACCACAGGGCTAGGAATCCTCCTTTCTTCTTGGTTTTCTCCCCCTCCAGATGAGTGGGATAGATTGACTTCATCTCGCAGCCTGTTTCCAAACTTGTGCCCCATGTTCAAGAGGACCGTCTTCTTCTTCTTCTTCTTCTTCTTCTTCTTCTTTTTATCTTTCAAAATAAGGGTTTTCAGATCTTGCTGACCCTTGGCTAAACTCATGAACAATTCCTGGAACTGGGCGTTTTGAGCCTGTAGAGCTTTGATATCTTGATCAGTTGATGTTTCCGAAGACATGATGCTGAAATAAACAGCGAAGAAGATGAGAAAAACCTGTAAGGGTACCTACTATGAGGTGCATGGAATGAAATGCGTATGATATGATTTCAAAGACTTTAGAGATTCAAGTTCGTAAACCAAAAAGAAACACACTTTTATTAGATAAACTTTGAATTCAATTGTTCAACAAATGCCTTTAAGGCGTTACAAGAAAGAAAAAACTGAAAGGTAAATCAAAACTAGAAATAAATCAAAAGACAATCAGCGCTCCCATGGTTGTTTGCCTTTGGTGCTGACATAGTCGTTGAGGATCCGCTCGTTCTCCAGTTTCCTTGTCAACTTCTGAATCTTCTGCTCTTGCTCGTGATACTTTTCTCTATAAGTATCCCGTTCTTCCCTCAGCTGCATCCAGGACCTCTTCAATGCCCCAATGTCAGTAGGCATGTACGGGTGGAGAATGGTATGAGGAACCCCTTCTTCATTAGCAACCTCAAGAGTTATAGGCAAGATGACTTCGTAGGGCATTCCCAGCTTTTGGGCACGTACACAAACCCATCAGAGATATGGTTCCATTGGTAGAGAAGTCTTCGCACCCAACTCGTGTGGATCAGACCTGTGTACCCTATCCCAAGCTCTTATGAATCTGCGGCGTTGCTCGTCAGTATCCCCTTGGAAGTCAAAGACAATGCTTGGCATCAGGAACTCATGAGGTCCTTCCCTCCTAGCTCGCCCAAATTGGCGTAAGGCCAAACACGGATTATAAGTGATCCCTCCATGGGTTCCTAGCAGTGGAACATTGGGGTACTCCCCACATCGATCAATAATAGCCACATCTTCCATACCCTTAATAGTCCAAATGATGTCATTATGAGAGAGAGACATAATCCTGTAGGCCCAGCCCATGCCTTCCTTGTTCTTCAAAACTGATTTGGGGAGGTGAGAAATAATCCACCTCGCCAGCAATGGTGCACAACTCATAAGAGTTCCCCGCTTCCGAGCAGTACGGGCATAAAGAGAGTGCAAAATGTCACCCAAGAGAGTAGGTACCGGATTACGGGAAACAAAGATTTTCACCGCATTCACGTCAACAAAAGCATCTGAGTTTGGAAACAGAACCAGAACATAAATAAGAAGAGCCAGGATATCCTCGAATGCCTGAAAGTCTAAACTGTCCCAGAACTGATTAGCCTTACCAACCAAAAACTTAGTCAAGAAGCCTTTTGTCCCACTTCTAGTCTCCCAATTAGACATTACCTCAGCCTTTGTCAGATGGAGGGCTGAAGCAATCTCTTCCGGCATAAGGACTTTCTCCCAACCTGTGAACAGGGTCTGCTCCAGAATGGAGATACCAAGCAGATCAAAGAACTCTTCCAAGGTAGGGACCAACTGGTAGTCCGGAAAAGTAAAGCAATGGTACAGTGGATCAAAGAACTGGACTAAGACACTCATCATTTGTTCATCCATCTTTGAGGTAACTAAAACAAGGAGGTGCCCATGTCTTCTGATAAAGGAGGTAGTATCTGAAACCTTTGCAACCAATTCCTTAAGTTGAGTGGGAATCTGGACAAAGTTGATTCAGATAGTGTTTCTACGCATGGGTGCCATGACCTAAAAAACAAAACAAAAATGAATCCCTCCTGTCTTTGAAATAGGTTAGTCCAATGCAAGATGCATGCAATGTCATGATGTCATGATAGAAAACACACCACAAGTATCCACAAATATCAAACATGGTAAGGGCACACAAGTCACACAGATAGCCCTTAGATTTCAGGCTGGCAAGGATCTTAGGTACTACCCTCTTTCAGTTTAGTTGGTTCAAACCTGTCCTAAAAATAGTAACCGAGTTCTAGAGGATCTCAATATCATTGACCACCCTCGATCGGTCATAATTCCAGTTTAGCAACCTTTTCTTGCAGCCGGAATCATCGCGAGAGTTTGGTCTCAATGAGTGTAGCATAATGCTACTGTTCTATGGCCAAGTTGGTCAATTTAAAGGTTCTAAGGTCAGTTGGTGCTTAATGACCCCTTAGAAGACCCATATTCTCCTCGTTGCGCCACAAGGGATATCGGTACAAACTAAAGTGCCACACCAACGTAGCTACTGCTTCAACCGTATCAGTCTACGTCGTACAATTCCCTCACAGTTTATTGCTACTTACCTAAAGGGTATCCCCCAGATCCGGGTTAGGATCTATAGTAACTCTGATTCAACCCACAAAGATAAATCATACAAGTCAAGCAATTGAAAACATCATGAACTATTCTTAAGGTACACCCCACTTATAAATTTTCCCCAGCAGAGTCGCCAATTCTGAGATATGGTGGAAGAACTGACTATTTTTGGAATGCTGGTTTGCGTTTTGCGTTTGTTTTTGCAAAATGTCACGGTAAGCAAGAGTCACCACCGACTTTTATTTTATCCAACAAGGAAAGGAAAAAAGCACAGAAAAATTCATTTTTCGAGGTATTTCTCGGGTTCGGGGGGTAGATTATAGAAAGGTAAGGTATTAGCACCTTTCTATCCGTAGTTATCTACGGGCTCTTAGGTACTTGCTCATCATTTTCAAAATTGTTTTCTTTGTGTTTGCGGGTTTGAAAAACTTTTTGTTTTAACTACAATTTAACTCTTGCTTCTGTCCTCAAGAGTGTAATGAAGTGTTTTTGAAAACTTTGTTTGAAAAAGAGTGTAAGTGTGAGAAAAGTTTTGTTTTGGATGAGCAAGTATCTAAGAACTAATCTACCTACTCGAAAAAAGAGTCGTTCTATGCTAATTTCCTTTAGACAATGTTATCCCACTATTGATGAGTAGGTAGCATCGTCGTTGGAGTTTTAGGGTCAATTCGAATGAGGGACTTACGGTCACCAAAGCAATGTTAGGATGCCTTAGCGGTAACCCTAATGTCTTAGATCATTTGTTTGAGGCAACAATATCCGAGGCAACCGTTTCGAGGTAACTATGATCTTTTAGACAAGAGGACGACTCTAAAACGACCTATACTCAATGACCGTGTACGAAGGCAACCAAGTGGGGTGTACCCTAGGAGTGCGCATGTGCGAGTGTGTCGTTTTCGGCTATTTTTATCTTTGTACATGTGAAGGGTGATCTAACTTGATTTTAGGTTAAAATTCAGTCTTTTCATGCAAACCCTATTATCAAACATCTAGCAGTTATAATTTGCGGAAATAAAATGCGGAATTTAAATTACAAGGCGTCGGGTATTTACATCGCCAAAGACAAACCCTTTGAAAATAAAGCAACAAAAATAATTAAAAGTCCTATTTACTATTACAAACCGGAAGCAGATACATTATTGGATAAAAGAAAGTAAATTGCAGTGCAAATTTAAATCGGGCGCATGATTAGGGTTTTGACCCTTTCGGTTAAAGAAAATGTCTTTTTGTTGTTTTTTATTTTAAGAAAGAAATTAACCTAAATTAATTACTAAATTAAATTAAATAAAATAAAAATAAATTATTTTTTGGTTTTTGTTATTTTAAGAAAGAAATAAAATTAATTGAATTAATAATTAGAACCTAATTAAATCTAGTTAATTTTAATTATTTGCAAAATAGGTTAAAGTTATTCTAGAATTAAAACCTAAATTAATTAATTAGTATTTATTAATAAAAAATAAAAGTTAAAATTTAATTGAATAAAAATATTTTTTGGTGATTTTATTTTATAAAAGACCGAATTTTAATTGGTTAGTAAATCAAATGAAAATAATAAAACAATTAAATAAACAAATAAAATAAATGAGAATAGGGGAGTATGGGCCTGAATAGGTGGTGTGATTAGCAATCTGAAGCCCAATTGCAGCTGGCCTTTGTTGACTTTTTGGAATCCAATGTGCACGCTTGGACTTGGCCTTTGGTGGACCTTCAGCCTTGAACCCTCAGATTTGGCCTTTGGCCACTTGGCAATTGGATGAATGAGGATGCATGGTGTTCTGCAAGCCTAAGAGCGCATAGGAGTACCTGAAGGAAAAAAACATTGAGAAAGTGGGGGACCTGGGATTCGAAGCCAGGTCCTGAAGGAGTTTACACGTGCATGCTTGCCACTACGCTGTGATGGTTTTTTTGTTAGTATAATGGAAATTATATATATATTATATAAAAACAAAAACTATTGCCAGAAATTAAAAAAATGCGCGCGTGGTTTGAATGGCCCAATGATGGGGCGCCACGCATCATCTTCAACCTGTCGTCCATGGCCAAAAGTACACAGACCTATACTAACGGACAGAAGTCCGTAGCTATAACATTGTTCATCTTAAAAATCTTTCTCAGGCCCCAAAAATGAATTCCAAGGGCATGGTTGTGTTCGTCTCACTCCCTCGGTCACAACCATACCCTTCTTGTAGCCTAATTTCACCTGAAAAGAAAAACCTCAAAAATATCCAAGAAAACCTAGCTATGGAAAATTGCAGTACATACCACATAAATGAAATTCAATGATGCAAATAGCTTGGAAATGTTGTGAGGATTACAAACATGCAGTTATTTTTCATTATATATGCAAGAATAGTGAGTTTAGATTTCAAGAACAGGGGTGGTTATCATGACACTTACAGCGCGTTTGGATGTCTGAGCAAGCTTGCTTTGGATTGGTTTGGCTTGAGTGAATGCCCAGGAAGCGATTGGGACAGGTCTTGGCTTCTGAAAATGCCTCTAGCTATGGTTTCGATCTCAAGCTTTTCTTGTGAATTTTCAAATCTTGTTCTGCCTCCCTCTGCAATTTTCAACCCCTGTTTCATTTTCTTTTGCTTGCTTATGTAGTGTGTAGTGTATTAGGGTAAGAATTATGGACTAAATCCCTTCATATCAATGCCAATGAATTTGATTTGATATCTTCTTTAAAACCTTCTAAATTTGTCCAATTTAAATCTTTTTGCACATGGTTTGGCTTGATACGAATTTGATGGTGATAATCAAAGCCTGAAACAGCAAAAAAATCTCATGTTATCAAAGTTTTGGATTTTATATGATTTAATTTGATTTAAAATGAATAAATTCAAATAAAAATAAAATAAAATAATAAAAATAACATGTGGGCTTATGGATGAAGCTAGGACACGTGAGAAACTATGCAAGCTCAAATCAAGTGGAAAAGAATGGGCCCATTTGACAAAATTTGAAGTTTTGGGGATAGTTGACTTTTGGCAATTTTGCAAAAAACTCCAACTTCAACAATGCATAACTTCTTAAATTTTGAATGTTTGGAGGTGTTATTGGACTTTTTAGAAAGCTTGAGATGTCCTCTAACCAACACTTTTAGTCTCATATCATTTTTATGTTCCATGCTCAAGTTATAAGCTTTGGAAAAAAAGGTGTTTTTGTTGACTTTCAAAAATGACCTATAATGTCCAAATTCATAACTTCTTGTGAGTGCATTTTGTGATCTTGGGGTATGAAGATGGATTGTAGGATATTGAATCCTTTTCAAAATGAGCTTTGGATGGGTCCTTTATCATAAAGTATGAGAAAGTTATGCTTGGTCAAAGTTTAGTTGACTTTTCCTACAAAACCCTAATTTAGCAACTTTTGAGTCTTGATGAATTTTGAGCAATCCTTGAGGAATCATGATCAACCCTTGATAAAATGATGAAATATACTTCAAAATGAGAATGTTGACAAAAAATCTTGAAGTTTGACTGTTTATAGGTCACAGTTGACTTTTGCCCTAACACAATCGATTTTTGGACCCTTGAGCAATTGACTGAGTAAACTTCCTCTGCAAGGCTTGAAATCTGACATGGATGACCTTGAGAACATATTAGGACATTTGGGAGAACTTGAGGTCATTTGGACTCAAGGATCCTTATGTAACACAAAACCCTAATTTGGGGTTGACTGCCTTAGGAGATAGCTTGTCTGACCAACTCTTGAGTAATCTTGAGCCACTTGGAGATTTTTCTTGCAATGTCTTGAGAAATATGGGAGGGAAAATTTTGGGGTACAATAGTCCCAAACACCAGTTCTCATAGAAATGAATATATGGAACAATATGAAGAACCGTTCAGAACTCTCCTCACGCCCATTGACAACCTAGAAGTGCTTTCAGAACTGATTGTGGATTTTGAAATTCTTCAAGAAAATGGATTCAATCTTTTTGAAGAAGTAAAGGCTCAAGGATGGAACAAGTATTTTGACCATCTTCTAGGTCCAACGTTTCCAATTCTTGTGAAAGAATTCTGGATTCATGCTTCATCCTCCAACCATCAAGTCACATCGTATGTAATGGGGAAGAAAATAGTAATTACTGAAGACCTAATTGCAAGACTGATAGGTTACAATGGTGGTGGCGTAAGGTGTATAGACATGGCTGAAAGATGTACAGATGTTGCTTCAATTGCAAGAGAAATTTTCACTCTGGGTCTTCCCTTTAGCAAGATAAGGGATCTGAAGGATCATCACAGAATATGGGCTAAGATAATTTTGGGATGCATAAACCACAGGAAGCCAACCAGCCCTCCTAACTACATAAACATTGATCAACAATTTCTGATTTACTTTATCTCCAAGAAGACTAAGGTAAATCTGGCTCATTTGCTATTCAATCATCTGAGGACCAGTGTTAAGGAGACTAGAGAAGATGAGCGTACCAAAAGGGACTGGATACCCCTTGGAAGGCTGATATCAGATATTCTGACAGAGAATAGGCTGATAGAGCATCTAACAGAAGCATAAGAAATTATCTCTCTAGAGGCAACTGTTGGGAAGCCTTTGAATGCGAAGAATCTGAAAAAGATGAAAATTATTGAGAACATCAGAAAGGAACCCAATGTTACATCCTTTGCAACCATTACTTCCAGAAGAATCCCTCTGGATGATTTCCCTATGTTCTCAGAAATTGATTCCAAGCCTGAGATCATCGTCAAATATTTGGATGCATGCAAGGCAGATGGGACTGCACCAGGGGTAAACATTCAAGACTTGCAACAGGCAGCTCCAGAAGTTGTGTTGAAGAAGAACAAGAAAAGAAAGGCAGCAGCAGAAGGATCATCCCAGCGGACTCCAAAAGCTGCTAAAGAGAAAGGTAATCCTTCTTCTGTAACTGTTTTAGAATCAATTACTATATCAACATATGAACCAATACCTACCCAACCAGAAATTCCTACCCCCCAAACCTTTGATGATTTTGACATAGGATTTGACCCCTCAGAAACTCTAAGTCTTAGAGAAACTCACTCCTTACCTATCAATCCAAATACTGAATCAACTCAACCAGAACTTGCAAAAGTTCTGTCAGATATTGAATCTTTTGACCAAGATATTTCCCTCTCTCCACAACCAGAAATACCACTACCTCCATCTCCTCAACCAAACATTCATCCACCATCTCCACAACCTGAACAACCACAACCAGAAGTTCAAACTTCTGAGAACTATCCAGCTGAGACCAGTGAACCAGAACCTCACAACATTCAATGCAACCAATCTGAAGAACCAACCTCAGATTCAGATACAATTCCTATTCCAGGTATCACTGAACCTCTGGCCATCCGTATGCCCCTCACCATCTGGGACATCCCACCAATTCCTTCTTCTTTGGAATCAACTCCACCAAATTCCCCAACCATCCCAATAATTATACCAGACTCTCCCACTCCCTCACCAAAGAGCAATCCTGATGACAACGTTAAACTTGTCATTGATCTAACTGTTTTTGAACGTCTTGCTGCCATAACTCACAAAATGGCCATTCCAAAACCAAAACCATCTGAACCCACATCAGATGTTGGTACTAGTTTATTGACGTTTGAAACAGAAATGCAGAAATGGATAATCTCCTTGAAGTAAGCTAGTCTAAAGATGATTAACCCTGCTACTTCAGATTATCTTTGGACAAGTTTCAGAAAATGGCTATGCTCTGAAAGTCATAAGCTGCAAGAACAGAGCTATGATCAAGTTCAACAAAATTTTAGTAATCTGCTAAAGGTATTTGAAGACCAAATTCTGAGCCAACTGCTCAAGGAAGAGATTCTCCCTCTGGATAATGATCCCTGGTCAGAACATCGTCCATCAGACAAAGTTCAACCAGAGTCAGAAGGTCTCACTCTGACTGCTGCTCCAGATGAGATGATTCCTGCAGAGGAATTGGTTCAAAATAATCACGTTGCAGAATGCTCTGAGAAGCATCCAGTTACTGAAGATTCTCCAGCTTCCTCCTATGAAAGGCAAACTCTAGAAGAACCGAAGAGAGCGGATATTGTTATTCAGGAAAGGATGGATAAACAGGATTATACAATCAATGAAATCAGGAGCATGTTAAGCAAATAAGAGGAAACCAACACCCATATCAAGGGCTTGTTAGAAGCTTTGTTCACACGCCTTCCTCCTCCCTCTTAGATTTCTCTTTTAAAATCTGTTTATCTGTAATATTTATTCTACATTGCTGTTGTTCTGAACTTCTTATCATTGCTTGCTATTTTTAATATAAATCCTTTTTAGCTCTGATTATATGTTCTTTTTGATAACTGACAAAAAGGGGGAGAAAGAATAAGATATTTTCAATAATGGTTTACTGAGACATAAGTCTCAAACATTCTGATCTACTTAATTTCTTTCTTCTGAAAAGCTTGAACAGGTACAAAACTCTGATGAAAGACACATTAAAATTCCGATGCTCAAAGACTCATGGATTTAAAGGGAAGTAATCAACTCAGGGGGAGTTTTTCTTCTTAATTCTACTTTTTATTCTTTATTCTTTAATTGAAAAATCTGGTTTTTGTCATCATCAAAAAGGGGGAGATTGTTAGAACATAGTTTGATTTTACAACCCTTGGTTAGAGTTTTGACGATGACAAATACAAAGAATAAATAAATCCAAAGATATATACAAAGAACAAATATGCTCCTTAAAATTATGTTTTGTATATGCAGAAGTTCTGATGGGATCAGCATCAAAAGATAAGCAATAAAGTATTACACGCTGAAAGCAAAATAGGTTTTACACTGAAGTTTGATGACCAGAATATGTGCCTAAACAAGTAAACTCTGACTCTGAATAAAGACATCTCAGCCAAGTCATCAACACTTTGAGGCGTTATCAGCGATTAAAGCAAAGAAGACTCTGAAGCGTTATTAATTATTCAAGACAGAATTAAATGCCAACGACTTTCTTCAGATAAGATCTTCTACAAAAGGAAATTGTGTTATTAACATTAAACTTGGTTTATGGACAACGTCTCTTGCTTTCCTATATAAACAAGTCTTCTTGTGAAAGAAGCACGTACGTACACACACACACCAATTTGCAGAGAATTCCAAAACCACGCATATTCAAGCTCTAGCAAATTTATTCTATTCTAAGCTTAATCTGTGTAATTATCACAGTTATGATAAACTGTTTTGTTAGAAAACAATAACACATTCTTGTTCAATTATTTGTAAAAGATTTCCTTGAGATTAACCAGTTTGTGGTTGTACTCAAGAAGACTTTAATAATTGTTAAAGTAGCTGTTGTAATCTTTTGAGATTAGTGGATTAAGACCTCGTTGGAGAGAGGCGAAATCACCTTGACGGGTGGACTGGAGTAGTTTGAGATCAAACGAACCAGGATAAAAAATATTGTATCATTAAGCTATTTTGATCTAAGTTTTCAATTCAACCCCCCCCCCTCTTGTGTTTTTCACATCTTCATTTTCTACCCCAAAATTTTCCCTCTCATTTCTCAAAGGATCACCCTGGACCCTCAGGTTTATTCCCATCCAATTTCAAGCTTTGAATTACAAATTTTCCAAGAAAGTCACTCACAAGGGCAAAATGGTCATTTGTACACTGAAAAGTCAAACTTTGACTTTTGGATCAAAATCAAGTTTCAAGAATCATATTTAATCAAGACATGTTGAAATATGAAGTTTGTTTCATCAAGAAATTCAAAAGTCAAAATTACTTTGGAAAAGTCAAAATTCTAAATACTTAAAATTTTTCTAAGTGTTTAAGAAATATGATAAGCTCTGAACTTCTGGCCAGATTTTCACCATGATGCAAGCTGACTCTGGAAGAACTTCTAACACAAGAGTTTCAGATCTCAATGAGACCTAAAACATTGCAAAATAAAACTTCTCCTAGAAATGCTAGAATTTCAAGTTATACATCTTCAAAGACACGACATTGAAACTGAAACATTCAGTAAATTCTGGATCTTCCCAAAACAGGATTTGGTTAGAACTTCTGAACCAGTTTTCATGTAGGTCCAGTTAGAATTTGCAAGAGCAATTTAAAGAGAATCTACAAAGCATGTTACTAGCTTTCTAGAATGTCTGAGAGCTCCTTCAGAACATGCTGGAACAAAGGGATTCAAGGATCAAAAGTTTGATGTTTATTCTAATTTGCGCTGATGCTGAACTTCTGTCCCAGATCTAAGCTATGATGCACAATCTCATAGCGTAGGATTTCTATTTTGATAAATCTCATCATCATTTAATGCTCACAGCCACTTTTGAGTTTTTATCCAAAGGATTTCCCCACGTATGAGATAGAAGTACCATTGCTGTCCTTGAAAAGCAAACTTTTGTACAAGTTTATGCTAGGCCCATGCTTTGCTTTTTCCTCTGAAGGTACTTTTCCATAATTCATGCTTAAAAATCCAGCTTAGGCACGACTAAAAGCTGCTAACCATCATACTTGCTTCAATAACAAGGCAACATCCTAGAATATGAAGGCTATGTTCAACGATTCAGTCAAAATATCACTCTTCGAGTATCATTCTGGTCTTCTGTGATCATAACATCACCAAATCCCAAGACCTCGTTTAAACAACTTGCTGAACTGCTACAGCAAAGTCCGATAACCAACAGCTAATCCAGTCCACGCCTACATTTTCCCAAATCCCATACTTGCACCAAACTAGCATATGAAAACTGTGTTAAAAAAGAAATGGAACAGTATGCCAAAAGGGTTTTAAAACCCCATTTGTTTTCCCCCCCAAAACCACAACAAACCCGTCTATAAATAAGTTGCTCCGTCACACGTTCAAGGGGTTGGTTTTTAGGGAGAGAGAATTGTCAAAGGAGAGAAAAGAAAACTTTGAAACCTTCGCAAAAATCCAGAATTCCCAAAAAAAAAACCGAAACCTTTGTTGTTCCCTTGGAATCAAAGAACTTAGAATTTTCTCTTCTATTGGTCTTGCTGATTCCAGAACATCTGAAGGCAGCAGCTCAAGTTCCAAGCACATGCTCCAAATTCAAGGTAAGTCTTTCTGACTTTGCTTCTTTTCATTTAGAACATCATTAAATATGTAAATATCATAGTATTGATGTTTTCCATATCATTGCATAAGTAGAAAAAATGTGGATAAGAACTTCTTGATTAAGGCTAGGCTTAGAATCAGGATTAGAACTTCTATAAACTATTGTGCTTTTATCCTTCTAATTTGCTGTTTGTTAAGAATTGAGTAAATTGCTGATGTGTTGATTAATATGAGGAAAGAGTTGAAATGTAGCATAAAACTTCTGATTTTCACTCACAGTTTTAGCACAACACATAACTTCTAAGTTCTCCTCACTGTTTTAACACACATAACTTCTATGATTTTCTTACTGTTTAAACACACTGAACTTATGATGTTCACTCGCTGCTAACACACACTAAACTTCTGATATTCACTCACTGTCTTAGCACATACTGAACTTCTGAATTCTCTTCACTATTTTAATACACAGAACTTCTAAGACTTTCCCATTGTTCTAACACTCAGAAGTTCAGCACATAGCAACCCATAACTTATGTGTTTTCCCTCTAACGTTTCTTGCAGGACCACAAACTGTATCAATCCAGAACTTCTGACGCTCCTTCTGAACCACAATGCGCCCGACATCAGAACTTCAAATCCCCGTTGTTTTGCTTTCAACAACATGCTAATCTTATCTCTCATTATTTTCCCTTTTTATCATTTTCAATATTAATACCCTTTTTTATTAATATAAAAAAGACATAAAAATATTTTCTTTTTATTAATTCATTAAGACAAAAAAAACCATTTTCTAAACAAGTCCTTTTTCTTTCTTGCATTATACATTTCAATGTGGTTGTAATAGATAATTAGGACTTTAATTTCTTGCAATCCCCATTTGTAAATTTTTACACCCCATCCCCTTAATGATGTAATAGTGTAGGACTTTACTTTTCCGCACTTTTATTTCCTTCATATATTGTTAGTAATTAGGGTGTGTATGGAAAGACATGAAATCAACAAGTTGACAACCTAAAAAGTCAAACACTAAATGTATGCAATCAAACACACTATTCACACATGCACCCTTAAGGTAATCTCACTTGTTTCTTATTGGAAAATAGTCATGTCCCTCGAACATGGGCATTTTAGCAAAGACCCTCGATAAAAGATTATAGTCCCTCGATGACCCTCGATGTTGCCTTCGGTAAACGATCTAGTCCCTAAAATGACATTGCTAAAACGTATCATAGGTTGCTTTCAATGACTATACAAACATCCCGCGCCCGTTCCTTCACATCCAACGATGGTTTTTCTTATCAAAAACAATGGTAAGATAACAACATCTAAAGGAGGAGGAAAAGAACATCTAAGACCTCTTGAGTAGGTAAATTCGCTCCTAGTTGCTCGCTTGCTCACAACAAAAACATTTTATATACCAACACACTCATTTGAAACATTTTAAAAATACAAACACTTTGTACGCGTTCTTATAGAAACGAGAGCCGTTACAAAGACACCTTTTCAAAATCACTTTCGAAAGACACATTCCACAAACACTTCTTTGAACTATTTTTGAAATAAAACTTTGTACGCGTTCTTACAGAAATGAGAACCATTACAAAGACATTTTCAAAATACTTTCAAAACTCACACCACAAGCACATTCAAACAAAAGCAAGTGATCTAGCAAGCAACTAAGAGCCCATGGAAAACCATGGATGAAAAGGGTGCAAGCACCTTCCCTTTTCATAATCTACCCCCTGAACTCAAGAAAACATCTCAAAGGTCTTTCATGTTCTTTTCAGCCTTTCCTTTTGGATAAAAGAGAAGTCGGTGGCGACTCTTGCTAACCGCAACATTTGCGATCAAACGCAAAACGACCAAGTCAGTTCCCCCATCGTGTTACAGTATGCATCCATGAATACGGGGTATATTTTGAGATTTACTAGTATTATCTTACCATTCTTTTCCCCGGTGAGACGACGTTACCTTTTTTTTCTATCCCTTCATTGAGTTGGTAGTTCACAGTTATCTGTCGGTCACCGTTATCCTTCACTCTCTCTCATTATTTTTTGAGTTGACAATGCTTTAGATTCTCTCTTGGGCATTACCCCAGCAGTGTCTCGTATTTTCTTCACCCGTGATTTATTTTCTTTGTCAAGTTTTCCTTTTGTTTCCTCTTTTACCTTTTTACGTCCTCAGTGGTGTCTTGCGTCCCTTTAGATTTGTTCATCTGCATTCATAATCATAAGCATTGCATGGTATCTTAGGGCCAAAAATAGGGCTTGATTTAAATTTAAGTATCTTCAATCGCATTGACACGAAGATTATAACCTTCGTATCTCCAGATAGAAGACACTTAAATAAGGGAAGCTGTTGTACCCTAATTTTCTCCCCTAAGATTCCTTCATCATATCATATCAATTCAATCACAACAAAATCACACACTAGGGTTTGTTTCCTCTCCCTATCTTTTGTCTTTCTCTATGGGGAATCACTAAGCACCTTGACTTGTATTTTGTGATCATATATGTTTGATTACTCTTTAACTAACAAATACAATGTATGTGTATCCTAGTTATTGATGATGTAGGTGAAAGCATAATGCATTCCATTAAAGTCAGCTTTTGGATTCATGAGTTCCTTCTTTGTACCTTCCTCAACAAAGCTTCATTGGGATTCAAGCCTATATGAAAGATAATTTGGAGTAACATCATCGCAAAGTCTTTCATGATTCATTATGCCTCAAGTTGTCCAATTTTGCTCAAAAGTACAAGGGTTGGCTAAAGAAGTTTGACTCAATTGGACAAATCTTTGATTTTAATGATCACAAGTGCATATCTCCTTAAATTATCAATATTTGGAAATTGTTTTGATTGAAATGGTTTCTCCTTAACATCCTCAACAACTTATAATCACATGACAAAAGTATTTGTGCAACAAGGTTGATCAAAATTGCAAAGATTTCTCAAGGCATTTTGTTACTCTAGGAGCTAGGGTTTTGAACTTCAAAGGGGTATATCTTGCTCATATTTTGGTATTTTTGATTGATTCCAAAGACATCCTTCTATTTAAATGGTTGTTAAAAAATCAGTTCAAAAGTCTTAAGGAAATTTTGTGTGTAAGGAACTTGATGATGAAGAAAGATTACAAGTCCTCTAGATGAAGATTCAAATCCCTTTATGTGACTTCAAATGATCATAACTTGATAAATTTTCATCATCTTAAACCTATTATTTTTCCATAATGATCTTAAATGTGTGAACTTTAACCCATCTTCAAAGTGTAAAATGTGAAAATGGATGGAAGATGCCCTAAGGATGCAAAAGATTATAGGTCATTTCATGAATTTTTGCTAACTTCAACAACTCATAACTCTCTCAATTTTTGGAGATTTTGAATGGTTCAAGTCTCAAAATGTCATTCAAGAGATTTAATTCATGCCATTTCTTTGGTCAAGAGAAAATTTCAAGTGGAAGGCCATGTTTGGATACAAAACATTATAAGTCTTTTTTGAAGAAAAACTTAGAAATTTTCTAAGTATGGAAAGTCAACTTCTTTTTCCCAACTTTGACTCATTGCAACTTTCACCTCAAGCAACCATTTTGTCCCATTATTTTCCATTATAAAGCTTGTTACCTAATCTTTCTAAATCTTCAAGAGTCAGGCCCTAAGACCCATTGAGTTGAGAATGCCATTGATTTGAATTTGGTAACTTGAAACTGAAGTTTCATCACAAGTCAGATTTTGAAATCTCTATTTTGGCTTCTAATCACAGATTTTCCACGCGTTTTTGTTTCTAATCATGTTTAGCAACTTCCCAAAGGTGTTTAGCATCATGAAACACACGATTTAGTTGAGTTTTTATGCTAAACAAGTCACACTTTGTTCATGTTGCAAACCCATATAATTTCCCTCCAAATTGTATCATTTCACACGCTTAAGGATCCCATTCATTCTCCTATAAATAGAGTATCATCCCTCATTCATTTCTTCAAGCTTAGACAACCAAGATCACCCTGCCAAACTCTCTCTTGAACCCAATTTCCAACTACTTTGAATTTCCTTTTACAGCATCCCTCAATCATTTTTCTTTGTCAATTCACCTTCATTGAACTTCCCCGAAGCTTACCATACAATTACCTTCAAGAATCGTGACCTATATTGATCCATATAAATCCAATTTCAGAGCTTTGCAACTTAACTTTAATAGGTAGATTCCTTCACCAATTCTCTCAAACTTTGATACTATTGTGAAGCTCTCATCACCCTGGTTCTAGTCGCAACATTTGTTTTTATTTGGAAGCATGTTTTAACCATGAAATTTCAAATCCCTTTTCAAATCTTCTCTTCCAAATTGCTTGAGCTATAGTTTATATAAATTTTTCGCGAAGGTGTGGTTGTCTTCGTCTTGATGAGACGAAGCAAATGGTATCGGTCTCGTGCTCTAATTTTACAGTTTGAGCGATCTAATTTTGAGACTGGCCGGAGGTTGAAGATGACCAACATGTCATCCTTCAACCAATGAAATAGCACCATTTGGAATTTTTAAATTTCTGATTTTATATTGAATCATGTGCTTTATTCAGTAATGACATGATATGCACAGTACGCCAAATCCTGTGGATTTGATTACTAACGCGTTTTGACTCTCATCCAATAGTCCACATATTTTTGGTTGTATTTTTTATTTCTGATTTTTATATTTAATTGTTTTAAATTTCAAAAATTCATAGAAAATTCATTTTAACTCCAAAAAGTTTTAAAAAATTATGGAAAATATTTTGATTTTTCTCTCTCTGATTTTTATTTTTTCACATTTTTATTTTGTGTTTTGATATATTTTTTTTTAATTTTCCACTTTATTTGAATTGTTTTAAATGTTTAAAAATACTTGTATGCATTTTTAAAGTCTGAGAAAAATAAGGAAGGATCCAGTGACAATGTGACAAATATTGGTGACCTCATTTATTTTTATTTCTGACTTTGTTTTTTTCACCATATTTTTTTATTTTACCTATTTCTTTTAATTTTAAAAATAGTTTCAGACTTAAAAAAATTACCGAAAAATCTATAAAAATATTTGAGTTCATTTATGATTTTTCTATGCTATTACTTATTATTTTTTTATTAATTTGAACATAGTTAACATTTTCCTCTCTTATTTTCATTTTTTTTTCATTTTTAAAACCTTTATTTTTATATGTTAAATACAATTTTTTATTTGTGTATATTTTTTGGATGATTTTGGGTTGAAATTTTGATCATGAACTTTGTTAACATCATTGAATCCATGGTGTTGAGTCTATTTCCATAAAAATAGATGAATGATTTTACTAATAGTTTAATTAAAATTTTGGTTCAAATGTGGTTTGTTCATTCTTTTCCATCCCTCTCCATCTTCCCCCTTTCTTATTGTACTACATGTTAAGGGATGATGATCTCTATATCATTTATCTAAACATGAAGTGCATAGATTTCTATTGACCGACATCAAAATAGGTGCGACTTCTATATAAGTCCACTTACGATTGCTTAACATAGCGCTAAATTTTGTCCCCATTTGAGAAAATGATCATTCGTGGCCCAAACCTATGTTTGGAAGCTCAATTATGTTAATTTGAACCTTGTGATCCAATGACCTTGAGATCCATTGTTAGGAGGCTTTGGTTCTACCAATCCTCTAATGGAACTTCACCAATTTTGGTCAAAGTGGATCAGTTAAACATCATTGATCATTAAGTTACTTTGAGATTCCTAAAATGGATGATATACTTGACAAAAAGAAAATGCAACTTGTTGTTGAGAGGCTTTGGTTCTACCAATCCTCTAATGAGTTCCAAATGCAAGTTTCAAGATGGTCATCCAACTAACCACTAATTCCTAACAATTGACTTTATTTTATGCTTTTACTTTATGTACCATTTACATTAGCATTTACATTTCATGCTATTTTCATCTTTGTTTGTTTGAGCATTTACTTTTATGTCATTTGTATTTTTGCTCACTTGAGCTTTTCTTTTCTTTTTGAAGATACTTAATAATCGACATGTACCATAAAAGACATTAATGATACTTGGACTATTTGATTACTATTCTTGGTATTATGGAGTATTGGACTTCTTGGACTTAGTATTAGAGACCTTGATCTCATGTTTGAGACCTTGTGACCTTAATTGATATTTTGTCTGGAGTTCTTAAGGTTTACCTCAAGACATCAGGTTGTTTGTTTGTTTTGTATGCAGGTTGTTGTGATTGCATACTTTATTTGTAATCTGGAATTCATCTGTATACAACCATTACTCTGCCCAATTTTTGTGAAGACTTAATTTACTTGAAGTTTAGTTCTCTCAAGAGGTCTAGTATCCTTACTTGGTTTCAATCCAAATAATGGGAAATCTATCTTGACCCATAATGTCAAGTGTTGGCTTCTTATTTGTTAGATGGTTATTTTCCTTAGCTTTTACCTTATGCTTTAGGATAGCCTATTCATCTCCTCCCATCTTCTTTAATTTCAAAAATCTCCTCCCTCCTTTTCAAAACTCTTCTTGTTTTAAACTTGAACCATTTTCATAATAAACTTGGACTTAAGTTCATGCATTTTTTAAAAATCTTTTATTAAACAAACATTAATTAATTTAACAATACTTGGACATTTTTGTGAGAAGACTAAAAGTCAATCAATCTCATTCAAACCATTTTTTTCACTTTGGCTTTTACTTTAAAACTTTTCTCAAAAGATTGGACTCTTGTCAATCCTTGTAGTGATGCAAACAACTATAATTCCATAATATGTAGTGAAGTGAGATATTTTCCACTTGGGTGTTGAGTGAGGCATTGTTGATTTTAAAATCCAAGTCATATCCTCCACTTTAAGATGATGCAAATTCTCCTTTCTCATGATTGTGGGTAGTAAGTATGTTTCCCACACGGACAAGGACGATGATGTCGTATCTCATAAAATTAACCAACACACTTGTGTTTCAAAATTTTTAAGAGGAACTACGGGTACCCTGACCCCTATTGCATGGAAGGTGGTACGTAAGCACTAAATGTTCGTAACCCCAGCGGGTGCAAAAATCATTAAAAAAATATACTTCTTTCCTCACCACCACAACCTATTTTCATACAAAAGTTTATAGCCAAGATATACAGATTTTACAAAGAGGTTCCTGAGGAGTACCATAGATATTTAGGGTGCTAATACCTTCCCTTTGCATAACCAACCCCCTTACCTATAATCTTTCCCCCTCTTTTTGGGTTATTCGCTCTTTTCCCATTCCTTTAGAAACAATAAAGTGCGAAGGCGATTTTTATTTTGATCTGTACAAGTCAGGTCAATCCAATGGCTTATTCTTAACATTTCTACCACTACAGCGATCTAGAAAAAAATTAGGGAAATACAAAAAAATTTATCCCAGTGGATTGAAAACCCGAAAGGACGGTCCAAGCAAAAGTTAGGTATCTTACTTAAAAATAAAGAACAAAAAGATTGCGATCTAAGAACCACGACCAACACTACAAAGGAAAGGGATTAATCCAAATCATTCGACTCAGAAGCAAAGGAGATTAGAGCTATCAAAAGGACATTGGAGAAACAACAGTAGCAATTATCATTTTCATTGCCATTTTCAGTTTTAAAACTTTATGTAATTACTTCTTTCAAGGAATCGTATCCCGTACTCTTTCCTATTCAGAGGCTTATTTATAAATAAAACATTTACTTTTTCAATCTTTCAATTATGTTTTTTCCTTTTTGGAATTGTTTGCATAATACTACAATTATTTTTTGTGAATACTGCATTGAAATCATTTTGGGGATTTGACAAATAAAAGCATTTGATATAATATCAAAAAGAATTTTGGTTAGAAAAACATCAAAAGAAAATCCACGTCTACGTCCACGCCTGCGTCCACAACTATGTCCATGCCTATGCATACGCCTATGCCTGCAATACAAATATCGAGATCTTGCCGAAACTTATTCACCTTATTCAAATCAATTTAAAGATACTACAACATACAATGTCGGGGAGGTGGTAACACAAAACCAATGGTTTAAAAGGAGAGAATATCAAAAACATTTTTCATAATATTTTGGGGCATACACACATTTGGTACATATGTAAATATTTGAGGCATACACAGACAATCAATGCATATACATTATGGGTTCCATATCAATCTGGGACATTATGCATATACAACACACATGGCATTTTTCTAAACATATTTTGGGAGAAATTAATATCTTTGGGCCCTCCATCAGATTATAAAAACAAACAATTACCTTGGGTGAGAGCAGACACAACCGATAAAAATATGATCTCATCTTTGATCCAGTTATCTAAGATTTGATCATCAAAAAACAATTTTTGTATCTGCAATATAACTCATTGTATCAGTCTCCGTGCATCGATGTGTTATCAAGCTTTTCCAATCATCTACCCCCTAGGTTGTGGTAGATGTGAGAATTGTCGGATTCATATTATTCATTCCCTAGGTTGCAATGAGTACGTGAATTCATCCAAGAACTGCTTACTCCCTAAGTTGTAGTGAATAAGACGAAATCTGCGATATAACTCATTGCGTTAGTCTCCATGCAGCGGTATTGTTATCAAGATTTTTCAATTATCTATCCCCTAGGTTGCGATAGATATGAAAATTTTCAAGGTTATATTATTCATCCCCTAGGTTGTGATGAATAATGTAAGCCCACCACTGCCGTCTTTTATCCCCTAGATTGTGATAAATACACAAGTTCCTCCTCATACTGTTTACTCCCTAGGTTATAGTAAATAGGATGTTGTCTGTGATATAGCTCATCAGTCTCTATGCAACAATGTGTTATCAAGCATTTTCAATCATCTACCCCTAGGTTGTGGTAGTTGAGAGAATTACCTTTTCAAATATCTATCCACTAGGTTGCGATAGATATGGGAATCTTCAGGGTTATATTATTCATCCCCTAGGTTGTGATGAATAACTTAAGCTCACCCCTATTGTCTTTTATCACGTAGGTTGCGATAAAGGTACAAGTTTATCCCCGTATTGTTTATTCCCTAGGTTGTAGTAAACATGACGAAAACTGCATAATTCATTGCATTAGTATCCATGCAGCAATATGCTATCAAACTTTGTTGCAATGAATAGGCAAAATTTGCATCGATACACTTACTATATTAGTCTCCAAGCATTAGTAAGTCAACTTTTCAAAACTTGTATTTTGGTAAATATGAAAAAAAGTCTACAATCTCGTAGATACTGATGAGTTATTCGGGTCGTCGTATCTAAGTTAAAAATAAAACTTTGGTTCAAAATGCTGGTAATATGATACATCGTATCCTTATAATCTTTCAAACAAATTTTGGGGTATTCCATTATTAATAAACTTACGATCAGAGCGTGTGAGACCTGCGTATTCTCGCACTATTCAATAGAAAGGAAATTAAATAAGGGGCAACTGTCATACCCCAAATTTACCCTACTAGTTCCTAATCTTTTTATTTCTAAAAATCATTTTTTTGCATTTTTAGTATTCAAATTCATTGGGTTTAAGTTTATAAAAAGGTTTTTTTTACCTTATTAACTAATGGGCCTTTCTAAATCAGAAAAGGCCTATGTAAATTGTTAAAACCCATTGCGCTTTTAAGTAAGGATTTTTTTCGCTTCCAAGCCCATTTCAAATCTTGGAGACTGTACATCATTAAGATTTTTGGGCCTTTCTAAATCAGAAAGGCCCATGTAATTTTTAGCCCATTTCAAATGTTGAAGGGGGGTTTACGCTATTTTTGAGAAATCTTGGGCCTTTCTAAATCAGAAAAGGCCCATATAAATCTATTGGTTCATAAATAAATGAGAGGGTATGTTATTTTAAATAAATAGGTCCATAAGCAATTTGTCTCTTTTAAAGGCCCAAACAATTAAACAACTAGGCTCGTTCAATTTTTTGTTGTTTTGGAAATGTTGTTTTGTTTTTTTACTAACATTATTATTATTATTATTATTATTATTATTATTATTATTATTATTATTATTATTATAATTAAACATTGTTGTTTTATCCCAAAATTTTCCCTCCCATTTTTCTTCAAGAAATTCTCCTAGGGTTCTCAAATGCTCAAGGTGGCTCAAGAATTGATCAGACAAATTCTCCTCCTAAGCAATGGGTCCACAACTAGGGTTTTGTGTTTCACAAGTAAATTTGGGTTTCTAAGGTCTCAATTGGTTTTCATGGTTCTTCATATGTATTCAATAATGCTCATATCAAGTTTCATGCCTTGCATCACAAGGTTGCTCAGTCAATGGAATAGATGACTGAAAATCAACTGTATTGGGTAAAAAGTCAATTGTGGTCAACATATAGTCAAACTTCAAGATTTTTGGTCAACGTCAACATTTTGAATTCATAGCCATCATTTGATCAAAGGTTGATCATGGTTCCTAAAGAAAAGCCCTCAAATCATCAAAAGTCAAAAGTTGTCAAATTAGGGTTTCCCTAGGAGAAGTCAACTGAACTTTGACCAAGCATAACTTTCACATGCTTCATAAAATTTCCCCCAACCAAATCCCATTTTAAGGAAATTCAATTATCTACGACTTTTTATCTCAAATGTCAATTCCAAAAAATGCATCATTTGATATATATAAGCCAATACATTATAGGTCATTTCAAAAGTCAACAAAAGACACTTTTTGTCAAGGTAACTTACATCAAGATAAAGTCTTCAAAAGAAAAAAAATGATCAACATAGATATTGTAGAGGACATCTTGAGCTTTCCAAAAGTATAATATCATCTTCAAAAGATGAAAATTGAGAGAGTCATGACCATTGCAAGTTGGGAAATTTTGAGCAAATACATGAAGTTCAAATTGAGCAAAATTGTAATTTTGGGCTATTGGGCCTAAGTTTTCAGATTCAAACGTGTTCATGACATGTTTAAGGACCCATAACTCCATTCATGTATTATATTATATTATATTATATTTATATTTGATTTTTATTCAATTAAACTCAAAATAAATCAAATAAATATAAAGATAATGGACTAAGGCACAAGGCTTTTGATTTCAATCATGTTAGAGGCCAAGATTACATGTCTGTTGTACCCCAAAATTTTCCCTCTCTTTTCTAAAGACATCTCTCAAGGGTTCTCAAGGGTTTGATCAGACAAACCCACCTCCTAAGCACTGAGACCACAAATTAGGGTTTTTACTGAAGTTGATTGATCATTGACTTTTGACCTAATACATAATCTAATGGTTTGAAACATAATCTCAAGGAATCAAAAAAATATATTGACCTAATTTCATGACTCAAATCACTTCTTAAGATCAATGAATTGATAGTTGAATTTTGGACCAACTGATGGAAAATCAACTGATACACAAAAAGTCAAACTTTGACTTTTTGGTCAACATTATATCCCAAAGATCAAAATTCATCAAGACATTCAAAAATATCAAACTTGATCATCAAGAATCAAGAAAGTCAACAAAAGTCAAGATTTCCAAGACTTGGAAAAATTCTAAGTCTTTTCATCCTTGATAATTTCATTACTTCATGACATTTTTTCACCAAGATGCAAGATGATTCAAAGAAAACTTTCAACATGAAGGTTGTAGATCTTGATGAATTATACAAATTTATATTAGAGGTTTGATGTCCAAAAAATGCTTATATTTGAAGATATAGGCGCATGAAGTCATGATATTTTTGTATAAACACTTAGAGAAATTTTCAACAAGTTTGGTCAGATTTTTGTCCAAACTTCTTAGCCAATTTTCATCAAGTTCCAATTTGATTTGGCCAAACTGGTAAACATGAAAATTCTATACAATGTTTCAAGCTTTCCAAAACATACAAGAGCATAAATTTATCATACTTGAGCTAAGAGATTCAAAGGCATGAAGTTAGGCATCCATTCTTGAATTACAAGTCATTTTGGTGAAGAACACATAATCCAATCTACATGCTCTACTGCATAATCTTGCTTTGCAGGCCTTCTAACTTACAAATCTCACTAAAATTTAATGTTTACACAAACTTTTGAGCTATGGTCCATTTGATTTAAGCATTGTCCAAATGATTTTTCCATTTTTGGCATAAAGATAACATTGTCATTCTTACAACGTAGCTTTAATCACAAAGTCAACTCTTCTTGAGCCTGTAACTTGTTCCCTCTACACACACTTAACATACAAAATTAGATAAGCATGCCTAAAGTATCCAACAACTCTATGAAGCAAAGTACAAAGCATTTGAACTATGACCTTCAAGCTTGCTTCATTTACAATCCAACCTAGCCACAACATGTGATCTTGCCAATCTGATCAACCCTTGTCTTAAAATCTCTTGCCTGTAAATAGAGAGATCATTTGTAAGATAGGAGAGAGGAACAATCCCTTAAAAATCCATTTGCTCTCAAAACACCAGAATTGTTCATAAAACCTCCATTTTTGAGCTTTGAAGTCCAAATCTTTGAATCTTTCAAACCTTTCAAGTTTTGCCCAAACAAATAATTCAAATACTTCACATACATCATATAGAAGTTGTTAAAACACAAGAACAACTTATGTAACATCATTATCACCATCTTCCAAACTCAAAAATAGTACCTTGCAACTTGACTTGGTTGGAGTGATTCAGCAACTTTCAGCACAAAGTAAGAATTGGAACAACCTCAGGGAGGTCCAAAGAAGCTTAATTAATCACCACTTTGAATCCGGAAACATCCATACGTGTTCTAATGTTTTCACTTCAAGAGGTAAATTTTTTCAAATTGTAATATCTTTATACATACATCATTTTCTTTCATTTTCAAAAGGATACAACAAGACAGGTCATAGAGAAAACTTAGTAAAAAGATGGGACAGAGGCTGACACGGGCGCCCGTGTCACACGACACGGCCCGTGTCAATTCAGCTGAGTTGGAATTTGGAAAAATAGGCAGGATAGAGGCTGACGCGGGTGCTCACGTCACATGACACGGCCCGTGTCAACTCAGTTGGGACAAAAAGTTCACAAGGAGCATTGGATAGATCCTGACACGGGTTCCCGTGTCCGCTGACACGGCCCGTGTCAGCTCAGGCATTAAAATTCCTAATTCTTAGATTTTTAGGTTACTTTGGACATATTGCATTGCTTGAAGATGGCCTAACACTATACAAAAACTTTTTCTAGATAAAACATTCAAGTTATTTTCTAAAATAATTGAAATCATTAGACTTAGGTTTTATTTTTAATTAATCAACTCCTTCTGTAATTAAATTAACTACAAAACCTATTCTATCAAAAAATCCTAAAAAGCAATCTCTTTTCTTCATCTTTACATTTTTGTACATTTTATTATTTCGCGCTACAATTCATGTAATTGTCAAAAGCCTTGTAATATTAATTAGGGTTTATTTTACTTGTCATCCCCATTTGTAAATTTGTATCCCCCATCACCAAAAGTATTGTAATAGCGCAGGACATTTAAATTCTACAATTTATCGCTTTCCTTATTATTGTTAGTAATTAGGGTTTGTATGGCAAGACATTAAAATCAACCTTAGACAACCCCAATTAAAGATAAAATACATGAAAACACAAACACTTCGCACACTTGCACCTATATGGTAACCCACACTTGTTGCCGCGGATATAAACAATCATATCCCTCGAACGTGGGACGTTTTAGCAAATATCCTTGATTAAAAGATCGTAGTCCCTCGACGACCCATTGATTTTGCCTTCGGTAAATGATCTTAGTCCCTTACGACAAATTGCTAAAACATCTTACAAGTTGCCTTCAATGATTATACGATGACCCACGGCCATCCCTCACATCCAATGATATATCTCTCTACCAAACAATGGTAAAGTAGCACTATCTAAAGGAGGGAGAAAAGAACAAAGACTTCTTTGAGTAGGTAGATTACTCGTAATTGCTTGCTCATAAACAAAACCATTTGCACCTCACACTTTCAAAACATTTGTCAAAATAAACATTTTGTATACATTCTCAACGATACAAGAATCATTACAAAATGGCCTCACATTGGCATTTTTCAAACATCTTTCTAAACACTTTCTTGAAATATTTTCAAAGTCAACACTTTGTATGCATTCTTATAGAGACGATAATCATTACGAAGTTCGCCCAACGACAACACTTTTCAAAATATTTTCAAAACTTACATAAACACAAAGCATTTCAAAAGTGATCAAGCAATTAAGAGCCTGTAGATAACTATGGATGAAAAGGCTGCTAACACCTTCCCTTTTCATAACCTACCCCCCGAACTCAAGAAAATTCTTAAAAGGTATTTCCTGTTCTTTTCAACCTTTCCTTTATTAGGATAAAGAAAAGTCGATGGTGACTCTTGCTATCCGCAACATTTGCGATAAAACGCAAAACACCAAGTCATTTCTCCCACTGTATCATAGAACTGGCGACTCTTCTAGGGATGTATGATTCTTAAAGTGGGGTTACCTTAAGATATAGATCACCTTTATTGGCTTTATTTGTTTGCTTTGTTTGCTTTACATTTGTGGGTTATGCTTGGGTTTATTACTTGAAAAGATCCTATACCCGGATCTGGGGCACATTAGGTAAGTAGCAATAGATAGTTAAAATTGTACGGTGTAGACCGATATGGTTAAAGTGATGGCTACGTTAGTGTGACACATTTGTTGGTACCCGGTGTCCCTTGTGTCGAATCAAGGAGAATATGGGGCCGTTGTGTGGTGCCATGAAGCACTAACTGACCGTAGTTAGTTGAACAACTTGGCCATTAGAAAGTAGTGAGATAGTCGGATTTGGTACAAAACTAAAGATTGGTTGATACTCGATACTACACTCATTGAGATTGGACTTTCGGGATATTTTGGCTGCAAGAAAAGATTGATTGTGCTGAAACAATGCCCGATGAAGAAAGATCAATGATATTGAGATTCCTTAGAACCCAATTACTTCTTTTAGGACATATTGAACCAACTAAACTTCAAGAGGGTACTTACCTATAAACCCCATGCAAGCCTAAACATAAGGTTTATTGTGTGCTTTTTTGTGATTAATTATTCATGACATCATAAACATCATGACATCATGCCATAGCATTACCACTAACGATTTCAAGGATCTAGGAATTTATCTTTGTTCTGTTTTATAGGATATGGCTTCCGCTCGTATAAATACCATCCGAGTCAGCTTTGTAAAAGTGCCTCCTCAACTCAAAGAATTAGCATCAAGGGTTCCTGAAGATTCTCCATTCACCAAAAGATATGGTCGACTTCTTTGTTTGGAGACCTCAAGCTTTCAAGATGAAATGATGTGTGCGCTCTTTCATTTCTTCGATCCTATGCATCATTGCTTCACCGTTTCCGATTACCAATTGGTGCCCACATTGGAAGAATTCTCTCAAATATTAGGATTGCTTGTGCTTGATAAAAATACTATTCACTAGTTTAGAGGAAACTCCAAAGCTTGAAGTTATTTCCAAAGCCTTGCATTTGAAGAGATCCAACATTGTAGCTAATTTGGAAACAGGGAGTGGAGTCGAGGGTCTTCTAGCCAAGTTTCTATTAGAGAAGACTCGACTGTTTTGGGAAGATATGGATTTTCAAGATTTTGAAGATGTCTTGGCTCTTCTAATCTATGGTTTGGTTTTATTCCCTAATCCGGGCCAACTCATAGATGAGAACACTGTCAAGGTTTTTCTTTCTCGTAACCTCGTGCCTACTTTGCTTGGAGACATTCTACATTGTCTTAACACTCACACCATGAGGAAGAGAGGGACTCTTATGTGTTGCATTCTGTTGCTGTCTAGGTGGTTTATTTCGCACCTTCCTTAATCGGTATTGAAGAATGAACAAGGTTTGACGTGGTCTCAAAGGTTAATGTCACTTTCTCATTCGAATATTCGTTGTTATTCTCGATCTCTGGAAGACATTACTATCATTGACTGTTCTGGGGAGTTCCATAACGTTCCACTCTTGGGCATTAGGGGAGGTATTACTTATAACTCTTCTCTTGCTCTACGACAATTTGGGTATGCTTGAAGAGATGGTCCTCATGATGCGCTTATCCATGCTATTGTGTTCAACTATGAGAATAATGTCCAAAGTTATCGTCAAAGGTTTGTGCGAGCTTGGGGCATGGTGAACAAGGTTGATAGAAAGACTTTGGGGCATAAGAACTCCATTCCTTTAGAGCCTATCTCAAATGGGTGAGAGCTCGCGCTTAAAGCCTCATGATGCCATATCCTTCCATCCTACCAATAGTTGTGGAGCCTGTTGTTGAGGGGGATGCTCCTTATACTATTCTCCATCCTGACATGCCTACCGATTTCGAGGAATTACAGAAATAGTGGATTCAACTCAAGAGGGAACGAGACACCTTTGAAGCTCTATTCTATGCAAGCGAGAAGAAAGTGTTGGAGCTTATAAGGAAACTTCACGAGGAGCAAAGCCTGAATGCCTACATTGCACCAAAGAAGAAGCGCCCGTGGAAAACATGAGTCTTTTGTTTTAGGAAGTTTATTTGTGTTGTCTATTTGAGACATTTTTGCTTTTTCAATGTAAGCCCAAGGGGCAGTTATAATCTTTGAACTTATTAATACAATTGGCATGTTTGTTTCCTTTTTGGTTAGGAAAATTTAAATTCCTTAAGGTCCTTGAAAACATTTCATCTGAATAGCATGCATCATATCACAAGCAGATTTTCCGATATAGGTTTCCTCATATTTTTACTATTTATTAGAGTATAAGATGGCTCTAGAACAAACCTTCATGGATCTGCAGACTCAACTTGCACAGTTCCAAGAGACTCTACTCAAATTGGCGAAAGGTCAGCAAGAAATGATGGCACTCCTTGTCACCAAAAAGAACACCAAGAAATGGGCCGTTATTCTCAACATGGGAAGAAGGTTTAAGGGGCCTGCCCGAATAGCTCAAATAGAAGAGGCTTCGTCTGAGGAAGAAGACAATCAAGAAGAGGAATCTAGAAGCACTGGAGATGGGGGAGCAAATAACCAAGCTACTGAGGACGAAGACTATTCCGAAGAGCAATACCCACTGACGGATGATAAGTACAAACAACTCGAAGATTGACTTAAGGCTGTAGAGATCTAAACAATGTCTGGTTTGGACTTTGGAGACTTAGGTCTAGTCCCTGGGCTGGTCATTCCCCACAAATTCAAGGTCCCTGTCTTCGCCAAATATGATGGGGTATCCTATCTAAAGATGCATCTGAGGTCCTATGTCCGCAAGATTCAACCACACACCGCTGATAGAAAATTATGGATGCACTTCTTCCAAGAAAGCTTATTTGGAACACAGTTGGAATGGTTCTATCAACTTGGGGGGACTAATATTCACAGCTGGGAGGATCTAGCTGATGCCTTCTATAAATAATACCAATACAATGCTGATCTTGCACCAACTCGCGTGAAGTTGTAGAATATGACTATGGGTTCAAATGAAGGTTTCAAAGAGTATGCTCAAAAGTGGAGGGACATGGCTGGAAGGTGCAACCCCCATTGACTGACGGAGAATAAGTGGAAATTATTGTACCCCAAAATTTTCCCTCTCATGTTTTCCAAGGTTTTCTCCTACATGGGTGGTTACAAACACTTGCCTAAAGAAAATAATTTTTTTTGAAGATAAACAAGGTGTCTTCGATTGGCTTTGAGATACGGTGTTTTCGATTGGCGCCTGAGCATTTTGTTTTTTGATTGGCATCTGGACAAAGAGCTTTGATTGGGCATCTAAAACCCTTCGACCAAGCTTTGGTCCACAAGTCTTCGATTGGGAGCTGGGCCTCCTTCGATCAATATAAGTTCACAAAGTCTTTGATTGGGCGTTGGGCTTCCTTCGATCAAGTTAAGTTCACAAGGCTTCCACTGCACAAGGCAAGAACCCCCTACAAGTTTGTTTTGATTCACAAGGGCAGAGGCTTCCTCTGTGCTTGCTTTCAATGCACAAGGCCAAGACCCTTTCAACTGGCCATCGATTCACAGAGAAATGACCTTCTCATGCTAACATCCACAAGGCATTGGCTGCCTTTATGCCAGCTTCGACTAGGCAATGGTCCCCTTTGAAAAAGCTTTCCACACTTCGACACGCATGATAGTCCCTTCAAAGGCACATTCATGAAGTCCCTTCGAAGAAGTATTCATTGGTCCATTTGAAGGACACATGGTTACTGAATAAAAGCTTGTCTTATGATGGGTCTTGGTCCTACATGTAGCCAGGCCCAGGCCTCTTGTGTAATGGCATTCGAAGGTGGTGACAAAGGAGGCTTCGATTGGCCAGAATGAAGTTTTCGTTTGGGTTATTTGAATCAAGAAGCTAAGGCAAGTAGATAGACTCAATTGAAGAAGCTATAAGGATATATCTGTGGTCCATTCGAAGGAGACAACTCCCGACCAATCGAAGATCAAGGATAAGGTGTACTTCGAAGGCATGTTAACAAAGTGTCATTCGATTAGCATATTAGAGCAAGATGTCTTTAGATAATCAAACAATTAATGCAGAAGCTTACTGATCGAAGAAGCTCTAATAAAGAAGTTTCTGAACACTTCAAATCAAAATTCTAGGTTAATCGAAGAGCAACACTGAAGGGCACTCGAAGGAGCCAAAGTGTCCAACTTCATGCAACCTACGAAAATGGCAAGAATATAACATAAATGGATGATTTTCAAATTCTTGAAGGCCATGTTAAAGACTTGATTCTTTCCATATTTATCAAGCTTTGACCAAAGGTATCCCAGGCTTTCAATTCCCATCAGGTTGGAGGCCCAAAACAACTTAGAGCAAGGTGGCAGAAACGCATGATTGGATCAAATATGGCAAGTTTTCATGAAAAAATCAAATCAAATCTCTCCACCATGATGATCAAAGATTTGGTACACAAATGTTGACCTAAATCTTTGCCTATATAAACCCAACAATTCCAGATGCAAAGGGACGACCTCATACACGCATTTACACTGCCTAGAGAGCTACAGAAAATTGCCAAAAATCTAACAAAGTAGTGAAATTTGAACAGCCAATTCCAGCCACATTCAGTCCATTCCAGGAGTCCCATCATCACCTTGAGGATCCCATGAGTGCCTACCAGCTCTCTTTGAAATTTAAAGCATCTCAAAATAAGCAAATTTCGTTGCTCCAATAGGGTAAAATTCTCACGCTCTAATCTCTCAGTTCATGCAATTTAAATAAATTCGATGCACAGATCCATATTCATGTTGTTGTTTATATTTATTTTGACATAGCACATGCCAGGTTAAGGAAGGAATCCAGAAACACCATTGTTAGGGTAGCCTGCGATGTTTTGGTCGTATCTCCCTGTACAAACACCTTCATTCCAAACCAGTTCCATGGTTTTAACACCTCAGTATTTTGTGATATTTCAAATATAATATTTTCTTGTTGCTTGTCTTAATGATTGAACAAATGGCCCAGTGTTGAAGGATGTGTGTGTAAGCTAGGAGATCTTGGGGTTCTACACCAAGTCTAGGTCGAAAATCACTTCCTTTCCCAGATCGAAGGAGACAACTCATATCCTGTATCGAAGGAGACAACTTCTATCCTGGATCAAAGGAGACAGCTCTTACCCTGGATCGAAGGATCTCTATTCATTTTCTTATTTTTGGTTTTGTTTATTTCTTTTGTTTCTTGTTGTTTTTTATTAACTTTAAAACAAAATCACAAAAAAATTAGGTCTAGTCCGTTTTTTTAATTTAAATTATTAACTAATTAATTTAATTACTTTAACATCTTTCTTAAAATAAAAATGGTAAACTTAGATTTATTTCATTCAAAACTTTCTTAACAAAAAATACAAAAATATTAGAATTAGGTTTAATTTCATTTGATATTTATTTTCTTAATTAAATTTAGATTTAAGTTAATAAACACAAAAACAACCAAAAAATATTTTTATGTTTTACTTAGCAATTTCTTAGGGTCTTTAGACGTTCGTCTCAATTTCGCGCGCATTATCTTGTTCTCAAAATTTTCATAATAATGTATCCGCTGACAGTATGTAATAGATTAAAATGGGTCTTTATTGCTTTTATTTATTTTCTTTCCCCCATTTGGATATGTAAATACCCCCCCCCCCCCCCCCCCCCCCGCCCCCCCGAAGCACTTTAATAGCGTAGATTTAAATTACCGCACTTTAAATTTCTACAAAATATTAACTGCTAGTAATTAGGCTTGTATGGCAAGATTGAAATCAAATGTTAGTGAACATAATAACAAAGATAAATAAACTGAATTGAATCACTTGCACATGCGCACCTCTAGGATACCCCACTTTGGTTGCCTTCGGAAAAACAGTCATGTCCCTCGAAACGGGGACGCTTTAGCAAAGACCCGTAAATCAAAAGATCATAGTCCCTCGATGACCCTACAGTTGCCTTTCAGTAAATGATCTAGTCCCTAAACAAAATTGCTAAAATGTCCCCATATGTTGCCTTATAACTATACGTCCCTTCGAGTGTCCCTCATACATCCAACGATAAGGGCTACCTACTCACTAATAGTAGGATAGCACTGTCTAAAGGATAGGAGGAAAAGAACGAACCTTTTCGAGTATAAGTAGGTAGTTCTTAGATGCTATGCTCACAACAATTTTTTACACTTACACATTTCAAAAACAAAAATGTTTGCTTTATCAACACTCTTGAGGACTGATACAAGAGTTATCATAAAGAAAATCTCTGCACTAAGGCATTTCAAAACACTTTTCAAAATCCACAAAGCACAAGGTATTTCAAAATGAGTTAAGCATATAAGAGCCCATAGAAAACTACGGATGGAAAGGGTGCTAACACCTTCCCTTTCCATAATCTACCCCCTTACTCAGAAAATTCTCGAAAAGGTCTTTTTCTGTTCTTTTCACCCTTTCCTTTATAGGATAAAAGAAAAGTCGGTGGCGACTCTTGCTTACCTCAACACTTGCAAACATAAATTCAAAACCAATATAAATAGCCGGCTTTGTCACCGTATCACAGAACTAGAGACTCTGTTGGGGAATTTGTAAAAGTGGGGTTACCTTAGAGTTAGTACATTTTAAAACTATTTTAATTGCTTGCTTTGTATGCTTTATCCTTGGAGGGTTTGTTTGGATTGTTACTATAGATCCTACACTCAGATCTAGGGCACCTTTTAGGTAAGTAGCAATAGATCGTGGGGGCTGTGCGGGGTATACCGACATGGTTGAAGCGATAACTACGTTGATGTGACACTTTGGTTGGTACCGGTAGCTCTTGAGTAGTCAAGGAGAATACGGGGCCGCTGCATGGTGTCATGAAGCATCGACTGACCTTAGAACCTTTAATTGAACGACTTGGCAATTAGGAAGTAGTGAGATAACCTTCTTTGGTGTAGTCCTAAGTCGGTTTATACTCGATACTACACTCATTGAGATTTGACTCCCGAGTTTTGTTTTGTGGCAAGTCAGTTATCGATCGGAATGAAACTTGTGGGAAAAGTCAGTGATATTGAGATTCCCTAGAACCCGGTTACTATTGATAGGGCAGGTTGAACCAACTATACTTCAAGAGGCTACTTACCTATGGAATCCAGGAAAGTCTAAACCTAAGGATCTGTTTGTGTGATTATATATGTTTGTACATAACATCATAACATCATAACATTGCATATCACACTAACCATTTCAAGGACTTTTAGGACTTATCTTTGTGTCTATTTTGTAGGACATGGCTCCCATTCGCAGAAGTACTATCCAGGTCAACCTTGTAAGAGTACCTCCTCAAATCAAGGAATTAGCATCAAGGGTTCCTGAGATCTCTCCATTCACTAAAAGACATGGTCTACTTCTCCATTTGGTCACCTCAAGCCCTAATGAAGAAATGTTGAAGGTGCTCTTTCAGTTCTTCGACCCTTTACATCACTACTTCACCTTTCCTGATTACCAATTGGTGCCTACTATAGAGGAGTTTTCTCAGTTATTGGGAGTACCCATCCTTAATCAATTACCATTCAACGGTATGGAAAAGGACCCAAAACCTGAGGAGATTGCTCAAGCTCTGTCTTTATAATGGTTAGATGTCGTGGAAAATTGGGAAACAAGAAGAGGCGTCAAAGGTTTTCTAGCTAAGTTTCTATTTCAGAAGGCTCACCATTTTTGGGATATCCTGGATTTACAAGCTTTTGAAGAAGTGTTGGCCCTTCTCATCTATGAGATGGTACTATTTCCTAATCCAGACCAACTCATAGATGTGAACATGATCAAGGTTTTTTTGTCTCACAATCTGGTGCCTACTTTACTTGGAGACATTCTACACTCTTTACATACCCGCATTGTAAAGAGATGAGGGACTCTTATGTGTTGCACTCCTTTTTTGGCTAGGTGGTTTATTTCACACCTACCTCGATCTGTTTTGAAGAATGAGTAAGGCATGAGATGGTCTAATAGGTTGATGTCCCTCACACATTCGAATATTCATTGGTGTCCTCGATCCTTGGAGAATGTTACCATCATCGATCGTTATGGGGAATTCCCTAATGTCCCTCTCCTAGGCATTAGGGGAGGAATCACTTATAATCCTTGTTTGGTGTTGCGACATTTCGGGTATGCTAGGAGGGATGATCCTCATGATATATTGGTTCAAGGCATTATGTTCAATTATGAGGATGATGTTCAAGGTTACCGTCAGAGGTTCATACGAGCTTGGGGAATGGTAAACAAAGTGGATAGCAAGACATTGAGGCATAAGAACTCCATCCCTTTGGATCCATACTATTGTACCCCAAAATTTTCCCTCCCATTTTTCATTCAAGATACTATCCTAGGGTTTCTCGAGTACCCAATTTGGCTCAGAAGTTGATCAGACAGATTCTCTTCCTAGGCAGTAAGTCAACAATTAGGGTTTGTTATTTCCCAAATAAAATTGAGTCTCCAAGGTTTCAAATGGTATTCATGGTTCTTCATGTATTCTCAAGGATGTTTGTGTCAGTTTTCAAGCTTTGCATCGCAAGTTTGCTTAGTCAATGGTTCAGATGACTAAAAATGAACTGCTTTGACCCAAAAGTCGACCTTTTTAGGATCAAGCTCAAACGATTGTAACTTCTTCATTATTCAATATTTTTGAACAGTTCTTTTTGTGTATGTCTCTCCTTGACGTCATCTCTAACTTCTCTTTACAAGTTAAGAGCCGATTATGTGCGAAAGATCATCAAAAATTCGAATACTTTAGAGGCCGCTTTCTGGATTTTTGACCTAATCTCAAATAACTGTTGCCTAACTTCCAAGAATCGTAATTTCCTCAATTTTCAAAATTTTGATACAATTATTTTGCATATGGTCATAAGCGATGTCGTCAACAAGTTCACTTCAATAATCGAAGGAAAATTGTGTTTAGAAGACCTTGAATGTTGTTGAATCGTCATAGGTCATTTGTTTGATTTTTGAATGCTCTTTTGATTCATTCCATAATTGTTTTCTCAGGATACAGTGTTGAAATGGCTCTTGGAACAAGATGCGAGTTCGGAGATTCATGTTGAGTTCGGACAAGATGTTACCTATAATACAAGTCTCCGTGTTGAAAATTGATCCAGGATCTTGGTGAAAGTAATTTGAATAATGGTTTTGGATTTCAATTCAAGTTAGCAAGGCACTACAAGTTTTGTCCAAATTTTCTATGGTTCATTCGCACGAGTCATTGTGTAAATAACAAGTTTTGATTCAAGTTCTTAAGGTCATGATTTTATCAATATTTGATTCAAGGCTAAAAAAAATTCATTCATGGGATTCCTTGGTATATAAAGTACAAATGAACAAAGGAATATATTTGTCAAGATACAAGTATCAAAGATACATTCATTCAAGTTTTACCCATGCTTCATTCATGAGAAAATTCATTCAAGGGATATATCACTCATCATGGTTTAAGATTGCTCATTTCAAGATTATCCAACAATTTCATGCAAATTCTTTCAAACTTATCAAAGATACATTCATGGCAAGTTTTATCCATCAAGTTCTATCAAGTGTTTATCCAAATGTTAAGTGATTTGCAAGAATTATTCATCACTTCAAGATATTACAAGAGAATTATACAAGTTCCTATATGAAATCCATGTCCTAAACCTATGTTACATTCATAAAAAATCTGTACATAAAACAACACAATTTGTGGTCCACAAAACCAGACCAAAATTAGTCCCCAAATCAGCCTGTTGTCCATGGCCCTGCATCAGTCCAACCTTGTCCACATTGCTGCCCATAACACTCCAAAAAACTTGCATAAGTCAGTCCCTAATCAGTCCAAAACCAGATGCACAATAGCTCTATTAAACTTGCATCAAAACCTGTCCAAAATAGTCCAGCACTTGCATAAAGTTAGAAAAACAAAAACTGCAGCCATAAAGCAATGAAACAGTGCCTTTAATTGTTCAAATCCATCTTATTTTTCCCTCCCAATTCAACCTCTCATCCTGATATAAGAAACAAAAGACAGTAAAGGGGCAAGAAGCATGGTATTTCATCTCCACACCATTCAACAACTTCAATCTTCACACATCCAACCTTAACTCACACTCAGTTTAATTCAACAACAACTCAAAACTTGTAGCTTCAAAAATAATATTAGCCGACGAAGCCGCAATACAGAAAACTCAGAATCAACCCAGAAATTCAAGTCAGAGAAGGAACAAAAGAAAGAATATTGAAAGTCATACCTGAAAATTTGAAGACCCATCAGAGGAACTCTGATTCGGTAACTTCATCTTCTCTTTATTCTTATTTATAGTTATTATCACCACATGTGTTATTTGTTGTTGTTTGTACTGTGAGAGCAGTGTTGTTGTTGGTTTCTTCTTTGCATCGGGAGACTAAACTGTGAGTGTAGTTGTCATTATTTCTACTAGAAAAATGAAAAAAATGTAAGAAACAAGAAACTATAATCTCCATTAAATATCCCCAAATTGATGAAATATTATCAAACACTTGTTACTCTCTGTCACGAGCTTCGTACTCTCTATCATTTCATCAAACACAATGCAATCACTTCATATTCAGCAACTTCCTTCAACCACTTCGTCCAAATTCCATCCACAAACCTCTTAGCTTGCAACAACCACAACAAAAGCAATTCAAAGTGCCTCTGTTTCCAAACCTTGTTCATCGCTCCTCTCTTCTTTTCGTCCCTCCTCATCCTTTCATACTACACCTTCTTCTCATCATCGGGAGCCATAACCAGTACCAGTAACATCTACCGGTATAGTATAATCAACGACGGTGGAAGCACAAGAACTAGGGTACATGTGTTTAAGTATAGGGTTAAGACGCGTTGGATTTTGGTAGAAAGAGGGTGATTAGAATGAGAGTGAACCCAGTTTATCTTCATTAGTGGAGGATACAGATGGAGCAGGGAGTTCGGTGACAGAGTTGGTGGATTTTGCCAAAAGCTGGATTCCGAAGGATAAGAACAGAGGGAGGCGTGGGAGTTTGTTTGAGATAAGAATCACAACAGAAGAAGATGAAAAAAAAGAGAGTTAGAGTTGAGTTTTTGTTTTTATCATGAAAGCATGGACAAAGAGAGAGGGATTATAGCGTGAGAAAGAGAGAGATTAATTTTGTGATTATTTTTTTTTAAGTTGGGAATAGGTTCATTAATTAAAATAACAAAAAATATATGATACAATTTTTCCCTCTTCCCAACAACAGCTGGCTGCGGCGCCTCTTCCCCTTCTCATTAGGGTTTTTCAAACTTTCCCTATCCCTTTTAACACAAACCGGGTTTGGGCCTGTTTTGTTTGGCCCAACTCAATTATGAAATTTCAACTTATCTATTATTGGAAGCACCAATATACATGAATGACCAAGTGATGCAGTGGTAGGAGTGTGAGTGTGCATGCAGGACCTCCCGGGTTCGAAACCCCCTTGAACGCTTTTCTTTCATTTTCTATTTAAACTTTTTTTCTTCCCTTTGTTTTTGTTTTTTATGTTGGACAAAAAACTCTAACTGTTGGGCCTCAGCCCCTTAGCCCAATTCGAATCACTTATTCCATCCCCCTCATTTCTACTTCAAACCCCATTTTATCTTGTTTTAATAATCTTTAGTTTAGATTTTAAAACTTAATTAAATAAAATATAGTTTCTAAATTAGTTAATTTTCTTAATTAGTTTACTTTAGGACTTTGTGAATAATTTTATTAATTAATATTTTATCGTTTAGTTAACTTTTTTTTAATCTATTTAGTTTTTACATGATAAAAATTCATAATAATAATAGAATAGAATTTGATTTTCAATTTTTCACAACCAAAATATCCATAATTTTTTATACTTTGTTAATTAATTTTTGCTTCATAAGACTATTGTAGTTTTAATTAATTTTTTCAATTCGATTTGGTTGTATTGATTGCCTATTTTTACTTTTAATCGCTTTGATCCGTCCCTATTTGTAAATTTGTACCCCCATTCCTGAAAGCTCTATAATAGCGTAGAATTCTAATTTCTGCAATTTACTGTTTTCCTTATACTGTATAGTAATTAGGTGTGCATGAAATATTTAAAATAAGTCGCTAGATAACCCTAATCAAAGACAAATTAACTTGAATCAAACACACTTTTACACGCGCACCTCTAGGGTAACCTCGCTTGTTGCCTCGGAAAAGCAGTCATGTCCCTCGAATATGGGACGCTTTAGCAAAGACCCTTCGATAAAAAATATTGTAGTCCCTCGATGTCCCTCGATGTTGCCTTCGTTAAAACTATCTAGTCCCTTACTAAAAATTGTTAAAGCGTCTCACAAGTTACCTTCTATGACTATACGATTGACCCACGCCTGTCCCTTCACATCCAATGATGGGGATTCTTACCAAAACAATGGTAAGGTAGCAACATCTAAAGGAGGAGGAAAAGAACATTTAAGACCTTTTGAGTAGGTAGGATGCTCCTAGTTGCTCGCTTGCTCACAAAAAAAACATTTTGTACACCAAAACTTTCATCTTGAAACATTTTTCAAAAGACAAAGCATTTTGTACGCGCTCTTATAGAAATGAGAACCATTACAAAGACGTTTTTGAAATACTTTCAAAACCCATACCACAAGCACATTTTCAAACAAAAGCAAGTGATCTAGAAAGAAACTAAGAACCCATACATAACTACAGATGAAAAGGGTGCTAATTACTTCCCTTTTCATAACCTACCCCCCGAACTCATGAAAACATCTCTAAAGGTATTTCATGTTCTTTTCAGCCTTTCCTTTTGGATAAAAGAAAAGTCGGTGGCGACTCTTGCTATCCGCAACATTACAATCAAACACAAAACACCCAAGTCAGTTCTCCCACCATGTTACACATACCTCAAATGGGTGCGAGCTTGTGCTCAAAATCTTATGATGTCGTATGCTGCTATCCTACCAGTGATTTCAGAGCCTATTGTTCAATGGGTCGAGTCTCGCATCATTCTGCATCCTGATATGCCAACAAACTTTGAAGAATTGCAAAAATCTTGGATACAGCTCAAAGAGGAACGAGATACCTTTGAGTTTCAATTCTATGCCAGTGAGAAAAAGGTGTTGGAACTGACAAAGCGGCTTCACGAAGAGCAGAATCTCAATGCCTACATTAGCACCAAAAGGAAGCATCATTGGGAGACTTAGGAATTTTAGAAGTTTCTTATTTGTTATTCCTTTGTAAACTTTGATTTCGTTTGAGCTTACTAATAAAAAGTTTGTTTCTATTAAAAGAGTTTGAATCCTATAAGGCCCTTGAAAACATTGCATAAGCATATCATGCATATCATTGCATAAACAGGTTATCAAAACAGGTTTCTTATTCCTTTCGCTGTTTATTTAAGCAAAAGAAATGGCTCTCGAACAAACAGTGAAAGACCTCAAAGCTTATAACGCTCAGTTTGAGCAGATGTTTCTGGCTCTGGCCTAGGGGCTAGAAGATCTAAAAGCTCTTATCATCAAAGAGAAGACCAAGAAGACAAAGAAACCAACTTGTGTATTGAATATGGGAAGAAGGATCAGAGGACCGATCAAGCGAGCCATAGATTTCGAGACCCCGTCAAACGAGGGGGATAATCATGAAGAGAAGAAAGTGGAAGAAAACAACAATCCAGGGTCTGAGGAAGAGGAACCTGACTATTCTGAGGAGCAGTATCCTCCTGCTGATGATAAATACAAACAGATTGAGGATAGACTCCATGCTATGGAGATCTAGAGGATACCTGGGATGGACTTTGAGGAGTTTGGACTGATTTCAGGGGTGGTTGTCTCACAAAAATTCAAGGTCCCTACTTTTGCTAAGTACGACAGTGTCTCATGTCTGAAGCTTCATTTAAGGTCGTACGTCTGGAAGATCCAACCCCACACTACTGATAGGAATCTGTGGGTCCACTTCTTCTAAGAAAGTTTGGCAGGGACTCAACTGGAATGGTTCTATCAACTGGAAAGGACCAACATTCGTAATTGGGAAGATTTGGTTGCTGCTTTCTACAAGCAGTACCAATATAATGCTGACCTCGCCCTAACTCGTAAGCAATTGCAAAGTATGTCTATGGGTTCTGGCGAGGGCTTTAAAGATTATGCCCAAATATGGAGAGACCTTGTGGGAAGAGTCCAGCCTCCATTATCTGATAGGGAGTTGGTGGACATGTTCTTGGGCATGTTATCCAGGCCATTCTTTAACCATCTGATTGGAAGTTCATCTGTTGGGTTCACTGAACTGATACTGACTGGTGAACGGGTAGAGGCTGGTATTAAAAGTGGAAAAATACAGAGAGATGCATCCTCCAGTGCTGCAAAGAAACCTTTCACAGGAAAGAAGGAGGTCAATGTTACTTATAGCCAAATAAATCATCACAAAACTGAGTGTCGTCTGACGGTAGGGGCTGTTATGATTTCCAATCCTGCCTCAAACCAGCAACGAAACAATCAGCACAGACCGGATGCGCCTAGAAGATAGTTTACTCGAATCAACATGACGCTATCCTAGGTTTTGCCACACCTACTGAAGTCCAATTTGGTAACTCTGAAGGAGGCCTTGAAGAATCCTAATACTGCCTCTCCCTGATACAATCCAAATGCTCGATGTGCCTACCATTATGAGACTTTGGGGCATGATACGAATGATTGTTGGGCTTTAAAGAATATGGTACAGGATCTCATTAAGGCGAAGGAGATTGAGTTTGACCTTCCCGAGACACCTAACGTAATAATTGCACCCATGCCCAAACATGGCCAAGGTGTCAATGCTGTTGATGATGACCGTTTTGTTTCCTCCGTGGATGAATTAACTACTCCTCTTCTGACTGTTAAAGAGAATTTACTGAGTTCCGGTTTATTTCAGGGATGTGGTGAAGGTTTCCACCTATGTATGTCTCTACTAGATGGCTGTCTGTTATTGAAGATGGGCGTCCAGCGCCTGATGGTTAACAAAGAAATCCTGTTCGAGAAGGTTCCTCTTGCAAGAAGTTCATGTGAAGATGTTTCAATGATCAACATTTCCGACAATCCTCCCAGGGTCTCCACCAAAAGACCCGTCAGGATACATTTGTTCTAAAGTTTGCTCCCCTGATCATCACCATACCGGGGCCAATACCATATTCCTCGGATAAAGTTGTTCCCTGGAATTATGGGGCTGATATCTATTACCATGGCGTCAAGCAAGACCTATTGGCTATCAAAGACAAAGTTGCTGAAGGTACTGATCCTAACATCGACAATATCGTTCGGACCAGTAAGATAACAAGAAGAGGAAGAGTTTTCTCTCCCGAGATCTCTCCAAAAATTGTTGTTACTCCTGTGGTCATCCCTGCTGCTGCTCCTACTATTACTCCTATTACTACCCCTGTGATTATTCCTGCTGTTGTTCCTGTCAGTATTCCCCTTTCTACTCCTAGTCCTGCTATTATCCCTGCTACCGAGTCGGCCGAGACTCAGGGCAAATAGGTATTGGTTGAGACTGTCTGGACGAGGGCGCACCCAGAAGTCACTCCCGAGGCTTCTAAAAAGGAAATGGAAGATATTTTAAAGATAATCAAGAAGAGTGATTATAATGTCATGGAGAAATTGGGGTAGACCCCTTTAAAAATCTCGATGCTGGCCCTACTTCTATGCTCTGAAGCCCATGCTAAGGCTTTAATAAAATTCCTGAAGTCTGCCTATGTGCCTCAGGAGACCTTCGCTGATCAATTCGAGAATTGCGTGGCTATTTTGACAGTTGGAAATGGCTTGGGATTCTCTGATGCAGACCTAACTCCCAAGGGAAGGAAACACAATGATGCCCTGCATGTCTCCATTGAGTGCAGGGGCACTACATTATCCCATGTTCAGGTGGATACATGTTCATCACTGAATGTCTTACCCAAGAATCCTCTAGACAGGCTAGATTGCGAAGGACTCACACTGAAGCCCAGTATCATTGTGGTGAGGGCCTTCAATGGTTCTAAAAGAATGGTGCACGGGGAGGTGGACATTCCTATCAAAGTTGGGACTCAGACCTTTAATTCCACCTTCTATGTGATGGACATCCGCCCGTCTTATTCCTGTTTATTGGGTCGATCCTGGATCCATGGGGCTGGTGCTGTAACTTCCACCCTACATCAAATGCTGAAGTACCCGGTCAATGGGAAAATTATCACAGTCCACGGAAAGGAGGAGTACATGGTGAGCCACCTGAACTCTTTCTGGTACGTTGAAATGGACGGCGAGTTCATTTAGACCCCCTGTCAGAACTTTGGGGGGTTCCACAGACCGTTGATGTGACTGAGACTACTACCGGTGTTCCAAAGACTACTAGACCTCCGTTGAAAATGGCTTCTTTGAAGGATGCTAATGAAGTAGTCGGGGAAGGTGGGTGTGCAATTTGGGGCCAACATCCGGATATTTCGTACAAGTCTAACAAATTTGATTTGGGTTTTACTTCAGGATCCCAGAGAGTTGTTCGCCGTGCTCGTGCAAGGGGACCACCTTTATGGATCAGCAACCATGGAGTCAATGCTCTAGAAGACAGTGATAGTGATCATGACCTGGACAAGTGGATCTTCCCAACCATCAGCGGTGGACTAAGCAATTAGGAGGCTAAAGATTTCGTGCCCATTACTTTTATTCAAGAGTAATTTGTCTTTTTGTTATTGAGGAAATGTAATATTTGAACAATTGGAACTTTAAAGCCTTGTGTCTTACACGAGGCATAATGGTCTATTTTGTGAGGGTTATTGCTTCATTTTCATATGTCATCAATAAAACATTGGACGTTTTGCATGCAAATTTTGAGCTCCTTGTTTTTCTTTTCTGCCTTTTTGCTTTATCAAAAATATACAGTTATGCTCTTACACATACCCACGTATCAAACTGCAGATCCACATCCACTCTGGATCCCATTGATAACGGTTCTCTATTGCTCATTATGACTTTAAAAATACGATCTACCAAGCCGAGGACGAAGGTGAGAAAGATTGTGAGTTCCCAGGAGAACTTGCCAGACTGTTACAACAGGAGGAAAGGGTAATACAGCCTCATGAAGAGCCAGTTCAGACAGTGAACTTGGGTACTGAAGAGGACAAGAAAGAAATCAAGATAGGTTCTGATCTGTAGCACAGTGTCAAGAAGCGATTAATTCAGATGCTACATGACTTTGTTGAGATTTTTTCCTAGTCATATGAAGACATGCCGGGACTTGACATCGATATTGTGGTTCATCTCCTACCTACAAAAGGGGATTGCCCTCCGGTGAAATAGAAGGTTCATCGCATGCGGCCAGAGATGTCAGAAAAGATCAAGGCTGAAGTCATGAAACAATTCAATGCTGGTTTCATAGCTGTCACCTCTTATCCCCAATTGGTTGCTAATGTCGTTCCAATACCTAAGAAGGATGGTAAGGTATGTATGTGTGTGGATTACAGAGACCTAAATAGGGCAAGCCCCAATGATGACTTTCCACTTCCCTACATCGATGTTTTGGTTGACAACACCGCATAACATAAGGTATTCTCCTTCATGGATGGATTCTTTGGGTATAATCAGATCAAAATGGCACCTGAGGACATGGAGTAGACGACCTTCGTTACACAGTGGGGCACTTTTTGTTACAAAGTTATGCCATTTGGGTTAAAAAATGTCGGGGCAACCTATCAGCGCGCCATGGTAGCTTTGTTTCATGATATGCTCCATCACGAGATAGAGGTCTACATTGATAATATGATAGCCAGGTCCCAGACTGAAGAGGAGCACATTGATCACCTGCAGAAACTGTTTGAAAGGCTGAAGAAGTAAAAGCTGAGGTTGAACCCTAATAAATGCACCTTTGAGGTAAGATTTGGTAGGCTCTTAGGCTTCGTTGTCATCAACAAAGGCTTTGAAGTTGATCTGGAAAAGGTCAAAGCTATACAGGAAATGCCAACTCCTCGCACTGAGAAGGAGGTTAGGGGATTCTTGGGACGCCTGAACTACATTGCCAGATTCATTTCCCACCTAACCGCTACTTGTGAGCCAATCTTCAAATTACTGAAGAAAGATCAAGCAGTAAAGTGGAATGACGACTGCCATAACGCCTTTGACAAAATCAAAGAGTATCTCCGAGATCCTCCAATCTTAATGCCACCAGTTGAAGTAATACCTCTGATCATGTACTTAACAGTATTAGAGAACTCAACGGGGTGTGTGCTGGGGCAGCATGACGGGTCTGGTCAAAAAGAGAATTTATACTACCTTAGCAAAACGTTTACCGACTGTGAAACAAGATACTCATTGTTCGAGAAAACTTGATGCGCTTTGGCATGGGATGCTCGCCAACTGAGACAGTATATGTTGACTCACACTACCTTGTTGATATCTAAAATGGACCTTATTAAGTACATCTTTGAGAAATCCACTCTCTCTGGAAGAATAGCAAGATGGCAGATGATCCTGACTGAATACAACATTCAGTATACAACCCAGAAAGCAACTAAGGGAAGTGAACTAGCTGATCATTTGGCTCATCAGGCTGTGGACGACTACCAATCCATGAATTTTGAGTTTCCGAACAAAAATATCATGTTAGCGACTGATTATGAAGAACCTGGACCAGATGAAGGACCTGAAAAAGGACTCCGATGGACTATGGTTTTTGATGGAGCTTCCAACGCTCTTGGCAATGGCATCGGCGATGTAATCATATATCTTGAAGGTTTTCATACTCCTTTCACTGCCAGATTATGTTTCAATTGCACCAACAATATGGCTGAGTATGAAGCATGTATTATGGGTCTCAAAGTTGCCATCAAATTAAGGATCAAATTCTTGAGTGTATTTGGAGACGCGACTTTAGTAATCAACATGATCAAAGGATAATGGGACATGAAGCATCCTAATCTCATCCCGTACAAAGAGCATGTGTTGACGCTAATCCCATGCTTCGAAGAAGTTACCTTTGAGCATTTTCCACGAGAGGAAAATCAACTAGCAGATGCGTGTTCAAGGTAAGGTGGGATAATAAGGCTCCTCAGATCACTATTGAGAGGATGGATGAACCAGCATACTATCCTGAGATTGATACTGAAGAAGTAATGGACAAGCCATGGTTCCATGAAGTCAAAAGATACCTCGAAGCCCAAGAGTATCCTGAGGGAGCTTCAGTCAACGATAAGAAGTTACTAAGAAGGTTCTCTGCCAAGTTCTTCCTCAGTAATGGGATCCTCTACAAACACAACCATGATTCTACTTTGCTTTGGTGTGTGGCAAGAGTGAAGCAGAGAAGATCATGGCTGATTTACATGAAGGTACCTTTGGCACACATTCCAGTGGGCACACGATGGCTAAAAAGATCCTACGGGCATGTGATACGGTGGCAGAACCGACTTTTTTTTTAAATGTTGGTTTGCGTTTTGCGTTTTGTGTTTGCAAAATGTCGCGGTAAGCAAGAGTCACCACCGAATTTTATTTCATCCAACCGGAAAGGAAAAAAGTATAGAAAAAATCCTTTTTTCGAGATTTTGAGTACGGGGGGTAGATTATAGAAAGGGAAGGTGTTAGCACCCTTTCTATCCATGGTTTTCCATGGGCTCTTAGGTACTTGCTCATCTTTAAAATTGCTTGTGTACATGCTTTGTTTTGAAAAGTTTTGACTTCGTGATAACATTTATATCAGTCCTCAAAGGTGTGACGAAGTTGTTTTTAAAAATTGTTTTGAAAAGTGTAAGTGTGAAAAGTTTGACTTGAGCAAGTACCTACTAGCATCTACCTACACGAAAAAAGGATCGTTTTTATTCTTGTTTCCTTTAGACAACGCTATCCTGTTATTGAGAAATAGGTAGCACCATTGTTGGAGTTGTAAGGGTCAATTCGTAAGGGACGTATGATCACTAAAGCAATATTAGGACGTCTTAGTGATAACCCTAAAGTCTTAAGATCATATTCAAGGTGACATTTCCGAGGCAACATTTCCGAGCTAACATTTTTGAACGGGACATTTGATCTTTGTTAGACATGAGGGAAACCACTAAGACACCCTATACTTAATGATCGTTTACCGAAGGCAACCGAAGTGAGAGTATGCCCTAGGAGTGCACATTTGCGAGTGATTTAATTTCAGTTATTATCTTTGCATATTAGGGTTTTCTAGCCGTTTTAAATTATCATGCAATCTTGTCATACAATCCTATCAACATACATCTAAATAGTTAATATTTGCGAGATTTAAAATGCGAGAAAATAAACCTACGCTATTACAAGGCTTCGGGTAGGGATTAATTACATAGCCAAAAAAACCGCAAAAGACGATAAATAAAAGAAAGTCCTAGATTAAACTATTACATACCGTGGAAAGTTACATTAATATTGCAAAAATAATAAACATGCGCGATGAATCGAAAACAAGATAATCAGGGTTTTGACCCTAATTTAACCTAATTGCGATTAGCTCAAAAAAAGATTTGTGTTTTGTTTTGTTAATTTAAGAAAATAGAGAAATTGTTATGTTAAAAAAGAAAAGCCTAATTCTAATTAATTTTAATTTTAAGAAAAAAAATTGAATTAATTTATTCTAAGAACAATAATTTTTGGTATTTATTTTGAGAAAGAAATAAAAAATAAATCAAGAGTCTAACCCTAATTTTTCTAATTAGTTTTAATTATATATAAAAAAAGTCAGAATTTCCCTAAATTAAATTAAACTAAATTAAATTTGATATATATAAAAAACCTAATTCTAATTTTCGTGAACTCTCGATTTTATGATTTTTTGTGAAAAAAAAAGATTAATTTTGTTAAAAATAATTAAGCAAAATAATTAAAATAATTAAAAAACAAAGAAATAAAAAAGGTGAAGAGATGGGCATGCATTAGCAAATGTGGGGGGCTTGAATCTGATTTTCTTGGCCCAACAAACTCGTGGCCCGTTTGACTTTGCCTAATCCTGTGTGCATGCTTGACTCAGGTGCATGGTGGTCTCTTCGTCACGTGACGTTGGATCTACATGGCTGATGGATCTGATGGTGGAGCACTAGGGAAATTGGTGGACATGTGCTGCTGTAATGTATGAGATATGTTTGGAATAATCAAGAAAATAGCAAAATGCACATGCCTGGGGTCGAACCCAGGACGTGTGCATCAAAGACCTTCACCCCAGCCATCTGAACCATGATGTTAACTTGTAAGTTAAATAAACACAACATAATATGCAAAAAACAAACTAGTGGGCCAACCAACGCGCAAAATTCAAACTGGCAAGTCAGGGAGCGCCATGTATTATCTTCTTCCTCCCACCGTTGCTTTAGGTTTTGTAACTTTTATCTACAGACATCAAGCATAGGTATAGCCCCTGTCCATTTCAAAAATCATGTACGCGCATGATAAATGAAAACTAATGGTACCAATCAACTCGTTTCAATCTCACGAGCATCATGGTACCATTATTAATGCCCAATTTTTCCTGTATAAGAAACCCCTAAAAAAAAGAACAAACCCTAGCCATGGAAGTTTTACGTACAATCAATAAAAATATAATTGAATATAGTGATTAGCTTGCAAACTCAATAAGGATCAAGAACATGTAATCAAAACGTGCAAATGATGTATAAAGAAATAAAAACGAAAAAAAAATTTATGAGCTAACCGTGTGACTGCTACAACGCGTTTCAGGGCGTGGGGAGGCTTGCTAATGATTGAAACACGATCCTGAGACGTCCAGCAATTGATTGGTATGATTAGGATGGCTTGAGATGGCCTGCAACTTGGAATTTGGTCTGCACTTTTTCTTTGAAATTTTGCCATTGGTTCTGCCTCTTTCACGATTTCTCCACCTCTCCTTTTGGTCTGCCTTTGTTCACTATCTATAATAGAGTGCATTAGGGTTAAAGTTTGCATCAAATCTTTTCCATTTATGAAGATTGATCAATGATTTATTCTTTGCACCAAATCTTTTCAAAACAAGCATTTTCAATCTTTTTCTATCCATATGAAGCCTTGCACGATCCTGAGACGTCCAGCAATTGATTGGTATGATTAGGATGGCTTGAGATGGCCTGCAACTTGGAATTTGGTCTGCACTTTTTCTTTGAAATTTTGCCATTGGTTCTGCCTCTTTCACGATTTCTCCACCTCTCCTTTTGGTCTGCCTTTGTTCACTATCTATAATAGAGTGCATTAGGGTTAAAGTTTGCATCAAATCTTTTCCATTTATGAAGATTGATCAATGATTTATTCTTTGCACCAAATCTTTTCAAAACAAGCATTTTCAATCTTTTTCTATCCATATGAAGCCTTGCACGATTTGATTTTGTCTCTAGATGTATTATGACTCTAATCATGCACAAAATCTCAAGGTTTAATTGATTTTTGATATTTTCATTATTTTATATTGATTTTATTTGATTTAAATGAAATTAAATCAAAATAAATAACAAAAAATAAAATAATGACAAGTGGAAGGGCTCATGGGTCGTGGATCTCATTACAAACTCAGTGCAAGCATAAAAAGTTGGGTCCATTTAGCAAAAAAAATGCAATTTTGGATACATTTGACTTTTGGCAATTTTGCAAAAAGGGTCAACTCGGCCAATGCATTACTCTCTCAATTTTGACCCTAGAGATGTATTATTGTACTTTTTAGAAAGCTTAGGATGTCCCCTAAGCAACCTTTTTGGTCTCATCTCAATTGAGTCTTCCATGTTCATGTATAAAGCTTTAACCTAAAAGGTGTTTCTGTTGACTTTTCAAAATGACCTATAATGTCCAAATTCATATCTTCTTGTGAGTGCATATTTTGAACTTGGGAGCTGAAGATGAATTGTAGGGAATTACATCCTCTTCAAAATTAGCTTTGTATGAGTCATTTTTGATAAAGTATGGGAAAGTTATGCTTGGTCAAAGTTGAGTTGACTTTTCCTGCAAAACCCTAATTTAGCAACTTTTGAGTTTTGATGAATTGTGAGCAATCTTTGAGGAATCATGATCAACCCTTGATAAAATGATGAATAATACTTCAAAATGATAATGTTGACCAAAAATATTAAAGTTTTACTGTATGTGGGCCACAATTGACTTTTGCCCTAGCACATCGATTTTTAGGCCCTTGAGCAATTGACTGAGCAAACTTTCTCTGCAAGGCTTGAAAATTGACATGGATGATCTTGAGAACATATTAGGACAATGGTGAGCATTTGGGGTCCTTTGTACTCAAGCATTTTGATGAAAAATAAAACCCTAATTTGGGGTAGACTGTCTTAGGAGAGAGTTTGTCTGGTCAACTCTTGGACTTCCTTGAGCAATTTGAGGACCTCACTTGACATGTATTAAGAAATATGGGATGGAAAATTTTGGGGTATAACAACTGCCCCTATTCAATCATCTTAAACCCGAGGATGTAGATTTGCTTGTCTGCCTTTCGTGATCTGAAGGTGGAAGATGATCGAAAACTAGAGTGCCCATAAATTTGCACTCGTATGAAGTGATTCTTGTCTTGCGATATCGGGAATGGGCCCATAGATTCCATTTGGATGTCAATGACGGAAGATGGGCGTAAAGATGCCATCAGAAGAAGTGTCGATCACATAAGAGATTCCTTTGCGAGAACCTGTGTACCTGTTTTTGAGGAGGACTTCGCTGGGGAAAATTGGTCTCTGTCTTGAGAGGAATGAAGTTTTAGGAGCTTCAGTTGTCCGTTACTCTACTAGGGAATAATTCTGTTTTGGGAAGCGGAAGTGAAATGTGTATATGGTCGAGGTATATGTTGCACCGCGACTTTCTGGGGGGATGTGAAATCAATTGTGTTTGATCGGGTCCCGGCCTTACAGTGTTGTGGACTGCTGTCTGGGGATAATAGAGGAAGAAAACTCAGATAGTAAGTGTGATCGGTGGATCTGGAACTGACTGTTTAACGCTGGTTCGCGAAATGTCGCGGAAGCAAGAGTCGCCACCGTCTTTTATTTTCTCCAAATGGAAAGGACAAAAGCACAGAAAAATTCCTTAAAGAGATTGCTCTCGGTTCGGGAGGTAGGTTATAGAAAGGGAAGGTGTTAGCACCCTTTCAATCCATGGTTATCCATGGGCTCTTAGATACTTGCTCATTGTGTTTTCAAAAATGGTTTGTTTGCTTTTCAACTGTGGGTTTTAAAAAGTTTCTTTGAAAATTCCAGTTCGACTCTTGTATCGGTCCTCAAGAGTGTTTAAAAAATTGCTTTCGAAAGCTTTTTGAAAAGGTGTCAGTGTGAAAAGTATTTTTTGAATTTGTTTTGAAATTAGAGCAAGTATTTAGAGTCGTCTACCTACCCTAAGGAATTCGTCTGTGTAGATGTCCTTAAGGTAGTGCCATCCCACCATTGAGGGGTAGGTAGCACCACCGTTGGAGGTGTTCGGGTCAATTCGAAGGTTCGGGACATGGTGATCACCGGAGCAATGGGAAGACACCTTAGAAGCTACCCTCATGCCAGGTTCCCGGATCATGAGGACTTACTAAGACATCCTCTACTCGACGATCACCTTTCGAGGCAAGGCAACAGTGAGGCGTACCCTAGGGGTGGTGTGTGATTTGTGTGTCCGATTCAGATATTTTATCTTGTCATGTTATTGGTGATCTACGCGTTGGTTTTTATTTTTGTCCATTCATTCTTGCATGCCTTGATTAACAATTAAAAAGAATTGTGGGAAATAAAAGTTCTAAAGCTATTACAAAAGGCGCGGGTCCACATCGCCAAAATTTCCAAGACCCGATTTGACAGAAAATACGTAAAGAAATAAAATAAGGTGCGAAATATAAATGTTACATGGCTTTGGGAGAGGTACATAAATATTAAAAGGAAAATAAACAAATATGCGAATTGAGTTTTAAATTGAAACGAGGGCGTTGGACCCTTTTTAATTAAATTAAATTAAACGATTAAATTAATTAAAATTAAAAAGAAAAGAAATTGTTTTTGGTATTTTTTGGTATTTAGGAGAATTTAATGCAATTAAACCTAATTCTACAATTTTTATTTTATTATGAAAACATATTAAAGTTTAACCTAAAATTAACCCTAATTAATTAATGCGATTTAATTCATAAAAATAAATATTTAATTACTAGTGAAAAGAAAAGAAAAAAGAAGGATAAAAATTAATTAAAACTAATTCTACCAATTTTAAAATATTTTAGAAAATGTTAAGATTTAAACCTAAATTAGAAGAAAACTAAGTTAATTATGAATTTTATTTACAAAAATACTAAAATAAAAATATTTGTTATTTTTTATCTTTTCTTATTTTTTTTTTGTGTTTTTTTTCTGAAAAATAATTGAATTAAAGAACTAATTAAAATAAAGACAATAATTGAAAATAATATCAAAATAATAAAAAGAAATAAAGCAAACCTAGGGGGTTCTGCCCCTAATTTGGAGGTGAAACTTTAGCAATTTGGGCCCAATGGCCTTTGGCCTCGTTGACTTCCATGCCAGCATGCAGTGCCTTTGACCCACGTCCATGATGTTCCCTAAACGGTGGCCTTCTGATTGATCTTGGCGTACGCGTGGCTGGCTTGATTTGGGAGATGTATGGTGGACTTTATCATTGAAACTGCATAGGAACGTCAATTGAAAAATAATAGGGAAAGGGTGAGGACCTGGGGCTCGAACCCAGGTCTTGATGAATACCAATGTTATGCCTTGCCAAACGAACCAAACGCGCTTTCTGTATATCAAACGACAAACAAATATTATAAAATAGAATAATGCGTTAGTGCTTTTTGCGCGCGAACTTTTAAACGGGCCAACCATCTCTCTACACATCATCATCTTCCTCCTGGTCTTGTTTATTTCCTGAAACATACAAAGCATTGGCAACGGTTTTGAAACGTTTCAAAAGGTCACTTTTGCAAAAATAGCGATTAGCTCAGGGGGGCTCATAAATTGAGCGCGAGGGTGGCGTTACAATCGTCCAATCACGCTTGTTTCAATGATATAGGTCTCTAATGCTAATTTTTCCTTCACCAAGAAACCCCAATTTAAGGTTCTGAAAACCCTAAGCATCGCCCATGGTGATTTCTTGTATAGTGCATAAAAACTCAATTCATCTCCATGGTTAGCTTCAGAAAGATCCCATTAGTATAAATCAATCATAAAAATGCAATGATATGGTCTGAATTATAAAATACGATTATGCAAAAAGAGCTATGCAGTTTGCCTTCGAATTACCAATTCTTTGAGTATGGGACACAGTTTTCGATGGGAATCGTCTCCTGGCAACCTTGTCAAGCTAATGGAGTGGTTGTTTTGTCTTGAAAGGCCCTGCAATCGTGATTTCAGTTTTCAACTTTTAAGCAAAAAACTCAAATGTAGTTCTTGGTCTGTAGCGCAGCTTGGAGTCAGTGAGCACGAGGGTTTCGTTCTGTACTTATGTGTGAGTGTTTTAGGTTAAGAAACTTGATCAAAAATCCATGCATTGATGTGAAAAATATTTGATTTGCAAACCATAATTTTTCAATCTTTTTTCACATGTTTTTGATACAAATCATATCCAATTCCATTGGTTCTTTCCATATTTGGTTAGGCACGAAATCTTGAGGATATTATATGCATAAAAAGATTGAAAAACCTAGGTTTAGTATTTTCCATGTATTTTAATTAATTTAAATGAATTATTAATAATAAAAATCCAAATAAATAAATAAAAATGATGAAAAACTTCCCTTTGGGCCAAATGGTCGTGCACATGCCTTGGATAATGAATTGTGGAAGAAAAAGAGGCCCATTAGCAATTTTAGGTCATTTGAAGCAATGTTGACTTTTCAAAATATCCAAAAATTTCCCAACTTCCACAAGGCATAACTTGCTCCATTTTTAATATTTGCTCATGTTCTTGGACATTTTGGAAAGGTCTTTGAGTCCTCTAACCAATGTCTTTGGTCCCATGTCATTTTGATTTACCAATCTCAAGTTATGGCCTTTGACTTAAAGTCCCTTTTTGTTGACTTTTGAAAATGACCTATAATGTTGAAATTGATAACTTTTTGTGAGAGCATTTCTTGGACTTGGAGTATGAAGATGGGTTGTAGGAAATGTCTTTCTCTTCAAAATGAGCTTTGGATGGAATTTTTCTGATAATCCATGTGAAAGTTATGCCCTGGTCAATTTACAGTTGACTTTTTCAGCTGTCCAAATAAGGAAACTTTTGCATCTTGATGATTTTTGAGCCAAGCTTTGAGAATCATGATCAAGCATTGATCAAATGATGTTTGTGGCTTCAAATGAGATGTTGACCAAAAATTTGGACTTTTGACTGTCAAATGACCATTTTGCCCCTACAGTTGACTGTAGTGCAATTAGGGTTTTTGACTGTGCAATTTTGTGCTGAAAGTCTTGAAACTTGATATGAGGATGCTTGACCATATTTATAGGCATGTGGGACTTGCTTGGACCCTTGGAAACTTCATTTTCTTGATCAGAACCAAAACCCTAATTTTGACTGTCAGGAGGCCCTTGAACTGTGCAACCCTTAGGGAATTTTGAAGCATGACTTGGTAATTTCTTGAAGAATATGGGAGGGCAAATTTTGGGGTACAACAGTTTCCCCTGTTCAATATTCTTAGACCTGAGGATGCAGATTGGCTGACGTGCCTTTCGTAATCCGAAGGTGGAAGATGATTGAACACTAGAGTGCCGAGAAATTTGCGCTCACATAGTAGCAGTGTGATAGTGGAATGGGCTTATAGATGCCATTTAGAGATTGCTGGATAGGATGATGGGCTTATAGATGCCATGCTAAGAGATGATGGAAGGTGGATGGGCTTATAGATGCCATTTGGATGTCAATCGCATAAGAGATTCCTTAGCGAGAACTTGCGTACCTGCATAAGAAAAATGAGTACCTGACATGTTGCAGGAGCTGGTCTTCAGATGCTTTGTATAGATATGTCCTGACTGGTTACAGGAGCTAAATCTGGAGCTTCAAATGGTGATGAATGAACCAGGGATGGTTACTACCTCAACAGGAACGGTGAGAGAACCTTGGACGACTTCAGCTTCAACAGCAATCGTTGAGAAAATCTTGGTGGGAATTATCATCTCCGCAGTATTGGGGAGAGAACCATAGGCGATTACAATCTCAATAGCAATTATTGAGAAAACCTTGGATGGAATTATCGTCTCCGCAGTATCGGGGAGAGAACCATAGGCAATTACAATCTCAATAGCAATTATTGAGAAAACCTGGGATGGAATTATCGTCTCCGCAGTATCGGGGAGAGAACCATAGGCAATTACAATCTCAATAGAAATTATTGAGAAAACCTGGGATGGAATTATCGTCTCCGCAGTATCGGGGAGAGAACCATAGGTAATTACAATCTCAATAGCAATTATTGAGAAAACCTGGGATGGAATTATCGTCTCCGCAGTATCGGGGAGAGAACCATAGGCAATTACAATCTCAATAGCAATTATTGAGAAAACCTGGGATGGAATTATCATCTCCGCAGCATTGGAGAGAGAACCATAGGTGATTACAACTCAATAGAAATCATTGAGAAAACCTGGGATGGAATTATCGTCTCCGCATTATCGGGGAGAGAACCATAGGCAATTACAATCTCAATAGCAATTATTGAGAAAACCTTGGATGGAATTATCATCTCCGCAGTATCGGGGAGAGAACCATAGGCAATTACAATCTCAATAGCAATTATTGAGAAAACCTTGGATGGAATTATCATCTCCGCAGTATCGGGGAGAGAACCATAGGCGATTACAACCTCAATAGCAATTATTGGGAAAACCTTGGATGGAATTATCATCTCCACAGTATCGGGGAGAGAACCATAGGCGATTACAACCTCAATAGCAATTATTGGGAAAACCTTGGATGGAATTATCATCTCCGTAGCATTGGAGAGAGAACCATAGGTGATTACAACTCAATAGCAATTATTGGGAAAACCTTGGATAACTTCTACTGAGTCTTCATCAGAAAAATCTGTTTGGGGTCGATTTAAATGGACTAGAGAAGGCCTTGGACTGGATAAGAAACAGAGAAGCTTAGGGTCGATTAACTGAACCGGTCTAGGTCTTGGAATGTCTTCAACTGGGTCTTTATCGGAAAAATCTGTTTGGGGTCGATCTAACTGGACCAGAGAAGGCCTTTGACTGGATAAGAAATCTTTGGAGTCGATTTAAATGAACCGGTCTAGGTCTTGGAATGTCTTCAACTGGGTCTTTATCAGAAAAATCTGTTTGGGGTCGATTTAACTGGACCAGAGAAGGCCTTGGACTGGATAAGAAATCTTTGGAGTCGATTTAACTGAACCGGTCTAGGTCTTGAAATATGATTGAGAATTTAACTGAATCTTTCCTGAAAGGTAAAGGTCAGTCATATGCAATGCATGATATGGACCAAGCAATGATGTTCTCAACATAAATGAGATTTGTAAGATATGATGCGTCTATGCATGCTATAATGATGTATGGAAGTGCGATGTTTATGAATGTATTTTTCGTCTAGGAAAGTAAATCCTTGACGGGTGTCGGGAAGTCACTCCTGGGCTGATGTTGGAGAATAGATTTTGCTTCCGCTGGGGATGATAATGGCAAGAATACCGGTAGGAGAAGATGACTCCGTTGGGGAATAAACTTGGCGAATGGAATATTCTGCGGGGAGGAAAGCACTCTAATGATCTTGCTGGGAAGCAATACTCGGTGGGGAGAGAGATACCTTGCTGAGTCGTTGAAAATAACTTGCTGGGGATACCATTGTTGTTTTGGAAGTGTTGACAGATTTCGCTGGGGATAAGAAGATTCTTCCGAGAACGATCTTCCCGTGGCTTTTGGCTGAGGATAACCCAGTTATATCCTAGTAAGGAAATAACTCTTTGAATAAAGCCGGACGACGCGTTCGTGCTCTGCGAGGATAAGCTTCCAGAATCTACTGGGGATAAGCTTACTGCTTGGGGAGATGAATTCCAAATTTCCTGGGGAACTAGATTGGACTCTCCTGAGGGAGTTTTTGAACTGTATCGGGGAATTGATTCCTTTGAATGCTTGATATACCGCAGGGGAACAATCTTAAATCAAGACTGCCGGGGATGCTTGTTAAGAATATATACTGCTGGGGAATGTTGATACCTGCTGAAAGATACCCCACTTCCTTAAGGTTGACTATAACTTTGCTTGAGGAGAGTGTACTACTTGGTGGATCACTCTCTGGGGAATTGGGATGTCTGGTTATGTTCTTCAGCTGATCCTACCTTGGTACCTTGGAGGACAGAACAATTAGATTGCTTAGACAACTCTTTATTGCCCCTGTTTCTAATGTTACCTGCAATTAATCCTTTGTTTCGTATGCAAATATTTATGAGTTAGCAAATTATTGTCAATGCATATATCACAAATTGAACCTTGGACGTTCCTCGCAAAACAAAACAGGAAAAGGAAAAACAATTGGCACTTTTTAGCTGAAAAATATACTTGTATTGATTTTTGAATGGCCTGTAAATAGGCGTTTTTATGTACAAGAGGCTGACGTCCTAGTAAGAGAACGCCGCCGAACAGAAGAGTTTATACAAATTTTGTACAAAAGAAAATAAAACAGCTGTGTGAAATGAATGATCCCACTGGGTTTCAACTCTGCTATTGCCTTTATAACTCCAAGCGTCTCATCACTTGATGACCTAAACGAAGGTGAAGCTGACTGATCGATGCCGTCTGAACTTGATGTAGATACCGGATTCTGGATGCAAAGTGATTCAATGAGACATAGTATTACGCTTTATCCCTAACTTTTGCCAGGACCGCCCTTTCGGGTTTTCGGTCCACCGGGATACCCATTTTTGCCCAAGCCGCCTTTTCAAGTTTTCGACTTGCCGGGTGTACAAATTTTTTTCATTTTCATCCCTTCATTTTGCCCGAACCCTTTTGGTTCGCCGGGAAGCCCTAATTTTTGCCTAGGTATGTCAGCCTAGCGGGTCTTTTTTCATGCGTAGTATCTTTTTACTATGTCTGCATTGGCGGGGTGAGGAAGGTCGTCACCATCCATGTTGGTCAGAATCATGGCTCCTCCTGAGAACACATGCTTAACCACAAATGGCCCTTCATACGTAGGGGTCCATTTGCCCCTTGGATCACTCTGAGGAAGGATGATTCGCTTGATTACCAGATCCCCAACTTGATATTCCTGTGGTCTGACCTTTTTGTTAAATGCCCTGATCATCCGTTTCTGATACATCTGACCATGACAGATAGCAGCAAGTCTCTTTTCATCAATTAAATTTAGCTGATCAATTCGTGTCTGGATCCAATCATCTTCACTTAGATCTGCATCCTTCATTATCCGGAGAGAGGGTATTTGCACTTCGATCGGTAAGACCGCCTCCATACCATAAACCAAGGAGAAAGGAGTTGCCCCGGTTGACGTCCTAGCTGAGGTACGGTACCCATGTAGAGCGAACGATAACATCTCGTGCCAATCTTTATAAGTCACTGTCATCTTCTGCACGATTTTCTTGATATTTTTATTTGCTGCTTCTACAGCCCCATTCATCTTCGGTCTGTAAGGAGAAGAATTGTGGTGCTGTATTTTGAACTGCTCGCAGAGCTCAGTGATCATCTTATTATTCAGATTGGTACCGTTGTCTGTAATAATTCTCTCAGGGACGCCGTATCGACAGATCAGGTTATGCCGAATGAACCATGCCACAACAGTCTTGGTTACCGTAGCATAGGATGCTGCTTCAACCCACTTTGTAAAATAATCAATCGCCACTAGGATGAAGCGATGCCCGTTAGATGCCGTAGGTTTAATCTCACCGATCATGTCTATGCCCCACATTGCAAACGGCCAAGGCACAGTCAGAACATTCAGAGGAACTGGAGGAACATGCACCTTGTCTGCATAAATCTGGCACTTATGGCATGTCCTAGAATGTTGGTAGCAGTCAGCTTCCATTGTGGGCCAGTAATACCCTGCCCGAAGGATCTTCTTTGCCATTGTATGTCCACTGGAATGTGTACCAAAGGTCCCTTCATGTAGCTCTTCCATGATCCTTTCTGCTTCTGTCTTATCCACACAACGCAGTAAGGTTGAATCATGGTTTTGCTTGTACAAGATGCCGTTGCTATGGAAGAACTTTGCCGCGAACCTTCTCAGGAACTTCTTATCGTTGACAGATGCACCTTCAGGGTATTCCTGAGCTTCCAAATATCTCTTCACCTCATGGTACCAAGGCTTCTCAGTCACCAATTCAGTCTCGAGATCACAGCAGTATGCCGGTTCGTCCAGTTTCCAGATGATGATCCGGGGAGCCTCATTATCCCATTTGACCTTGAACATAGAAGACATTGTAGCTAACGCGTCCGCCAGCTGATTCTCCTCTCTTGGGAAATGTTCAAAGGTTATTTCTGTGAAGTGGGGGATCAAGGTCAACACACATTCTCTGTAAGGAATAAGATTCGGATGTTTCGTATCCCACTCTCCTTTGATCTGATTGATCACAAGAGCGGAATCTCCGAAGACACTTAGAAACTTGATCCTTAAGTCGATCGCAGCTTGAAGACCCATGATGCATGCCTCATACTCTGCCATGTTATTGGTGCAGTTGAAACATAGTCGGGCAGTGAGTGGAGTATGAGTGCCTTGAGGGGATATGATTACGGCGCCGATACCGTTTCCCAAAGCATTGGAGGCTCCGTCAAAGTGCATAGACCATCGGGATCCTTCCTCAGGTCCTTCATCCGGTCCAGGTACTTCACAATCAGTTACTATCATGATGCTTTCATCCGGAAACTCGAAGTTCATTGATTGATAGTCATCTACGGTCTGATGTGCCAAGTGGTCTGCCAATACACTTCCCTTGATGGCTTTCTGGCTTGTGTACTGAATGTCATATTCCGTCAAGATCATTTGCCATCTTGCTATTCTCCCAGACAGAGCAGGCTATTCGAATATGTACTTTATAGGATCCATCTTTGAGATCAACAAGGTAGTGTGAGTCAGCATGTACTGTCTCAGCCGGCGAGAAGCCCATACCAAAGTGCATCAAGTTTTCTCAAGCAGTGAGTATCGGGTCTCACAGTCGGTAAACATTTTGCTAAGGTAATAGATGGCATGCTCTTTTCGGCCAGACTCGTCATGTTGCCCCAGCACACACCCCATTGAGTTGTCAAGCACTGTCAGGTATAGTATCAGAGGTCTCCCTTCAACCGGTGGCATGAGGATGGGTGGTTCTTGGAGATACTCTTTGATTTTGTCAAAAGCAGCCTGACATTCATCATTCCAACGTACTACCTGATCTTTCTTCAGCAGCTTGAAGATTGGCTCACAGGTAGCAGTCAGGTGTGAGATGAAGCGAGCAATGTAATTCAGGCGTCCTAAAAAGCCTCTGACTTCCTTCTCTGTCTTAGGAACTGGCATCTCTTGAATAGCTTTAACCTTGGCAGGGTCCACTTGAATACCCTTATCACTTACAACGAAGCCTAGCAACTTTCCAGATCTTACCCCGAAGGTGCACTTGTTCGGGTTCAACCTCAGCTTGTACAACTTCAGACGGTCAAACAACTTCTGCAGATGATCTAGGTGTTCTTCCTCAGTTTGGGACCTTGCAATCATGTCGTCCACATACACTTCTATCTCATGATGGATCATGTCATGAAATAAAGCAACCATGGCACGTTGGTAGGTTGCCCCAGCGTTCTTTAGTCCAAAAGGCATGACCTTGTAACAGAAGGTGCCCCACTGAGTAACAAATGTAGTCTTTTCCATGTCTTCAGGTGCCATCTTGATCTGGTTGTAACCTGAGAAACCATCCATGAAAGAGAACACCTTATGCTGGGCTGTATTATCCACAAGGACATCAATGTGAGGTAGGGGGAAGTCATCCTTGGGGCTGGCCCTGTTCAGATCCCTGTAATCAACACACATTCTGACCTTACCGTCCTTCTTCGGTACCGGCACCACATTAGCAATCCACTGAGGGTAAGAAGTCACTGCAAGGAACCCAGCATCAAACTGTTTCATAACCTCGGCTTTGATCTTCTCAGACATCTCTGGACGCATACGACGGACCTTTTGCTTAACCGGAGGGCAGTCTTCCTTAGTAGGCAAGTGATGGACCACAATATCGGTATCCAACCCGGGCATGTCTTCGTAGGACCAGGCAAAGATCTCCATATAATCATGTAGCATTTTAGTCAACCGTTGCTTCACGCTGAGCTCTAGGTTGGCACCAATCTTTACCTCTTTCCTGTCTGCCTCAGTACCCAAGTTTATTGTTTCCACTGGCTCTTCATGTGGTTGAATTGCCCTCTCTTCCTGAAGCAACAGTCTTGCAAGCTCACCAGGCACTTCGCAATCATCTTCACCTTCGTCTTCGGCTAAGTTGATCGGATTTTCGAAGTCATAACTGGCAGTAGCAGAGTCGTTACCAGTGAGATCCAGAGTGGATTGAAACCTGTATGAGTGAGTGTGTGTAAATACAGCTGTTTTGAAATATATGTAAAGGAAAGAAAGACAGAAAAGGAGCATAAGATTTGCAATGCGAGAAAACGTCCAAGATTTTCATTTATGATATATGAAATGACAATTTATATGCCCTCACAAATGAAGCCAATGGTGCCCCGGGTAAGACATCGGGCCATAAAGTTCGATTTATTGTTTATTACAGATACCAAAAACATAGGAATTCATTACTTTGTAACAAGAGAAACAGGTAGGTTGTCCTTTGCACTCCAATTGCTAGGTCCACTGTCGCTTGCCGGGTAAATCCAGCTATCAAACTCAGCTTCATCCACTTCATCTTCGTCTCCAATAGCATTCACTCCATGAGCAGGCAGGGGAGCTGTCACTACATTAGGCTTCTCAGATGCCTCAAACTGTACCTCCTTGGCGTCAATAAGATCTTGCAGCTTACTCCTTAACGCCCAACAGTCATCAGTGGAATGCCCCGGGCTATCAGAATGGTACGCACAGCGGGCATTTGGGTTGTACTTGGGGGAAGCAGTGTTCACACCTTTGGGTGCCTCTCTAACAGTCACTAGATTGGTGGATAGCAACTGCGGCAAGATCTGCGATAAGGTCATACTTAACCGGGTGAACTCTCTCCGGGGTCTTTCAGCCCTTTGAGGATTGGTTGGCCGAGGAGCGACATCAGGCTTAGCAATCATTACCGCACTGACAGATTGGCGGCGCTCAGATCTCTCTGGTCTCCGGGAGCCATATACGGCACTAGCCTCCTTCTTGAAGGGTTTCTTCTCAGAACTAGATGATGCACCCTTCAGAATCTTACCAGACTTCAACCCAGCCTCAATTCTCTCTCCAGTCATAATCAGATCAGTGAATCCTGCAGACGAATTCCCGATAAGATGGTTGAAAAATGGCCCAGATAGGGTCCCTAAGAACATGTCTACCAACTCCCGATCAGTCAACGGAGGCTGCACCCTGCCAGCCAGATCCCTCCACTTCTGAGCGTACTCTTTAAAACCTTCACTTGAACCTAACGACATACCCTGGAGTTGGGTACGTGTAGGGGCAAGGTCGGCATTATATTGATACTGCTTATAGAAAGCAGTAGCCAACTCCTCCCAGTTACGAACCTTGGTCCCATCCAGCTGATAGAACCATTCGAGATGAGTCGCTGAAAGACTCTCCTGGAAGAAGTGGATCCACAAATTCTTATCTGTTGAGTACGGTTGAATCTTCCAAACATAGGACCTGAGATGTAGCTTGGGACAAGACGCCCCGTCGTACTTAGTGAAAGATGGTGCTTTGAATTTATGAGGAATAACCACACCAGTAGACAAACCCAAGTCTCCGAAATCCAGCCCAGGTACCTGTTGGATCTCCATAGCATTCAGCCTGTCCTCCAACTGCTTGTAACGGTCTTCTGCAGGAGGATACTGCTCTTCATCAAAATCAGTCTCGTTGTCGGAGACTACCGGACTAGGACCTTTTTCCGCTTGAGGAGTACTCTTGCCAATAGAAGAACCAGCCTCTTCATTTTGCAGAGTATTGCCAAACCTTTGGCCCGAGCTGAACAGAACAGTCATTCTCTTCTTCTTCTTTTCCTTCTTCAGGAGCAGAGCCTTCAGCTCCTCTTGGCCCTGAGCCAAGCCCATGATTAATTCCTGAAATTGCACATTCTGCGCCTGAAGAGCTTTGATGGACATCTCAGTTGATGACGAGTCAGGATTCATGATGCTGAAATAAACAGCGAAGAACGGTAAGCAACCTGAAAAGAGGAAAACCTGCTATGCACATGATGAATGGAATGCGTATGATTTATGTTTTCAAAGACAATTGGGAATCCACTTTGTAAACAAAAAGGAACACACTTCATTAGATTCAACTTTGAAACTGAAATTATTCAACAGGTTGCCCTTAGGCGTTACAGGAAAGGAAATACTGAAAAGGGAAGGAAAATTCTAAAAGAACATCCGGAGCTCCTTATTGATCCCATGGTCTCCTCTTCTCAGTACGGATGTAGGCATTCAGAGCTCTCTCATTCTCCAACTGCTTTGTCAGCTTCTGGATCTTTAATTCCTGCTCGTTGAACTTTTCCCGGTAAGAATCCCGCTCTTCTCGCAGTTGCGACCAAGATTTCTTCAATGTCTCATAATCAGTAGGTATCTGAGGAGGAAGGACAGTTGGAGGAACACCATCTTTGTCAGGACACTCAAGAATGACGGGTCTGACGGCTTCATACGGCATACCTAACTTCTGAGCACGGATGCGAACCCATTTGTAGTAGGTTTCCATAGGTAAAGAAGTCTTTGGCCCCAACTCTTGTGGGTCAGCTTTATGAACTTTGTCCCAAGCCTTGATGAACCTACGACGCAGCTCGTCACTATCCACCTGAAACTCAAAACTGATGTGAGGCACCAACATCTCATGGGGGCCTGCTCTTCTGGCTCTTCCAAACTGACGGAGCGCTAGACATGGATTGTAAGAGATCCCTCCTTGGGTACCAATCAGAGGAACATTAGGGTATTCCCCGCATCGATCAATGACAGCTATCTCATCCAAACCTCTGCAAGTCCAAATGATGTCTTTGTCGGTGAGAGACATTAACCTATGAGCCCAACCTCTTCCTTCTTGATTCTTCAGTACGAACTTGGGGAGGTGCAAAATAAACCACCTCACCAACAAAGGGATACAACACCATAGGGTTCCTCGTCTTCGGGTAGTACGAGCATGGAGTGGTTGCAAGATGTCACCCAAGAGAGTGGGTACCGGATTCTGAGACATAAAGATCCTTATGGCAGTGACATTGATGAAGTTGTCAGGATTAGGGAACAAGACTAACCCATAGATTAAGAGAGCCAAGATGTCTTCATATGCCCTAAAGTCCAGGTCATTCCAGAAACTGTTAGCTTTACCGATCAGAAACTTGGCCAAGAAACCCTTAACTCCGCTTCTAGTCACCCAGTTGTCCATTACCTCTTGATGTGTCAAGGGAAGAGCTGCAGCAACATCCTCAAGCCTGAGGGTCTTTTCCCAACCAGTAAAGGGAGTCTGATCCAAGATAGGGATACTAAGCAAATCAGAGAACTCTTCCAGGGTAGGGACCAGCTGGAAGTCTTGAAAGGTGAAGCACTGGTACAGAGGGTCATAGAACTGGGTCAGAACACTCATCAACTGTTGATCCCGCTTTGCAGTGACTAAACTGAGAAGAGAACCATGCCTCTGAATGAAGGAAGTGGTATTTGGAATTCTGCTAACCAACTCATCAAGCAACTCAGGTGAACGAACAAAGTTGAACCGGATAGTATTCCTTCGCACAGGCATCATGATGTCCTACAAAACAGAGCAAAGGTGAAACCCTCTTGTCTTTGAAATGGTCAGTCCTTATGCAGGATGCATGCAATGCTCATGATGTTATGATGTTATGATAAAGCACACCACAAACAGATACAAAGGCAAACATGGTAAGGCACACAAGTCACACAAGGCAAGCCCCTAAAGTTTAGGCCAGCATGAGGTCTAGGTACTACCCTCTTTCAGTTTGTTGGTTCATACCTGTCCTATCAAAGTAACCGGGTTCTTAGAGGATCCCAATATCATTGACTACCCTCAATCGATCATAACTCCAGCATCACAATCTTTTCTTGCAGCCAGAACCATCACGAGAGTTTAGCCTCAATGGGCGTAGCAACTGCTACTGTTCTAATGGCCAAGTTGTGTCATTTAAGGTTCTAAGGTTGTTGGTGCTTAATGACTCCTTAGAAGACCCATATTCTCCTCGTTGCGACACAAGGGATATCGGTACAGACCAAGGTGCCACACCAACGTAGCCACTGTTTCACCCGTGTCGGTCTACGCCGGACAGGTCCCTCACAGCTTATGCTACCTAACAGGGTATCCCCAGATCCGGGTTAGGATCTATGTAACTCCCATGCAACCCACAAAGTTAAAGCAGACAAGTCAATACAATTGAAAACACAGTTATGAACTAACCCTAAGGTACACCTCACTTTAAGTTTAAGTTCCCCAGCAGAGTCGCCAGTTTTGTGATCGGTGGATCTGGAACTGACTGTTTAACGCTGGTTCGGGAAATGTCGCGGAAGCAAGAGTCGCCACCGTCTTTTATTTTCTCCAAATGGAAAGGACAAAATCACAGAAAAATTCCTTAAAGAGATTGCTCTCGGTTCGGGAGGTAGGTTATAGAAAGGGAAGGTGTTAGCACCCTTTCTATCCATGGTTATCCATGGGCTCTTAGATACTTGCTCATTGTGTTTTCAAAAATGGTTTGTTTGCTTTTCAACTGTGGGTTTTAAAAAGTTTCTTTGAAAATTCCAGTTCGACTCTTGTATCGGTCCTCAAGAGTGTTTGAAAAATTGCTTTCGAAAGCTTTTTGAAAAGGTGTCGGTGTGAAAAGTATTTTTTGAATTTGTTTTGAAATTAGAGCAAGTATCTAGAGTCTTCTACCTACCCTAAGGAATTCGTCTGTGTAGATGTCCTTAAGGTAGTGCCATCCCACCATTGAGGGGTAGGTAGCACCACCGTTGGAGGTGTTCGGGTCAATTCGAAGGTTCGGGACATGGTGATCACCGGAGCAATGGGAAGACACCTTAGAAGCTACCCTCATGCCAGGTTCCCGGATCATGAGGACTTACTAAGACATCCTCTACTCGACGATCACCTTTCGAGGCAAGGCAACAGTGAGGCGTACCCTAGGGGTGGTGTGTGATTTGTGTGTCCGATTCAGATATTTTATCTTGTCATGTTATTGGTGATCTACGCGTTGGTTTTTATTTTTGTCCATTCATTCTTGCATGCCTTGATTAACAATTAAAAAGAATTGCGGGAAATAAAAGTTCTAAAGCTATTACAAAAGGCGCGGGTCCACATCGCCAAAATTTCCAGGACCCGATTTGACAGAAAATACGTAAAGAAATAAAATAAGGTGCGAAATATAAATGTTACATGGCTTTGGGAGAGGTACATAAATATTAAAAGGAAAAGAAACAAATATGCGAATTGAGTTTTAAATTGAAACGAGGGCGTTGGACCCTTTTTAATTAAATTAAATTAAACGATTAAATTAATTAAAATTAAAAAGAAAAGAAATTGTTTTTGGTATTTTTTGGTATTTAGGAGAATTTAATGCAATTAAACCTAATTCTACAATTCTTATTTTATTATGAAAACATATTAAAGTTTAACCTAAAATTAACCCTAATTAATTAATGCGATTTAATTCATAAAAATAAATATTTAATTACTAGTGAAAAGAAAAGAAAAAAGAAGGATAAAAATTAATTAAAACTAATTCTACCAATTTTAAAATATTTTAGAAAATGTTAAGATTTAAACCTAAATTAGAAGAAAACTAAGTTAATTATGAATTTTATTTACAAAAATACTAAAATAAAAATATTTGTTATTTTTTATCTTTTCTTTTTTTTGTTTTGTTTGTGTTTTTATGAAAAATAATTGAATTAAAGAACTAATTAAAATAAAGACAATAATTGAAAATAATATCAAAATAATAAAAAGAAATAAAGCAAACCTAGGGGGTTCTGCCCCTAATTTGGAGGTGAAACTTTAGCAATTTGGGCCCAATGGCCTTTGGCCTCGTTGACTTCCATGCCAGCATGCAGTGCCTTTGACCCACGTCCATGATGTTCCCTAAACGGTGGCCTTCTGATTGATCTTGGCGTACGCGTGGCTGGCTTGATTTGGGAGATGTATGGTGGACTTTATCATTGAAACTGCATAGGAACGTCAATTGAAAAATAATAGGGAAAGGGTGAGGACCTGGGGCTCGAACCCAGGTCTTGATGAATACCAATGTTATGCCTTGCCAAACGAACCAAACGCGCTTTCTGTATATCAAACGACAAACAAATATTATAAAATAGAATAATGCGTTAGTGCTTTTTGCGCGCGAACTTTTAAACGGGCCAACCATCTCTCTACACATCATCATCTTCCTCCTGGTCTTGTTTATTTCCTGAAACATACAAAGCATTGGCAATGGTTTTGAAACGTTTCAAAAGGTCACTTTTGCAAAAATAGCGATTAGCTCAGGGGGGCTCATAAATTGAGCGCGAGGGTGGCGTTACAATCGTCCAATCACGCTTGTTTCAATGATATAGGTCTCTAATGCTAATTTTTCCTTCACCAAGAAACCCCAATTTAAGGTTCTGAAAACCCTAAGCATCGCCCATGGTGATTTCTTGTATAGTGCATAAAAACTCAATTCATCTCCATGGTTAGCTTCAGAAAGATCCCATTAGTATAAATCAATCATAAAAATGCAATGATATGGTCTGAATTATAAAATACGATTATCCAAAAAGAGCTATGCAGTTTGCCTTCGAATTACCAATTCTTTGAGTATGGGACACAGTTCTCGATGGGAATCGTCTCCTGGCAACCTTGTCAAGCTAATGGAGTGGTTGTTTTGTCTTGAAAGGCCCTGCAATCGTGATTTCAGTTTTCAACTTTTAAGCAAAAAACTCAAATGTAGTTCTTGGTCTGTAGCGCAGCTTGGAGTCAGTGAGCACGAGGGTTTCGTTCTGTACTTATGTGTGAGTGTTTTAGGTTAAGAAACTTGATCAAAAATCCATGCATTGATGTGAAAAATATTTGATTTGCAAACCATAATTTTTCAATCTTTTTTCACATGTTTTTGATACAAATCATATCCAATTCCATTGGTTCTTTCCATATTTGGTTAGGCACGAAATCTTGAGGATATTATATGCATAAAAAGATTGAAAAACCTAGGTTTAGTATTTTCCATGTATTTTAATTAATTTAAATGAATTATTAATAATAAAAATCCAAATAAATAAATAAAAATGATGAAAAACTTCCCTTTGGGCCAAATGGTCGTGCACATGCCTTGGATAATGAATTGTGGAAGAAAAAGAGGCCCATTAGCAATTTTAGGTCATTTGAAGCAATGTTGACTTTTCAAAATATCCAAATATTTCCCAACTTCCACAAGGCATAACTTGCTCAATTTTTAAGATTTGCTCATGTTCGTGGACATTTTGGAAAGGTCTTTGAGTCCGCTAACCAATGGCTTTGGTCCCATGTCATTTTGATTTACCAATCTCAAGTTATGGCCTTTGACTTAAAGTCCCTTTTTGTTGACTTTTGAAAATGACCTATAATGTTGAAATTGATAACTTTTTGTGAGAGCATTTCTTGGACTTGAAGTATGAAGATGGGTTGTAGGAAATGTCTTTCTCTTCAAAATGAGCTTTGGATGGAATTTTTCTGATAATCCATGTGAAAGTTATGCCCTGGTCAATTTATAGTTGACTTTTTCAGCTGTCCAAATAAGGAAACTTTTGCATCTTATGATTTTTGAGCCAAGCTTTGAGAATCATGATCAAGCATTGATCAAATGATGTTTCTGGCTTCAAAATGAGATGTTGACCAAAAATTTGGACTTTTGACTGTCAAATGACCATTTTGCCCCTACAGTTGACTGTAGTGCAATTAGGGTTTTTGACTGTGCAATTTTGTGCTGAAAGTCTTGAAACTTGATATGAGGATGCTTGACCATATTTATAGGCATGTGGGACTTTCTTGGACCCTTGGAAACTTCATTTTCTTGATCAGAACCAAAACCCTAATTTTGACTGTCAGGAGGCCCTTGAACTGTGCAACCCTTAGGGAATTTTGAAGCATGACTTGGCAATTTCTTGAAGAATATGGGAGGGCAAATTTTGGGGTACAACAGTAAGGTTATGAGAAGGAACCTGGATAGTAGGGTTACTTCGATATGAAAGCATGGATAGTAGGGCTATGAGAAGGAACCTGGATAGTAGGGTTACTTCGATATGAGAGCCTGGATAATAGGGCTGTGAGAAGGAACCTGGATAGTAGGGCTACTTCGATATGAGAGTCTGGATAGTAGGGTTGTGAGAAGGAACCTGGATAATAGGGTTGCTTCAACATGAGAGGCTGGATAGTAGGGCTGTGAGAAGGAACCTGGATAGTAGCGTTGCTTCGATTTGAGAGCCTGGATAGTAGGGCTGTGAGAAGGAACCTGGATAGTAGGGTTGCTTCGATATGAGAGCCTAGATAGTAGGGCTGTGAGAAGGAAACTGGATAGTAGGGTTACTTCGATATGAGAGCCTGGATAGTAGGGTTGCTTTTGTTATGCCGATGATTACTCTGTTTAGCTTCGAGTGTTGATCACGGGCTTGCTGGAAATTGTTAATAATAATGTCTTTCCTGAAATAAATACAGGGTTAGTCATATGTGATGCATGAGATGCATTGTGTGTTGACGTCCTCAAAATAAATGAGACCATGTTACATGTGGTGTATGCATGTGTCATGATGTATGAACATGAAATGCTGATGTGATAATCGGAATCGGGGAAAATAAATCCCTGATAGCCATGAAAACCATAGTTTCTCCACCTTTGTTGGGGATGGTGAACAAAGATGATTGTGCTGGGGATTTTCCCCTTGGCTGGTAAATATTCTGTAGGACGGGACTCGGTCTGAGGATGACTCTACGGGGAATAACTCTGTCAGAGATGAGACACTTTGTCGATGGATCATGCTGTTTTGGAGAAATAAACTCAGCTGGGGATGAATTTCCATTGCTGGTGACAATGAATTCTGTCGAAGATTGAATTTCTGCTTGTGAGAGAAATAAACTCTGCTTGGGGAAAAAATTTACTGACTCACTCGCAAATGTGAACCTTAGATGGGGAGAGTTGTGCCCTGTTGGGAAGGTTAACACCATTGTCTTTGGATACTTCTTACCCAGTGGGGAGTGTATGTACCACTACTTATGTTCTCCAGCTGACTCTATCCCTGTACCTGATGGGCGGAGTAACTGTAAGGTTTGGACACTTCTTGTTTTCCCCTGTTCCTGGAATTACGAGTATTTGTCTTTTGCTTCTTATGTAAATATTTATGAGCAGCCATTATTTTCAAATGCATATATCAAAAATGAACCATTGGACGCTCTTGCAAAACCAAACACAAAAAGAAAAAACAAGTTTGAAATTTCTTGTGAGAATGAATTATATTTATTTTTGAAGTTGGTAGGCGTTTTGTACAAGAGGCTGACGTCCTAGTAAGAGAATGCCGCCGAAAGATAGAAATTATACAATTTGTGAAAAAGAAAGAAAAACAACTATGTGAAACAATCCCATTGGATTCCAACTCTGCTATTGCCTTTATATCCTTAAGCATCTCATCACTTTGCTGCTTGGTCGAAGGTGGATTAGATTGATTGGCGTTATCCTAGCTTGATAGTTGATATCGAAGTCTGGTTATAAGATGATCCAATGAGACATAGTTTTACGCTTCAATCCCTAATTTTTTCCTGGACCGCCCTTTCGGGTTTTGAATCCACCGGGATACCCCTTTTTGCCCAAGCCGCCTTTTCAGGTTTTCGACTTGCCGGGTGTACAGATTTTTTCATTTTCATCCCTTACTTTTGCCCGAACCCTTTTGGTTCGCCGGTAAGCCCTTATTTTTGCCTAGGCCAGTCAACCTAGCGGGTCTTTAATTAGGTGTAGTATTTTTTCACTATGTCTGCATTGACGGGGTGAGGAAGGTCGTCACCATCCATGGTGGTTAGAATCATAGCTCCTCCCGAGAAAATGTTCTTAACCACAAATGGCCCTTCATATGTGGGGATCCATTTTCCCCTGGGATCACCTTGCGGTAGTATGATGCGTTTGATCACTAGATCCCCGAATTGATATTCTTGACGTCTGACTTTCTTATTAAATGCTTTAATCATTCGCCTTTGATACGTCTGACCATGACAAATAGCAGTAAGCCTCTTTTCATCAATTAGATTCAGCTGATCAAGTCGGGTCTGGATCCAGTCGTCTTCGCTCAAACCCGTATCCTTCATGATCCTGAGAGAGGGTATCTGGACTTCGATGGGTAGGACTGTTTCCATGCCATATACCAGAGAGTAGGGTGTTGCCCCTGTTGACGTCCGTGTTGAGGTACGGTACCCATGAAGAGCGAATGGTAACATCTCATGCCAATCTTTGTATGTCACCGTCATCTTCTTCACAATCTTCTTGATGTTCTTATTAGCTGCCTCAACGACCCCATTCATCTTCGGCCGGTAGGGTGAAGAGTTATGATTATGTATCTTAAACTGTTTGCAGAGCTCGGTGATCATTGTGTTGTTTAGATCTGTACCATTGTCCACAATGATCCTTTATGGTACACCATATCGACAGATCAGATTGTGCCGGATAAACCACGCCACGACGTTCTTGGTTACTGTAGCAAAGGAAGTTGCCTCTACCCACTTCGTAAAATAATCAATACCCACCAGAATGAAATGATGCCCGTTAGACGCAATAGGTCTGATCTCACCAATCATATCGATGCCCCACATTGCGAAAGGCCTAGGAGCTGTCAAAACATTAAGAGGAATTGGAGGTACATGCACCTTATCAGCATAGACTTGGCACTTATGACAGGTCCGAGAGTGCTAATAACAATCGGCTTCCATAGTGGACCAATAATATACTGCCCGTAGGATCTTCTTCGCCATGGTATGTCCATTGGAATGAGTTCCGAAGGTACCTTCATGTAGCTCTTCCATGATCCTTTCGGCCTCGCTCTTATCCATACATCGCAGTAAGGTTGAATCATGGTTACGCTTATAAAGGATACCACTACTAATGAAGAACTTCACAGCGAATCTTCTCAGAAACTTCTTATCATTAACAGACGCCCCCTCGGGGTATTTTTGAGCCTCAAGATACCTCTTTACCTCGTGAAACTAAGGTTTATCTGCTACCTCTTCAGTCTCAATATCACAGTAATGTGCAGGTTCGTCCAACTTCTCGATGGTAATCTGGGGAGCTCCATTGTCCTACCTTACTTTCAACATAGAAGACATAGTAGCTAGCGCGTCCTCTAACTGGTTCTCCTCTCTCGGGAAGTGTTCAAAGGTTATCTCCGCAAAATGTGGGAGCAATGTCAGTACATATTCTTTGTAAGTAATAAGATTTGGGTGCTTCGTATCCCTCTCGCCTTTGATTTGATTGATCACTAGGGTAGAATCTCCAAATACACTCAAGAACTTAATCCTCGGGTCAATAGCAGCTCGAAGTGTAAGTCTCAGAGTGCCTAAGAGGGGGGGGGGGGGGGGGGGTGAATTAGGTCTTATAAAAATTTATTCGGTTTTATGAGAATGCTTGGTAGTAATTTTTGGTTAAGTGTTTGAAGGTTTTGATTATATCTTTATCTTTTCCTGATTATGGTGATGAAAGCGATAAATGTGGAAAAGTAAAGAACACGGTGATATATCCTGGTTCCCCTCACAATCCGAGAGTACTCCAGTCCCCTTTCCAACACGAAAGAGATTTCACTATAGTTAGAATGATTGTACAGCCTATGCTTACTATCTAACCTATAGGGTGATCAAAGGTTCTTAACACCTTTAAGACCAAACAAACACTAATGTGAATGAAGAACAATCCTCTTCAAATCACAACACTTACTTCCAACAATCCTGGATAGTAAGGGAAAAATCTTTAAGTAATACAATGATTTAGTTTGAAGTATATGGAGAGCTTTATCAATCTTCAATTGATCTTCTTCTTCAAGATAAAAACAATTCTCAACAATGTATATAAATGTTCACAATGTATGTATGAAACTTGAAATGATAATGAAAGTGTATATGGCAAGTTTCACAAAATTATGAACACATGAAAGTTTAAATTCAAATGAGAGTAAATGAGAAAATTGTTAATGAAGAAGTATATTTGTTAATTTGAAAATTGAAGTATTGAACATCGTTTGAAAATAAGAAAATCTGCATTTTATAAAGTTGTAAGAACCTCTTCATTCATGCCAATTCATATGAAAAGTTGCAATGCATTCATGAAAAGATACCATTTGAAAAATGTTCAAAAAACAAAGTAAAAGCTGCATTGGTTCGCTAGGAACCGGTTCCGACACTGACAGAACCCGGTTCTTAGTGAACGTTATAAGTTGGAATTCAAATTTATCATGCATGAACCGATTCCCCTATTGGTACAACCCGGTTCCTAGTACAAAATCCAGGGACATGTTTTTTGAGAAATTCTGGAACCCGGTTCCCTGTTAGGGAGGAACCGGTTCCTAAAGGTTTATTTTCAAAAATACATTTTGAAAGATATTTCAAACAAAGTTTTTCTTGATGTTAAAGTTATGGAATATGTATATGTTGATGAATGCATATTGTGAACATCTATATTCAAGATTTTAAGAATTATTTATACCATATTGACATTTGATGATTTCTTCAATAATTCTTCAATAATCTTCAAGACTTTTATTTGATGTTGATAAGCTTTTTGCACATCCTTTGAAAGTTTATGTCCATGTTGTCTTCATCAAAACACATGCTTTAAATATGACTTGATAAGCTTGCAATTACATTCTCCCCCTTTTTGATGATGACAACCAAGTCTTGAAAACGATTTCTTGAAATGTTCATGTTGTTTTGTGTAGCAAACATGTTGAGCAAAAGCAAGGATCCCCCTAAATTGTATGCTCCCCCTATGTCCATGATTCTTTGAATTTTGGAGAGAGTTTGATATTTATTTGTGCCTGCAATTTCTTTGAAACAAAAACAACACACATGCATACTCTTCTCCCCCTTTGTTAACATCAAAAAGGATGGGGAAAAGAGTGAAATATATACATATAAAAATCAAGACGTGTATCTTAAGAGAAACATTAGATATCACCTTCATCCAAAATACCAAGTTCTCTTCGGATTTTGAAGAAAGGTTCTCGAGCAAGCGGTTTAGTGAAGATATCTGCGAGTTGGTTATGAGTATCCACAAAAGTGACTTCGACATCTCCTTTAAGTACATGATCACGGAGAAAATGATGTCGAATATCTATATGTTTGGTTCTTGAATGCATGACCGGATTCTTTGTAATATTGATAGCACTTGTATTGTCGCATCGAAGAGGAATGCATCCGAGATCAAGTCCGTAATCACAGAGTTGTTGCTTGAGCCAAAGAATTTGTGCACAATAACTACCCGCTGCTATGTATTCTGCTCCGACCGTGCTAAGAGAAACACATGCTTGCTTTTTACAAGCCCATGATACTAATGCATTTCCAATAATGTGACAAGTACCACTTGTGCTTTTACGATCAGTTTTACAACCTGCATAATCCGCGTCAGAATAACCAATTAAAGTGCAAGTACTACCTTTTGGATACCATAGGCCGACATTGATTGTTCCTTTAAGATACTTCATGATCCTTTTAACTGCCATAAGGTGTGATTCCTTTGGATTTGCTTGAAAGCGAGCGCAAAGACAAACACTAAACATGATGTCAGGACGGCTTGCCATCAAGTATAATAAAGAACCAATCATACCTCTGTACTTTGTAATATCAATTGGAGTACCGGATTCATCTTGATCAACATATGTACCAGAGCCCATTGGAGTATTCATTGCTTTACAATTGTCCATATCAAACTTTTTCAATAATTCTTTGCAATACTTAGATTGGTTGATGAAGATTCCATCTTCTAGTTGCTTGATTTGTAGTCCAAGAAAGTAGTTCATCTTTCCCATCATAGACATCTCGAATTCTCCTTGCATCATCAATGAGAATTCCTCACACATTTCTTTGTTAGTCGATCCAAAAATGATATCATCAACATAGACTTGAACCAATAAAGTGTTACTTTGGATTTTCTTAATGAACAAGGTTTTATCAACCTTACCCTTTTCGAAACCTTTTTCACACAAAAAATTGCTAAGTCTATCATACCATGCTCTTGGTGCTTGCTTTAAGCCATAAAGAGCCTTTCTCAACTTAAAGACATGTGAAGGATGTTTGAAGTCTTCAAATCCCGGGGGTTGTTTGACATAGACTTCTTCATTGATGTATCCATTCAAGAATGCGCTTTTGACGTCCATTTGAAAAAGCTGAAAATTTGATGAACAAGCATAAGCAAGTAAAAGACGTATAGCTTCTAACCTTGCAACCGGAGCAAATGTTTCTTCAAAGTCGATTCCTTCCTCTTGATTGTAACCTTGGGAAACCAACCTTTCTTTGTTTTGAACAATTAGACCATTCTCATCAAGTTTGTTCTTAAACACCCATCGGGTACCTATGATGTGTTTACCACTTGGTCTAGGAACAAGTTCCCAAACTTGATTTCTCTCGAATTGATTTAATTCTTCTTGCATCGCAATAATCCATTGATCATCTCCTAAGGCTTCATCAACTTTGGTAGGTTCAATTTGAGAAACAAACGCCATGTTTAAGCAAGCATCTTTTAGATTCAATCTTGTTGATACTCCTTGGCTAATGTCACCAATAATTTTGTCAATAGGATGGTCTCTATGAGTTCTCCATTCTTTTGGTAGATCATTGGTGTTTGAATCTTGTTGAACAATGTTTTCTGAATTTTCCGGTGATTTCTTAATTTGATCAAATGAAAGATCTTCCGGGGTTAAATCTATAGGATCATCATCATCACAAACAACTACTTCCTCCTTAGAGGGGTTAGTTTCATCAAAATATACATGCATAGATTCTTCAATAGTTAAAGTTCTTTTATTAAAAATTCTATATGCTTTACTAGAAAGCGAATAACCAAGAAATATACCTTCGTCGGATTTCTCGTCAAACTTACCGAGATTATCCTTGTCATTGTTAAGAACAAAGCACTTGCATCCAAAAATGTGAAAGTGAGCAATATTTGGCTTTCTTCCTTTGAAGAGTTCATATGGAGTCTTCTTTATTATAGGTCTAATGATAACTCGATTTCCAACATAACATGCCGTACTAACCGCATCCGCCCAAAAATATTTAGGAAGATTTGCATCACTAAGCATTGTTCTTGCAAGTTCCACTAGAAACCTATTCTTTCTTTCAACTACTCCATTTTGTTGTGGAGTTCTAGGTGCTGAAAAATTATGAGAGATACCATGTTCTTCACAAAATTCTTCAAATTGAGCATTTTGGAATTCTCCACCATGATCACTTCTTATGGATACAATCTTTAGTGATTTTTCATTTTGGATTTGCTTAGCATACTTCTTAAAGGCTTTGAAAGCATCACTTTTCTGCACAAGAAACAAAGTCCAAGAATATCTAGAAATATCATCAATAATGACTAAAGCGTATACATTACCTCCGAAGCTTTTTGTTCTTGATGGACCAAAGAGATCCATGTGTAACAATTGTAGTGGTCTTGTAGTAGACACCACATTCTTAGATTTGAAAGTTGTTTTGGTCTGTTTGCCCTTTTGGCATGCATTACATAATTTGTCCTTGATGAACTTCATCTTTGGTAGACCAATAACTAAGTCATGCTTAACCAATTTGTTCAAGTGCTCCACGTGAATGTGAGCGATCCTCTTGTGCCATAACCAAGCGTCATTGTTGTTTACCATAAGACATTGTACCTTCAGAGACAAATCATCTAAAGTAATCATAAAAATATTGTTAGTTCTTATACCTTTGAGTTTTACCTCATTGGTTGCCTCATCCATAATGAGACATTCATCTTTATTGAATTTGATCTTGAACCCTCTATCGCAAAGTTGACTTATTCTAAGAAGATTGTGTTTTAATCCTTCAACATAGAGAACATCCTCAATTTGAATGGATGAAGGTGTGCCAACTATTCCAACGCCAAGAATCTTTCCTTTGGTGTTGTCTCCATAGGTGACATACCCTTTGGCTTTATGTACTAGATATGAAAATTGATGTACATCTCCTGTCATATGCTTTGAACATCCACTATCAAGATACCAAACATTTGATGTGGATTTCAAGCATACATCTTCTTCATTGTCGGAGTGATGTGAAGCCATTAATGCTAGATTTGCACATTCCTCGCTTTCCGAATCAGATGAAGAACTTATCTCATTATCTTCCCATGCAACACAAGCCTTTTTGTTCTTGAACTCCTTTTTGCCTTTGAATCCATTTTTCTTGGAGAGTTTTGGACAATCCGGCTTTATGTGACCTTGCTTTCCACATTCATAACATGTGACATCTTGTGTTGATGTGGAGGCTTCTTTATCTTTATGATTATAAAATTTCTTCCTCTTGACAAAGTTAGCATTATGAAGATTATTTTTATGACCAAAATATTTTCCTAACCTTTTTACAAGAAGCAAGAAGTTTTCATCTTCCTCCGATGCATCTTTATCTTGACTTTCTTTTGAATCAACTTTCAAAGCAATGCCTTTGGATTTCTTCTCTAAATTTTCATGTTTTTCAAGTCTACCGAGTTCCGTTTCGTATTCTTGAAGTTTGCCAAATAATGTAGCGGAAGTCATTGCGGAGAGACTCTTCTTTTCCGAGATTGCCGTTACCTTTGGTTGCCATTCCCTAGTCAATGATCTAAGGATTTTCAAGTTGAGTTCATCATTTGTCAAGGTTTTACCAAGAGCATTTAAGTGATTTGTCAAATGCACAAATCTCTTTCGTAAGTCAAGAATGGATTCTCCGGGATGCATTCGAAATAGTTCATATTCTTGACTCAAGGTATTTAGCCTTGATCTTTTTACTTCAGCCGTTCCTTCATGAGTTTGAACCAGGGTATCCCATATTTCCTTTGATGTCTTGCAGTTCGAGACACGGAAAAATCCGTCCATACTGAGTGCACCTTGAAGAAGGTTTATTGCCTTTTTGTCATAGAGAACTTTCTTTTTATCATCGTCGTCCCATACAGTTTTGGGCTTTACAGAACTAATGCCATTGATTACTGATATTGGAATAAATGGACCATTTTCAACAGCATCCCATACTTCCTCTCCTTATGCTTCTAAATGCTCCTTCATGCGTATTTTCCAGATGTCAAAATATTCACCACAGAATAGAGGAGGCTTGTTGTTACTACCACCATCTCTGAAAACTGGTTGATGATTTGCGGAAGCCATTCTGGATCTTTAGGAACAAGTTACCTATAACTTGCTCTGATACCAATTGTAAGTCTCAGAGTGTCTAAGAGGGGGGGGGGGGGGTGAATTAGGTCTTATAAAAATTTATTCGGTTTTATGAGAATGCTTGGTAGTAATTTTTGGTTAAGTGTTTGAAGGTTTTGATTATATCTTTATCTTTTCCTGATTATGGTGATGAAAGCGATAAATGCGGAAAAGTAAAGAACACGGTGATATATCCCGGTTCCCCTCACAATCCGAGAGTACTCCAGTCCCCTTTCCAACACGAAAGAGATTTCACTATAGTTAGAATGATTGTACAGCCTATGCTTACTATCTAACATATAGGGTGATCAAAGGTTCTTAACACCTTTAAGACCAAACAAACACTAATGTGAATGAAGAACAATCCTCTTCAAATCACAACACTTACTTCCAACAATCCTGGATAGTAAGGGAAAAATCTTTAAGTAATACAATGATTTAGTTTGAAGTATATGGAGAGCTTTATCAATCTTCAATTGATCTTCTTCTTCAAGATAAAAACAATTCTCAACAATGTATATAAATGTTCACAATGTATGTATGAAACTTGAAATGATAATGAAAGTGTATATGGCAAGTTTCACAAAATTATGAACACATGAAAGTTTAAATTCAAATGAGAGTAAATGAGAAAATTGTTAATGAAGAAGTATATTTGTTAATTTGAAAATTGAAGTATTGAACATCGTTTGAAAATAAGAAAATCTGCATTTTATAAAGTTGTAAGAACCTCTTCATTCATGTCAATTCAAATGAAAAGTTGCAATGCATTCATGAAAAGATACCATTTGAAAAATGTTCAAAAAACAAAGTAAAAGCTGCATTGGTTCGTTAGGAACCGGTTCCGACACTGACAGAACCCGGTTCTTAGTGAACGTTATAAGTTGGAATTCAAATTTATCATGCAGGAACCGGTTCCCCTATTGGTACAACCCGGTTCCTGGTACAAAATCCAGGGACATGTTTTTTGAGAAATTCTGGAACCCGGTTCCCTGTTAGGGAGGAACCGGTTCCTAAAGGTTTATTTTCAAAAATACATTTTGAAAGATATTTCAAACAAAGTTTTTCTTGATGTTAAAGTTATGGAATATGTATATGTTGATGAATGCATATTGTGAACATCTATATTCAAGATTTTAAGAATTATTTATACCATATTGACATTTGATGATTTCTTTAATAATTCTTCAATAATCTTCAAGACTTTTATTTGATGTTGATAAGCTTTTTGCACATCCTTTGAAAGTTGATGTCCATGTTGTCTTCATCAAAACACATGCTTTAAATATGACTTGAGAAGCTTGCAATTACACGAAGACCCGGGATACATGCTTCATACTCCACCATATTGTTGGTGCAGTTAAAACATAATCGAGCGGTGAACGGAGTATGACAGCCCTTAGGAGATATAATTACAGCGCCAATGCCATTACCCAATGTGTTTGATGCTCCATCAAAATACATAGACCATCGGGATCCTTCCTCAGGTCCTTCATCCGGTCCAGGTTCTTCATAGTCGGTCACCAACATGATGTTCTCATCCGGGAACTCGAAATTCATGGATTGGTAGTCATCCACGGCCTGATGCGCCAAATGATCCGCCAATACACTCCCCTTGATTTCTTTTTGGGTGGTGTATTGGATGTCGTACTCGGTTAGGATCATATGCCATCTTGCTATCCTTCCGGAGAGAGCAGGTTTCTCGAAAATATACTTGATCGGATCCATCTTTGATATCAATAAGGTGGTGTGAGTCAACATATATTGTCTCAGCCGACGAGCAGCCCATGCCAAAGTGTAGCAAGTTTTCTCGAGCAATGAGTATCGGGTCTAACAGTCGGTAAACTTTTTTCTAAGGTAGTAAATAGCGTGCTCTTTTCGGCCAAACTCGTCATGCTGCCCCAGCACACACCCCATTGAACTATCCAGTACTGTCAAGTATAAGATCAAAGGCCTTCCTTCAACTAAAGGCATCAGAATTGGTGGCTCTTGGAGGTATTCCTTGATTCTTTCGAAAGTGGTCTGACATTCATCATTCCATTTTACCACTTGATCTTTCTTCAGCAGCTTGAAGATTGGCTTACAAGTAGCAGTTAGATGTGAAATGAATATGGAGATGTAATATAGACGTCCCAAGAAACCTCTAACTTCCTTTTCTGTGCGGGGGACCGTCATCTCTTGTATGGCTTTCACCTTTGCAGGATCCACCTGAATACCTTTATCACTGACAACAAAACCCAACATCTTACCAGACCTTACCCTGAAGGTACACTTGTTCGAATTCAATCTCAGCTTGTACGTCTTCAGCCTGTCAAACAGTTTCTGGAGATGATCAAGGTTCTCTTCCTCAGTCTGAGATCTAGCTATCATGTCATCAACATAAACCTCGATCTCGTGGTGAATCATATCGTGGAACAAAGCGACCATGGCGCGCTGATAAGTTGCCCTAACGTTCTTCAATCCAAAAGGCATTACCTTGTAACAAAAGGTGCCCCACTGTGTAATGATGGTTGTCTTCTCCATGTGTTCAGGAGCCATCCTGATCTGGTTGTAGCCAGAAAAACCATCCATGAAGGAGAAGATCTTATGTTGCGCGGTGTTGTCGACCAAAACATCGATGTGAGGAAGTGGGAAATCATCCTTGGGGCTAGCCCTGTTCAGATCTCTATAGTCCACACACACCCGTACCTTACCGTCCTTCTTAGGTACTGGAACAACATTGGAAACCCATTATGGATAAGAAGTGACAGCTAAAAATCCGGTGTCAAACTGTTTCATGACCTCTGCTTTGATTTTATCTGACCTTTCAGGGCGCATACAGCGAACTTTCTGCTTTACCAAAGGATAGTCTTCTTTAGTCGGCAGTCGATGTACCATAATATCAGTGTCTAATCCAGGAATGTCTTCATAAGACCAGGAGAAGATCTCAAAATAGTCGTGTAGCATCTGTATTAACCGTTGTTTGACACTAGGCTCCAGATTCGCACCAATCTTAACCTCTTTCCTGTCTTCCTCTGTACCCAAATTTACTGACTCAACTGGCTCTTCATGAGGCTGTATGGCCCTTTCTTCCTGTTGTAATAGTCTAGCAAGTTCTCCAGGCACCTCACAATCATCCTCACCTCCGTCCTCTGCTTGGTTGATCAGATTTTCAAAGTCATAACTGGAAGGAGCAGAGTTGTTATCAACGAGATCCAAAGTGGATATGGATCTGCAGTATGATATGTGAGTGTGTGTAAGAAAATAGCCGTTTTGATAAGATGAGAGACAAAAGAAAAACAAGGAGCACAAAATTTGTAATGCAAGAAACGTCCAATGCTTTATTAATGATATATGAAATGACAAATAGTAAGCCCTCACAAGCACAGCCAAGGTGCCTCGGGCAAGGCACTGGGCCGTAATGTTTCAAACTGTTTATTACAAATCTTAAAAACAAAAGTCAATTACTGCGGAATAAAAGAAACAAGTATGAAGTCCTTCGCTGTCCAGTTGTTTAGTCCATCATTGGTTGTAGGATAGATCCAGTTGTCGATGTCTGAATCCTCTTCAATGTCTTCAATCGCATTAACTCCACGATTGCTGATGTGTAGAGGAGGTCTTCTAATACGTGCGTGCCTAACAGCCCTTTGAGCCCCTGTTGTAAAGCCCAAAACAAAATTTTCAGTTTTGTGCGTGAAATTAGGGAGCTGACCCCAATTGGTACACCCACCTTCTTCAGTTACAGCCCTGGCGTCTTTGAGAGAAGCCATCTTTTGCGGAGGTTTGTTGGTAGTAACTTCAGTTGACGCCAAAGTCTGAGGGACCTCTTCAGAGTTCTGACAAGGGCTTTCGATGAATCCCACATCCATCTCCACGTAGTGGAAGGAATTGAGATCACTCACCATATACTCCTCCTCACCTTGCACCGTGATGATCTTCCCCTTCACTGGGTACTTTAGCATTTGATGGAGCGTGGAAGTAACTTCCCCAGCCTTATGAATCCAAGGACGACCCAGTAAGCAAGAATATGATGGTCTGATATCCATTACGTAGAAGGTGGATACAAAAGTCTGAGAACCCACCTTGACAGGGATGTCCACCTCTTCGTGCACCATTATTTTTGATCCATCAAAAGCCCTCACCACAATGTTACTCAGCTTTAGAATCAAACCTTCACAATCCAGAAGGTCTAACGCTTTCTTTGGCAGAACATTCAGTGAGGACCCCGTATCTACCAGCACATGGGCCATAGTGGTGTCCCTGCACTCGATTGAGACGTGCAGGGCATCATTATGATTTCTCCCCTTAGCAGTCAGATCTGTATCTGAGAAACCCAACCCATTGTCGGCAGTCAGGCTAGCTATGCAATATTTGAATTGATCGGCTGAAGTTTCCTGCGGCACATGAGCAGTTTTGAGGAAAGCAATTAAAGCCTTTGCATGGGCTTCAAAACACAACAACAAGGAAAACATGGAGATTTTTGATGGGGTCTGCCCCAGCTGCTCGACTATATTGTAGTCACTCTTCTTGATAATCTTCAGTATTTCCTCTATCTCTTGTTTAGAGGTTTCTACAATGATCTTATTAAGTGCCTCCGTCCGGGATGGCTCACCTATGATTTCTTTGCCCCGAGTCCCAGATGGCTCGGCAATAGGGGTGATAACTAGAGTAGAAATTGGGACAGTAGTAGATGTACTAGCAGACGGAGCGACAACATGTTTGTGGACATCCGGAGGGGAAATATCGGGAGAAAAGAGTCATCCACTTCTGGTGACCTTGCTTGTCCCAACAATATTACTGATGTCCATATCGGCTTCTTCAGCCCTCAAATCTTGTTTAACACCATGGTAATATACATCAGCACCGTAATGCCATGGGATAGCCTTATCTGAGGTATATGGGATGGGACCCGGAGTGGTGATTATTAACGGAGCAATTCTTGGAATGGGTGTAACCCTAACAGGTTTTCTCGAGGAAACCTTGGAAGGGTTGGCGGAAATGGTGATAATGGCAACATCTTCAAACAGAATCATAGTCTTCTCAAACAAAATTTCCTTATTATCCATCGGGCTCGGAACACCTGACTTCAATAAACAGCAACCGGAAGGCAGAATCCAACACATGTGGCAACCTTCACCACAATCCGGAAATAAACCGGCCAACAACAAATTCTTCTTAACCGTCATCAAAGGAGTAGAGATTTCTTCCACAGAGATTACAAACAAATCGGTGTCCACAACATTGACTCTGCGACCATGCTTGGGCATAGGAGCAGTTATGACGTTTGGCTTTTCTGGAGCATCAAACTCAATCTCTTTAGCTTCCAACAAATCTTACACTTTATTCCTCAGAGCCCAACAATCGTTTGTATCATGGCCTGGGCTCTCCGAATGGTAGGCGCACCGCGCGTTGGGATTATATCTGGGAGAAGCAGTGTTTGGATTCTTGGGAGCCTCTTTCAAGGTTGCCAAGTTGGATTTTATCAGATGAGGCAGAACCTCAGCCAAAGTCATGTTGATGCGGGTAAACTGCCGTTGTGGTCTTTCCCCCCTTTTTCTATTGTTGCATTGTGGAGAAACTGTGGGTCTGGATATCACTACAACATTTACCGTTTGACGGTGTTCAGGTCTGCGTTGGCTCATCGGGCCATAGACCTCACTAGCTTCCTTCTTACTGGTGAAAGGCTTCTTTACTGCACTTGATGAAGCATCCTTCTGTATTTTACCACTTCGAATGCCAGCTTCTACTCTCTCTCTAGTCAAAATCAACTCACTAAACCCAGATGACGAACTATCGATCAGATGATTGAAAAATGGACTAGATAGCATCCCTATAAACATGTCAACCAACTCCCTATCAAACAAAGGGGGTTGGACTCTTCCAGCCAGGTCTCTCCACTTTTGAGTTTAGTCCTTAAAACCTTCACTTGCACCCATAAACATACCCTGGAGCTGAGTACGAGTGGGAGCAAGGTTCGTGTTATACTGATACTGCTTGTAAAAAGCAGCAGCAAGGTCTTCCCAGTTTCAGACACTGGCTCCTTCCAACTGATAAAACCATTCAAGCTGAGTCCCTGACAGACTATCTTGAAAGAAATGTACCCACAAATTTCTATCAGCAGTGTGAGGTTGGATTTTTCTGACGTACGAGCGGAGATGGAGTTTTGGACAGGATACTCCATCGTACTTGGCAAAAACCGGAGCTTTGAACTTATGAGGGATCACCACTCCCGATACCAGTCCCAGTTCTCCGAAATCCAAACAAAGTATCTTCTGAATCTCCATAGCACTCAGACGGTCTTCTAGCTGCTTGTACCTATCCTCAGCAGTAAGATACTGCTCATCATCGTAATCTGTATTATCATCAGAATCTACTGGACTAGGGTCCTTTACCCTTTCTTGGTTCTCCCCATCCTTGGATGAGGAGGTCAGATCATCTGATTGTCTTATCCTTTCTCCAAATCTTCTACCCATGTTCAGAATACCAACCTTCTTCTTCTTCTTCTTCTCTTTCAAAATAAGGGTTTTCAGATCCTCTTGCCCTTTAGCCAGACTTAAGAACATTTGTTGGAATTGGGCGTTATGTGCCTGAAGGTCTTTGATGGCTTGATCAAAAGACATTTCTGCTGAAATAAACAGCAAAGAAGATGAGAAACCTGTAAGGATACCTATAATGATGTGCATGATAATGGGATGCGCATGCAATGATTTCAAAGACTTTGGGAGATTTAAATTTGTAAACCAAAAAATAAACCAAACTTTATTAGCTTTAAAATTTGAAAGGATCAACAATGCCTTTAAGGCGTTACAAAGAAGTAAATAGAAAACAAATCTAAAACTAGAAAAGCAACATCAAAAGTCCCATGGATGCTTCCTCTTTGTGCCAATGTAGTCATTGATCACTCTTTCTTCTTCGAGCTTCCTGGTGAGCTTCAAAATCTACCTTTCTTGCTCATGGTATTTTTCCCGGTAAGTATCTCTCTCATCCTTCAGCTGAATCCAAGACCTCTGCAACTCCCCAGGATCAGTGGGCATGTAAGGGTAAAGAACCGTGTAAGTAACGCCTTCTTCATTAGTGGGCTCCACAATCACTGGAAATACGGCTTCATAGGGCATCCCAAGCTTTTGGGCACGAGCTCAGACCCATTGGAGGTAAGGTTGGATAGGAAGGGAAGTCCTTGGTCCCAGCTCTTGGGGGTTAGATCTGTTCACCATGCCCCAAGCTCGTATAAACCTTTGGCGATGCTCCTCAACGTCTTCCTTGTAGTCAAATGGAATATCCTCAAGAAGTAGCTCGTGGGGACCATCTCTCCGAGCACGACCAAATTGTCACAAAGCTAGACAAGGATTGTAGGTTATACCCCCTATGATTCCAAGCAATGGGACATTATGGTATCCCCCACAACAATCAATAACAGCAGTGTATTCCATAGCCCGGGAGCTCCAAAGAATATTTGTATGGGCAAGTGACATTATCCTGTAGGACCAACCCAAACCTTCTTCGTTCTTTAGAACAGACTTAGGGAGGTGCGAAATAAACCACCTCGACAGCAACGACATGTAACACATAAGAGTCCCTCTTCTTTGCACGGTACGAGTATAGAGGGCATGCAAGATATCATCCAACAGGGTAGGCACAAGATTGCGAGAAAGGAAAATCTTGACAGCATTCACATCTACAAAGGAATCCGGATTTGGGAAGAGAACCAAACCATAGATAAGGAGAGCCAAGACATCTTCAAAAGCCTAAAAATCCAAATTATCCCAGAATAGTTGAGCCTGGTCTATCAAAAATTTGGCTAGAAAACCTTCGATCCCGCTTCGTGTTTCCCAATTGGATACTACATCAGCCCGTTTCAGATGCAGAGCTGAGGAAATGTCTTCTGGTCTAGGAACTTCTTCCATACCTGTGAAGGGTACCTGTTCAAGGATGGACATGCCCAATAGGTTGGAGAACTCTTCCAAGGTGGGAACCAACTGGTAATCTGGAAAGGTGAAGCAATGATGCACATGATCGAAGAACTGGAAAAGTACACTCATCACCTCCTCATCAAGATTTGAGGTGACCAGGCTAAGAAGCTGACCATGTCTCTTAATGAACATAGAAGTCTCAGAAACTCTTAAGGCTAACTCCTTAAGTTGAGCAGGTATTTGCACAAAGTTAACTCGGATGGTATTTATGCGCACAGAAGCCATAATCTGCAAAACAGAACAAAGATAAATTCCCTTGGTCTTTGAAATGGTTAGTATAATGAAGTATGAATGCCATGTTATGATGCATGATGTCATGATAAAAAACAATAGGTATAACAGATAACAGGCATGGCAAAGACAAACAATTCACACAAAGCCCTTAAGTTTAAGGCTTGCATGAGGTCAAAGGTAGTACCCTCTTGAAGTTAAGTTGGTTTCAACTTGTCCTAGAAAAAGTAACCGGGTTCTAAAGGATCTCAATATCACTGACCATCCTCCACCGGTCATGGTTTCAGCTCACGTAATCTTTTCTTGCAGCCAGAACTATCTCGAGAGTATGGTCTCAATGAGTTTAGCATCGAGTATCAACCAGTTCTCAGCTTTACACCGAGGTCGGTTATCTCACTACTTTCTAATGGCCAAGTTGGTCGATTAAGGGTTCTAAGGTCAGTTGATGCTTAACGAAACCATGCGGCGGCCCCGAATTCTCCTCGTTTCTCCACAAGGGATACCAGTACCAACCAATGTGCCACATCAATGTAGCTACTGCTTCAACCGTATCGGTCTACGCCGTACAGTTCCCTCATAGTCTATTTCTACTTACCTAAAAGGTGTCCCCAGATCCGGGTTAGGATCTATAGTAACTCCCAAACAAAACCCTTAAAAGTAAAGCAAACATAACAATCAAGAGAAACAATCAAGATGAACTAGATCCTAAGGTATACCCCACTTATATATTCCCCAGCAGAGTCGCCAGTTCTGTGATACGGTGGTAGAACCGACTTTTTTTTTGAAATGCTGGTTTGCATTTTGCGTTTTGCATTTTGTGTTCGCAAAATGTCACGGTAAGCAAGAGTCGCCACTGACTTTTATTTCATCCAATCGGAAAGGAAAAAAGTACAAAAAAAATCCTTTTTTCGAGATTTTGAGTACGGGGGGTAGATTATAGAAAGGGAAGGTGTTAGCACCCTTTCTATCCATGGTTTTCCATGGGCTCTTAGGTACTTGCTCATCTTTAAAATTACTTGTGTACGTGTTTTGTTTTGAAAAGTTTTGACTTCGTGATAGCCTTTGTATCAGTCCGCAAAGGTGTGACAAAGTTGTTTTTAAAAATTGTTTTGAAAAGTGTAAGTGTGAAAAGTTTGACTTGAGCAAGTACCTACTAGCATCTACCTACTCGAAAAAAGGATCATTTCTATTCTCGTTTCCTTTAGAAAACGCTATCCTATTATTGAGAAATAGGTAGCGCCGTCGTTGGAGTTGTAAGGGTCAATTCGTAAGGGACGTACGATCACTAAAGCAATATTAGGACGTCTTAGTGAAAACCCTAAAGTCTTAAGATCATATTCGAGGCGACATTTCCGAGGCAACATTTCTGAGGCAACATTTCCGAACGGGACATTTGATCTTTGTTAGACAGGAGGGAAACCACTAAGACACCATATACTTAATGATAGTTTACCGAAGGCAACCGAAGTGAGAGTATACCCTAGGAGTGC